>CM077656.1:7500-755000 GCA_039707465.1 Rhabdophis nuchalis | reverse complement strand
GGGGGAATTCTCCCCCTCGGAAACAAAAGTGGCATTATAAAACCACCCCCGGAATCGGGAGAGAGTGAAAAAACATCCGCTTGACTACTCTTAAAGGAATGTTTTACCAAACAAGGATTTAATGTATAAACTTCTGCATCTGAGACTTGTTACATTTAAAATGGATTTGCAACAAGGTTATTTTCTTTCACCACTGCCGGCAGGGCAGACGACAGCCCTTCCCCGTTTCCAGAAGTGAAAATCTCCTGTTTACAAGCATTCCTCTGGCTTAATAAGTTAAATAAGGACTTCCTGTTCCGGCTTCTGGCGGCAACGGATGAACCTTGGGGTTCGTCCGCCGTTTTGTTCTTTTTTCTGCCCCTAACGGGGCGGGGTGCCCCCCCTTTTTTTCTGGGGGGGACCCTCCATAGGACTGGCTTGCCTGGACTGGTTCTCCTGGCGGCAGCTGGGGAACGGTCCTTGTCTTCGGTCTAGGTGGAAGAAGACATGCTGTGGGGGGCTTGGTTCCCTTTGCCAACGGAGGACGGTAACGAATATTGAATTCGGAGAGAACGGAGCGCTCGGGTCGGATGGCTTTGCCGGGGCTTGAGCTGCGAGGTGGAGAGTAAGTGTTTTTAGCTTTATTGCTGGCGGCTTTGGATGAGAGAGACGTGGAGGGGGGTGTTTGTTTGCTAAACCCCCCGTCGGATTTATAGCAGCGGCGCGCAGAAATGACTCCTGGAATGCAGGGAGTGGATATTTTGCATCCGGACTGTTGCGCAACAAGTGAAAGTCTTCCGCGGCTTGTTTTCATACAATGTATCTAAGTCCGGCTTGACTGAAACAATTTCTCTGCTGTTTTCTCCGGCTGGCTGCCAGAGTGGGTGGTGGAAGATGGCTGCCCTTTGTTCCTGAACACTTATTTCTTTATGGAAAACCTCCAACATCTCTTTGTGATTTGGATTGCCTCTCTCTACCAATGGAGAAATTTTTGGGATTAATTGATTCCCTCCCTGGAATGCCTTCTTTGTCTTAATAATTGACTGTGAAAATTGCTTCTCTTCTGGGCTCTACAACTTTTTACAACTTTGATTGGAACTTTCTTCTCCTGATTTGCTCCAGCGGCCGCACCCAAAAAAACGCCATCTTAGTGGTACTGATTTAAACAGCTCACCATGGCTTCAAAAAAACAACCAGGAAATCCAGGATTGGAAGAGAGAATGACAGCTTTGGAAACAGTGTTAAACTCCTTGGTGCTGGAAATCAGAGAATTTAGAAAGGATCATACTAGCACTAAGCTTGAACTATTGGAGACACAGAAAAAATTGATGGAGAATACACAGAAGACCGAGGAGTTGGAAGTGGGGCTGGCTGGGGCAAAGGGAGAACTTAAAAATGTTAATACTGAAATTGGAGATTTGTCTGGTCATATGTCTAGGATGGATTTTGAGAGGATGTCATATTTTTTAAGATTTCAGAATATTTCTGAGGAATCTGGTGAATGCCTTCCTGATCTCATGAGTACAATTTTATCAGACTATTTACATAAACCCAAAGAGGAGATCAGGGGGGACATTGACCTAGTCTACAGAATAAACTCAGCATATGCCAGGATGAATGAAGTACCCAGAGAGATACATATTAAATTTGTTAGAAGGTCAACAAGGGAGGGAATCTTGAAGGCGCAGAGGGAGGGTCCGTTAATTTACCAACAAAAGGAAGTAGCCATCTTGAAGCAGATCCCAAAAAAGATTAGGGAGATGAGACGGAAATATTCCTTCTAATCTAAAAAATTGTTCAACCACGGGATTTGGTTTAAGTGGGCGATGCCAGAAGGGATGTTGGTGTTCTGGGACGGAGGAAGAGTAAGGATTAAAACAGTTGTTGAGGCGGATGCCTTTCTTAAAAAACATTCCTCTATCCTGGGGGAAGATTCAGGGGGGACGGAGGGGGCCATGGCCCCGCCTGCTGGGGGCCAGGAAGGAGAACAAGAAGACACAATTGCCAAGAGACTTAGATCTAAAAAATGACTTTTATTTTTATTTTTATTAATACAGTATAATTTTTGTCTGGATGTTTGTACACGACTGCCAGCATAGAATTCAGAATTTATATGTTTGCATTTATTTTCACCTTGTTGTATTATTGAAAAATGTATTACCAATGTCTTCTTAAGAAGCCCGGGAGGGCCAACGTTCCCGACGTGAAAGTTCTCAAAATATCTTTTCAATTCACCTTACCCTACCCTTTTTTGTTAAAAAATTTGTAAAACTCAATAAAACTTTTTCTATAAAATAAAAAAATTTTAAAAAATAAGTTAAATAAGACTATTTTAAAATCTACATAAAAGAGCCTAACCCCAGTGACTTTCAGAGCTTCATCTATTGCGAAACCTTCTAATTTGGTCCTGTTTTCAGGAAAATACAACTGATTTCTTCCTTGGATCCTTACAAATGCAAATTGAACTTTGATAAGACTTTTTCTTTGTTCCTTTGTCTCTGACTTCACAGACTGTCAGCCCACCAGCACCATCTTTTTTCCTTTGTTCTTAAAAAGTTTTAACACTCTCAGCCATGGCAGCAAGAAAGCCTCCATCAGGCAAATCACAATCTGCTCCTACATCTACCAGACCAAGCCCAATCTCATAACCAAAAATTACTGAACTCCTCCAGAAGGAAACAGAAGCAACAGAGGCAAAAACACCATCACCAACACCATCACCCTCGGTAGATGAGATGTTTCAAAGAATAATGAATGAAATGCAGCAAATTCGGAAAGACAATTTAAGCACAAGGCTGGAACTTTTGGAGGCACAGAGAGAAATAACAAATAATAAACAGAAGATTGAGGGGTTGGAGGGCGGGGCAGTTGAGATGGGGGAAGAGATAAAGGAGGTTAAAAATGAAATTACAGATATTACAGGTCATGTGTCTAAAATTGATTTTGAGCGTATGTCTTTTTTTTTGAGATTCCAGAACGTTCCTGAGTCTGACACGGAAGACCTAAGAGAACCTATGGCTACGATTTAGCGGATTATACAACAAAAATAAAGAATATATTTGGGGGGACATTGATTTAATCTATAGAATCAATTCAGCATATGCCAGAATAAATAATGTACCAAGGGAGATACATATTAAATTTACAAGGTCAATGAGAGATGAGGTTCTGAGAGCGCAAAGGAGAGGGCCCCTGATATATCAGCAGAATGAGATAGCCATATTAGAGCAAATCCCGAAAAAAATACGAGATATAAGAAAGAAATATTCCTTCTTATCTAAAAAATTACATAAAAAGGGGGTTTGGTTTAAATGAAGGAAAGTTGGTGTTCTGGGAGGGAGGAAGAGTTAGAATGAAAACAGTAGATGAGGCCCAGGCCTTTCTTAAAAAGCACTCCTCAATCCTAGACGACGATGATACGGGAACGGGGGGGGCTACAGCTCTGCCTACCGGTGGGGTGGAAGAAGAAGAAACAATAGCAAAGAGACTCAGATCACAAAAATGATTTTTTTTTGTTTTTCTTTCTTATATATAGTAATCCATGTTAAGGATGTTTATGGAAACAAAGTAATTGAATGTATGAATTTTTAGATTATGAAATTTGCAATTTGAAATGTATGTACCCTTTCCCATTTTTTTTATTCTTTAATCGAATCGATATTGTAAGAGACCTCGGAGGCCGTCATCAGCACTGATATGGAAGCTCTAAAATATTGTTAAGAAACACCCTATTTACCCCTTTCCTATTATAAAATTGTAAAACCCATAAAATTATTTTATAAAAAAATAAAAAATAAAAAATAATATTTATTCAAGTATAAAAAGAATTGCCATTGCTAAGCAACACAGCCATAAAAGTGACATTACGTGACCTCTTAGTGACAGAACTGCCAGAAATCCTGACTTAAGTGAGGATCCCAAGGGTCATTAAGTAAGGATTTCTTGGTAGCTTCCCCAATGACTCTGCTTGGGAGAAGCAAACAGAAATGCTGAATATTTTGGTTACATGACTGTAGGTCGCTGTAGGTTATATCGTACTTTTGAAACAGGTGATGAATGTTTCGATCACTGCAGAGATGCTGCAACAACTGGAACTCTGAGGACTGGTCATAATCACCACTCATCCATGCTATTGCAAATTTAATGGCTGCTAAACAAGAGGTCATTAAATGAAGACCACCTGTGTAAGTCAATTTATTATAGACTAAAGGAAAAAAAGTGCAAGACTCTTATTACAAAAAGTATTTCTGTCAATCGAGTCCCAAACTGTATTTCAAATGTAAACTACTTTAGGACTCAAGCAAAATTCTATCCTGTCTTCATAACACCCCCCCCCCCACCTCTTTTGGGATGGGCTCCCTTTCTATTAACAGGGTAGCAAGTGCTGCTACCTTAGAGAAGGTGTTAAGGTTTCTTAGGGTATTGCCATTCTATTATTATAGCTAATATTCATTCTTTTATTTGCTGACATTTATACTGCTTGTTTTTTTTGCTGGTGAGCAAAGGATTTACCAGGTAAGCACTGTCCTTCTATAAAGGATAGCCCTGCTTTTTGGGAAGCATGTTGTTCAAGAAGGCTTAAAAGATGTATTAATATTTATTTAAAATGTTGGTTATCGGAAAACATGAATATGTTTATTTTCACAATCCCAAAAAATATTTTTATTTAACCATACCTGTTTCAGGTGGTTTGTTAGTGTTTTTAACTCCATTTCTTTGTTTCTTAACTTTAATTCAAGCTGTTGTTTTTCTTCCATCTGTGTACAGTACTGCTCTTCTTTCTTCCTTAACTGCTCTTGGTTTTTCTCAAGTAGTATATCAGCTCCCATTCTTTTTTCTTTCTCTTGTTTCAGACGAAATCTGGAATACATGAGTAAACATTTAAGATAGATTGGTGCAATTATTATATGAAAAGCAAGAAAACATATCTATAAAGTGGAACTAGCTTTGCTTACTTGCTCTGGCTCCAGTATCTACACTGAATTAGCAAGTTAGCAAATATATGTGTGTGTTTCTGTGTGTATAATAATAAATTGAAATCAATAGTTATATTGAAGAATTTGAGTAATCTTTGGTACAATTGAAACTGCTGCCTTTAGCAGCTAAAAGCCAGATTTTCAAAGGTTTTTTTTAACTGTATTTATTGAAAGGGGAATTATGTTTCAAAAGTCTTAACACCTGGCTACATTTAGTTCAGCACCTAATTTACCTCTTAAGATTTTTTGGGTACAGATGTCTTGATTTGCTTGTTAATCATGCACTGTTAGATTTTCTTGAAAAAGGAAGGATGTGCAGATATTCTGGGCTTATTTACAGCTTTTTCCTCACCTGTAAGAAGTGTAATATTCTTAATATAATATTTGACTATATATATATGTGTGTGTGTGTGTGTGTGTTAGTTGTGAAACAATTATATATATATGTAGGTTTTGGTTTATTCGGGTCTTTTCCCGTATAAAATTAAGAGTGTTTTTGCAACGTTTCGATGGGATCACACCCATCATCACCAGGCTGGAGCCTTTGTTTTCTTGTGAGTACACTGTGATCGAAGTGGCAGTTTTTCTATAAGTAAAGGTGGGTGGGGTTGGAATGTTGGCTCTGCTGCTTTAAACGGATTGGTTGGCTGATTTGTCACCTCCTGATTGGTAGATGGAGTTGATGTTAGTTGAGAATGATTGATGATGGTGTCAGTGTTTGTGGCTGGGACTCGTTTAATGGCCAAAGTTAGTTTCCAGATGTCTGGCAGGCGGGAGGCATCATCACGTCTATTCATGTTGTGGGGATGTTTCTCTATTTCTATATTATATATATATAATACCTAATACTCAAAAAACCTTGATGGTCTTGTGACAAAATAGTTTAAACCTAGTGAATCATTTTTTTAAATCTGTCATTTAATTTCCAATTGATACCTTTCTCATTAAAAATTTGAATCTTTTTAATCTTTTAATTTCAGATGATATTATATGGTTTAACAACCAAACAGAAATTGAGAGTTGCCTTGCAGTGAGATAGGAAGCAAACAAGTTTAATAAATAATAATAAACAATAAATAATTGATTCAATTTGCTTTAATGCTTCTTTAACTCAAAAAAAGTGCTTGGAGTAATTATACCAAAATCAACTATTTATTTAAAAGTTCTTACTTCAGATTGGTGATTTCACTTTCATATTGCACTTTTTGATGATCCAATATAGATTTCATCTCTTTCAAGTCTTCCAGATTTTTTTGCCATTCATTTCTCTGATTTTCAAATGTTTTTAATTTTTCAAGCAGTTGAGTATAACGCCCTTTCTCATGTCCAATTAGTCGTTCATATTCATGAAATATATTCTGAACTTTCAAGAGATTTACAGAATCTGCTTTGGAAAAAAAATAATGTGTTAACATTATTTATCCAATACAATATTTGATTAAAAAGAAGAATGACACATGCCATTTGCTGAAAGAATACTAAAATCTTCATCTTCGAGCGGTTGCACGCTCCGGCACCCAATGCTTCTTTCATCCCCCAGGTTGTCCAGATCCTCAGGGCATGGGCCGGTGTCTGATGTTGTGCAATGCCAGGTCCATGGTAAAGAAAGCCTCCCTCATTTGTGATCTTGTGCAGGAGGGGGGAGTGGACCTGGCAGGTATTACGGAGACCTGGTTGGGTCAGGAGGGGGGGGGGATCCCCTCATGGAATTGTGTCCACCAGGCTTCCATGTGTTTCATTAGCCTAGGGCTAAAGGTAGGGGGGGGGGCGGTCGTTATAAAGGAGGATTTGTGCCAGAGGGAGGCCACTGTACCTCAGAGAGTAGGATGTGAGTCCCTTCTTGTGAAATGGGATCATGGGGTACAGATGGGCTTGCTGACCACGTACCTGGCTCCCGGCTGCGTGGCAGCGGCCCTGCCTGAGCTGCTCGACATGATTGCCGGGGTGGCGGTTAGTACCCCTAAACTTATTGTCATGGGGCATTTCAACCTGCCATTTGCCGGCAAAGCGTCAGAGGCAGCTCGGGAGTTCATGGCCCCCATGACAGCCATGGACCTGGCCCAATTAGTTCAAGGCCCCACGCACATCGGGAAGGACACCCTGGATTTGATTTTTCTCTCTGGTCAGTGGCTGAAGGGTCTGGGAAGAGGGGATATAGCCATTGAACCCTTGTCATGGTCAAATCACTCGCTCCTTTGGGTGGACTTCCAATCTGCTACTCCTCCCCCCCTGCAGGGAGGCGGAACCCACTAGGTGGTTCCGCCCCAGGCGCCTGATGGACCCCGATAGGTTCCTGACAGAGCTTGGACCATTCCCTGAGGCTATGGCTCATGACTCGGCTGGAGAACAAGTGGCCGCATGGGACAGGGCGGCTGCTGGGTCTCTGGACTGCATCGTGGCCTTTGCAGCCTCTGATCCGGTGCCGAACCCGGTTAGCTCCTTGGTTCTCTGAGGAGCTGAGGGAGATGAAGCACCGGAAAAGATGCCTACAGAGCAGTTGGAGGGCCAGCCGTTCCGCATCTGATCGGACACTGGTGATGTCTTATATCAAGACCTACCTAGTGGCAAAGTTTAATTACTTTTCCGCTCTTATTGCGTCTGCAGAAAATCGCCCAGCCACCCTGTTTGGGGTGACCTGCTCCCTCTTACATATGGAAGTGCGGGAGGACCCCTTGCAGGGTAAAGCTGAGGATTTTGTACAATACCTGCAAGACAAAATCGTTCAGATTCGGGAAGGGCTGGACTCTGACTGGGTAGGGCTAGATGGGATGATGGAAGTGGGTCTTGAGACTTTTATCTGGGAGGAATTTGACCCTGTGACTCCCGAGGACGTAGACAGGATTTTGGGTAAGCTTAGTGCTGCCACATGTTTATTGGACCGTGCCCCTCCTGGTTGGTGCTGGTCACCCAGGAAGTTACACGAGCCTGGCTCCAGGGTATTATCAATGCTTCTTTAAGAGAGGGTTTCTTCCCCACCGCTTTGAAAGAGGCGGTGAGGCCCCTCCTCAAGAAGCCTTCCATGGACCCTGTGCTTTTGGCAAACTATCATCCAGTCTCCAACCTTCACTTTGCGGCAAAGGTTGTTGAGAGTGTGGTGGCACAACAGCTTCCCAGGTACCTGGATGAAGCTGTCTATCTTGATCCGTACCAGTCGGATTGCTTTACGGTCTGCTATATTAATTGCCATTGGGCATTAATTTTCAAATTATAACATAATTCCAGTTTTAATGTCATGTTATTCATTAATTTATTAAAAATATAGCTACATTATCTTCTCTGAGCATGTGTGAACACATACTTCTGAAGTCTGGCTGCATTCTTTTTGAAAACATCATTCTTCAGCTCACACTAAATCAAAGCCTGCTCAACTTATGTCCTAAATCAGAATTATTAATGACCTTCATTTATTAACTAATATGGAAAAGCACAAATTGTAATAACTTTTAAAAGCTTTTACAGAATACTGGCATGAACAGATTAATGATTAAATTTTATAGAGGTATGTATGGGAATTGTAAATTCAACTACCAAGTATCAAATAGATATTTAAATGAGGCATGTGTTCTTAGCATTTTAATATTTTATTATTTGATGACCTTGGATATTACAGGTAAGTTCCTGCTTTTGTTTTTGATTAATCTGCTAAAACTGATGAAGATAAATTCAAGAGTTTTCTAATTACAGTTCTTTAAATCTTTTAAAAAGGAGTATTCTTATTGACATATTTAGATGGTAGTAGATGATAAAGGGACATGGTGGCTCAGAAGCGGCTCAGTGGCTAAGGCGCTAAGCTTGTTGATCAGAACGGTTGGTAGTTTGAATCCTTAGCGCAGCATAACAGAGTGAGCTCTTGTTACTTGTCCCAGCTTCTAGTAACCTAGCAGTTCAAAAGCATGTAAAAAATGCAAGTAGAGGAGGGGGTGGGGCTTGACATTGCGATGACATGACATGCAATCTTGGGGCTCCAGGATTGCTGTTGAATCTCTGTTGCTGGACGGTCCTTTTGGACCTAAACCGTTCTGAAGGAAGGGTGATAGAGAAGAGCATGTCCTGCTGATCTCAGGGGCATCGCAAAGTCCGATTGATATGGAAGAAAGCTCTTTTTGCCCGTTACAAGAGAAGCAGTCAAAATAGCTGCAGAAGGTTAGGACAAGCCCCTGAAACAGAAGCAGTACAGGAGAGACAGTGTGTTGAAATGGTGAGAAAATGTATTATTATTAGAGAAGAGAAAACCCAAATGACTTGGAGTTAAAATAAAATTGAAGACAGAAGAAAGTTAGCAGCAAATTAACCCGGGTTTAAAACCATCGCGTTATCTTTTCTACTTTAATTTTGTTTGTTTTCTATGGATGGACTCTTTACAAATGCCTCTTACTTTTCAACTAGACTGGTCTTTTTTTCCTTCTTCCTCTATACTTTTCCCATTTTTTGCATTCGTGGATTAAAAGTTTCTTTCCTTGTAAGGCTCGGCCAGATCGTAATCTTTAAACATTTTTTTTTCTCTTCTCGGAGTTTACAGAGAAAGGCAAAAACAGAGGGAAAAGATGTAACACTGTCATCTAGAGGCTTGGCAACATTTGATATGAACATTTGATACAGGCTCAGTGGAAAACTTTTCTTTATACAGGTGTTCCTTTGATTTTGATTTGATTGGATTGGATTGGACTTCTATACCGCGCCACTCTCCCAAAAAAGGGACTCAGGGCGGTGCACAGGAAACTAAAAACATCAATTTAAACATATACCAAAAAGAATAAATACATCATAAATGATCAATAAAATCTTATTAAATTAAGCTACACCCTGTGCTAAAAACAGTGTAAAAACCCATTTGTTAAAACTTTAATTTAATTTAATTTAAAATCATTCGGTAAAAGAGTCTCGAGGAATTAGGCCAGGCCAGCTAAACGAAAGAAGTGTGTCTTTAGATGTTGGCGGAAGAGGCGAAGGTCCGTGATGTTCCTGAGAGCGGGGGGCAGCTCGTTCCAGAGGGCAGGGCCGGCCACAGAGAAGGCCCTTCCCCTGGATGTCGCCAGCCGGCATTGCCCGGCTGACGGTACCCGGAGAAGACCCTCTCCGTGGGAGCGAATCAGTTGGGGGGATGTATGGGGTAGGAGGCGGTCTCGCAAATAGCTAGGCCCCGTGCCATGGAGCGCTTTAAAGATGGTGATCAACACCTTGAAGGAAAGAGAAAGCCTTGAGCTGAAAAATTTCACGGAACTTTTTTGAAGCCTAGTAAAAGCCTTGGATGTTTTGGCAGTGTTTATAATCTGGAAAAATGGCACAATATGAAGAAGAAAAGGAACCAACTTTGCAAAGAATTTTGTTAGAAATTCAAAAAGTTTTAATAATCACAGTGAGAATTGAAAAGAAACTTGAAATTATAGATCAAAATACAGAAAGTACGGAGACAATGATGAAGTTTGAGGACAGAGCTCAAAAAACCTGAGACATATGAAAGCGATAAGAAAATATTTGACACTGACAGCAAACTGAGAGTGGAGGGAAATGACAAGTGTGAAATACGGAAAGGAGAGATCAATGAACTGGAACTTTATTTCTGATGTCAAAACATGAAGAAAGGAGAGAAAATTTGGCAGAAATAATGAGAGTAATCTCGGCAGAAGCACTAATGATAACAAAAGTCAAGCTGATGAAAGGAGCAGATGAAGGGTTCGAATCCTTATAAGACATGCAATGAACAACAAGTTCTTAAGAGAAGTCCACATAAGACTCATCAAGAAAACACTTAGAATACAGACTTTACAAATGGCAAGAGATATTGTACTATACTATTTCTGGAAGGATACAGGATGATGAAATGGGTCCTAACAAGGAGAAGGGCGGGGTATAAATTTAATAAAATAAAAATAAAATAAATAAATGTCACAATAAAATTTAGTTAAATGTAGTTAAATTTTGAGTGCTATGTACAAAATAATAATAGTTATAGTCAAATAAATGATCAATAATTATAATAAAGCATTTATGCATACTAGATTGATAATATGAAATTTTATACAAACTGTGAGGATTATGGAGATGATGTTGAAAATCCTTTTTATAAATTCTATATAGAATAGAATATAAAGATGTAATATCATTGGATGATTTCAGGATGATGTCATGAAATGCCATAATATAAATTTACTTCAAATTTAATATGCTTTAAGTTGAAAGGATGTAATAATAGCTAGTCTTAATGGATTTTTAATAATTATAACTATTTGTATACATGTATATTAGATGGATGATACTAATAATGGAAAAAAACATGGAACTAAACATTATTAGAGAATGTTATCAATGCTAAAATAATAGAATGACTTAGAACAGGATACAAAAAAAATAACTTTATTATTGGATATATTGAAGATGATATAGTGAATCATTATAATATAAATGGTTATATATTTAGAATACCTTATTTAAAATGAAGAAACAATATTATAATCAAAGGGAGCATAATAATAATGTATACAAAGATATTTGATTGACAATATGTGAATTTTGATAAAGTTCAAGCGATGACTATGTAAAGGACTCAGAAAGACCTTGTAACCAATCGACACACTGTATGTAGTTGAAGAGGTTTTTATGTTATAAGTGTTGTGTGTTTGTGTTTGTTTGAAAATAAAAATGTTATTATTAAAAAAATGCAAGTAGAAAAATAGGGACCATTTTGTTGGGAAGATAACAGTGCTCTGCGCGCCTTCGGCGTTTAGTCCACAGAGACATCTTCGAACAGCGCTGGCTCTTTGGCTTTGAAATGGAGTTGAGCGCCGCCCCCTAGAGTCAGGAACGACTAGCAAATATGTTTGAGAGGAATACCTTTTAGATGATATTACATCCCTTCAAGGAACTATAATTTCAAAATATCTGATAAATTATGTGAATGGAAGATATACCTGTAAGCTACATAACTCGCCTGAGGCTATTAAAACAGAAGGAAAACCTACTATTATTTTCAATATCCTCTTTGATATGGAGATTTTCAGCCATCAAGGTCATGCTTGTCCCAAAGGTACTTTTTCAAAAGGCAAATTGACTTTCTTGTTTTTTCTTTGATAGTTGAAAAATATTTCTTTTTGCTTCTGAAAATGAGGATTCAGTGCAACTGTAGTGTAAATGAACATTCGAATTCTAAAATGGGATCTACAACACCTATTATTTTCAACCAGTACAGCCAATAGTCATACTGGCTAAGAATGCTGGGATTTTTATTTGATTGGTTGACTCTTTTTCATTATATATCTGAAAGATGAGTCAAAAAACTTGATAAATCTTGATTTAAAAAATCAACTATCCAAGAAACACTATTTTGCATTAATAAGAAAACATTTATGCTTGAACAACTACAAATGTGCTCACCTTTACAATGTAAACTAAGTTCTTCTATCAGCACTATAGCTTCCTTATAAATGGAAGAAAGTGACTCAATATCCTCTGTAGTTGAATCTGAAGATGGAGTTAAGTCATCCAGATCATTAGTAATACTCAATGTTCTATAAAGCTATAAATGAAACAAGCAGAATTAAACATAATTATATTCTAAATCAAAACATCCTTCACTTCTTTTTTTATTAACTTTTAATTCTACTAAAAAAAATTTACAGAGAGACTGACTTAATTAGATGCTACATTAAATCATGATTTGATAGCTCACAAAGTAGTATTTCTAATACATCGACTTAATATTAAGAGTTATGACTACCCCTATATCACAACCAGGAGACATGAACCCACCAATATTTCAGTCTGCATAAATAATAATAATAATAATAATAATAATAATAATAATAATAATAATAATAATAATAATAATAATAATATTATTATTATTATTATTATTATTATTATTATTATTATTATTATTATTATTATTTATTTTATATACCGCGTCCTCTCCCCTGGGGGACTCGGAGCGGTGCACAGGGAAAACATTAAAACACATAAAATATATACATAAATAAATACAATAAGTAAAAACAGATTAAATCTAATTGTCCCTGCACTAAAATCCCCATTTTTAAAATTAACGTTCCCTAACCCCTAAGCTAGAGACTAACCTAGGCCGGCCAAGCAGAAAAAGTGTGTTTTTAATTTCTGACGGAAGGAGCGGAGGTCCGTAGTTGTTCTAATATCGGGGGGAAGGTCGTTCCAGAGGGCTGGGCCCGCCACAGAGAAGGCCCTACCCCTGGGCGTCGCCTGCTGACAAAGTCTAGTGGACAGCACCCGGAGAAGTCCCTCTCTGTGGGAGCGAATCGGCCGGCAGGATGTATGGGGCAGGATCCGATCCCGCAGATAGCTAGGTCCCGAGCCATGGAGCGCTTTGAAGATGAGAACTAGCACCTTGAAGCGCACCCGAAAGACGACAGGCAGCCAGTGCAGCTCGCGCAAGAGAGGTGTTACATGGGTATACCTTGCGGTACCCATTATTGCTTGCGCGGCTGCATTCTGGACTAGCTGAAGTCTTCGGGTGCACCTCAAGGGGAGCCCCATGTAGAGAGAGTTACAATAGTCCAGTCGGGATGTCACGAGGGCATGAGTGACTGTGCAAAGGGCATCCCGATCCAATAGGGGGCGCAACTGGCGTACCAGGCGAACCTGGTAAAACGCCCTCCGGGCCACGGCTGTCACTTGATCTTCCATGGACAGCCGGGTATCCAGGAGGACACCCAAGTTGCGCACCCCATCCACAGGGGCAAGGTGTTCGCCCCCTATGGCCAGTGATGGAGTCAACTGGTTGAATCGGGCGGCCGGAAACCACAGCCACTCGGTCTTGGCCGGGTTGAGTCTGAGTCTGTTACTTCCCATCCAGATCCGCACGGCTTCCAGGCACTGGCACATCACCGCTACGGCATCACTGGGGTGGTTTGGGGTAGATATATACAGCTGTGTATCATCAACGTAGAGGTGATACTCTACCCCAAAACCACGGATGATCTCACCCAGCGGCTTCATATATGTGTTAAACAGGAGAGGCGAGAGGACCGACCCCTGGGGCACCCCACATGTGAGGGGTCTCGAGGTCGACCTCTGCTCTCCTGCCAACACAAATTGCGATCGACCGGAGAGGTAGGAAGAGAACCACCGTAAAACGGTGCCTCCCACCCCCAACCCCCCCAGCCGATGCAATAGGATACCATGGTCGATGGTATCAAAAGCCGCTGAGAGGTCTAATAGGACCAGGATGGAGGAACAACCTGGCCCTCCAGAGATCATCTACCAACGCGACCAATGCCGTCTCGGTGCTGTGCCCGGGCCGAAAGCCGGACTGGCGCGGGTCTAGATAATCAATTTCCTCCAGGTGACGGGGAAACTGTTGTGCCACCACACTCTCAACAACCTTCGCCAAAAAGGGAAGGTTGGGGACGGGACGATAGTTGGCTAATAAAGCTGGGTCCAAAGAGGGCTTCTTCAGGAGGGGCCTCACCATGGCCTCTTTAAGGGAGGCAGGCAAGAAACCCTCACTTACAGAAGCGTTGACAACCTCTTGGAGGCAGCCTCGTGTCACCTCCCAGGATGCCAGTACAAGCCAGGAAGGACACGGATCCAATAAACATGTGGTGGCTCGCAGTCGCCCACGTAACCTGTCCATATCCTCGGAAGCAACAGAGTCAAACTCCTCCCAACCAAGATCCGCCTCGTGGCCTCCCACTGGACCATCAATGGAGACTAACTCGTTATGTATCTGAGCGATTTTCTCCTGCAGATAAATCACAAATTCCTCTGCTCTACCCTGCAATAGGGCTTCCCGCACCCTCTGTTGAAGGAGGGAACGGGTCACCCTAAACAGGGCGGCAGGGCGGTTATCTGCGGATGCTATGAGAGTGGCACAGTGATGGCGTTTGGCCACTCTCAGCGCCACAATGTAAGTCCGTAAATGGGCTCTTACCTGTGTTCGGTCGGATTTAGATCGAGTAGACCTCCATCTTCTCTCTAGGCATCTCTTGTGGCGCTTCATCACCCTTAGCTCCTCGGTGAACCAAGGAGCCAGGGTGGCTCGCTGCCGCAAGAGAGGCCGCAAGGGCGCGACCCGATCCAAGGCTCCCGTGGTCGCAGTGTTCCATGCGGCCACGAGGTCCTCCATCGGGGCGTGGGTCAGGGATACAGGAAGTGGCCCAAGCGCCGCTTGGAACCCATCGGGGTCCATCAGGCGCCTGGGGCGGAACCAAATAGATGACTCAGGTTCCGCCTCCCCGCGGTGAGGGGCAGCGGTTGGAAAGTCGAGCCGGAGAAGTGAGTGGTCTGTCCATGACAAGGGCGTGATGACTATATCCCCTATACCCAGATCACTCTTCCATTGGCCTGAGACAAAGATGAGATCCGGTGTATGTCCACCCTCGTGGGTGGGGCCTTGAATTAGTTGGGTCAGGTCCATGGCCGTCATGGAAGCCACGAACTCCCGGGCTACCCCGGATGATTCGCCCACCGATGGCAGGTTAAAGTCCCCCATGACTATAAGTCTGGGGGTCTCAACTGCCATCGTAGCGATCACCTCGAGGAGCTCGGGCAGGGCTGCTGTTACATAGCGGGGAGCCAGGTATACAACCAGCAAGCCCAACTGCCTCCCTAGGCCCCACTTCACACAGAGAGACTCACAACCGGTAGTCTGTGGCACAATGGTCTCTCTCGGCTCCAGACCTTCCCTAATAATAACTGCTACCCCACCACCCCTGCCTAGGGCCCGGGGCTGATGAAAAGCGCGGTAACCTGGTGGGCACATTTCAACCAGGGGGAGTCCTCCCTCGTGGCCCAACCAGTTCTCCGCAATTCCTACCAGGTCCGGCTCCCCCTCTGACACAAGGTCATGAATGAGGGGGGTTTTGTTGACCACGGACCTGGCGTTGCAAAACATCAGCCGCAGGCCCTGGCTCTGTACTCCCTGGCCACCTAGCCTGCGGGGGTTGTGGCACTTGACCGTTTGTAACCATCGGCCCCCAACCGGGAGGATGGAACTTGTCTCCCATCGGATCTGCCTCTCCCTGCCACCCTCTCGATGGGTAGGCCCTCCATGGAAACGACCCCTGTATCCCCCCTCTTAGCGGATCCATCCGCCTCCTTCCGTAGTCTGCTGGCTCGGCCCGTTCCCTTCTGGCTAGTCTCTACCTGTCTATACCCTCCCCCCTCCCTGGTACCCCCTAAAATAGACAACAATTTTTTTACTAAAAAACCCCTGAGGCCACGCTTCGCCCACCTCTCCGGATTAATAAATCCCTCATCAAGGCAGGCCCTCGTTAAAGAGGAGGGCCAGACCTGCGAGAGCAGGGACTCTCGCAGTAGCATAAGGTCTGCCTTAGAATACATAATATAATTATACTTTTCATCATAAATTATTATTTAAATAATTTGAGTTTGAGTTTGAGTTTATTGGTTTTTTATACCGCCCTACTCCCGAAGGATTCAGGGCAGTGTACAGCCAAAATAAAAACAAATATATAAAAGTTAAAAGAAAGCTTTTAAAAGACATAATTAAAATATTGGCCGAAACGTGGAAAAAAACCCAAACTAACCCTGATTAAAATAATAAAAAATTAAATTTAAAAATTTAAAAATCATGCTTTATGCCAGCCCGGCTTGTTGAAAGAGAAAGGTTTTGAGACCGCGGCGGAAGGTGCATAAGTCAGGGATAGTTCTTAATTCCGGGGGCAATTCGTTCCAGAGGGCAGGTGCTCCCACAGAGAAGGCTCTCCCCCTTGGTGTCGCCAGTTGACATTGTCTAGCCGACGGCACCATGAGGAGACCCTCTCTATGGGAGCGTACGGGCCGGTGAGAGGCTCTTGGTGGCAGAAGGCGGTCTCGCAGGTACCCAGGTCCTATGCAGTTTCCGTGCTGTACCCAGGCCTGAAACCCAACTGGTATGGATCAAGGTAGACAGCTTCATCCAGGTAACTTCATCCTTTGCCACAAAGCGAAGGTTGGAGACTGGACGATACTTTGCCAAAAGCGCCGGGTCCAGGGAAGGCTTCTTGAGGATGGGCCTCACCACCGCCTCTTTCAAAGTAGTGGGGAAGAAACCCTCTCTCAAGGAAGCATTGATAATACCATGGAGCCAGCCTCGTATAACCTCCCAAGTGGCCAGCACCAACCAGGAGGGACATGGGTCCAATAAACATGTGGCAGCACTAAGCTTACCCAAAATCCTGTCTACGTCCTCGGGAGTCACAGGGTCAAATTCCTCCCAGATAAAAGTCTCAAGACCCACTTCCATCACCCTATCTAGCCCTACCCAGTCAGAGTCCAGCCCTTCCCGAATCTGAGCGATTTTGTCTTGCAGGTATTGTACAAAATCCTCAGCTTTACCCTGCAAGGGGTCCTCCCGCGCTTCCATATGTAAGAGGGAGCAGGTCACCCTGAACAGGGTGGCTGGGCGATTTTCTGCAGATGCAATAAGAGCGGAAAAGTAATTAAACTTTGCCGCTTTTATCGCCACTAAGTAGGTCTTGATATAAGACCTCACCAGTATCCGATCAGATTCGGAACAGCTGGCCCTCCAACTGCTCTGTAGGCGTCTTTTCTGGCGCTTCATCTCCCTCAGCTCATCAGAGAACCAAGGAGCCAACCGGGTTCAGCACCGGATCAGAGGCTGCAAAAGCACGATGCGGTCCAGAGCCCCAGCAGCCGCCCTGTCCCATGCGGCCACCAGTTCTCCAGCCGAGTTGTGAGCCATAGCCTCAGGGAGTGGCCCAAGCTCCATCAGGAACCTGTCAGGCGCCTGGGGCGGAACCACCTAGTGGGTTCCGCCTCCCTGCGGGGGGGGGGGGTAGCAGATTGGAAGTCCACCCGAAGGAGCGAGTGATCTGACCATGACAAGGGTTCAATGGCTATATCCCCTCTTCCCAGATCCTTCAACCACTGACCGGAGACAAAAATCAAATCCAGGGTGTGTCTCCCGATGTGCGTGGGGCCTTGAACTAATTGGGTCAGGTCCATGGCTGTCATGGAGGCCATGAACTCCCGAGCTGCCTCTGACGCTTCGCCGGCAGATGGCAGGTTGAAATCCCCCATGACGATAAGCCTAGGGGTACTAACTGTCACCCCGGCAATCACATCGAGCAGCTCGGGCAGGGGCGCTGCCACGCAGCCGGGAGCCAGGTACGTGGTCAGCAATTTATAGTGAAGTATACAAAGCTATTAATATATTGCTTTCTGTGGAAGCTTCCATATTTTAGTTATGTTCTTATGCATTCTAAATTGTGTTTGACGATTCTGCCTTGATAGTGAAGATAGGTATCATGTGGTATATGTCAATAGCTGCTGTTCCCAGGTAGTTTCCTAATTAGCAATTTTTAGACACAGATAGTCCTTGACATAGAACCATTCATTCAGTGACTATTCAAAGTTATTGACGACACTGAAAAAAAGGAGTCACACTTACAACTACTGCAGTGACATCATCATGGGATCAGATTTCAGGTGCTTGGCAACTAGCATGTATTTGTTATAGTAGCAGTGTCTGGGATCATGTTATCACAATTTGAGACCTTCCCAGAGGACTTACAATGAACAGTCAAGGAGCTTCCCCAAGGCACCAATTTCTGTTAAAGCCCCACTGACCTATAGTTCTTTATTTCTACAGAATTATTACCAAAATATGTTCTCTAACTCATGCGCTCGTGGCATCCCGTATAGACTACTGCAACACTCTCTACATGGGGCTTCCCTTGAGGTGCACCCGAAGACTGCAGTTAGTCCAGAACGCAGCCGCGCGGGCAATTATGGGAGCTCCTAGATGCTCCCATGTAACACCGCTCCTGCGCGAGCTGCACTGGCTGCCTGTGGTCTTTCGGGTGTGCTTCAAGGTGCTGATTATCATCTTTAAAGCGCTCCATGGCACGGGACCTAGTTATCTTCGGGATCGCATCCTGCCCCATACATCCCTTCGGCCGATTTGCTCCCACAGAGAGGGACTTCTCTGGGTGCCGTCCACTAGGCAATGCCAGCGGGCGACGCCCAGGGGAAGGGCCTTCTCTGTGGAGGGCCCAACTCTCTGGAACGACTTACCCCCCGAACTGAGAACGATCACGGATCTCCGCTCCTTCCGCCAGAACCTTAAAACTTATTTTTTCCAACAGGCTGGCCTGGCCTAACTTACATCACCTAGCCCACAGTCTGCAGTTAAAATGTTTTAAATTGGTCTTAGGGATATTGTTTTAATATATTTAAAATTTTAGCACAGGGATATTAATTTAATTTGGTTTTATATTTTGTACATTGTTGTTTATATATGTTTTTAAATTGCCTGTGCACCGGCCCGAGTCCCTTTTGGGAAAGGGTGCGGTATATAAATTAAATAAACTATAAACCAAACCATAATTCCATAACTTGCTCCCCAGTTCCAACTTTTGATTAAAAATCTGTGAGCAGCGACATATAGGGAAATAAACAATTGTTTCTGTTTTTCAAAATCTTTCATTTCTTCCCTCAAAACTGTATGTATCTTCATTCTTTATTAACTGCTTACATCCAATGACGTATAAGCACAATGCAAATGCATGCAATGCTCAAAAGAACTCTGCCCAAGGCTCATGACTATAACAAAGAAAATATGCTACATTCAATCCTGGACCACAGCAAGCAACCTGGAGAATTTTGATATCACTATTGCAAGAAAGTAATAGATTTTGATTTCGGATGATACCTAAATTTAAAGCAGGAGATGTACGAATATTGCAGGTTTTGGGAGTACCTATCTTTATCTGAAGACAAGGTGATGGAGACAATATCACTGTGATTGGCCAGGGACCAATTATTTTTTTAAACAATTGAAGAACATTTTAAAATCAATTCTGGTATTAATTCTATTGCACTTAGGTTTCGTGAATCAGTTTGATAATCTCTGTTAAAAATATTTACCAATAAAAATTAGGAATGAGGCAGAGATTGTGGTAGATAATTTAGAGGGATAAAGTTGGCTTATTTAAAATAATAATAATGAGATTTTATTCTGTAATTCTGTTTTTAGACTTTTTAGTGTTGCAGTGGAGACACAACAAACCTTAGCTTACTGATTTTCATTTTGTAACTAATCAAACCATACCATTCCATAGTTTTGGGAAGTAGTTTAGGAGCATTCTGAGAACTCACGATTTATCTATCTTAACCAAAGCATTGCTAAAAATCTTAGTATTTAAAGTCAAATCCAAACTGACCTACTGTTCTTTTCACTTAAAGCTTTAGAAATATGAGTTAAATTGATGGCAACATTTTGCAAGCTTGTTTTATCCTACCTTTTTTTTTCTATTCACAGATTTGGCTGGATATCTGAAAATAAGTATAAAAAACATTAAGATTTTAATGTATTTTTATCCTGAAATTCTGAAAATTTAGAGCTGCTAATCCTAGACCATCCCTTCTGAATCTAATGAGCTTAATGATGCAGCAGAAGTGCAGTCTAGATATCTATGAATCTCAATTGATCTTCCTTCTATCATATGGACTTCCAGCATGATTCCTTTAAGAAATAAATTACCGTATTTTTCGGAGTATAAGACGCACCATGATTTTGAAGAGGTAAATTTTTTAAAAAAGGTTTTTGCCCTCCCTGGCTCCCAGGAGCACTCTACAGGCATCCCAAACCATCTGCACACCCCATTTTTTGTGAAAACCATCTGCAAAATCAGAAAAATGGGGCATGCAGAGAGTTTGGGAGGCCTGCAAAGTGGATGCTCAGGTGCCTCTGCTAGAAAACATTAATCCAAATGGAAGGGATCCCCACCTCTCCTCATCCAAAGGGCCGTTCCCAGCCAAGCACAGCAGCAGCCATTCAGCAGCACCTGCATGTCTTTCCCTCCTTGCTGAAGAGAAAAGTTGATTTGAGATCAATAAAAGCCTTACTCTTTAAGAAGATCAAGCTCCCACACTTCGCATTTTTGCCCTCCCTGGCTCCCAGGAGCATTTTGCAGGCCTCCCAAACTCTCTGCATGCCCCATTTTTCACAAAAATGGGGTGTGCAAATGGACAGATTGTGAAAAATGGGGCATGCAGAGAGTTTGGGAGGCCTGCAAAATGCTCCTGGGAGCCAGGGAGGGCAAAAATGCGAAGTGTGGGAGCTTGATCTTCTTAAAGAGTAAGGCTTTTATTGATCTCAAATCAACTTTTCTCTTCAGCAAGGAGGGAAAGACATGTGGGGGCTGCTGAATGACTGCTGCTGTGCTTGGCTGGGAACAGCTCATTGGATGAGGAGGGCTGGGGATCCCTTCTAGGGATCCCTTCCTTGAGCAGCAAAAGGGAAGCATAAAGGAAACGAGGCTGCTTTCTCTCTCACACACCCCAAATCTGTCATGCAGCAAAGAAATAGGTAGCTGGGCTCAATAGCAGCTGTAGCAATAAGCACTGCATGACAGATCCAGAGAAATTGGTGGGGTGGGGGATCAAGGTGGGGGATCAACTCTCCTCCTCACGAAGGTTCTCAGGACCCTAGATCTCCACTTTTACTTTCCATCCCGTGCTTGTTTCATTAGCCAAAATCCTGATGATGCAAATAGCATTTTTCCAGAGAGAAAGTTGAGATCTAGGGTGCTGAGAAAAGCCTTCGTGGAGGCTTTTCTTCCCGAAGCCGCCCGGATCTATCATGCTGTGAAGAGATAAGATAGCTCCGGGACAGATTGGGGAGGAGGAGGGGGGGGGGAGAGGAAGGGAAGAGGAACAATCTACAAAGACTTTTATCAGAAAACTAGACTTCTTCCCCCCCCCCCCCCATCTCTCCAGATTCTCAGCAGCCAAAACCCTTTGATTCAAGCTTGATTGTCCCCGTTTCAGGTTTTTAACTTCTCAAACTAGCATTCTGAGAAATTTACCATCTCTGAGCACCTTTTGTTTGCAGCAGGAGGAGGAGGGCAACTTAAATCAGTGCCTCTTTAAACCAAAGCCTCTGAATAACTGGGAAAGAAAGGCGTGCTTTTCGGGCGGCAGTTTCTGGCAAATTCCAAGCGCAGATTCCTTTCCCAGTTACTTTGGTATACTCCGCCCTCGCCCTCCTCCTCCTCCTCCTGCAAGCGAAAGGTGCCTCAAAGATTCAGCGAGCAGCTCAGGGGAGATAATGGCCACAATTTCATTCCCCAGCAATGTGAGGAACCGCTGCCACCGCCACCACCCCGTAAGCCCTCTTGGGAGTTGAGCCGAGCGGGAGTCCGGAAAGCGAATCCTCTCTCCTTTCCAGCCATCACGATCTCTGCAGCGCCACATTCACCTGCCCCTTTTTCAGACCACCCAGCCAGCTACATTCGAAGTATAAGACGCACCCAGATTTTCACCCTCTTTTCTGGAGTAAAAAGGTGCGTCTTATACTCTGAAAAATACGGTAGTCAGTTTTCTTTTTGAAATTCTTTGCAGCATATGTCTGATGTGCAGGCTTCCGTTAGGATCAAAAAGTTGATATGCAAGTTGGAGAGCATAGCTGCTGAACAGGGACACCTCAAGGGTGCATTCTTATAGAATTTTAATAAGTTTTGGCTAGGAGACAGAATTTTACATGAATTCTAAAAAAAGATCCCCATACCTTTCTTCAAGTGATGCTTCACTCAAACTGCTCTCGTCTTGTGCCTGATGTTTAGGTTTTCTTGTAGCTTTTAAACTGGAGAATTTTTTTTCAAAATAAAAATAAATAAATAAGTAATTGAACACTACTTAAATCGAAACAATCGAAACAATATATACTTTAAATATAATTTTACTTACAAAAAAGTTAAAATACAAAAATGAAGATATATTACTAAGAGTTGGATATAGGAATTCAAAGTAATATGAACAAAGTGTTAATTGTATCAATGTAATGATATATAGCTGTATGCATGTGGGAAAAATCTGAAATGAAGCCCTAAAGCATCTATCATCATCATGCTTCTCAGTGAATCAAAGGAATTTTGGTCTTCACTTGTGCTTAAACCGAAATATTTCTGTATCAGTATATGAACATCATATTTAAAATCATCATCTGAAGGACAGATAATTATTATTATGTTATTATTAGATTTTTATCCCATGTATATACATTTAAAACTCAAGGCAGCAAACATACCTAATACAACTGTATTTTCCCCACAACAGCAACCTTGTGAAATGGGTTAGGCTGAGAAAGAATGACTGGCCCAAGGTCTCCAAGCTGGCTTTCATGCCTAAAGGAGGCATGAAACCAGTCTCCTGGTTTTTAGGAAAGTATTATAACCATTATAATGTCCCAATGACCAAGAGTCGAATCTATGGTCACCCTCACTCTCATAACATTCTATGAAGAGTGGAAGATTTCTGTCATTAGAGAGCGTTCACTACCAGGAAGAGAAAAGTCAGAATATCTATTGCATACATGATAACCAATTACACTCTCAAGTCTTAGGCCTTTCATTTTGAAAAATCTCAAGCAGACACTACCAGTGGGGAGTTGAACTAATTGTGATTATCCTAATGAGCAAAATGAGTGCTTTTCCTAGTTTGGGAAAAGGAGAATGTATAAGGAAGTTTCAGACAAGTCTTAGAAGATAAACAGGATGGAATCCTGTCAACCTTCACAATTCCTATCTGATCTCTAGTAGAGGTAGTGTCAATTTGCAATAGTTCGTTTAGTGACTGTTACAGAGCCACTGAAAAAAGTGGCTTATGACCTTTTTATTTACCGTATTTTTCAGAGTATAAGACACACTATTTCCTCCCTAAAAGAGGTTGAAAATTTGGGTGCGCCTTATACTCTGAATTTAGCTTTTTGTAAGTTTTTTTTTCCAGCCCTAATTTATTTATTTATTTTATTAAATTTATACCCCGCTCTTCTCCTTGTTAGGACCCAGAAAGAAATGAGATGAGATGGGATGAAAAAAAAGCTTTGAATATTTTTACTGCAGCCTATTGTTGGAAAAACTTCCCCTTCCAGCTGGGAAAAGCCAAAAGATTGAAGACTGTCTTAAGAGGTACTTCTTTTGTCTGGTTTTTATTTTTGGGAGATAATCCTCTCAAGGGCAAGTCAGAGAGTTCCTGTGACTACGTGATTTCTATTCTTTTGGGGATAATCCCTTTAAGGGCAAGGCAGGGATTTTTTCTATGGGCTATCTGAGTTTTCTCAATGATTTCCTTCAGGCAAACCTGGACTGGTTTGTTGATTCAGCTTTGTTACATTTTTAGAGGTATGAAGTGCTTTTGGCTGAATGTCCAGACAGCTAGTTAAGCTTATGAAGAGTTTCCCCAACCGCCTGAGGAAAGAAAAAAAGTAGCAAAATTTGTCGTTTTATTATACTATTGTGTTTGCTAGCTTCTCTGGTGTTATGGGAATAAAAACAAATACCTGATAGGCAGAATTCACCCCACCCCTATTTTCCTCCCCAAAAACTAAAACTAAAACTGGTGTGTCTTGTATTCCAGTGCATCTTATACTCCCAAAAATATGGTATGACAGTTGCACTGTTCCAGGGTCATAGGATCATTTTTCACAACCTACTGACAAGCAAAGTCAATGGGAAAACCAATTCAAAACTTACTTAACAACTGTCTTGCTTAGCAGTAGAAATTTTTGGCTCAATTGTGGTCATAAGTTGAGGAGTACTGTTTTAGCTATTCTGATAGCACAGATAGGCAGAATAGATGTACTTCATTTGCTCCCATTAGTAACTTATCAGCAAAGTATTTTCAATCAGAGAAAAGAGAATTATTTTGATGCATGATTATTTTTATTTTGGTTATTTTAGTTGTGCGTATTTATTTTAAATATGTAAAACATTGCACCTGATTGATCCTGCCTGACCTCAGAAGCTAAGGAAAGTAGATCCTAGTTAATGCTTGGATGGGAAAATACCTAGGAATCCTAGGATTCCTAGGTATATACCTAGGAATCCTAGGATTCCTAGGTATATACCTAGGAATCCAAGTTAAACAAAAAATCCTATAACGTATCAATGATAAACTAAATTGATACCACTGCAAAGAAAACTGTGTGGAAATAGTGCAGGAATCAAATTTGTCTTGAGGTTGTCTTCACCTTTCTAATTGTTACTTAAAAATTTGAAAAAAGTCTGTAATTTAATGATGGATGAAACCCTCTGGAAGCAAAAGAACTATTTTAATCATGACACCCTGTCACGTTTCGTCATGACTAAGGAAACGTCTTGGTACAATATTTTAAGTAACCTTATTTCCTGATGGAAGAGCATTTAAGGCAAAGTATTATAATTACAATTCTTACCTGAGAAAACAATGATTTTAAACAATGCTCATAGAGTTAAACTAATGGTCGGTGTTAAGATAACAATCTATGCTTTGGTTACATTTGCAATACTGTATGCCTTAAGTAGCTGAAAACAACACAATAAAGTTTAAAAGGAAGTTAGTACCGTATTTTTCGGAGTATAAGACGCACCGGAGTATAAGACGGAGTATAAGACGCACCCAGGTTTTGAAGAGGCAATTTTTTTAAAAAAGTAGGTAGGTAGATAGAGGGCTAGAGAGGGAGAGAAAGAGAGAGAAATACTAGGTAGTTAGGGAGAGAGAGAGAGTAGGTAGGGAGAGAGAGAGAGAGAGAGAGAGAGAGAGAGAGAGAGAGAGAGAGAGAGAGAGAGAAACAGTAGGTAGATAGGGAGGGAGAGAGAGTGTGTAGTTAGGTAGGTAGGTAGATAAAGGGATAGAGAGAGAGAAATACAGTAGGTAGGTAGGGACAGAGTGTATAGGTAGGTAGGTAGGTAGGTAGGTAGGTAGGTAGGTAGGTAGGGAGATAGAGAGAGAGAAATAGAGAGAGAAATATAGTAAATAGGTAGGGAGAGAGAGAGAGAGAGAGACAGTAGGTAGGTAGGCAGATGTTTCCAGGTGTATTTACCCATGTGCTAGAGAAGTCACTGACCATCTTTGGAACAAATCTTTGTTTCTGCAGGCACAGCACTTGACCAACGTAACTCTCATCAGCCACTCTAACTTAACAGCTTTCCAAAAGGAAAAAAAACAACCCCTTTTTGCACTCTGCAAACCTCCCACAAACAGCCCGTTTTTCACAAAAATGGGCCCTTTTTTTTCAAATAAAAGGCATGAATATCCTTGGGGGTGGGCTTGCAGAGTGCTCCGGGGGGGGGGGGCAAAATGAGGAAAAAACACCCCATTTTTTCATGAAAACGGGCCGATTTTTGGTCAAAAAAATTGCATGCACAGCCTTATGGAGGCTTATAGAGTGCTGCTGGGGGCTGGGTGGGGGGAGGCAAAAATGCTCTGTTTTTTGCTCATTTCTGCCCTCCCCAGTTCTCTGGAAGCCTCCATAAGGGTATGCATGTAGCCATTTTGGTGAAGGGGCAGGGTTTCAGGAGGCAAAAAATGCTGTGTTTGATGTATAAGATGCATCCAGATTTTCAGCCTCTTTTTAGAGGAAAAAAGGTGCATCTTATACTCCGAAAAATACAGTACATTGCAAGAGTGTATAAAAATTGCCGTGTTTTTCGGAGAATAAGAAGCACCAGATTATAAAACGTACCAAGGTTTTGAAGAGGCAAATTAAAAAAAAAGTTTTTGCACTCTCCAAGCCTTCCAAAAATAGCCCGTTCCCCGCCTCCCCCCCCCCAAAAGGGCATGAATAGCCTTTAGGAGGCTTGTAGAGTGGGGGGTGGGGGGGAACATGAGCAAAAAATGGCCGTGTTTTGCGAAAATGGGCCCGTTTTTTGTCAAAAAAAGTGGGGGTAATGATAGCCTTTAGGAGGCTTATAGAGTGCTTCTGGGAGCTGGGGGCAAAATTGAGCAAAAAACAGACCTTTTTTGCTCAGTTCTGCCCTCCCCGATCCCCAGGAGCACTCTGAAAGCTTCCTAAAAAGTATGCACAGCCATTTTGGTGAAGGGGACGGGGTTTCGGGACGCAAAAAATGCTGTATTCAGTGTATGTCAGCTTCTGCTTCGCTAGTCGTTTTTGGCTGCCATTGTAACAGGGAACGGGGGGCATGGTATTTGGGATGGGATTAATTGGTACAGAAGAGATATTGGAAAAGGGAGTTATGTTCTCACCATCTACTTCACATGCTGATGGCTGGTGCCTTGAGATGGTTAAGGCCAACCGTCCTGCATACCAACCTGATGATGCTTCTGGAGATGCAACCCACATGACACCTGAGGAATTTGCGGATTGGACAATGGGGTGGGGAATGTTGGGGGGAGGGGTTTGGACATATATTTCTATGTATGATTTTGCAAGCTTTGGCTTCAGACCTTGCTTTACATAGCTGCTATCCTGTAATAACCAGTAAAAGTACTCTGAGTGGTTTCTTTCTTGGTTAATGGAGGAGGCTAGCTTGACAGTTTATAAGACGCACCCAGATTTTCAGCTTCTTTTTTGAGGGAAAAAGGTGCGTCTTATATTCTGAAAAATATGGTAGTCAAATCAGTTCATATAAGAAAATCAACGTAATGTTATTACTATACTCACCCTGGACAAATTGATTCCTTTTTATCTTCTGGGAAAACACTTTCTGCAGTAATATGCTGGATTTCACTTATTGAATGTTTTTGCTCTATATTCTCATCATTATTTACAGCCAGTGTTTCAGCATTAGCAATTTTTTCCCCTTCAGATTCCAATTCCTTCATTTTTTTTTCTTCAATCTAAAAGCAATATATTGAAATATTGCTTTAAGTACAGTAATAAAAATATCAATAAAATGATTTGCTCTATTATAGATTTTAATATTTCAGAATAGCCGTAGAAAAGAAAATAATCACTCAACATTCTAATTACAAATTAATAATTAGAATGATCTAATCAGAAATAGTGGAAAAATCATATATATTAGTGATAGGAAAAATGAATTTGAAGCACACATTTTCATTATAAACAGAACATATTATTTTAAAAAGTGATCAACAACAATGTACTTCAGAAACTAAATATAGGAAATGTTTCACACAGAGTAAAAAGTGTTAGGCAAGCACAGTGGTGGGCAAACTCATTAGTCAACAGAGCCAAATATCAACAATACCACGATTGAAATTTCTTTTGAGAGCTGGAACGTGTGGCCTGTTTTGTGGGACTGGCTCAGCGGTCATGTGATTGGGTGGGCGTGGCCAACTTGGAAAATGTGGTGAAACTCATTTAACGACAGTCTTGGTTAGCAACCAAACTTTTAGGCTCAATTGTGGTCATAAGTTCTTTCTTTCTTTCTTTCTCTCTCTCTCTCTCTTTCTTCCTCTCTCTCTCTCTCCATTTCTCTCTCTTTCTTTCTTTCTCCCTCTTTTTATTTTTCTTTGTCTTTCTTTATCTCTCTCTTTCTTTCTCTCTTTCTCTTTCTTTCTTTCTCTTTTTCTTTCTCTCTCTTTCTCTTCCTTTCTTTCTATTTTTCTCTTTCCCTTTCTTTCTCTCTTTCTTTCTTTCTGTCTCTCTCTCCTTCGTCCGCCCATCTCTGTCACTCTGTCTGTCTCTCACTCACTTAATCAGTCTCTATCTGTCTCTCCCTCCCTTTCTCTGTCTCTCTGTGTGTGTCACTCTCTCTGATTCTCTCCCTCCCTCTCTCTATATGTCTGTCTCTCCCTCTTTCCCCGTCTGTCTCTGATTCAATCCCTCCGTGTCATTCTCTATCTATGTCTCTCTCTGTCTCTCTCCCTCCCTCTCTTTCTCTCTGTCTCTGTCTGCCTCTCTGTCTTTCCCTCCCTCCCCCTCTGTCTCTCTCTGTGTCTGTCAGTCACTCCCTCTCTCCCCTCTCCTCCCCCCCCCCAGGAAGCAGCAGAAGGGAAGCAGCAGAAGGGCCGGCATGCCGGAGGTTACGGACACCTCCTCTCGCAGCGGGCGAGGGAGCAGGCGGGGCGAGCACCCAAGACTATCGTCATCTTAAGCACCACCGAGGCTGTCGCCCAGCAGGTCTCCCTCGGGCAGGCACCACGGCGCACGTTCTGGGGCCGCGCGTCCACCTCCCTCCCAGCCACACAGCCCCAGAGACAGAGGGAGGAAGGGAGGGAATCAGAGAGGGACTGAAGAGCCACATGCAAGGGGCCAAAGAGCTGCATGCGGCTCGCGAGCCGCGGTTTGCCGACCACTGGGCAAGCATGATAAGAAATTGAAAGAACAATTAAGAACCTGTTCAAAAGCCAGTTTCTCATCTTCGACCAAATTTATAATTAGTATAACAGTGGTGCAGTTGATTTGTTAATGAAATAGCACCTATATAAACTAAGTTTTTTGAATCTTTGTTATGATAGTTGTATCTTATTTCAATTTGTGAATGTTCTTAAAATAAAAAGGAAATGAAAAAGGTGTAATTCTTCCCATGTTCACATTAGCATTACTATGTGAAGCCAACGCATAAAGGTTTTTTAATATAGTGCTGAAGAGCTGAAATGAACAGAATGGCTGAAATGCAAGCAAGATGAAAGAATGAAAGCAGCAGGTACTTCTCTACCTCTTTTTGCAGTTGGTTCTTTTCTTTCTCCAAAGCGAGGAAAGCTGAATGCAGTATTCCTACCTGATTTTTAAATCTTGCAACATCACCTTCTAATTCTTCATCCAGATCTTTTTTGGATATTTGAGGATATACTTGTTTATGATTTTTTGCTTTATTTCCAATTTCAATATCAGTACCTTTAGAACTATTGATGCTGTTATTAAAATGGTGTTCAGTTTCTTCACTTGGATTTTTTGTTACACCAATAGGTTTATATGCATCGTTAGGGGTAATTGGTTGATTAGCATCTATAGTTTTAAAAACTGTATCTTTGGTAATGTCTCCATGACTTTGCAATGAATATTCAAGACATTTTTCTACAGCTCTAGTTCCATCTACATTTGCTTTCAGTTGTAAAATCGAATTGTTACTCCTTTCTTCACCTACGTTTACTTTTGTTCTATTTGCATTATTAGACAGTGGGTTCTTATTTGTGTTCCAGTCATCAGTATTTAATTCCCTTTCTGCAATAGCAGATCTTACATCTTCAATGTCACCCTTTCCTTGAATATCCACTTTTATGTTTTGTAGATGTTGTGGTGTTTCTTTTATGTCTTCTACTGCACCACAGGAACCATCTTGGCTTGGAGTGCTACTTATTTTCTCATAAACTTTAATTTCTCTGAACATCTGTTTTAGTTCTGCTGTAACACTCTTAAAATTTGCCTTGACTTCCTTTTTTTCATTTGCAACCCACATTTTTTCATATTTTTCTTCCCAATGTATTGAATCAAAATGATTACAGTCATTATGTGCTTCTTTACTATGCATGAGTGCTTCTGTTACATTTTCATCATCAGCATATTCACTTTCAGTCTTGTCAGTCTGTTTTTCATATGTTGATTTTTCTACAGAGCTGGATGTGTTTAACAGGCATTTTTCCTTATGCAAGCAAGTATGGATAGAAAAAAATTAATAAACAAAAACCATTGTGTTAAATTGTGTTTTAAATATCACAAAGGGTTCGATTTTGAGAGTATTTTAATATTTTTGGTTTACAAAACCTTTTTTCAATTATATATTTTGATTAAATAAATAATTTAAATGCCTGGAGGATAATTTCATGGCAGTACAGTATAGCATATTTAAACTTAAAATAGCTTTCCTTTTTTTTGTCATGGCATATTTATAATTAGTAGCTTGTCAATCTTATCTAGCAGCGTCCCTCTAATTGGGCAGTTGGGAAAAAACACTTTCAGATTCTCCACTACCTATGGAGGCCATAATCTTCAAATCAATAAGCATTCAATATCTGGCACCCTCTTCAGGATAGGACTGTCCAATAATATGTAGCCTCTTCTCAACTCAGTCAATATCTCACTGATGGCTCTCCCAAACTGAACACAATCCTGTGCAAAATGTCTAGAAGTGGTACCAACTGCTAAAATTTTATGAAAGTCGTATTTTGCAATTGCTATTCATAGCTCTCATATAAATATTATTACATTAATGTTTGAATGCTATTTTGATATGGCCTATCAAATACGTGTTATTAATTTTTGCCAGTGTACAACAAAAGCATTATCACCAATACAGACTATAAATACCAAGCATAATCATGTGTTATAATGAGAATTACTAATTAAAAGGACCATAATGCTACCGAATCTTTAAAAACACATTCAAATAAAAATTCTAATTTGAGACTGAATAAGGTACCCCATTTGGGATGGGGTAAAAGGATACTCTAGAGAATGGGCGACAAAAAAAACAAATGAAGACTGAGGAAGGCCACCTATCATGCCAAGAAGGAATCTTTAATATTAAAATTGGGTGAGGATAGAAAAAGGACAGGAGTATCATCTTATATTTATTTGTATAATAAATGTTATTAATTTATTTTCATATAATGAATCAGATTGGGAAAAACATATTAGAATAAGAAAATTAAAACTGTGCTTTGATGACAAGATGTATGTCAGGAAACATGTAAAGAAGTAGTATGTCTTGATGGTTTAATATACAAGGAATCATATAAATAAGGGTTAAAGCTCTATTATTCTATCTATAAATAGAAAAAGACCCCCCTTCCAATACCATTTTTGTCCCAAAACCATTTTGTTCCTTTAGATATACATTATTGAGCTTTCCATAATCCACAACTGCAGAATAAAAAGCTAATGATATAGGATTAATATTAATATTCTTTCATTATATTTTAATAACTAGCATTAAATGTGTCTTTAGTTTCAGAAATGTTAAAATTTGCTTCAGCCACATAATACAAAGAAATACCAATATTTAAATGAACTTTGTAGACATACCTTGCTTTTACTTTTAAATTCTACGATGGCTTTGTGTTCAATACATTGCAGACCTATAATAAAATGTTGAATAACATACTTGTAATTATTATACTGCTAGTTGATTTGCATTTTCCAAGCTATGTTTGACTTGAAATGAGATTGTATATAAGCAATGTTTCACAGTGAAGGTGCATTTTGCATATTATCAAATAAAAAATTCCCAGCATAGCAAATGAACCTAGCATCTAAAGAATATCATTCTTTATTAACAGCTCAGTGGTGTTTATCTGTTAATTTCCTATTCACGTTTGTTTTACAAAGCATTAAAAATATATATGTGGATTAACTTTTGGCATGTATCTAAAATCTATTACAACTTATTTTTGCCTAATTCTGCAGTTCCATGCTGCCCTCATATACATTGAGTAGACGGCATAAATTCATAAGAAGCAAGTAGCTTCTCATATATACATTGAGAAAGCATGCAGACCACCTGCACGTTTATCCATTTTGTTGTTAGCTGATTCTATAGTTGTTGAAATTCATTTTTTCTCATTAATCTACATTCAGTATCCCATAAAGATAAACTGAAAACAGAATTTTAGAAATGTCTGTATATTATTAAAAATATATAACTGCAATATCACATTGACACTAGTATTCAGACCCTTTGCAACAATGCATGAAACACATTAGCTCTGGTGCCTCCCATTTCTCTTGATTGTTGCTGACCTGTTTCTACACCTTCACTGGAGTCAACTATGGTAAATTAAACTGATTGGACATGATTTGGAAAGGAACACACCTCTCTATTAAAGGCCTCACAGCTGACAAAGCATAGTGCCTGCAGAGCTCAGAGATAGGTTTATTGCAAGGCACGGATCTGGGGAAGGCTACAATAAAATTTCTGTTGCACTGAAGGTTCCTAACAGCACAGTGGCCTCCATCATTCTCAAATGAAAGACGTCTGGCACAACCAGGACTCTTCCAAGAACTGGTCCCCTGGTCAAACTGAGGAAATTGGGAGATAAGAGCCTTAGTAAGATAAGTAAAAATGAACCCAATGGTAACTATAACTGAGCTCCAGAGATCCTATGTATACATGGACAGAGTTCCAGATGGATAACTATCATTGCAGCCCTTCACTGATCTGGGTTTTATGGCACGGTAGCTAGACAGAAGCCTCTCAGTGCATGTAAACCCACTTGTAGTTTGCAAAAAAGCACCTGGAGGACTTTCACACTGTGAGCAACAAGATTTTCTGGTCTAATAAAGCCAAGATTGAATTGTTTGGCCTCAATTCTAAACGTTATGTCTGGAAAAAACCAGGCACTGCTCATCAACTGCCCAATACCAACCTAACAGTGAAGCATGGTGGTAACATCATGCTGTGGGAGTGTTTTTCAGTAGCAGGGTCAGGGTTAACAGAAAGCTGAATGGAGCAAAATACAGGGATATCTTCAACGGAAACTTTTCCAGTTTTCAGCACCTCAGACTGGGCCAAAGCTTCACTTTCAACATGACAATGATCCTAAACACACAGGGAAAACACGGGAATCGCTTAGGGACAACTCTGTGAATCTCCTGGAGTGGCCCAGCCAGAGCCCTGACTTGAACCCTACTGAACATCTCTGGAGGCACCTGAAAATAGCTGTCTGACGGTCACCGTCCAACCTGGCGAAGCTTGAGAGGGCTTGCAAGGAAGAATGGCAGAAAATCCCCCAATCCAGGTGTACTAAACTTGTTGCGTTATATCCAAAAAGACTATAGGCTATAATTGGTGCCAAAAGTGCTTCAACAAAATACTAAGTGAATGCTAATAATAATAATAATCATCATCATCATCTTTATTGTCATTGTAATAATATTGTAATAAAATTACAATGAAATTGGTTATGCCAATGTGATATTTCAGTTTTTTTCTTTTTAATAAATATACAGACATATCTAAATTTCTGTTTTCACTTTGTCATTATAGTGTACTTAGTGAAAGTAATGAGAAAAATGAATTTCAACAATTATAGAATCAGGCTACAGCATAATAAAATTGACAAAAGTGAAGGGGATCTGAATATCATTTTAGGATGCTAAAAAATAGACATGTAAAAAGGCAGAAATTACAGTTTCACCCACTTAGTTTCACGTATCTAGCTCCTGATATACAGTTTCAGTCTGAGGTCTTGTAGTTCATTCTATCTGTATCTATTATTTCCTAAACAGGGCAATGTAATATGGAGTCTTTCATCAAAGAATCTATAACTTAGAATACGTACGAGCAATTCAAGACCCTGAATTTTGATTTCTCTATTTCTTAATGGAGCACAAGGTCTGGTTTCATTGATTTAGACAGCTTCCATGTTTACATGGTTATCCATTAGGTCCATGCAAAGCAATTCAGATTCACCTTCACAGATTTGTAAATGAAGACAAATGTTGAATCTTTCCATCAAAGAGAAAAACCTAATGGAATTTACTTTGCTTTAAAACTTCTCCTTGTATCCCTGTAAGAAGCCAAAGCCAGTAAAAAAAAACTTATTTGCAAGCATTTTGGGTGTGAAGAGCCCAAAATGGGTTTTTGTGGGAGTGTGCTATAAAAAACAGAAAGGTAAAAGTTGGGCAAAAGTTCCCAAAATTTTGGGTGAGCTTACTGGAGGAAGCATCTTCCAGTAACATATGCCAAATCTGACTAGTACATTTGAAAAAAAATTGGAGGATCTGCAGAGGTAATCCACTTGATTTGGAAAGCAGCTTCAAGGGAACCTTGCACTTAAACATTTATTGAAATGATTTCAAATACAAATATTTTTATTTGTATTTTTAGATTTTAGCTATGGAATCTGATGGGTGCTGGGTTATTCACTATGGAAAGAAGAAACCAATGACTGGACCAACTGTAGGATTCTACCCTGGAAAGGACACAGTGCTTTATCTGTTTTTCCTTCCAGCTACTGCTGCCCGTGGATTTATTAATGGAATATAAGAAGGAATTTTTAAAAAAATTATCATCCTCTATCTGCAGCCAATGGGAGGCTTTATTAAATTTCAATCTTCTCTAAGAAGGAAAGGAATTCTTTTCTACAGAAATAACAAAACAAACCTTGCCTTTTAATTAACAAAGCAGTATAATAAACTATCATTCTGAGTCACTTCAGGATGGCAGAATGTTCTCAGCAGAAGAGTGAAAAACCAATTATTTATTTGTTTCAGATTAGGGTTATCTAAATTGGGATCAGAATTATTCTGCCTTCTCCTGCAGAAAACTTTGATTTTATTAAAAATGACATCAGCTACCTTTTGAAGAAATTATGTTTTGAGTATCTTTGTCTTTCTTCACAGGCACAGAGATTTCAGGTGTGACATTTGTTTCTATTAATTGTTGTGGAGATACATGACCTTCCAACATAAACGTGTCATCTGGTTTAAGAGATGGGGTGCTTTTAAGAGAAATACTGGTAGAATCCCAATCAGATGTATCTAACAACAAAAAATATTTTAAAAGATCAAAGCAGTAACATACAATAGCTTAGCAAATGTTAATCAAATATATTTTGAAATCAAGCAATATAAAGATCTATTAGGTTGCCAATATTAACAACAAAAAAGTCTAGGGCTGAAACATTCCTACATCTGTAATATATCAGCATTTGGTTCTTAAAATATCAATAGGTACTGGAAACTATTTTGACTTAACCATTACATTTATTTGAACATAACCCAAATGAAAAGAATTCAATCTTCTATAATTTAACAGAAAAGTAAAAGTACATTACTTTTTTTAGAAGATACAACATTTAGTTTCATAAGCAAAGTTTAAAATATTTTTTGTAATATATGGCAAAATCTGGTGTTCTTAAACACTTTCAAATATATGATACATAAATATGCATAGTGTTTGAGAACCTTCAATATCATCTGCTTCATCCAGACCAAGTTCTTTCATTAAATCTGAAAGAAATTAATGATATTAGAATATAAAATATGTAATAATATGTATGATATAATATTTTAAGCCCCATATAATGTAGTTACCTGATTTTTGCTTTTCTATGATTGTCTTTATTACAATAGGAGCAGGAGCTTCACATACCAAGTTTTCTTTTGTGATATTTTTCTATAAAGATAATTCAGTGAAGAATGAAGTAAGATACCACAATGTAGTAATAAAAATAGTTAAATAAAGTTCATGTAACAAAACTGGCACTAACCTGCAAACCTGGTTTTCCTAGGAGAAAAAAGAAACAAGTTACCTAGATAATATGCTTCAACTTTTAAATCTGTGTGAATCCCACTCTTGTATTACAAGTATAATACAATATTTGTTTGTTACAAATATAACAAACAAAACTTCCAGGAAGAAATGACGAATTGGAGACATCTCCCAAAAAGCAGAGCCAATAATTGGAGCAGAATGAAGAGCTGGCAAGCAGCCTAAATGCTGAAGGCACACAGAATGCTGCTACCTTCCCACCAAAGGTGTTCCCTATTTTTCTACTTGCATTTTTGACATGCTTTCGAATTGCTAGGTTGGCAGAAGCTGGGACAAGTAACGGGAGTTACCTCCATTATGCGGCATTAAGGATTTGAACCACCAAACTGCCGACCTTTTTGATCAACAAGGTCGGCGTCTTAGCCACTGAGCCATTATGTTCCTGGTAAAGAGATATACAAATAACAAACCAAGAGATAATTTTCTTATATTGGATTTACAAAAGAGGGTTCTTAAAGCTTTGAAGAATTTTGTGAAAGGACTAAAAAAAATGAAATAAACTTCATTGACAATATTTGAAAGAACTAAAGATCAAGGTTGTTAGAAGCAAAAGTAATGCATATAAACTTGTTTCAATCAAGATTAAAACAGATATGTATTTATGGTTGCTGACATCAGGAATAAAATGATTAGGTGTTATATGTTTATTTGTAGATAAGAAATAGAATATGGGAAGAACAGATTATTTGTTGTATTTTAAGGAGGTGATAAATTACTAAAATTGTTTGTACTTGTGATAATTCTTTATATTTTTTCTTTCTTTCTCTTTACTTCATTCTTTTTCCTTTTCTCTTTTTTCTTTATTATTTATTTTATTTATTATTTCGATTTATATACCGCCCTATTTCACCTAAAAGGGACTCAGGGCGGTGCACAGAAAGATTAAAAAAACCACAATATACAAAATATAAAAAACAATTAAATTATTAGATCTGTGCTAAAAGTTGAATAAATAATTAAAACCAATAAATATCAAATTAAAATAGTCCCTAATCTATGTCAGGCCGGCTAGATGAAAGAAATGTGCTTTTACCATCCGACGGAAGAGGCGTAGGTCCGTGATGGTACGGATATCGGGGGGAAGGTCATTCCAGAGTGTCGGACCCGCCACAGAGAAGGCTCATCCTCTGGGAGTCGCCAGTCGGCATTGACCGGCTGACGGTACCCTGAGAAGGCCAACTCTGTGGGAGCGGACAGGTCGAAGGGAGGAATGTGGTAGGAGGCGGTCTCTCAAGTAACCAGGATCCGTGCCATGGAGCGCTTTGAAGATGGTAACTAACACCTTGAAGCGCACCCGGAAGACAACAGGCAGCCAGTGCAGCTCGCGCAGGAGGTGTTACGTGGGAGTAACGAGAAACTCCCAGAATCCCCCGCGCGGCTGCATTCTGCACTAGCTGGAGCTTCCGGGTGCACCTCAAGGGGAGCCCCATGTAGAGGGCGTTGCAGTAGTCTAGGCGGGAAATAATGAGGGCTTGAGTGACCGTGCGTAGGGCATCTCGATCTAGAAAGGGGCGCAACTGGCGTATCAGGTAAACCTGATAGAAGGCCCCCTTGGCCACGGCCGTCACATGATCGTCTAAGGACAGCCGTGAGTCCAGGAGGACGCCCAAGTTGCGGGCCCTTTCCGCGGGAGCCAATGACTCGCCCCCGATAGCCAAAGATGGAGTTAATTGGCTATATCGAGATGCCGGTAACCACAGCCACTCGGTCTTGGACGGGTTGAGTCTGAGTTTGTTCCTCCCCATCCAGACCCACATGGCCTCCAGACACCGCGACAGCACTTCCACGGCATCGTTGGGGTGGCCAGGGGTAGAAATGTACAGCTGAGTGTCGTCAGCGTACTTATGGTATTCTACCCCAAAGCCACGGATGATCTCACCCAGCGGCTTCATGTAGATGTTAAACAGGAGGGGTGAGAGAACCGAGCCCTGAGGTACCCCCCATAAAAGGGGCCTCGAGGTCGATCTCTGCCCTCCTGTCAGTACACACTGCGACCGGTCAGAGAGGTAGGAAGAGAACCACTGCAATACAGTGCCTCTCAATCCCAGCCCCTCCAGCCGGTGCAGGAGGATACCATGGTCGATGGTATCGAAAGCCGCTGAGAGGTCTAATAGGGCCAGGACAGAGGAACAACCTCTGTCTCGGGCCCTCCAGAGATCATCGACCAACGCGACCAATGCCGTCTCCGTGCTGTGCCCGGGACGGAAGCCGGACTGGCACGGGTCTAGATAGACCGTTTCCTCCAGGTGTCGGGAGAACTGTTGAGCTACCACACTCTCTACAACCTTAGCAAGAAAGCTAAGGTTGGAGACCGGACGATAGTTAGCCAATAATGCTGGGTCCAGGGAAGGCTTCTTGAGGAGGGGTCTCACCACCGCCTCTTTCAAGGTGGCCGGAAGAGACCCCTCACTCAGAGATGTATTCACTATCTCCTGGAGTCAGCCTCGTGTAACCTCCCGGGAGGCCAGTACTAACCAAGAGGGACACAGGTCCAATGAACATGTGGTAGCATTCAGTCGTCCCAACAACCTGTCTATGTCATCAGGAGTCACAAAGTCAAAGTCTTCCCATAAAACGGTCTCAAGACCTGCCTCCGATTGCCCGCCCGGATCCACCTCATTAGAGATCAGCTCGCTCCGGATCTGAGCGACTTTATCCAGCAGATATTGACCGAACTCCTCTGCACGACCGTGTAAAGGAGCTTCCCGCGGCCCCTGTTGGAGAAGGGAGCGGGTCACTCTAAACAGGGCGGCAGAGCAGTTATCTGCGGATGCGACAAGGGCGGCGAGATAATTACGTTTCGCCGCCCTTATCGCCACGAGGTAGGTCCTTAAGTGGGACCTAGCACGTGTTCAATCAGATTCGGTGCGAGTGGATCTCCAAATGCCCTCTAGGCATCTCTTGCGTCGCTTCAATGCCCTCAGCTCCTCAGAGAACCAAGGGGCCAAGGCAGATCGGCGACGCATGAGAGGCCGCAAGGGCGCGACCCGGTCCAGGGCCCCAGTGGCCGACTTATTCCAGGCGGCCACCAGGACCTCAGTCGAGTCGCGGGTCAGGGTTCCCGGTATTGGCCCAAGCTCCGTCTGGAACCTCTCTGGATCCATCAGGAGCCTAGGGAGGAACCATTGTGGAATATCCGGTTCCGCCTCCCCGCGGTGGGGTGCAGCGGTTGGGAAGTCTAGTCGAAGGATAGAGTGATCTGACCATGACAGGGGGGTAATCGTTAAGTCCCCTAATCCCACATCACTCCTCCACTGGCCAGAGATAAAGACAAGATCCAGCATGTGGCCTCCGGTGTGAGTGGGGCCCTGAATTACCTGGGTCAGGTTCATGGCCGTCATGGAGACCATGAACTCCCGAGCCAACTCAGAGGTTTCACCTACCGATGGCAGATTAAAGTCCCCCATAACTAAAAGCCTGGGGGGTCTCAACTGCCATCTCGGCTATCACCTCGAGGAGCTCGGGCAGGGCTGCTGAGACGTAGCGGGGAGCCAGGTACACGATCAGCAAGCCCAACTGCCTCCCAAGGCCCCACTTCATATCTAAGGCCTCACAGCCGGCTATCTGCGGCACAGAGGTCTCCCTCGGAGCTAGATCCTCCCTCACAATGGCTGCCACCCCCCCACCCCTGCCTAGGGCTCGTGGCTGATGGAATGCCTGGTAGCCTGGCGGGCATATTTCCACGAGGGGCACCCCCCCTCGGGACCCAGCCAGGTTTCCGTGACACCTACCAGGTCCGGCTTCCCCTCTAATACCACATCATGGAAAAGGGGGGCCTTGTTGATAACGGACCTTGCGTTGCACAGCATCAGCCTCGAGCCCAGGCCCTGGGAACTCTGACCTCCTGGGTTGCGAGTAGAGCCATGGCGATCGGAGGGCGCAACCTCTTGTAAACAGCGAGTGCGTGCTCCCAACAACTGATATGGTCTCCGGCTCCCGCCATACCTACCCCTCCCATACACTGTCCTGATAGAATGACACTCCGGTTGATACCCCCCCTTGAAATGGGCCCCACATCCTCCCCGTCGGGATTACAAGTCGGCCTGCACACAGTACCCTGTGGGTTATACCCCCCACCCACCTCCCTAATTTCTATTAACCCATCTTCTACCCCAGAACCTCTTAAGACTCTAAGTAAAAAAAAAACTAAAAACCCTCTGAGCTTCCGTTTCCTTGTCTGCACCCTTCTTTTTATTCTTTTGTTAGATATTTTATAGGGTTATTTTAGGAGGAGGAAAATATATAGGTATAACCTGTACATTATGGTATAACTTGAATTAGGTAGACCCAGGATAAAGTTTTACTCAGTTAAAGAAATTTGTTTGGGAATATATTGGCAATATATTTAAATCCACCCACCTACCAAACACCACACACACGCAACCCCTAGCCACTGAATTATATTTTCCATATCTAAATGACTGAAAACCATGTACTATATTTATGTATGTTGATATAATAAAAAGGATAATTTACGATTGAATTTACCATTAAATGGTTCTTCTATAATACTGTGCACCTGTATTCCAGTTTTGGGAGAAGATGTAGGCAGAGAACTAATAGTTGGCTTCCTGGGGCTTTCTGAAGTACACTATTGGAAACACATATATGTGAGAAAATATACATACAACTATAGTCATATACCCATTTTGTTCATCTTTATTTTTCTACAAAAAAAGAAAGATATTCCTGAACATATTATGAAAGCTTTTAATTACAGAGAACATAAAAGCATTTTAATTTGTAAGTTTAGCTTTTAAGAAATGGTTGATTTGCATTTACTTATAATTGAAATGTTTGAACAGACATTCATATTAAGGATTGCAACTGTTCCTATATTAATTTATTAGAGTAGAAAGTTAGCTGGAAGTAAAAAGATTTTTTATTTTTTTTTATTTTTTTATTTTAATCACATTTATATCCCGCCCTTCTCCACAAAGGACCCAGGACGGCGCACAGGAATTTAAAAACATACAAAACAATAAATACAAAATTTAAAAACATATTAAATTATAATCCTATGCTAAAATCCAATTTTAAAATCCCCAATTTAAAACTATCTAAAAATAGTCCCCACAGGAGGTTAGGCTAGGCCGGCTTGCTGAAAAAGATGTGTCTTAAGACACTGGCGGAAGAGGCGGAGGTCAGTGATGGTACGCAATTCAGGGGGTAGGTCGTTCCAAAGGGCAGGGCCTGCCACAGAGAAGGCTATTCCCCTGGGTGTCGCCAGATGGCATTGCCGTATTTTTAAAAAAATACTTTCGCAAAATCTGAATTTCAGATACGCTAAATTTCAAATCTCCAACCTCACACCAACTTCAACTAAGAATGCATCCTATATAACTCAGGACCAAAAGCAAAGTGAATTACTAGGATTCCAAAATTTTCAGTATCAGTTATCACTATTCTCATGAGCCATATAAGAGAAGCCATATAATCTCATACAAGAAAAACATTTTATTAAACACAAAAAGTATATATTTATAATTGAAGAAGCCTTTAAACATAAAGACAATTTCATAAAGCAAAACTATAGAACATTATAGAAAGCCTTCAATAATAACACATTTCCAACTATGGGCCCTATACCATGTTAATGTATATTTCATATAATTAGAAAACTACTCCTTTATTTAATTCTATGGACCGAAAAGTAACCATTGTTACTTTCTATGACCACACTTGCACTGGGGCAGCTTCAACTCACCTCAGTAAAAAAATGTCATGGAGATGGCAAAGAGATAGCAATATGTGTCTAATGATGCACTTTAGGATGATTTGCCTAAACCAGTGGTCGGCAAACCGCGGCTCTTTGGCCCCTCACATGTGGCTCTTCCTCCACCCGCGCCGAGGGTGGGACTCCTGGGACCCACCAGAGAAACCCTCCCTACCGGCTACCGATTCCCTTCCCCCGCGGAACCTCCCCAGCCTGGCATGCCGCCACTCGTCTACTTCCAGGGGGTGCGGAGTCTCCGCGAGCGGGGGGGGGGAGGAATTCCCTCCAATCACCCTGGACTTGGCTCGTTCGCTCGGGCTACTTCCAGGGGTGAGAAGGCCTTCCCCACCACACACGGAACGGGCGGGCTATCGGGCGAGCCAGGCTACATCCAGAGGGATTGGGGGAAATTCTTTCCCGCCACACTCGTTCGCTGCGGAGTCTCCGCGGGCACGGGAAGGGAATTTCCTGCAATCACCCTGGACGTAGCCTGGCTCGTCCGGTCAGACGCCCGCCCGTTCACTCGGGCTACTTCCAGGGGTGAGAAGGCCTTCCCCACCCCACATGGAACGGGAGGGCTATCGGGCGAGCCAGGCTACATCCGGGGGGATTGGAGGAAATTCTCTCCCGCCACACTCGTTCGCTGCGGAGTCTCCGGAGGCACGGGAAGGGAATTTCCTGCAATCACCCTGGACGTAGCCTGGCTCACCCGGCCAGCTGCCCGCTCGTTCGCTCGAGCTACTTCCAGGGGTGAGAAGGCCTTCCCCACCCCACACGGAACGGGCGCGCTATCGGGCGAGCCAGGCTACATCCAGGGAGATTGGAGGGAACCGGCATCCAGAAGGTCGCCATTCCTTCCCCACCTCACACCGAGCCCTGGAAGTACCCTGAGCGGCCAGCAAACGCGGCGGGCGGCCGGAAGGCCCTGGCTAAGCCGAGCGAATGAGTAACCGCGGCGGGCTGGGCTGAGGAGGCTCCGCAGAGGGCAGACAGACAGACAGAGAGAGGCACAAACACAGAGAGAGACAAGGAGGGAGGGGGGAATCAGAGAGTGACAGACACACACAGAGAGACAGAGAGAGGGAGGGAGGGAGAGAAAGATAGAGACATAGAATGAGTGATTAAGTGCTTGAATGCGAGACAGACAGACACACACACACAGAGTGACAGAGATGGGCAGACGAAGCAGATAGAGAGAGAAAGAAAGAGAAAGAAAGAGAGAGAAAGAGGGAAAGAAAGAAAGAGAGATGAGAGAGAGAAAGAGAGAAAGAGAGAGAAAGAGAGAAATGGAGAAAGAGAGAAAGAGAGAGAGAGACACAAAGAAAGAGAGAAAGAGAGAGAGAGAGAAATGGAGAAAGAGAGAGAGGAAGGGAGGAAGAAAGAAAGAGAGAAAGAAAGAGAAAGAAAGAAAGAATTTATGACCACAATTGAGCCTGAAAGTTTGGTTGCTAACCAAGACATTGTTAAGTGAGTTTCACATTTTCCAAGTTGGCCACGCCCACCCAGTCACATGACTGCTGAGCCACTCCCACAAAACAGGCCACACCTTCCGGCTCTCAAAAGAAATTTCAATCGTGGTATTATTGATATTTGGCTCTGTTGACTAATGTGTTTGCCCACCACTGGCCTTAACCAACCAGCACTGCAGCAAAGCTACAGTGCTGCTCCCCTCTACTACTCCCCTCCGCGGGGAGGGGAGTAGTAGAGGGGACCGCTACTCCCCTCCGCGGGGAGGCGGAACCTGAATCACCAATCTGGTTCCGCCCCAGGCGCCTGATGGACCCTGATGGGTTCCAGGCGGCGCTTGGGCCACTTCCTGGACCCCTGACCCGCGCCCCGATGGAGGACCTCGTGGCCGCATGGAATACTGCGACCACGGGAGACTTGGATCGGGTCGCGCCCTTGCGGCCTCTCTTGCGGCGGCGAGCCACCCTGGCTCCTTGGTTCTCCGAGGAGCTAAGGGTGATGAAACGCCACAAGAGATGCCTAGAGAGAAGATGGAGGTCTACCTGATCTGAATCTGACCGGACACAGGTAAGAGCCCATTTACGGACTTACATTGTGGCGCTGAGAGTGGCCAAACGTCATCATTGTGCCACCCTCATAGCATCCGCAGAAAACCGCCCTGCCGCCCTGTTTAGGGTGACCCACTCCCTCCTTCAATAGAGGGTGCGGGAAGCCCCGCTACAGGGTAGAGCAGAGGAATTTGTGACTTTTCTGCAGGAGAAAATCGCTCAGATACAGAACGAGTTAGCCCCCATTGATGGCCCAGTGGGATGCCACGAGACAGATCTTGTTTGGGAGGAGTTTGACTCTGTTACTTCCGAGGATATGGACAGGTTACGTGGGCGACTGCGAGCCACCACGTTTATTGGACCCGTGTCCCTCCTGGCTTGTACTGGCATCCTGGGAGGTGACACGAGGCTGGCTCCAAGAGGTTGTCAACGCATCCTTAAGTGTGGGTTCCTTGCCTGCTTCCCTAAAAGAGGCTATGGTGAGGCCCCTCCTTAAGAAGCCCTCTTTGGATCCAGCTCTATTAACCAACTATCGTCCAGTCTCCAACCTTCCCTTTCTGGCGAAGGTTGTTGAGAGTGTGGTGGCACAACAGTTTCCCCGTCACCTGGAGGAAGTTGATTATCTAGACCCGCGCCAGTCCGGCTTTCGGCCCGGGCATAGCACCGAGACGGCATTGGTCGCGTTGGTCGATGATCTCTGGAGGGCCAGAGATGGGGGTTGTTCCTCCATCCTGGTCCTATTAGACCTCTCGGCGGCTTTTGATACCATCGACCATGGTATCCTATTGCATCGGCTGGGGGGGTTGGGGGTGGGAGGCACCGTTTTACGGTGGTTCTCCTCCTACCTCTCTGGCCGATCGCAATTTGTGTTGACAGGAGAGCAGAGGTCGACCCCGAGACCCCTCACATGTGGGGTGCCTCAGGGGTCGGTCCTCTCGCCTCTCCTGTTTAACACATATATGAAGCCGCTGGGTGAGATCATCCGTGGTTTTGGGGTAGAGTACCTTCTCTACGCTGATGATACTCAGCTGTATATATCTACCCCAAACCACCCAACGATGCCGTAGCGGTGATGTGCCAGTGCCTGGAAGCCGTACGGATCTGGATGGGAAGAAACGGACTCAAGCTCAACCCGACCAAGACCGAGTGGCTTTGGTTTCCGGCTGCCCGATTCAACCAGCTGATTCCATCGCTGGCCATTGGGGGCGAACATCTTGCCCCAGTGGATGGGGGGCGCAACTTGGGTGTCCTCCTGGATGCCCGGCTGTCCATGGAAGACCAAGTGACAGCCGTGGCCAGGAGGGCGTTTTACCAGGTCCGCCTGGTTCGCCAGTTGCGCCCCCTATTGGATCGGGACGCCCTTCGCACAGTCACTCATGCTCTCGTGACATCCCGACTGGACTATTGTAACTCTCTCTACATGGGGCTCCCCTTGAGGTGCACCCGAAGACTTCAGCTGGTCCAGAATGCAGCCGCGCGAGCAATAATGGGTACCGCAAGGTATACCCATGTAACACCGCTCTTGCGCGAGCTGCACTGGCTACCTGTCGTCTTTCGGGTGCGCTTCAAGGTGCTAGTTCTCATCTTTAAAGCGCTCCATGGCTCGGGACCTAGCTATCTGCGGGATCGGATTCTGCCCCATACATCCTCCCGGCCGATTCGCTCCCACAGAGAGGGACTTCTCCGGGTGCCGTCCACTAGACTTTGTCAGCGGGCGACGCCCAGGGGAAGGGCCTTCTCTGTGGCCGGCCCAGCGCTCTGGAACGACCTTCCCCCTGACATTAGAACAACTACGGACCTCCGCTCCTTCCGTCAGAAATTAAAAACTCACTTTTTCTGCTTGGCCGGCCTAGGTTAGTCTCTACCTCAGGGGTTAGGAAATGTTAATTTTAAAATGGGAATTTTAGTGCAGGGATAGTTAGATTTAATTTGTTTTTATTGTATTTATCTATGTATATATTTTATGTTGTTTTAATTTCTCCCTGTGCACCGCTCCGAGTCCCCTCGGGGAGACTTTTTATTCTATTCTATTCTATTCTATTCTATTCTAAAGTGAAGGGGTAAGTTCACTTTGCTTTTAGTTACAAGGGTGCTATGGGACTATGCATGCAGGTTTAAGGGGATATATTTCATCAAACATCACTTATTTCAAAAAAGTGGATTAATTTTCATTACCTATGCTAAATTATATTTTATTTTTAGATTTGCATCTCTCTATTGAGACAGAAAGAGATGTCAATGACATGGAAAATGTTATCCATATAATATATAACATTATCGATATATAGGCAGATGAATTCCTAGAATTCTGTATACAAATAAATGGTTTGAAATTAAAAAATATTTTCCCTGAAAGAATATTTTTCTCAGTGGCCACTTTGAGAATACAAAATGGGTAAAGTTTATAAATAATTGTGTGGAAAATAACTCAAATAAAACTCCTTGGAGCTTCAAACAATTATTCTGATTTAATGCTAACAACATTATCTAAAGCTAAAGACATATCCAAAGACACTAGAAGCTAAAACTGATTAATATGAGAAACAATAAATCAAAACAGATTTTAAAATGGAAGTATTTCTTTGAAATCATAGAGCACAGAAAATTTTAAAAACCTACTTCTGAATCCCATGGAGATTCTGTATACCTCTCCTCTTCATCTTTGTCCTCACCCAAAGTTGATTTAGCTATAAAATAAAATAGTAAATTGTTTACAAAATACTTAGTGTTCATTATTCAAAAATGGAGATTGTGGTTATTCAGATTTAAAAAGTATCGCTAGATGCTATTCACTCCTCCACCTCCATGTTTGATTGGTTCTGCCAATCAAAAAGAGCTGCGCATGCGCGAGTAATGGAGGCGAATCTCTAAGACGGTAAAGATCCAGGGTTACCAAATGGCCCCGGAGGCGACGACCAGCCCTCCTTAACTATCTTCGAGGGCCGGCTTGGGGAGCAGGACACCTAGTCGCCACACCTGGAGGTTTTGGGAGTGGATGGTGTGGTGGCTGGCGGTCTGGAACGACAGGAACGGAGGACGGCTGAGAGCGGCCCGGAAATAGCCGAGTTGCGGCATAGAGCGACTGGCGGACCAGCGGAGCAGCCTGGCGGAACAGCCGACAAACGAAGCGGACGGACGGACCGTCCAGCTAGTGGAGCGGCCGGGCGGAGCAGCCGACCAACGAGCCACCAACGGGCGACAGGAGGGACTGGCGGGTGATACCAGCGGCCCAGCGGGCGAGACCAGCGGCCCAGCGGGCGAGACCAGCGGCCCAGCGGGCGAGACCAGCGGCCCAGCGGGCATCAGCAGCCCAAGTAAGAGCGGTCTGGCGGGAATATGGCTCCCGCCAGCATCGGCCCCGTAGATAGCGGCCTTGGGAACAGCAGCGCCGGCTCTGGGAGGCAATATTGGGCCTGGAAACATCGGCCCGGGGATCATCGGCCCCACCAGCAGCAGCCCTATAATATCTGTCCCGGCCTGGAGCGACATCTGCTCCGAGAACTGCGGCCGAGTGACCCTATGGGAGCTATCCGGCAAGGAAGGCTTGTCCGGCATGGAAGGGCTGGGATCAGCAGAGAGGTGGTGTGCGACCCAGATCGTTCCTGGAGGAATTCCCCGGGGGTAAGACCTATCCCGGGAGGATGGCATGGTCAGAATGGCGGTCTGGTGGCAAAGGTTGGCGTGTTCTGGCGAAATGCTCTGGGGAGACGGAGACGGAAGATCATGACCAGCAATCAGAACTATCAGTGGGAGACGGCGAACGATGGAGGCCTTAAAAAGCCTCGGTCTTAGCACTATCCTACTTTGGCTGGTATGAAAAAAAAAAAAAAAACACTATTTGCCAGAACGGAAGGACCCAGGGAGTTGATTACTGAATGAACAATGTTGTGGAGGGCTTGTTTTTTCCATCGTGGCTTCTGGGGAACATAGAGATAAAGACAGAGACAGAGGCAATGACTGACTGGACGAGGGATAATTAATTATTTCCCTCCATTTGAAAATCATGACTATTCCAGATTCCTGTCCATGAACTCTACAGATTATATAAATTTTGCAATCTAGGTCCTTCCTCTATGCCCTCGGTCCCTCCCTTCCCTCCCCCCGGTGGTTAGATCTTCCTTCCCTTATTTATTATATATTTATATATTTATATATTTATTTTATGACATCTCTATTTATATATTTATATATTTATACTTATGACATCTCTCCCGGCTACTTACCACCAAATGTATAAAACCTTTACTGTACCTTCCATCTTAGTTCTGACCTATTAGAACCATCACATGTCATCAGAGTGCCTCGGGGGTATAGGGACCCCTGGAATGCTATCCTATTCTAGATTCGATCTCCTTTGCCTGCGAGAGTGTCCCCTCTCGCAGGCCTGGCCCCCTGAATTAACACGGGCCCACCTCGAGGATGGATTGATCAATCCTGAGAGGTGGGCAAAGCGCAGGCTCAGGGGGTTCCTGTGTAAATATCTAATTCGATTTTTAGGGGGTCCCAGGGAGGGGGGGGAGGGAGAGTCAGATGGGGGAACGCCAAGAGAGAAGGCCGGCAGAAAGCGGAAGCAGAGAAACGGAGGAGGGTGAAGGGGGGGTCGTTTCCACTGAGGTATTTGCCATCAATACGATCTTGGGGAGGGGCGGTGGCGGTGGGAGAGGGGATGGACACTATCAGTTGGAGGATTGTGGCCGATGATTACAGGTGGTCACGCGCTCCAACTCCCCTTGTCCCCATCGCAGACTAGGTGGGCAAGAACCACAGACCCGGGGCCCTAGGCTGATGCTATGCAACGCCAGGTCCGTGGTTCAAAAAGCCCCCCTCATATATGACCTTGTGTCAGAGGGGGACCCGGACCTGGTAGGCATTACGGAAACCTGGTTGGGCCACGAGGGAGGGCATCCCCTCGTAAAAATGTGCCCACCAGGATACCGGGCCTTCCATCAGCCTAGGGCCCTAGGGAGGGGTGGGGGAGTGGCGATTATGGTTAGGGAAGGTCTTGAGCCAAAGAAGACCACGATCCCTCAGACGACCGGGTGCGAGTCCCTCCTTGTGAAGTGGGGCCTAGGGAGGCAGTTGGGCGTGAATTGTATACCTGGCTCCTCGCTATGCAACAACAGCCCTGCCCGAGCTCCTAGAGGTGATAGCCGAGGCGGCGGTTGAGACCCCCCAGACATGACCCCCAGTTGAGTCATGGGGGACTTTAACCTGCCGTCGGTAGGCAAAACCTCTGGTGCAGCTCGGGAGTTCATGGCTTCCATGACAGCCATGGACCTGACCCAGGTAGTTTTAGGCCCTACCCACGAGGGCGGACACACCCTGGATCTCATCTTCGTCTCGGGACAGTGGAGTAGTGATCTGGGAATAGGGGATTTATAATAATAATAATAATAATAAATTTTTATTTCTAACCCGCTCTCTCTCCCCAGAGGGACTCGAGGCGGGGCACAGGAGAATTAAAAAACAATAAACACAGAGTACAAAATTTAAAAACACAATTAAACATATCCTGCGCTAAAAACATCTATAAAAACTAAAAACTGTCCCTAAAACCCCTTAACACCATAACTAATTAAAATTACCCTAGGCCAGCCAAACGGAAGAAATGAGTTTTTAAAAGCTGTCGGAAGGAGCGAAGGTCAGTGGTCGTTCTGATTTCGGGGGGAAGGTCGTTCCAGAGGGTCGGGCCCGCCACAGAGAAGGCCCTTCCCCTGGACGTCGCCCATTGGCACAGCCTAGTGGACGGCACCCGGAGAAGTCCCTCTCTGTGGGAGCGAATCGGTCGCAGGGATTTATGAGGCAGAATGCGATCCCGCAGATAGCTAGGTCCCGTGCCATGGAGCGCTTTAAAGATGGTAACTAACACCTTGAAGCGCACCCGAAAGACGACAGGCAGCCAGTGCAGCTCGCGCAGGAGCGGTGTTACATGGGAGAACCTAGAGGCTCCCATAACTGCCCGCGCGGCTGCATTCTGGACTAGCTGAAGCCTTCGGGTGCACCTCAAGGGGACCCCCATGTAGAGAGAGTTGCAATAGTCCAGCCGGGATGTCACGAGGGCATGAGTGACTGTGCAAAGGGCACCCCGATCCAATAGGGGACGCAACTGGCGGACCAGGCGAACCTGGTAAAACGCCCTCCTGGCCACGGCTGTCACTTGATCTTCCATGGACAGCCGGGCATCAAGGAGGACGCCCACGTTGCGTGCCCCATCCACAGGGGTAAGGTGATCGTCCCCTATGGCCAGTGATGGAGTCAACTGGTTGTACCGGGATGCCGGAAACCACAGCCACTCGGTCTTAGACGGGTTGAGTCTGAGTCTGTTACTTCCCATCCAGGCCCGCACGGCTTCCAGGCACTGACACATCACCGCTACGGCATCGTTGGGGTGGTTTGGGGTAGATATATACAGCTGCGTGTCGTCAGCGTAGAGGTGGTACTCTACCCCAAAACCACGGATGATCTCACCCAGCGGCTTCATATATGTGTTGAACAGGAGTGGCGAGAGGACTGACCCCTGAGGCACCCCACAAGTGAGGGGCCTAGAGGTCGATCTCTGCCCTCCTGTCAACACAAATTGCGACCGACCGGAGAGGTAGGAGGAGAACCACCGTAAAACGGTGCCTCCCACCCCCAACCCCTCCAGCCGATGCAATAAGATACCATGGTCGATGGTATCAAAAGCCGCTGAGAGGTCTAATAGGACCAGGATGGAGGAACAACCCCCATCTCTGGCCCTCCAGAGATCATCTACCAACGCGACCAATGCCGTCTCGGTGCTGTGCCCGGGCCGGAAGCCGGACTGGCGCGGGTCTAGATAATCAACTTCCTCCAAGTGACGGGGAAACTGTTGTGCCACCACACTCTCAACAACCTTCGCCAAGAAGGGAAGGTTGGAGACGGGACGATAGTTGGCTAATAAAGCTGGATCCAGAGAGGGCTTCTTCAGGAGGGGCCTCACCATGGCCTCTTTAAGAGAGGCAGGCAAGAAACCCTCACTCAGAGAAGCGTTGACAACCTCCTGGAGCCAGCCTCGTGTCACCTCCCAGGATGCCAGTACAAACCAGGAAGGACACGGGTCCAATAAACATGTGGTGGCTCGCAGTCGCCCACGTAACCTGTCCATATCCTCGGAAGTAACAGAGTCAAACTCCTCCCAACCAAGGCCCGCCTCGTGCAATCCCACTGGGCCATCAATGGAGACTAGCTCGTTCTGGATCTGAGCGATTTTCTCCTGCAGATAAATCACAAATTCCTCTGCTCTACCCTGTAATGGGGCTTCCCGCACCCTCTGTTGTAAGAGGGAGCGGGTCACCCTAAACAGGGCGGCAGAGCGGTTATCTGCGGATGCTATGAGAGTGGCACAATGATGGCGTTTGGCCACTCTCAGCGCCACAATGTAAGTCCGTAAATGGGCTCTTACCTGTGTCCGGTCAGATTCAGATCGAGTAGACCTCCATCTCCTCTCTAGGCATCTCTTGTGGCGTTTCATCACCCTTAGCTCCTCGGTAAACCAAGGGGCCAGGGTGGTTCGCCGCCGCAAGAGAGGCCGCAAGGGCGCGACCCGATCCAAGGCTCCCGCGGTCGCAGTATTCCATGCGGCCACGAGGTCCTCCATCGGGGCGCGGGTCAGGGATACAGGAAGTGGCCCAAGCGCCGTCTGGAACCTGTCCGGGTCCATCAGGCGCCTGGGGCGGAACCAGATAGGTGACTCAGGTTTAGTCATCACACCCCTGTCATGGACAGATCACGCTCTCCTTCGGCTCGACTTTCCAATCGCTACACCTCACTGCGGGGAGGCGGAACCGGATATTCCTATATGGTTCCGCCCCAGGCTCCTGATGGACCCGGCAAGGTTCCAAAGGGAGCTTGGGCCAATTCCTGTGGACTTGCCCCGCGACTCGACTGAGGACCTAGTGGCCGCATGGTTAAGTGCGGCCACGGGGGCCTTGGACCGAGTCGCGCCCTTGCGGCCTCTCTTGCGGTGACGAACCACCTGGGCTCCTTGGTTTACCGAGGGGCTCAGGGAGATGAAGCGCCACAAGAGACGCCTAGAGAGCAGATGGAGATCATCTCACTCCGAAGCCGACCGAACACTAGTGAGAGACCACATTAGGACTTACTTAGTGGCGATAAGAGTGGCCAAACGTGAGTATTGTGCCACTCTTATTGCATCCGCAGATAACCACCCTGCCGCCCTGTTTGGAGTGACCCGCTCCCTCCTTCAACAGAGGCCGCGGGAAGCCCCTTTACAGGGTCGAGCAGAGGAATTTGGGATTTATCTGCAGGAGAAAATCACTCGGATTCGGAGCGAGTTACCCTCCATCGACAGTGGCCCAGTCGAGCATGCCGAGGCTGTTCTTGTGACACCATCATGGGAGGAGTTTGATTTTGTTACTACCGAGGATATGGACAAGTTGTCAAAGAGACTTAGGGCCACCACATGTTTATTGGACCCGTGTCCCTCCTGGCTTGTACTGGCATCCTGGGAGACGACACGAGGCTGGCTCCAGGGCATTGTCAACGCATCTTTGAGTGAGGGGTCCTTGCCTGCCGTCTTGAAAGAGGCGGTAGTAAGGCCCCTCCTCAAGAAGCCGTCCCTGGATCTAGCATTATTAGAGAACTATCGTCCCGTCTCCAACCTTCACTTTTTAGTGAAGGTTGTTGAGAGTGTGGTGGCTCAACAGTTTCCGCGACACTTGGAGGAAGTTGATTATCTAGAACCGCGCCAGTCCGGCTTCCGACCCGGGCACAGCACCGAGACGGCATTGGTTGCGTTGGTTGATGATCTCTGGAGGGCGCGGGATAGAGGATTTTCCTCTATCCTAGTCCTATTAGACCTCTCAGCGGCTTTTGATACCATCGACCATGGTATCCTATTGCGCCGACTGGGGGGGTTGGGGCTGGGAGGCACCGTTCTGCGGTGGTTCTCGTCCTACCTCTCTGGTCGGTCGCAATGTGTGTTGGCAGGGGGCAGAGGTCGACTTCGAGGCCCCTCATATGTGGGTACCTCAGGGGTCGGTCCTCTCGCCCCTACTGTTCAACACATATATGAAGCCGCTGGGTGAGATTATCCGTGGTTTTGGGGTGGGATATCATCTGTACGCTGATGATACTCAGTTGTACATATCCACCCGACCACCCCAACGATGCCATCGAGGTTATGTCCCGGTGTTTGGAGGCCGTACGGATCTGGATGGGTAGTAACAAACTCAAGCTCAACCCGTCCAAGACTGAGTGGCTGTGGCTTCCGGCACCCTGTTTCAGCCAGATTATTCCAACTCTGGCCATTGGGGGCGAAACACCGGCCCCCGTGGAGAGGGCGCGCAATTTGGGTGTCCTCCTGGACTCCCGGCTGTCTATGGAGGACCATGTGGCAGCCGTGGCCAGGGGGGCGTTCCATCAGGTATGCCTGATGCGCCAATTGCGCCCCTTACTGGACCGGGGTGCCTTACGCACGGTCACTCAAGCACTCGTCACGTCTCGACTCGACTACTGTAATGCTCTCTATATGGGGCTTCCCTTGAGGTGCACCCGAAAGCTACAGTTAGTCCAGAACGCAGCCGCGCGGGTAATTACGGGAGCGCCTAGACACTCCCATATAACACCTATCCTGCGCGAGCTGCACTGGCTTCCTGTGGTCTTTCGGGTGCGCTTCAAGGTCCTAACGACCATCTTTAAAGCGCTCCATGGCTCGGGGCCTAGTTATATGCGAGACCGCCTCCTGCCCCATACATCCCTCAGACCGATACGCTCCCACAGATTGGGCCTCCTCAGGGTGCCGTCGGCCGGACAATGCCGACTGGCAACACCCAGGGGGAGAGCCTTCTCTGTGGCGGGACCAGCCCTTTGGAACGACTTGCCCCCTGAACTCCGTACCATTTCTGACCTCCGCCTCTTCCGCAAGTGTCTGAAGACACACCTATTCCAAAGGCTTGCCTTGCGCAGCCTCCAATACCGACTCTTAAATAGTTTTAAAATGGGGATTTTAATTCGGTTTTAGCACAGGCCCTTAGTGGAATAAGTTTTTTTTTTAAAGAAATAGTTTTATATGTTTTGTATGTTTTAATGTTCCTGTGCGCCGCCCTGGGTCCATTCGGAGAAGGGCGGGGTATAAATTCAATAAATAAATAAATAAATAAATCATTCCTCAGTCCTATTCTTGCATCACACCTTGATAAGGCAAGACGAAAGAGTTAACTAGATTATAGAGCAATTATTACATTTAAATAACAAAATAGTTTTCATAGCTGCATTCTGACATTAGCTATGCAAACTACTTTTACTGAAATATTGCTGAGAAGCAAAAGCAAAATTAATTGAATCCTTTTGGTCAGCCCCAAGATTTTTTAAAAAGTTGTTTTCAGACAAGAAAACAACCTCCTCCTTACACAGATTTTCAGAAACCAGCCACAGAAGCTTTTCAACAGAGCATGAAAACTGATATATAGCGCTTTAAAGAATGACAGCATCCCAATAGATGTCTAGTTCATAATAAATAACTTATTTACAAATAGGCTATTTCCAGAAACAATTGTGTTTATATATTTTAATCTTATAATATTAAACTATATTAAGATTCAATAATTAAACCATTAATTATTGATTTCATGAATTTTAATTATTAAACTATTATCTTAATGAAACTATAATGCATAAATATGAGAAGTGACTGCAGACTAGTTAATATAACTAAAACGTATACCTTTTGGTGAGATATTCCAAGACTGCTTGCAAACAATACTTTTTTTATTGACAATATCCTGTTCACCAGCTTCTTCCTCTTTTGAAGGTTTCTCCTAACAGAAAGAATAACATTCAGTCTTCATTGTATATAGCAGTTGGAAATTGTAATCACCTGTTATTACTTTAAAGAAGTCTTTAGAATTTATGACTAAAATTTTAATCTATGTGATTTTATCAGGGAGTCATAAACTGTCTGGGATATTGCCAAGAATATATATTCAAATATCCACTGTAAGCAATAAACTAGAGTAGTGTGGTCTAGGACAGCGTTTTTCAACCACTGTGCCATGGCACACTAGTGTGCCGTGAGATATTGTCTGGTGTGCCGTGGGAAAAATTCATAACATAAAAACTAAAGACAGAGAGACTGAGAGCTGTTGACGAAGAGCTACGTGTGTGTCTTTCTTCGATTCCTGCCAGAATATCAGCTTTGTGTTCAGCCAAACAGGCCCAGGTTTCGCACTGAGTAAGTAAACAGAAATATGAACAATTATAAAATACTTTTTAACATTTTCTAATGGTGATGGTGTGCCTCGTGATTTTTTTCATGAAAAAAGTGTGCCTTTGCACAAAAAAGGTTGAAAAACACTGGTCTAGGACGAGTAAGGTGCTCCGAGACTCTCCCAGGAGTCAAAAGAAATATCAAAATTATTTGGCAGTCTATGCTGAAAAATACAATGTTAAAATTCCATCAAACAATCATGAGACGTAAAAGCATCAATTTAAAATTTTAATATGATAAATACTGATATATGTAGTCCATCCGAATAAAAGCTTTTTTGGGGACCTCCATAATTTTTAAAAGTGGGAAAGAGTCCTGAGAGAAAAAAGTTTAAAAAACACTGAACTAAAGTATCTTCAGTGTAATGTAAAATGTGGCATTTTATAATACTAGAAAAGCTGAATATTTATTTTAAATGACCAAGACCATAAATTATACATTTTCACTATGTACACTTATTATTTATTTGTTACATATATTAGCAGTTATTATTACCATTAACAAAATAGTGTATTACCATCATTTTATTAATCAATAAAATAAAAAATATTAATCAAATTAACATATAAATATACATAATTGTGTTATAGTATTTCTGTGTACCACCTTCCAAGCAATTTACAATTAAAAGACAAGCTAGCAATTATAAAATTGATTTAGAGAAAAAAATTAGAAGCCATTCTTAAAGACTGGTTATGCAATCTAAGGGCGTGTCTGAGTGCACTAAAGTGCCTATTGTCCCTGTCACATTTTAGGGTTTTTTTTCATTTTGTTTGTTCAAATTTGTAATTTTTGTCTGATGAATGGATGAATGAATAAGTAAGTAAAGAAAATAGTGGGTATTCTAGCTATAAGTAATTTTGGCTTCATAGAATATTAACATCTTGAATTGTATATAGAAGTATTAAGCCAGTTTTGGTATTTTTACTTCATTTGAATGTTATCAAATCTATGCATTAATCTGGATTCTGTGTTCTAAATCCGTGGTCCCAACCTTTCCACCTTGGTGGCCTGACCCGGGAAGAGGGGCGTGTGAGTGGCAGGCGCACACATAGTCCCATTTGTGCAATCAGAGCGCATGAATGCCCTCTCTTCACGCAAATGGAGATCAAGCCCGAGTGAAGGGCCCTTGCACTCGCATGCAAAGCTCCACTCACGGCTGGTAATTGCACTTGTGAATGAAGCTCCGCTCACGCAAGTGGACACCCCTGGAGTGGAGGGCCCTTGCTCTCGCAAAGTTCCACTCCCACTTTATATAATAATAATTTAATAATAATTTTATTTTTATAAACTGCGCCCTCTCCCCACGGGGACTCGGAGCGGTGTACAGGGAAAAAATTAAAACGCATAAAATACATATACAATAAATACACTAAAAACCAAATTAAACTCAATTCAATTGTCCCTGCACTAAAATTCCCATTAATTAAAACTAATAATCCCAAACCCTAAAGGTAGAGACTAACCTAGGCCGGCCAAACGGAAAAAGTGTGTTTTTAATTTCTGACGGAAGGAGCGGAGATCCGTGGTTGTTCTAATGTCGGGGGGAAGGTCGTTCCAGAGGGCTGGGCCCGCCACAGAGAAGGCCCTTCCCCTGGGCGTCGCCCGCTGACAAAGTCTAGTGGACGGCACCCGGAGAAGTCCCTCTCTGTGGGAGCGAATCGGCCGTGAGGATGTATGGGGCAGGATCCGATCCTGCAGATAGCTAGGTCCCGAGCCATGGAGCGCTTTGAAGATGATAACTAGCACCTTGAAGCGCACCCGAAAGACGACAGGCAGCCAGTGCAGCTCGCACAAGAGCGGTGTTATGTGGGTATACCTTGCGGTCCCCATTATTGCTCGCGCGGCTGCATTCTGGACCAGCTGAAGTCTTCGGGTGCACCTCAAGGGGAGCCCCATGTAGAGAGAGTTACAATAGTCCAGTCGGGATGTCACGAGGGCATGAGTGACTGTGCAAAGGGCATCCCGATCCAATAGGGCGTACCAGGCGAACCTGGTAAAACGCCCTCCTGGCCACGGCTGTCACTTGATCTTCCATGGACAGCCGGGTATCCAGGAGGACACCCAAGTTGCGCGCCCCATCCACAGGGGCAAGGTGATCGTCCCCTATGGCCAGTGATGGAGTCAACTGGTTGTACCGGGATGCCGGAAACCACAGCCACTCGGTCTTGGCCGGGTTGAGCCTGAGTCTGTTACTTCCCATCCAGATCCGCACGGCTTCCAGGCACTGGCACATCACCGCTACGGCATCGTTGGGGTGGTTTGGGGTAGATATATACAACTGTGTATCATCAGCGTAGAGGTGATACTCTACCCCAAAACCACAGATGATCTCGCCCAGCGGCTTCATATATGCGTTGAACAGGAGAGGCGAGAGGACCGACCCCTGAGGCACCCCGCATGTGAGGGGTCTCGAGGTCGACCTCTGCTCTCCTGCCAACACAAATTGCGATCGACCAGAGAGGTAGGAGGAGAACCACCGTAAAACGGTGCCTCCCACCCCCAACCCCCCCAGCCGATGCAATAGGATACCATGGTCGATGGTATCAAAAGCCGCTGAGAGGTCTAATAGGACCAGGATGGAGGAACAACCCCATCTCTGGCCCTCCAGAGATCATCCACCAACGCGACCAATGCCGTCTCGGTGCTATGCCCGGGCCGAAAGCCGGACTGGCGTGGGTCTAGATAATCAACTTCCTCCAGGTGACGGGGAAACTGTTGTGCCACCACACTCTCTACAACCTTCGCCAGAAAGGGAAGGTTGGAGACGGGACGATAGTTGGATAATAAAGCTGGGTCCAAAGAGGGCTTCTTCAGGAGGGGCCTCACCATGGCCTCTTTAAGGGAGGCAGGCAAGAATCCTTCACTTAAAGAAGTGTTGACAACCTCTTGGAGCCAGCCTCGTGTCACCTCCCAGGATGCCAGTACAAGCCAGGAAGGACACGGGTCCAATAAACATGTGGTGGCTCGCAGTCGCCCACGTAACCTGTCCATATCCTCGGAAGTAACAGAGTCAAACTCCTCCCAACCAGGATCCGCCTCATGGCCTCCCACTGGGCCATCAATGGAGACTAACCCGTTATGGATCTGAGCGATTTTCTCCTGCAAATAAATCACAAATTCCTCTGCTCTACCCTGTAATGGGGCTTCCCGCACCCTCTGTTGAAGGAGGGAGCGGGTCACCCTAAACAGGGCGGCAGGGCGGTTATCTGCGGATGCTATGAGAGCGGATGCGATCACAAGCACCCTCTGCTAGTTCGAGTGGAGCTTCATGCACATACTTGCCTACCACTCATGCAAGTGGAGCTTCACGCACACATGCTTGCCCATTTCTCCCGCGATCAGGTTTTGAAAAGTCTGCAGCCCAGGGATTGGGGACGAAATGACATGGAATGGATTTTATTTCTCCTGTGCCATTAAAATATCATTAATGAACAAGCTTGTTAAAAAACAGTTGTTTTATATGTGAAGTCACTTACTTTCAAATCAGATTGGAAAGTTTTCAGATGTTCATCCTCACTATATTTATATATTGTTGGCTCATATATTCCTTCTTCCAGGTTTTTTGAATCCACACATTCCTTTTTTCCAGGGATCTCATATCCTGCAAAATCAGGATTCCTAATATTCTCTTGTGTACCTATATTTTTTCTGAGTTCTGCTTCTGATCCAGAATTATGACTTTCAATATCATCCAGAACGGAATCCATGCCATTTTCTTGAGAGTTAGTCGAGAAAGTAAAGAGTGTAGGTTTTTCAACATTCTCCAAAGAAAAAACAGTTTTGCAAAATTGTTTTTGATTCTCATATGACAATTTATTATTATTCTCAGTATCCTGGAGTTTTTGTAATGTCTGAAATTGATTTTCATAACTAGACTCTTTTTCAACAGAATGTTCAGGCCGTTCCTTATTTACCTTGTTAGTAATTGTATGGTAATGTGAAGATTCAGAATGGCCTGAAATAAAAGCTTCAGGAATATTAGTACCATCTTGCATCTTTTCATTTTGTACATTACATAGTTCATCATTACAATTAAACAGATTTGTTTCCCTCTCAAGTTCATTTTCTCTGGAATGTTCTTTCCCTCCTAATTTGTCAACATATTCATCTTCCTTATCTTCTGCCTTGGTCCATTTTTTTTTAATGTTTTCTTCCTCCCTTTCTCTATTGAAGTGACCCTCCATTTCTTTTACTTTTTCTTCCTCCTCCTCCTCCTCCTCCTCTTCTTCTTCTTCCTCCTCTTCTTCCTCCCCTTTTTCATTTTTCTTCTCTTCTTTCCTCTTCCCATCAAATTCTTCTTCCTTCTTGCTTGCAAAAGAACTATCAGAATCATTTAATTCTTGCTTATTGTGGTTAAATTTATTTTGAATATTTTTTTGAATATTTTCTTTTGATTGATTTTTGTTTTCATTATCTTCACAAAATCACATGTGGGTATAAAAACATACAATAAATAATAAAATACAATAGATAAATTCAACTTATTACCTGTTTAGAATGCAACGTTGTCTGGGGACATTTGGAAAAGGAGCCAGATGAGGAATAGACAGAATAAGGGAAGGTTTTGACTTGGAACAAAGGCTTAGGAAGGGATGCGTTGCATTCTTCAAATTCATACTCTGCTTTATTTTGCTGTGAAATGCCTAAGGGTTCTGTTGGGATAATGCAATCTTTCTCATCTACTGCATCAAAATACAAACGCAGAGAGATTAAAATACAGTTAATGTTTTCTGTAGATAAGCACTATAATCATAACTGATTTTGTTCAAGCAACTTACATTTTTTCAAGAAGTCTTTCTTTAGCTGAGCCAAACTTAGTTTTTCTGGTTTCTAAGAATAAAAGTTGAAGCGGACAGAAGTTTTTATTATAACAAGCATTGCTATAATATCTTTACATTTTGTTCATCTTTCAAAAATAGAAACAAAAACCCTAGACTTATAAATGTATCAACCCTCCCCTTTTCTATTTTATTTTGTAAACAATGTATGAGCTAAGTGAAACTTAAAACAGTGTATCTTCCTGATCTAGTCCAAACTTCTATCCATAGTAATACCACATTGATAAAAGCATATTATTTTAATTCTAGCCATCTGACTAGTTTGGAATATTGCATTAAGCAGGAGTCTGAATTTACGAATACATAGCCCCTTTCAATTCTGATTCTATGCATATTTTTCAAATGACAAAAAGTGATCCAAATACTACAGTAATTTCATTTAGAATCTCATCTGTAAAATCTGAATAGTGATTAGCTATAACAATAGCAGTAGCACTTAGACTTATATATATATCGCTTCACAGTGCTTTACAGCCCTGTCTAAGACAGCATACTGCCCCCAACAATCTGGGTCCTCATTTCACTACCTCGGAAAGATGGAAGGCTGAGTCAATCTTGAGCCAGTGGGACTTGAACTGCCAAAGTGCGACCAATTGGCCATCAGCAGAGTTAGCCCACAATACTGCATTCTAACCACTGCACCACTACGGCTCAACCTGTTTGTATTTGCATTAAATTTAAGATCTAAATTGAAGTTCATATTTTCTTTCCATCCAAACAAGTATTAATTAGTATCATAACAAATCTTTCATTGTTAGAGGTTTTGAGTGTTCGTTGTACAAAAGCCTACCTTGGAGCTGGAGCCTAGTTCCTCCTCTTCTGAAGAAAGCCAGCTATCGTCATCTGTTTTTTCATAACTTCTTAAACACAAATGCATATATATATACATAAATAAGAATCTATCTTTTTTCTGGAACTTCCTGAATTTAAATCAAAATTTAAATCTTACCTTGTAGAATCTCCAGAAGAGTGGTTATCAAGAACTGTAAAAAACCCAAACACAAAGAAAAATAAAAATGCAGACAAATCAAGGGAAAAAATTACAAAGATTTTTTTTATATTACGGTAAATAAAACTGCAGAAGTTTAAATGAAGAAAAATATCTTAAAATTAAAAAAATAACTTACTTAGTAGCTATACAAAAGTTGGCAAACATTATTTAATTGGATTTTAGTATTTATTATAAGCTTTTCTAATTTTTAAACTGGAAGTTATATTCAGTATAAATATTTGCAGTTAACTGCATCTTAGATTTGCACAGAGGCTTATGATTTAACACTTTTACTGCTTGTTTATGGAATTTCCATTTTAATAGTAGCAATTTTCTATTTGTTCAATAAAAGAAAGACATGTTATTCTAAGAATGAAATATGAAAAAGGCTCACATGCACAAAAAAATAAGCATTCAGCAGTCTGAGCCCAATTTTTATATCAATAAGCCCCCAAACATATGATGTAGATCAGGGGTGTCAAACTCGATTTCATTGAGGGCCAGATCAGCATTGTGCTTGTCCTCTGGGTATGTGGACGGGGGGGGGGGGGGGGGGGATGTCAACTCAACTGGCACACTCTGTGGCTCTGGAGCTTGCTGCCACCACCGAACTGGCCATCCAAACAAGAGGTACGGTGGAAAAAAGCGTTGGTACTTACCTGATACGCCTCTTCTAATAAGGGGGGAGATAGCATCCATGTATGGGTTAAACCTATCCACACTCTGATTGGACTGAGTCATAATATTAAATAATTAATTAATTAGGCATGGTATATAACCCCCTACGGAGTAGCCACACCCAGTTTTCGACAAAGAAAAGAATACAGACTCACCGGTACGAACCAACTCCTTTAGCAAGAAAAATCCAACAGTAACACTGCCAAGAATAACAAGAGCCAGACACCAAATACAGGCAGGGCTGAACGAGAAAGGGATGGGCCGGATGCTATCTCCCCCCTTATTAGAAGAGGCGTATCAGGTAAGTACCAAAGCTCTTTCTCAATAAGGGTGGAGATAGCATCCATATATGGGACATACCAAAGCCCTGAAAAGGGTCGGGTTAGGGAGGGTCGAGATCAGACCTGCCCCAATGAATGAGGATGGACAGACTGCAGAACCCAGTGGCCAAAGTCAGCCTCAGCCGAGGCAAACGTGACCCATTTATAATGCCGCCTGAAAGGGGATGGAGAAGACCACGCTACAGCCCTACAAATTTCTCCCAGAGAAGCTTGCATCGCCCAGGCCGAAGTCGTCGTTGCACTGCGTGCAGAATGTGCTGTGACTCCTCGAGGAACTGCCTCGTCACAAGCCGCATAGGCCTTCTCAATGTATTGACGAACCCATCGTCCCACACAGGAGACAGACACCTCCTTACCCAGGGAACCTGGCAGAAAGGGGACAAAAAGAGACTCCGACCTGCAAACAACAGCCATACAATCAATGTACACATGCAAGGCATGCCTGACATCCAGCAAGTGCCACCGGTCCTCTGAGGTCTGCGCAGACTCTGCAGGAAAGCTGGGGAGGACCACCTCCTGAGCCCGATGGAACCAAGACCCCACCTTCGGGACAAAGGAGGAATCCAGACATAGGACAGCCCTGTCTGCATAAAACTTGCACAAATCCGAAAAATCTCATTCCACAGTGTCGAGAGAGGGCACTTGTCAAAGCATCAATACCTTATGTAAAGGAGCACCAAAGCATCCTTGAGAAATCTCTTGACCCTAGGACGTTGAGTCAAAGTTTGTGACCTACCGCACAAAAGTACAGAAGAAACTACTGATACCCATCTCTCAATGGTATTAGGAGCCAACCCTTTGCCCAGGCCCACTTGAAGAAAGTCCGGGACCTGTGGGATAGTGGCTTGAACTGGGTCAAAGTGGTTCGTCAAACACCACTTACAAAAAGCACACCAGGTCGCACTGTATATGAGCTGCATGGAAGGTGGACAGGAAGCCTGAATGACCCTGGAGTAAAAGTTGTCTCGTCACAGGACGCTCCGCTCAAGCACTGTGTCAACTAAAGCCATTGAGGCTCCAGATGCTCCAGCGACCCCTGGCTGAAGGAAATCAATTCTTGGGGAATCCTCCAGAGCCTGTCCACTGATAGAGATCAAAGGTCGGCAAACCAGGACTGCTGTGGCGATGTGGGGCGATCATCACCACCTCCGCCCCCTCCCGCAAGATCCTTTGAATGACTCTGGAAATCAGGGGCAAAGGCGGGAAGGCATAAAGGAGCCCCAGAGGCCATTGACAGTGGAGAGGATCCACCCGCTCTGCGTTCTGTGAAGGAAACTGGGAATAAAAACTCGGGAGCTATTGAGGGGAGTTGCAAACAGGTCGACCTCTGGGCGGCCAAAAAGGTCCACAATTGCCTGGAAGATAGCCAGCTGCAGCTGCCATCCTGACATTGTCCACCCCCACTATATGTTCTGTGGTTATTGAGAGCAAACTCCTCTTGGCCCAAAGACCCAAGCTCCTGGCCTCCAGCATGAAGGACTTTGACCTGGTCCCCCCCAGCCTGTTATTCTTGTGGGAGGGGTTTCATTTTAAAATGGGCTGTTGGTTTGCATCTGTGGATGCCTAAAAGTAGAAAAAATGTTATATTTTGCTGCTTTTATCACCATGATATAATTGTTAACATGGTTATTACATATGTTCAATCAGATTTACTCTCTGTTATTCTTCAAGAGTTGGCTAAGCAATTATTCTATCATTTCACCCCCCAGATCTTATTAAAAAAATCAATGAATTCCATGGGGATGAAAAACACGAAGATACTACCAATAGGAACAATTCAGAGGTCCCCGTCAGAAGCCAATTTCAAGTGGAATTAAGGGTTTCACTCAAACTGACTAACAGAATTACACCCCCTTGCAAAATTATTTTCTCTGAAACCAATCCAGGTTCATCAGTTGCCTTCTGATCTAAGGTCCTTGGTGCTCTCTGAGTGTGGCTGTTTTCTTGCAGACCTTTAATTACCCAAACTAGATAACATCATCAGTGCTAGTAAGGAGTGGGGTTTGCTTTCAATTTATATCCTAGTGGATGTCATTGCCGGTGGGAGAGTCTTGATGGTTCTGTCAGCCTCCGCTTTGCTGTTTGCTTCGGCTGCCATTTGAAATGGGGAGGGAGGGGCTTTGCTATTGGGCTATGGGAATATATGGTGCAGGAGAGTGATTTGCAGAAAGGAGTACATTATCGCCATCTACTTCCCATACCAGTGGCTGGGGCCGTGCGATGGTCAAGGTCAACGGTCCTGCATACCATCCTGATGATGCTCCTTGAAGATGCGACCCATATGACATCTGAGGGGCTTGCGTATTGGACAATGGGGTGGGGGTTATTGGGAAAAGGGGGTTGGACATATATTGATATATATGCTTTTCGCGCCTAAACGCTTCAGACCTTGCTTAGCATCTATGCTATTCATTTCTTAACCAGTAAAAGTACTTTTAATTCCATCCAAAAATGGAGTTGAGAGGTTTCTTTCTTGGTTATCGTTAGAAGCAGACCTGACATTAAGCAAGGTCTCACCTTACCCACTCATCTCAGAGCTAACACCTTCTGAAGGGAGTGCAACAAAAAATTTTCTAAACTTCAAAGAGATGTCCTCCCCTGGCAGCGATCAAGAAGACGACATGGGGGCCATGGAATCATCATGCCTTCCTGAAACGGAGCTTTTGGCGTGAATAAATGTGGAAGAAAAATCCGCTCCATGGCTCGGGGCCTAGCTATATGCGAGACCATCTCCTGCCCCAAACATCCCTTCGACTGATCCGCTCCCACAGAGAGAACCTTCTCAGGGTGCCATCGGCCGGGCAATGCCGGTTGGCGACACCCAGGGGAAGGGCCTTCTCTGTGGCGGGCCCTACCCTCTGGAACGACCTGCCCCCGAACTACGCACCATCTCAGACCTCCGCCTTTTCCACCAGCATCTTAAAACGCACCTATTCCAACAAGCCGGCCTAGCATAACATCCCGTTCCTGACTGTTATTAGCTATATTTTAATTAGGGGGATTTTACACTATTTTAGCACAGGGTATGGGTTTAATAGGTTTTTAAAAATGGTATTTTTGTATATTTGTATTGTTTTTAAATTTTCCTGTGCGCCGCCCTGGGTCCTTTTTTAGGAGAACGTGCGGGTTATAAATTTGAATAAATTAAAATTAAACCCTTATTGGACCGGGACGCCCTCCGCACAGTCACTCACGCGCTTGTGACATCCCGGCTGGACTACTGTAATGCTCTCTACATGGGGCTCCCCTTGGCGTGCACCCGAAGGCTGCAGCTGGTCCAGAATGCAGCCGCACGGGCGATCTTGGGAACATCTAGATATTCCCATGTAACACCGCTCCTGCGCGAGCTGCACTGGTTACCTGTGGTCTTTCGGGTGCGCTTCAAGGTGTTGATCACCATCTTTAAAGCGCTCCATGGCACGGGACCAAGCTACCTGCGAGACCGCATCCTACCTCATACATCCCTGCGGCCGATTCGCTCCCACAGAGAGGGACTTCTCCGGGTGCCATCCACTAGGCAATGCCAGCGGGCGACGCCCAGGGGAAGGGCCTTCTCTGTGGTGGGCCCAACCCTCTGGAGCGACCTACCCCCCGACCTCAGAACAACCACGGACCTCCGCACCTTCCGCCAGAAATTAAAGACACTCCTGTTCCATCAGGCCGGTTTGGCCTAAGTTATTTACCTAGTCTGCAGTCTGTATTATAAATTGTTTTAATTGGGTTTGTAAGGGATTATGTCTTAACTATTTAAATTTTAGCACAGGGATAAACTATTTAATTCGATTTTAATTATTTATACTTTGTATTTGTGTTGTTTTAAATTTCCTGTGCACCGCCCCGGGTCCCTTCGGGGAGAGGGTGCGGTTATATAAATTTTATAAATAAATAAATAAATAAATAAATAAATAAATAAAATAAAATAAAATAAAATAAAATAAAATAAAATAAAATAAATAAAATAAAATAATAAAATAAAATAAAATAAAATAAAATAAAATAAAATAAAATAAAATAAAATAAAATAAAATAAATTAAATTAAATTAAATTAAATTAAATTAAATTAAATTAAATTAAATTAAATTAAATTAAATTAAATTAAATTAAATTTCCCCGTTGGTCAATAGGAATTGGACAAAAGGATGTTTTAGAGGAGATTCCGTCGGGAGCTACAACACACAGACACAGACGGGGGGCCCCTGCCTGGCAGGAGGAGGTGGAAGAGAATTTTCTTTCTTTTTTAAAAAAAGTTTTTTATTTTTTATTATTGAAAATAAATAAAAAGAAACATCATTCATTTTGTGCTTTGTACAACATGTCGTTCAGACAAACGCTCGCGCGCCAGTGCTTAATCTCACAAAGATATTAATCTATATATATATCACTTTTGTATCATACAGTAACATTTCCATTTATGAAATAAATCTTTATCCCCTAACTCTTCAATATATAAACAAGATATTAAATAGAAAAAAAACCAACAGAATAAGAACAGAAAATCTTCGCATGTTATATACCATTGTTTTCTAGAGGTAGCTTTATCACGCTAAAATAAATTATTTTGTCCTTCTAAACAAACTTACTGCGCATGCGCGAGATGGCGGCCTGCTTCTGAGCTCCGTGAGGGATCGCGGGGCTCCGAGGCTGCACTGGAGGTGATGCCCGGCCCGTAGACGATAGAGAGGGCCGGGCCCAGTGAGCAGACCACCCTGGCCGTCGATTGAGACCAGAAGGGTCTCCCAGGGTGGTCGGGCGGCACAGAGATCGGCATGGAAGATCGGTATGCAGAGCGGAGCGGAGAATGTGGATTCGGAGAAGGCCGACTGGAGGCCGACTGGAGGCGCTCCGGGGACGCGCCGGGGGATTCCGGGCCGGCGGCCAGGCACCGAACATGCTGGAGGGCCGAAGCCAGATGGCGTGGGGGCGCGCGGCGTGGAGTCTCGACCTCTGGGTCCGTTTTGTCCGTTTTGTGACCTCCAGGAGCCCAGGAGCGCCGGAAATTGTCAGGAGCGGCATCGGCGCTATGGCGCTATGGCGATTTGGCGGTTGGAAGCTGGAATGGTGAGCGTCCCAACGGCGACTTTCAACAGCTGAGTCGGGGGGCGCCGGAACTTGGAGTGCGGGCCGCTGCAGGGTTGAGAGATTGGGCCGAGCGGCCTGGCGACCTGAAGAACTAGCTGCCCGTTAGGCCTCGTTAGGCCTCGAACCATCTAGGCCACAGTTGAGTCAACCCAACCAGTGGCCAAAAGAACAATCACGCCGGGGCCTTGGAAGGCCGAAACATCTGAGCCGGTGCCAGGGCCCGAGAGATGCAGGTCGGTATGGGAGGCCGTGAGCCTGACGAGATTGGGCTTAGGCCGAAAATCATCGATACCCTTCGTTTCCAAGAACTATTTTAAGAACTATCTCCAGAACTATTTTAAGAACCATCTCCAGAACTATTTAAGAACTATTTCTAAGGGACTTCCGGTTCCGGCTCCAGCGGCTACTGAGGGAGATGAAGCGCCTCAAGAGACGCCCAGAGAGGCGGTGGAGATCCACACGGTCTGAATCTGACCGAACACAGGTGAGAGCCCATTTACGGACTTACCTTGTGGCGTTGAGAGTGGCCAAACGTCATCACTGTGCCACTCTCGTTGCATCCGCAGATAACCGCCCTGCCGCCCTGTTTAGGGTGACCCGCTCCCTCCTTCAACAGAGGGTGCGGGAAGCCCCACTGCAGGGTAGAGCAGAGGAATTTGGGATTTATCTGCAGGATAAAATCGCTCAGATTCAGAGCGAGATGGTCCCCACCGAAAGTGGCCCAGTGGGATGCCCCGAGGCAGATCTTGCGACAGTTTTGTGGGAAGAGTTTGACTCTGTTACTTCCGACGATATGGACAGGTTACGTGGGCGACTGCGAGCTACCACATGTTTATTGGACCCGTGTCCCTCCTGGCTTGTACTGGCATCCTGGGAGGTTTCACGAGGCTGGCTCCAGGAGGTGGTCAACGCTTCCCTGAGTGAGGGGTTCTTGCCGGCCTCCCTTAAAGAGGCGATGGTGAGACCCCTCCTCAAGAAGCCCTCTCTGGACCCGGCATTGTTGGTCAATTACCATCCGGCCTCCAATCTTCGCTTTTTGGCGAAGGTTGTAGAGAGTGTGGTGGCACAACAGTTTCCCCGTCATCTGGAGGAAGTTGATTATCTAGACCCACGCCAGTCCGGCTTCCGGTCCGGACACAGCACCGAGACGGCATTGGTCGCGTTGGTAGATGATCTCTGGAGGGCCAGCGATGGGGGTTGTTCCTCCATCCTGGTCAAATTAGACCTCTCAGCGGCTTTTGATACCATCGACCATGGTATCCTATTGCATCGGCTGGAGGGGTTGGGGGTGAGAGGCACCGTGTTGCGGTAGTTCTCCTCCTACCTCTCCGGTCGATCGCAATTTGTGTTGACAGGAGGGCAGAGGTCGACCTCTAGGCCCCTCACTTGTGGGGTGTCTCAGGGGTTGGTCCTCTCGCCACTCCTGTTCAACACATATATGAAGCCGCTGGGTGAGATCATCCGTGGTTTTGGGGTAGAGTACCATCTCTACGCTGATGATACACAGCTGTATATATCTACCCCAAACCACCCCAACGATGCCGTAGCGGTGATGTGCCAGTGCCTGGAAGCCGTGCGGACCTGGATGGGAAGTAAGAGACTCAGACTCAACCCGTCCAAGACCGAGTGGCTGTGGTTTCCGGCATCCCGGTACAACCAGTTGACTCCATCACTGGCCATAGGGGACGACCACCTTACCCCTGTGGATGGGGCACGCAACTTGGGCGTCCTCCTCGATGCCCGGCTGTCCTTGGAATATCAAGTGACAGCCGTGGCCAGGAAGGCATTTTACCAGGTTCGCCTGGTCCGCCAGTTGCGTCCCCTATTGGATCGGGGTGCCCTTTGCACAGTCACTCATGCCCTCGTGACATTCCGACTGGACTACTGCAATGCTCTCTACATGGGGCTCCCCTTGAGGTGCACCCGAAGGCTTCAGCTAGTCCAGAATGCAGCCTCGCAGGCAGTTATGGGAGCCTCTAGGTTCTCCCATGTGACAACGCTCCTGCGCGAGCTGCACTGGCTGCCTGTCGTCTTTCGGGTGCGCTTCAAGTTGTTAGTTACCATCTTTAAAGCGCTCCATGGCACGGGACCTAGCCATGCTCCCATCGCAGACTAGGTGGGCAAGAACCACAGACCCGGGGCCCTAGGCTGATGTTGTGCAACGCCAGGTCCGTGGTTCAAAAAGCCCCCCTCATCCATGACCTTGTGTTAGAGGGGGACCCGGACCTGGTAGGTATCACGGAAACTGGTTGGGCCACGAGGGAGGACATCCCCTCGTAGAAATGTGCCCACCAGGATACCGAGCCTTTCATCAGCCTAGGGCCCTAGGGAGGGGTGAGGGGTGGCGATTATGGTTAGGGAAGGTCTTGAGCCAAAGGAGACCACGATCCCTCAGATGACCGGGTGCGAGTCCCTCCTTGTGAAGTGGGGCCTAGGGAGCAGTTGGGCGTGTTAGTTGTATACCTGGCTCCTTGCTATACAACAACAGCCCTGCCCGAGCTCCTAGAGGTGATAGCCGAGGCGGCGGTTGAGACCCCCAGACTGTTAGTCATGGGGGACTTTAACCTGCCGTCGGCAGGCGAAACCTCTGGGCTAGCTCGGGAGTTCATGGCTTCCATGACAGCCATGGACCTGACCCAAGTAGTTGTAGGCCCTACCCACGAGGGCGGACACACCCTGGATCTAATCTTCATCTCGGGACAGTGGAGTAGTGATCTGGGAATAGGGGATCTAGTCATCACGCCCCTGTCATGGACAGATCACGCTCTCCTTCGACTCGACTTTCCGATCGCCGCACCTCACTGCGGGGAGGCGGAACCGGACATTCCTATATGGTTCCGCCCCAGGCTCCTGATGGAACTGATAAGGTTCCAAAGGGAGCTTGGGCCAATTCCTGTGGACTTGCCCCGTGACTCGACTGAGGACCTAGTGGCCGCATGGTTAAGTGCGGCCACGGGGGCCTTGGACCGAGTCGCGCCCTTGCGGCCTCGCTTGCGGCGACGAACCACCTGGGCTCCTTGGTTTACCGAGGGGCTCAGGGAGATGAAGCGCCACAAGAGACGCCTAGAGAGCAGATGGAGATCTTCTCACTCCGAAGCCGACCGAACACTAGTGAGAACCCATATTAGGACTTACTTAGTGGCGATAAGAGTGGCCAAACGTGAGTATTGTGCCACTCTTATTGCATCCGCAGATAACCGCCCTGCCGCCCTGTTTGGGGTGACCCGCTCCCTCCTTCAACAGAGGCCGCGGGAAGCCCCTTTACAGGGTCGAGCAGAGGAATTTGGGATTTATCTGCAGGAGTAAATCACTCGGATTCGGAACGAGCTACCCTCCATCGACAGTGGTCCAGTCGAGCGGGCCGAGGCTGTTCTTGTGACACCATCTTGGGAGGAGTTTGATTTTGTTACCACCGAGGATATGGACAAGTTGTCAAAGAGACTTAGAGCTACCACATGTTTATTGGACCCGTGTCCCTCCTGGCTTGTACTGGCATCCTGGAAGATGACACGAGGCTGGCTCCAGGGCATTGTCAACACATCTTTGAGTGAGGGGTCCTTGCCTGCTGTCTTGAAAGAGACGGTAGTAAGGCCCCTCCTCAAGAAGCCGTCCCTGGATCCAGCATTATTAGAGAACTATCGTCCCATCTCCAACCTCCACTTTTTAGTGAAGGTTGTTGAGTGTGGTGGCTCAACAGTTTCCGCGACACTTGGAGGAAGTTGATTATCTAGACCCGCGCCAGTCCGGCTTCCGACCCGGGCACAGCACCAAGACGGCATTGGTCGCGTTGGTTGATGATCTCTGGAGGGCACGGGATAGAGGATATTCCTCTATCCTAGTCCTATTAGACCTCTCAGCATCTTTTGATACCATCGACCATGGTATCCTATTGCGCCGACTGGGGGGGTTGGGGCTGGGAGGCACCGTTTTGCGGTGGTTCTCGTCCTACCTCTCTGGTCGGTCGCAATGTGTTGGCAGGGGGGCAGAGGTCGGCCTCGAGGCCCCTCATATGTGGGGTCCCTCAGGGGTCGGTCCTCTCGCCCATACTGTTCAACACATATATGAAGCCACTGGGTGAGATCATCCGTGGTTTTGGGGTGGGATATCATCTGTACGCTGATGATACTCAGTTGTACATATCCACCCCAGACCACCCCAACGATGCCGTCGAGGTTATGTCCCGGTGCTTGGAGGCCGTACGGATCTGGATGGGTGGTAAGAAACTCAAGCTCAACCCATCCAAGACTGAGTGGCTGTGGCTTCCGGCGCCCCGGTTCAGCCAGATTATTCCAACTCTGGCCATTGGGGGCGAAACACCGGCCCCCGTGGAGAGGGCGCGCAATTTGGCTGTCCTCCTGGATTTCCGGCTGTCTATGGAAGATCATGTGGCAGCCGTGGCCAGGGGGGCGTTTCATCAGGTACGCCTGATGCGCCAATTGCGCCCCTTACTGGACCGGGGTGCCTTACGCACAGTCACTCAAGCACTCGTCACCTCTCAACTCGACTACTGTAATGCTCTCTACATGGGGCTCCCCTTGATGTGCACCCGAAAGCTGCAGCTAGTCCATAACGCAGCCGCGCGGGTGATTACGGGAGCGCCTAGACACTCCCACATAACACCTATCCTGTGCGAGCTGCACTGGCTTCCTGTGGTCTTTCGGGTGCGCTTCAAGGTCTTGACGACCATCTTTAAAGCGCTCCATGGCTCGGGGCCTAGTTATATGCGAGACCGCCTCCTGCCCCATACATCCCTCAGACCGATACGCTCCCACAGAGAGGGCCTCCTCAGGGTGCCGTCAGCTGGACAATGCCAACTGGCGACACCCAGGGGAAGAGCCTTCTTTGTGGCGGGGCCAGCCCTCTGGAACGACCTACCCCCTGAACTCCGCACCATCTCCGACCTCCGCCTCTTCCGCAAGTGTCTGAAGACACATTTATTCCATCTAGCCGGCCTAGCGTAACCTCCTTTATTGACTATTAGACAGTTTTAAATTTGGGATTTTTAATTCAGTTTTTAGCACAAGGTTTTACTAGAATAGGTTTTTTAAATTTTATATGTTTTGTATGTATTTTAACATTCCTGTGCGCCGCCCTGGGTCCATTTGGAGAAGGGTGGGATATAAACTTAATAAAAAATAAAAAATAAAAATAAAATAAATATCTACGGGATCGCATTCTGCCTCATACATCCCTGCGGCCGATTCGCTCCCACAGAGAGCGACTTCTCCGGGTGCCGTCCACTAGGCTGTGCCAGCAGGCGACGCCCAGGGGAAGGGCCTTCTCTGTGGCGGGCCCGACCCTCTGGAACGACCTTCCCCCCGAAATCAGAACAATCACGGACCTTCGCTCCTTCCGACAGCTATTAAAAACTCATTCTTCCGTTTGGCTGGCCTAGGGTAATTTAATTTAAATTTTAAATTATTAAGGGTTTTTTTAGGGATAGTTATATTTTTATAGAAGTTTTTAGCGCAGGGTCAGTTTAATTTGATTTTAGCTTTGTATTTTGTTTGCTGTAATTTGTTTTTTAATTTCCCTGTGCCCCGCCTCGAGTCCCTTCGGGGAGAGAGAGCGGGATATAAATAAAATTTATTATTATTATTATTATTATTATTATTATTATTATTATTATTATTGACAAAAATTTCTTCAAGTTATATAATAATATAATGTGTATTGTTATATCCCTTAGTTTCCCCTTTTTTCCAGCCATTGATAAAATTTATTCCATATTTCATAGAATTGTTCGCTGTCTTGCTCTCTAATTTCAAACGTTAATTTACTCATCTCTGCACATTCCATAATGTTATAAATAACTTCTTCCTGTGATGGTAATTTATCATTTCTCCAATTTTTTGCGATTCTAGCGGCTGTCAAAATATTTACAATTAGGTATTTCAAATTCTTGTCAAATATTTCTAATGTAAGTCCAAGCAGGAAGAGTTCGGGTTTAAAATCTATATGTTTTTCTGTTATTTTCTCCAACCATGTGTGGATCATACTCCAATAATTTTTGGCCTCCGAACAGGTCCACCACATATGGTAGTAAGTACCAGGCGTCTGATGGCATTTCCAGCATTTTTGGGATTTGTTCTTATTCATTTTTGCGATTCTCGATGGTGATAAGTGCCACCTGTAGAACATCTTATATAAGTTCTCTTTGTAGGCTGCTGACATCGTCATTTTATAGTTTTGTGTCCACAATTTTTGCCACTTATCTAAGTCGATCCCATGCCCAAAGTTTTTCCCCCATGTTATCATTGTTTCTTTCACTTGCTTTTCCTGGAGTTTAAACTCTAATAAGTAAGCATAGAGTTTTGCAATTGTTTTTTCGTCGACGCCTGTTAATATTTTATCTAATTCCATCATTTTGTCATAAACCCCTCCTTTTTTTTGATCTTCCTTATATCTTGAATGTATTTGCGTGTATGTATACCAATTAATATCCATTCCTTCTTGTTTTAATTCCTGAATAGTTTTAAGATCACCCCTTGAGTTTAATAGATCTGAATATCTGGTTGTTCATTCCTTTTTGTGTATTATTGCGTAAGTGAATGCTTCAGTAATTGATACCCAGACTGGTATTTTAAAATAGTGCAATTTCTTGATCTTCTTCCAGTTTACAATCAAAAATTCTCTTATGTAGTATCTTCTGAAAAGACCATGTTTCCTAGTGTTTCTATACCATAGAGCTGCGTGCCATCCCGATGGCAAATCATGTCCCTCTAATTCTAATAATCTAGTGTTTCTTAATGTAATCCAATCTTTAATCCACGTCAAATTTGCAGTTTGATAGTATAGTTCCCAATCAGGCAATCCCATTCCTCCCCTTATTTTAGTATCTTGTAAAATTTTTAATCTTATTCTAGCTTTTTTCCCTTGCCATATAAACTTTAAGACCATTTTCCTTAATTTTTCAAAAAAGTCCTTGCCCAATCTAATTGGGATTGTCTGGAATAAATACAATACTTTAGGCAAAATATTCATTTTTATCGTGGCTATTCTCCCTAATAATGACAATTCTGCCATCTTGTAAGATCTGCTTCTATTTGTTGTGTGAGTTTAGAATAATTCTCCTTTTTAAGGGTGCCGCATCTCGACGTCAAGTAGATTCCTAAATATTTAAGCTTATTTGTAATTTGAATTTTCAAGATTTCTGTTAATTCTTCTTTCTGTCTTCTTGTCATATTCTTTGTCAAGATTTGTGTTTTATCTTTATTTATTTTCAGACCTGTTATTTTTCCATATTCCTCAATTTTCCCTATCAATTTGGCCAATTTGGTTTTAAGTGGTTCCTCGAGGATAAAAACTAGGTCGTCTGCAAAAGCTTGTAATTTATATTGTTCTTTCCTAATTGTCATTTCCTTTATTTTTTTGTCTTCTCTTATCTTTCTATTTAACACTTCTAGCGTTAATACAAAAAGTAAAGGTGATAGTGGGCAACCTTGTCTTGTACCTCTTTTTATCTGAATATTATCTGAAAGTTCTCCATTTATTATTATCTTAGCTGTTTGGTGTTATATATAGTACTTATAACGTGTATAAAGTTTTGGCCAAATTTCATTTGTTCTAGCTGTTGCAACATAAACTTCCAATTCACATTATCAAAGGCTTTTTGCGCATCAAGAAACATCAAAGCCATTTGTTTTTCAGAATGTGCTTCATAATATTCCAACGTGTTCAAAATTATTCTCATGTTATCTTTAATTTGTCTCTTTGGTAAGAATCCATTTTGATCTGGATGTATAAAATTGTTTAAGTATTTTTTGAGCCTTTCTGCTAGTATTGATGCAAATAACTTATAATCCGAGTTTAACAATGAAATTGGTCGATAATTCTTTACCTGCAGGAGATCTGTTCCTTCCTTTGGTATCAGTGAAATATAGGCTTCTGACCAGGAATTCGGCATTTTACTACCAGACATAATTTCATTCATCAATTCTAATAAAGGAAGCAATAGTACTTCCTCCAAAGTTTTGTAAAACTCTCCTGGGAGGCCATCCGGTCCCAGGGCTTTCCCATTTTTTTGTCTTTTAATCGCTTCAGTTAATTCCATCATCGTTATCTGTGCATTTAGTATCTTTCTACTGTCATCCGATATAACCGGGAGGTTTGCCTCTTGTAAGTAGTTTTTAACATCCTGTTCTAGTATGTTTTCTTTTTCGTATAGTTTTGTATAATATTCCTGAATAATCTTTTTTTCCTTATTTAAATAATGTATTTGTCCTTGTTCATTTTTTAATTGTTGAATCTTCCTTGCCTCTCTTTCTTTCTTTAATTTATACGCCAACCATCTTCCAGGTTTATTTGCGTTTTCAAAATAATTCTGTTTTGCAGATCTTATCTTTTGAGCCAATTCTTCTTTTTCTAGAATATCCATTTTATGTTTAATTAGATCCATTTTCATTCTAATATCTTTTCTCTGTGGTAATTTCTGTAGTTCTTTTTCCAGTGTTTTATATTCCTTCTCTAATTTTTTCCCTAGCCCTCTTTTCTCTTTATTTCTTTTTCTTGTATAATCTATTATTAAACCTCTAGTAACTGCTTTCATTGCATCCCATGTATTCTGAATGGATGTATCTTCTTTTTTGTTTTCTTTAAAGTAACACCTCAGTTCTTTTTCCATTTTACTTTTCTCTTTCAATATTGTATTATTTAATGTCCATCTGGATCTAATATTTGACCCTTTCCATTTAATTATCATTGGATTGTGGTCTGCCCAAGTACTGGCTTCTATTTCCACTTTTTGAACTAGGTCACTTAACTCTGAAGAGAGCCAAATCATATCTATCCTTGAGAATGATAAGTGTCTATAAGAATAATACGTGCATTGTTCTTTATTTGGATTTCTTTCTCTCCATATGTCTTTTAAATTCATTTCATCTGCCATCTTAAAAAAGGACTTTGGTAATATTTTTATTTTTATTTTAGACGTCCTAGTTGCTTTATAGTCTCTACTTTGGTTTGGAATTCTGTTAAAGTCTCCTATCATGCAAATGTTTGTTTCTTGGTTATCGTTAGAAGCAGACCTGACATTAAGCAAGGTCTCACCTTACACACTCATCTCAGAGCTAACACCTTCTGAAGGGAGTGCAACAAAAAATTTTCTAAACTTCAGAAGGAAGTGACGTCACGACAGCGCGGAGCAGGCAAAAGACTTCGGTCTGAAGCCGATCGCCCCGTTTATCGTGTCTGGCGGCTGCCTGGAAAGCCGATTTTCGGCTAGCAAGGAGCCGTCGCTAGGCGGGAAGCCCAGTGAAGAGAGGGGGAGATTTCCAGCCCCGTTCGGACTCTGCAACCTGAAGGTGAGGCTGATGACATCCCCCGGTGCCAGTGCATTAAGAGGGCGATAACATGGCGCCCCAGAGTCGTTGACAGCTACCGAAGGGAAGATCGGAATCCCAGCTCTGTCTAACTCTTTTCCCTTGTTGACATTGATCTCAGAAGATCTTGAGAACTATTATTAAATTTCCAAACTATTTCCAAACTATTCAAAAAATTGGAACCGATTCTTAAATAAGTGGCAGGAAATTCGGTGGGTCGGATTGGAGGAGTTGTACTAACTACAACCAACTCTCAGATTGAAAACCCTTGGAGTTTCCTTAATTTAAACCTTTGGATATCCGATTTTGCTAATTGACTTACTGTGGACATATTGACCCCTTTTTCAACAGCAAAGACTGGATTTTTGAAGCGATCCGATATTTTGGACTTTTTTTTTTCTCTTTTTGAAACATTTCCCCCTCACCCGTCTTTTCCCTTTTCTTCGTTCGGAGCTCGGCTTGATTGTAACAGCTCTATTGGCGTTTGTTCACTCCATAGCCTCTACTCTGAATCTGGCCCTCCATCTAGTGGTCAAAAGAGGAACTACAACTACAACTACAAAATATTTATATTTGTATCTTTGTATCACTGGTATTTAGCCGTAATAAGTCATTAATTATTTAGCTATAAGAAGTTATAAATCATTGTTGTAGAGTTGATTAGATTAAGATTAAATATTATAGAATTGGATGTTCAGATTTTATAAATTAATTTAATTTAACTTGCTGATTGATTGTCAATTTGATTGACCTAAGTCTAATTAATTAAGATTTAATTCTATAGAAATTCTATAGAAAATTAGGAAAGTTAAATAAGTTAATTTAATTAAGAGAGGAATCAAGTTTATACTAATATTGTGATAATGTCCACCACTACTACCACTACCACCAAAAGGACCATACCATCAATATCTACCTGGGCATCCTCTTCCTCTCCAGCGATAACTAAGAAGACAACAGATGATCTCCCGGCAGCAAGTAAAATACCAGCAATGTCTCAAGTTCTGCAGGATACCCTACAAGGGATCCAAGACACAATGGCCAAAAATCAAGAGACAACAGCCAGAGTATTAGAAAAACTGACGGAGAAGATGGACACATTAACGACAGAGACGAGACAGATCTATAGTAAATTCGAAGAAATCCACGCACATTTAATAAACCATGAAGAAAGGATACAAACAGTGGAGGAAAGAGTGACAAAGACAGATTCCAAAATAGAGCGTAACGAAAATCAACATCAAAGGGCGGAAAAAAAGATGCAAGAGGAGATTTTATCTCTGGAAATGGACCGCTCCAGATACTTTTTGAGGTTTCAAAACGTGATAGATGACAACCAGGGAAAATTAGAAGAGGTGATGGAAGAAATCATTGCAGATATTCTTAAAATTGATCGCTTGGAAGCAAATAGACTTATTGATGAAGTATTTCGAATTTACACATCCTACGCTCGGCGGCACAAGCTTCCTCGGGAGATACATGTAAGACTAACCAAAAAATCTACACGAGAAGAAATCCTCAAGAAAGCAAGAGAGCAAATTTTTACATATAAAGGGAATGACCTCACAATCTTACCACAAATACCTAGAAACGTAAGAGAGAGCAGGAGGAAGTATGATTTTCTCACCACTCGCCTAAGGAAGCAGGGCATACGTTACAGATGGTGTCTTCCGGAAGGCCTGACATTCACATGGCAAGGCCAAAACGTCAAATTGGCTTCCTTTCAGGAAGCACACGACTTCTTAAAATTCCAACAATCTTTAAACGATCCGGAGACGGAGGAAGAAGAAGAAGAAGAAACTAGAAGTGAGGAAGACTTATTGACACGGAATTCTAATGGACGAGAGGTGAGGACAGTTGAGGAGGAAAAAACAACTAATGGAAAGACAACACACCGCCAAATCGAAACAAGATCAAAGACGCAGAAAGTTACAAATAGATAAAAATGGAAAAGAGGAAATTCGGCTCTGCTCTATAAATATTAATGGATTAAACAACCCGTCTAAGAAGAAGAAAATTTGGCTAAATCTACAAAAAGAAAATTACGATATAATATGTCTCCAAGAAGTTCACATAAGGAAAAGGCACTTCAAAGTTTTGACTTGTCCAAAACTGGGGAAATTGTACGCATCCCTGGCCGACCAAAAAAAGAGAGGTGTGATTGTCTATGATAAAAAGAATCTAGTATCTAAACAAATATATGCAGACAAGGAGGGCAGAATCTTACTATTGGAAATTAAAATTGGACAAAAAATGGCCCTCTTAGCCAATATTTATGCTCCAAATGTTAACCAAAAACAATTTTATGGAAAATTATTAGATAAATTAAATCAATTAAATTATGACCACATTTATGTAATTGGTGATTTCAACGCAATTGTAGATATAGAAAAAGACTACAAACCAGGTGTCAAGACCCCAAAACATAAACTAAAACGGAAAAAAATTATCCCTAAAATATGGGGGGATTTGAAAGACCAACTAGGATTAAAAGATGTATGGCGGAACTTGCACCCCTCTGAGAGACAATTTACATATTACTCTCCTAGACACAGATCATGGTCCAGATTAGATATGGTTTGGGCATCGCTAACAGCGGCTGAGGAAATCGAATCCCTAGAAATTGGGCCAAATATTTGGGCAGACCACCACCCACTATTAATAAAATGGGCAGTAATGCAGGTAAAGACAAGATGGTCCATGAGAGCCAATATTATGAAGGAAGATAATTTTGTAAGGACGATCCAAAAAGAGCTCCAATATTTTTTCACTGAAAATAAAAGACAGGATACCTCACTACAAAACATATGGGACACAGCAAAAGCAGTGATAAGGGGGGTGGTAATAAAATACACAGCTAGACAATGGAAAATGGAGAGAGAGAAAAAAATGGAACTAGTAACAATACTACAAAATCAGGAAAGGGAAGCCCAGAAAGATCCACAAAATATAAGGGTAAGGGAAAGTATTAATCTCTTAAGACACAAAATCTCATTACTTGACCAGAAACAACTGGCAGATAAAATAAAGAAAGCTAGACAATCCTATTTCGAACATGCTAACAAACCTGGAAGATGGTTGACATATAGGTTAAGAAAAGAAACTGAAATGAGGAAAATAGAAGCCCTCCAAGATAACAAAGGGGAAATAACAAATATCATGGAACAAAAGCTAAAAATAGTACAAGATTTTTTTACCTCACTTTATGCAGAAGAGACACAACATAAGGATAAGATTCATCCCTATCTCATAAAACACCAATTTGGAATAGTACCAGATACATATAAAAATACATTAAATGCAGAAATAACAACCGAAGAGATAGAAAATGCAATTAAGAAACAACCAGGTGGGAAAACTCCAGGCCCAGATGGTCTTCCAGGGGAATTGTACAAAGGGCTAGGGGAGATCTTAGTCCCACAAATGAAAGACCTATTTAATGAAGTTTTAGTAAAAGGGGAAATACCCCAGTCATGGACCGAGGCCTACATCTCCTTAATCCCCAAATCTGGTGCAGACCTAACTCAAATCCAAAATTACAGACCTATCTCACTGCTAAACGTTGACTATAAAATATTCACGACAATTTTAGCTGGAAGACTGAAATTATTTTTGTCCAATTACATACATCAAGATCAAAATGGGTTTTTACCAGGAAGACACTTGAGGGATAATGTAAGGATAATAATTGATTGTTTAGAGTATTATGAGGCACATCCAGATAAACAAATGAGTATGATCTTCCTGGACGCACAAAAAGCATTCGACAGGGTTAATTGGACATTTATTACTCAACAATTGCAAAGTATGGATTTCGGCCCCAAATTTACTAAAGCAGTCCAGGCTATATACAAAACACAATCGGCAAGATTATTATTTAATAAAGTGCTATCAGATCGGATCCCAATATGTAGGGGCACTAGACAAGGCTGCCCGCTATCACCCCTTCTGTTTACCTTAGTATTGGAACCCTTACTAAATATAATCAGACAAGAAAAAAATATTAGAAGCCTGCAAGTCAGAGGAGAAGAATACAAAATACAAGCATTCGCAGATGACCTGGTCTTCATAGTAGAGGAACCTCTGACTTCAGGACCCAAACTAATCACAGCAATAGAGGAATATGGTGAGGTGGCCGGATTAAAAATTAACAAACAAAAAACTAAAATGTTAACCAAAAATATAACAGGGAAACAAAAGGAACAAATACAAGAATTAATGGGAATTGAAATTGTTAAAAAAGTGAAATACTTGGGAATTTGGTTAACCAATAGGTGTTCCGCGATTAAAGAGTTAAATTGCAATAAATTAATAGGAGAAATGGCTAGGGAACTTGAAAATTGGAGCAAAATCCCAATATCTTTATTAGGAAGGATAGCTGCTATTAAGGCATATATTTTACCAAAATGGACATACTTATTTCAATCAGCACCTGTAAAACTAAACAAAGAATTTTTCCAAAAACTAGATCGGATTACTCTTAAATTTGTCTGGCAGGGAAAAAAAGCACGCATTAAAAAGAAAATGCTCCAAGAACATAAATTGAAAGGAGGCCTGGGATTACCAAATTGGGAGCTCTATTACCACGCGTCAATCTTAATTTGGGTTAAAGACTGGGTTACTCTTACAAGAAGTCGAATACTAGCAATTGAAGGCCATGATCTGCCCCAGGGTTGGCATTCATACCTTTGGCCCAAAGACAACAAACAACCCAAAAGTTTCACAATCCATCATATTAGGGCGACCCTTTTTGCGTCATGGTTGAAAATTAAACAACTATATAACCAAATCCCAAGATGGCTAGCACCAATCGAAGCAGTGACCTATCCAACGGTTCATAATCCAAAAAGGAATTTAACTTATGAAGACTTGACAGACGAAATTGGCAATATCAGAACACGGGCAGATTTAGAGTTAAGGGGTTGGAAAATAGACTGGTGGTCCTACACGCAAGCAGTATCTAAATTCAATAAGGATAAAAAACAATTTGGAATTTACCCGTCAAAACAAGATATTGATAAGATCTTATGGGATTCACCGATTAAATTCATTTCTAAAGCATATAAATTGCTTTTACAAGGATATATTGGTGAGGAAATAATCAAAGGTGCTATGATCGCTTGGGGGAGGAATATAGGAAGGAACATTACACTCGACGAATGGCAAACAATTTGGGGCAAATCTATTAAAATGACCCTGGCCTCCTCATTCAAGGAGAATTTATACAAAATGCTATATAGGTGGTATTTACCACCATCCCGAATAGCATATATGTTTCCAAATACTTCCGACAGATGTTGGAAATGCAAAACGGCCAGGGGTACGTTCTTTCACCAATGGTGGACTTGTCCAAAAATTAACCAACTTTGGAAGAAAATACAAATCTGGCTGATGGAAATAGTAGGTATCAACTTCCCTCTTAAGCCTGAATCTTATTTACTTGGCATTAAACCAAACCAAACTCGGAACCAAGACTGGTACCTTTTTATACACATTACAACAGCAACAAGGATGGCCATTGCAACAATGGAAAGATAGTAATGTACCAACAGACCACCTCGTCATATCCAAAATTTTCAACTGTGCTGAATCCGATAGGCTAACATATATCTTAAAAGATAAAACAGTCGATTTATGCTCAAACATGGGAAAAACGGTACATATGGTACGACAAGAGAACAAAAGGATACCAAAGTGAACAATCAAATAGTATAAACGTGGAATAAATACAAGGAACAAGTGAGACGACAATGAACTTAAGATAATTATAGAGATATATAGGCAGATAGTTAAGTTAAAATGTATATAAGAATGAATAGAACAGACTGGGACAAACAAAAACTTTTGAATTTGGGGAATAACTATATCCCCGGTATGTCCACCCTTCTCTTCTCTTTCTTCTATCTCCCTCCTCCCCTTTTCCCCTACCTTCCTTTCCGCCTTAATAATGTATGTTGATTTTTCTTTATATTTGTTAAATGTTATTTTTATATTTATATTAATAAAGGTTATTTTATTAAAAAAAAAATTTTCTAAACTTCAAAGAGATGTCCTTCCCTGGCAGCGATCAAGAGGAAGACATGGGGGCCACGGAATCATCATGCCTTCCTGAAACAGAGCTTTTGGCGGGACTAAATTTGGAAGAAAAATCCGCTCCATGGCTCGGGGCCTAGCTATATGCGAGACCGTCTCCTGCCCCATACATCCCTTCGACCGATCCGCTCCCACAGAGAGGACCTTCTCAGGGTGCCATCGGCCGGGCAATGCCGGTTGGCGACACCCAGGGGAAGGGCCTTCTCTGTGGCGGGCCCTACCCTCTGGAACTACCTGCCCCCGAACTACGCACCATCTCAGACCTCCGCCTTTTCCACCAGCATCTTAAAACGCACCTATTCCAACAAGCCGGCCTAGCATAACATCCCGTTCCTGACTGTTATTAGCTATATTTTAATTAGGGGGATTTTACACTATTTTAGCACAGGGTATGGGTTTAATAGGTTTTTAAAAATGGTATTTTTGTATATTTGTATTGTTTTTAAATTTTCCTGTGCGCCGCCCTGGGTCCTTTTTTAGGAGAAGGTGCGGGTTATAAATTTGAATAAATTAAAATTAAATTAAAAAATTAAATTAAATTAAATTAAATTAAAGTTCCCCGTTGGTCGATAGGAATTGGACAAAAGGATGTTTTAGAGGAGATTCCGTCGGGAGTTACAACACACAGACACAGACGGGCCCCCCCCTGCCTGGCAGGAGGAGGAGGAAGAGAATTTTCTGATGAGCCAAGCGATGGAGATGTTCCAAGAGGCCTGGGAAAGACGCCGCTCCAGAGAAAGCAAGTATGAAAGAGAAGTAACATTCCGTGAACCAGAGGTGAGAAGGGCTGAGGAGGAGAAACGCCCAGGGGGCAGAGGCCAGAGCAGACCGAGATGAAGGGGCCCAGCCAGCCCAGCCAGCCGCAGCTGCGGTGGTGGGAGCCATCCCACGGGGAGATGGGGCAGCCCACAGATGCCGGATGGCAAAGCCCCCCCCCCCGGTTGGGGATGAGGTACGGGGGAGACCCGAAAGGCCTGGGATTCTTTTTAGTCCAAGTCTGCAATTATATGAGACAATGGGGACAAGACCTTGTAAATGATGATACCAAAGTAAGGATAGTTACGCTCGCGTTGGATGGCAAAGCGGCAGATTGGATGGTTTCTTTGCATAAAAATAACTCCCCCATACTGAGAGACTGTGATAGATTTATGGCTGCCTTAAGAAGGCGTTTTGATGACCCTCTCATTGAACGTAAAGCTAGAATGAGAATGAAAACCCTGCAGCAAGGGAAAAACCCCGTTGAGGAATACACACAAGAGTTTCAAGAATTATCGGTGTATATGAGAGGATGGTCCGAAGAAGCCCTAATAGACAGCTACAGGGAGGGGCTGAGTCAGGACATATATCAGAGTTGTGTAAACAGACGAATCCCCCAAACCCTTCAGGGTTGGTATGAATTAGCTGCTAATTGACTTACTTAGGAACAAAAGCTTTAAAGAGAGTGAAAAGGAGAACACCCCCACCCGTAAAGCAACTCCAAGGGGGGGGGGGAATCTGGTCTGGAAGCAAGCCTCGCTAATCTGCATGTTTCAAGTGTAGAAAGGAGGGTCACTAGGCTGTTAATTGCCGAGTAAACCAGGGCCCTGCCCTCCGCCGACAGGGGAGAGGAAGAGAATGGATAAAACCCCTGGGAAACGGAGGGATACTGCCATGAGTGGAGTACAGCCAAGAGAAGTCCGTCCCCCTGGGAAAGAGGAGGAGGGAGGCTACTACTCAGCGGAGTAAAGCGAAACAGATTTTGATGACACAGATCACACGGTGAGTTCACGCTCGGGCCCGATGACTATTCCAGTAGAGCTTATAGTACCCTCTACTGGTGCTCGATCAAAGCTACTAGCTCTTTTGGACTCTGGTTGCACGCGTTGCATTATTAGCCCTAACATAGTGGAGCAGATGGGCTTAAAAGTAATAACTTTAAAAGTACCCATCGCATTTTCCCAAATGGATGGGTCCATAGCGGGGGGGGCTCCCGCCCAATTTAGGACGGAGCCTGTTGAGATGTGGATGGGCACTCACCAAGAAACTTTAAGTTTCATAATCGCTCCCGAAATGGACCACCCACTCATTCTAGGTTTGCCTTGGTTATGTAAATGGAACCCAAAGATTAATTGGATGGAAGGTTGGCTAATCATACGTACTGCAACACCCCCAGGGGTTGGTGAAGAAGTTAGGGCCCTAACAGATGATGTGCCTGCGGTGGGGGCAGCGGCTTGTGAAAAGATTGAAGGAGAGGAAAAGATCTCAAAGGAATACTGGGACTTAAGGGATGTTTTCAGTGAAAAGTCCCTAGATACTTTGCCCCCCGCCCCGCAAAACGGACTGTACCATTGATTTCCTCCCGGGGGGTGCAACTCCCGAAACCCCGCATTTATTCAATGATGCCCAATGAGATGCTTGAACTTCACAAGTTCATTGATAAAAACCTAGCGAGGGGTTTTATTGAACCGGCTAGGCCACGTGTGGCTGCCCCTGTGATGTTTAGAGAGAAAAAAGACGGACAGTTGAGATTAGTTATGGATTACAGGAACCTGAATTCCATTTGCGCGGAAAATGTTTATTCCCTCCCCCTCATGTTAGCACATCTTGGTAAAGGAATTTTTTTTACAAAATTGGATCTTAGGGAAGCCTATTACAGAATTAGAATCAAGGAAGGGGATGAGTGGAAGACAGCTTTTAACTGTCCTTTAGGGTGCTTTCAATTTAAAGTTTTGCCATTTGGCCTGTAGGGAGCGCCTGCAGTTTTTATGCAATTGATAAATGAAGTATTACATCAGGACCTGTACAAGGGCATGATTGTTTATCTTGACGACATCCTTATTTACACGCAAACACGTGAAGAACACGTTAAGCTGGTACGCTCAGTTCTTAACAAATTAAGATCCGCTGAACTATATGCTAAACTCTCTAAGTGTGAATTTCATCAAAGTAACATAGATTACCTTGGTTACCGCATTTCCAGTGAAGGTATTGAGATGGACCCAGCTAAAGTCCGGGCAGTTACTGAATGGGCACCCCCCCCCCGCACGTGTAAACAACTACAAAGCTTCCTGGGATTTGCTAATTTTTATCGCCAATTTATCCCCCCTTTTGCTAGTATTGCCCTACCTATTAAAGACTAAAGGCGATGTCAAGCCGAGGCCGAGTAAGCCTCTTAACTGGACTATGGAATGTCAGGCTGCTTTTGAAAAACTGAAACGACTTTTTGCGGCAGAACCTGTGTTAAAGCACCCTGATATTGAGGCTCCTTTTGTCGTTCAAGCTGACGCCAGTGATGTCGCAGTAGGAGCAGTATTGTTGCAGAAGAATGATAGTGGACAATTACAACCATGTGCTCACGCAAGCCATGTGCTCACGCAAGCTCACTGACACCGAGAGGAGATGGGCAATTAGGGAGAAAGAAGCTTTTGCTGTGCGTTGGGCTCTCCTGACTTGGCGTCATTTTTCAGAGGGCGCCGCTCATCCTTTTGAGGTTTGGACTGATCACAAAAACTTGGAAGCCTTGAAGACCCCACGCAAGCTATCCCCTAAACAACTCCGGTGGTCCCAACATTTTAATCGGTTTTATTTCACCCTTAAGTATATTCCAGGAGGAAAAGTTTTTATGGCGGATGCCTTGTCACGTCTTCCTCAATATAATTGTTCAAAACTAACTGTGGTGCAACCAATGGTGCCCGCAAAAAATCTACCTACCTCCGTTGTTACTCGAGGGGAGACCTCGATGAATCTGGATGTCCCTTCTGATCTGTTGACGAAGATTAAAGACAGCCTTCAATCCGATGACTGGTTTAAGTCACACTCTGGTGACTGTATTCTCAAGGAGGGATTACCTTGGATTGGTGCAAAGCTATATGTTCCTGCTGATTTGAGGCCACTGGTCCTCCAATGGGCACACGACTCCCGGATGGCTGGCTATTTTGGTTTTGTAAAAACTTTACACTTGATTAAATGACAATTTTGGTGGCCGTCTTTAAAGAAAGACATTGAGTCCTACATAGTAAGTTGCCCTGTTTGTGCCGCGGAGAAGCATCCACCTGGCAAGCCTCATGGTCTTCTCCAAACAGTTGCACGTCCGGAGGCCCCTTGGAAGGAGATTTCTATGCATTTCATTGTTGACCTCCCCCAACAGCCTGGATTAAACCGTCATCTGGGTGGTTACTGACTTATTCTCTAAACAAGCTCACTTTGTGCCTTGTTCCAAGATACCATCAGCAAAAGCATTGGCTAAACTGTTTGTTTCACATATCTATCAATTACATAGATTACGCAGGGATAATCCTAATTTAATTCGTTTTTATTCACTGTATTTATTCTATGTATGTATTTTTTATAGTATTTTAATTTTTTCCCTTTGCACCGTTCCGAGTCCCCTTGGGGAGAGGATGCGGTATACAAAATAAATTTATTATTATTATTATTATTATTATTATTATTATTATTATTATTATTGTTATTATTATTATTATTATTATTATTATTATTATTATTATTATTATTACATGGTGTACCTAAACGCATCATTTCTGATAGGGGTGTTCAATTCATCTCCCGTTTCTTGAGGGAGTTCCTGAAGTTGATTGGCTCCGCCCAGGGTTTGAGCTCCGCCTACCACCCTCAGACGAATGGCTCTTGTGAAAGGACTAATTCTGTCTTGGAACAATATATCCGTTGTTTCATAAACTACCAGTAACATAACTGGGCGGAATTGTTACCTCGTGCCTAGGTTGCGTACAATAACTCAGTGCATAGCAGCACTGGCATGACCCCTTTTAAAGTGATTTATGGCCAGGACTGTGTTCCTATTCCCTAGTTGCCTCAGGAGACACCCTCAATTTTGTCCCTCTCTGAATGGAGCGCTCAACTTACAAAGTTTTGGCCTATTGCATGAAAGTCTTTGGATGATGCTCACCGGTCTCATAAAAAGTACGCTGATAAGAAGAGAGTGTTAAACTGGACTTGCCAAAAAGTCTCTGTCGTCTTTACCCGATTTTCCACGTGCACCTTCTGAAACCTGCACGTTCATCCCCTCTTCGATCACCTCAACCAGTATCTCCTGCCCCTCTTTGGCCTGCCCCTAGTGGCCGCCTGGAGTAGTGCGGCCATGGGGGCCCTGGATCTGGTCGTGCCCTTGCGGCCTCTCATTAGGTGCCGATCCACCTTGGCTCCTTGGTTCTCTGAGGAGCTGAGGGCGATGAAACGCTAGAGAGCGTTTGGAGGTCCACTTGCTCCGAATCTGACCGGACACGGGTAAGGTCGCATTTGCGGATCTACCTTGTGGCGATAAAAGCGGCGAAACGGAATTATCTCTCCGCTCTTATCGCGTCTGCAGATAACCGCCCTGCCGCCCTGTTTAGAGTGACCCGCTCCCTCCTTCATCAGAGGGCGTGGGAAGCTCCCTTGCAGGGTCGTGCAGAGGAATTTGGATGTTATCTGTATGATAAAATCGTTCAGATCCGGGACGAGTTAGCCTCTGATTGGTTTAGTCTGGGCGGGCTGACGGAGGCAGGTCCTGAGACTGTTGTTTGGGAAGAGTTCGATCCTGTGACTCCTGAGGACATGGACAGGATACTGGAGCGATTGAACGCCACATGTTTATTGGACCCGTGTCCCTCCTGGCTAGTACTGGCCTCCCAGGTTACACGAGGCTGGCTCCAGGGAATTGTCAACGCTTCTTTGAGTGAGGGGTTTTTACCAACCGCCTTGAAAGAGGCGGTGGTGAGACACCTCCTCAAGAAGCCCTCCCTGGACCCAGCTGTGTTGGCCAACTACCGCCCTTCGCTTTCTTGCGAAGGTTGTTGAGAGTGTGGTGGCGCGACAGTTCCCCCAGCAACCTGGAGGAAACTGTCTTTCTGGACTCGCGCCAGTTCGGTTTCCGGCCAGGGCACAGCACAGAGACGTCATTGGTTGCATTGGTGGATGATCTCTGGAGGGCTCGGGATAGAGGTTGTTCCTCTATCCTGGTTCTATTAGATCTCTCAGCGGCTTTCGATACCATCGACCATGGTATCATGTTGCGCCGGCTGGAGGGGTTGGGGTTGGGGGGCACCGTTATATGGTGGTTCTCTTCCTACCTCTCCGACCGGTCGTAATTTGTGTTGGCAGGAGGGCAGAGGTCGACGTCAAGGCCCCTCACATGTGGGGTGCCTCAGGGGTCGGTCCACTCACCCCTTCTGTTCTACATCTATATGAAGCCGCTGGGTGAGATTTTATTTATTTATTTATTTATCAAATTTATACCCCGCACCTTCTCCTAAAAAGGACCCAGGGCGGCGCACAGGCAATATTAAAAAACCATACATAATTACAAAAATACATTATTAAAAACTATTAAATTATATCCTGTGCTAAAACACTTATAAAACCCTATAAATTAAAATTTATACGAATAAAAGTCAGAAACGGGGGGTTATGCTAGGTGGCTTGTTGGAATAAGAGCGTTTTGAGGCGCTGGTGGAAAAGGCGGAGGTCCGAGGTGGTGCGTAGATCAGGGGGCAGGTCATTCCAGAGGGCTGGGCCCGCCACAGAGGCCCTTCCCCTGGGTGTCGCCAACCGGTGAAGGCCCTCTCTGTGGGAGCGGATCGGTCGAAGGGATGTATGGGGCAGGAGGTGGTGTTGTATGTAGCTAGGCCCCGAGCCATGGAGCAATTTAAAGATGGTCGTCAGCACCTTGAAGCACACCCGAAAGGCCACAGGTAGCCAGTGCAGCTCGCACAGAAGAGGTGTTATGTGGGATTGCCTTGAGGCACCCATAATCACCAGCGCGGCCGCATTCTGGACTAACTGTAACCTTCGAGTGCACCTCAAAGGGAGCCCCATATAGAGAGTGTTACAGTAGTCCAGCCGGGATGTCACGAGTGCTTGAGTGACTGTGCGAAGGGTCACCCAGTAAGGGGCGCAACTGGCGTATCAAGCGTACCTGATAAAACGCCCCCCTGGCCACGGCCGTCACATGGTCCTCCATGGACAGCCAGGAATCCAGGAGGACACCCAAGTTGTGCGCCCTCTCCACGGGGCCAGTTGTTCGCCCCCAATGGCCAGTGTTGGACTTACCTGGCTGAACCGGGGGGCCGGAAACCACAGCCACTCGGTCTTGGACGGGTTGAGCTTGAGTTTGTTACTACCCATCCAAACCCGTACGGCTTCCAGACACCGGGACAGCACCAAGACGGCATCGTTGGGGTGGTTTGGGGTGGATATGTACAACTGAGTGTCATCAGCGTACAGATGGTATTCCACCCCAAAACCACGGATGATCTCGCCCAGCGGCTTCATGTAGGTGTTGAACAGAAGTGGCGAGAGGATCGACCCCTGAGGAACCCCACATGTAAGGGGCCTCGGGCCGACCTCTGCCCTCCTGCCAACACCCATTGCAACCGACCAGAGAGGTAGGACGAGAACCACCGTACTACGGTGCCTCTCACCCCCAACACCCCCAGTCGGTGCAATAAGATACCATGGTCGATGGTATCGAAAACCGCTGAGAGGTCTAATAGGACTATGATAGAGGAGCAACCTCTATCCCATGCCCTCCAGAGATCATCCACCAACGCGACCAATGCCGTCTCGGTGCTGGGACCTGGTTATTTGCAGGACCGCCTCCTACCACATACCTCCCTCCGACCTGTTCGCTCCCACGGAGAGAGCCTCCTCAGGGTGCCATCGGCCAGGCAATGCCGGCTAGCGACTCCTAGGAGGAGAGCCTTTTCTGTGGCAGCCCCTGCCCTCTGGAATGACCTACCCCCCAACCTACGTACAACCACAGACCTGTGCCTCTTCCGCCGGGCATTGAAAACACATCTATTCCATGCGATCGGCCTGGCATATTTTTTAAATTTGGCTTTTAATAGGGGTTTTACTGTGATTTTAGTATAGGCATTTTAGTTTAATTCATTTTTAAGATGTTTTTATTGTATTTGTTGTTTATTGTCATTTTATTAGTGCCTGTTCACCGCCCTGAGTCCCGCAAGGGAGATAGGGCGGTATATAAATACGAATAAAATAAAAAAACAAAAATCTTTTGATTGGGGGTGACCAACACTTTGAAGTCAAGGACATTTTAGACTCTAGGAGGCATCAAAATAAGGTTCAATACCTGGTTGCTTGGAAGCATTTTCCCCCTTCTAATACCAAATGGGTCAATAAGTGTCACGTTAGGGCCCCTAAATTGCTGCAAAGGTTTTATGCTAAGTATCCGGACAAACCTTGACCATGTATCGTATTGATTGGTTTTTTTTCTCCTCTCTTCTTTCTTTGTTTTCCCTCTCCTTGTGTTTCTCGTTTGTTTCTGTTTTGTTGCAGGGATGATTTTGCTTTTCTGGAGGAGGGCCGGATGTCAGCCTCCACTTTGCTGTTTGCTTCGGCTGCCATTTGAAATGGGGAGGGAGGGGCCTTGCTATTGGGCTATGGCAGGGGTCTGCAAAGTCGGCTCTTTTAAGACTGGTGGACTTCAACTCCCAGAGTTCCCCAGCCAGCATAGCTGGCTGGGGAATTCTGGGAGTTGAAGTCCACCAGTCTTAAAAGAGCCGACTTTGCAGACCCCTGGGCTATGGGAATATATGGTGCAAGAGAGTGATTTGCAGAAAGGAGTACATTATCGCCATCTACTTCGCATACCAGTGACTGGGGCCGTGTGGTGGTCAAGGTCAACGGTCCTGCATACCATCCTGATGATGCTCCTTGAAGATGCGACCCACATGACACCTGAGGGGCTTGCGTATTGGACAATGGGGTGGGGGTTATTGGGAAAAGGGGGTTGGACATATATTGAAATATATGCTTTTCGCGCCTAAACGCTTCAGACCTTGCTTAGCATCTATGCTATTCATTTCATAACCAGTAAAAGTACTTTTAATTCCATCCAAAAATGGAGTTGAGAGGTTTCTTTCTTGGTTATCATTAGAAGCAGACCTGACAGGTTCTTTAACTGGGCTCTTTACTGTTAGTGTCAGATCTGCCATCTTCAGCTTAGCGCTTTTCTGGCAGCCTACCATAAATTGTTAGGGGACTGGGGGGGAGAGGAAATAGGCAATTGGCATGTTAAGGCAGGAGGAAAGCCAAAGGGGAGGAGGTGACAAGTTTGTAGAAACCAGAGGTGTGAGAACCAACCTGATCCAGTCTTCAAAGCCACAAAGCCTGGGAAAGGAATCAGAACTGTACCAAGTGGCACTAAACATCGAGCAGTCCACTATTGGACGAAGGCAAACTGGCTAAGTGGGGAGGGCTGGGGAGAAGGGGGAATACTGTAACTCTTTGCATGCAAACTTTAGTACTAGTCTACTTTCACTGTAACCACTAATCCTTAGTAAAAGAAACTGTTACCCCAACCATGATCTTTATTTCTTAGGGACCTAGTTAGGGAAAGTCTGGCATTGGGCTAGAACTGCTATAGGGGTCAACCCAGAGAGACATCGTTTGACAGTTCCTTGATTTGCGTATTATTTACGTCTTCATCATTGGTCCGATATTAATAATTTTTAGACTTGGCTTGGTCTAGGATAGTCACAATTTCCCAGTTGAAACTATTAATGTTTTTATATAATTCTTATATTTTAGGATTGTAAGCCTCCCACCTTGAGGTGAGACGGGTGGCCTATTCATTTAACAAAGAAACAAACAACACTATTTAGACAAGCACAATCACACTGCAGCAACCCTAAACATCTGAAAAAGGAAACATATCATCTATACAATATCTTTCAATACAATGGATATCCACACAACTTCTAGGATCATCAAAAAGTACCTGATCACTCAACTCAATGTTTCACAACCCATGCTGTAAAAAGGATAAATTACATGAAAAACATCCCAGAAACTACCAACAGATTATTTTTAACCATGTGGCATCCACGTAGCATAGAAATCAACTAAAGCTCTCCAAGAATCTTATTCCTGCTGCAAGCCGCACTTATTAATCCTGGTAAAACCTTCTTTCAAGAATTAAACAAAATAACCGCTAGGTTCATTTGGCAGAGACGAAAAGCGAGGATTAAACTAAAGTTAATGCAAGACAGCAAGGAGAGGGGAGGTTTAGCACTACCAAATTGGGAATTATCCGCATTAGCAGTGACAATAACATGGGTGAAGGATTGGATAGAGCAGTGGTCGGCAAACCGCGTTTCGCGAGCCGCATTGGCCCCTCACGTGTGGCTCTTCCTCCACCCGCGCCGACGGTGGGACTCCTGGGACCCACCGGAGAAACCCTCCCTACCGGCCACCGATTCCCTTCCCCCGCGGAACCTCCCCAGCCCGGCATGCCGCCACTCGTCTACTTCCAGGGGGTGCGGAGTCTCCGCGAGCGGGGGGAGGGAATTTCCTGCAATCCCCCTGGATGTAGCCTGGCTCGCCCGGCCGCTCGTTCGCTCGGGCTACTTCCAGGGGTGAGAAGGCCTTCCCCACCCCAAATGGAACGGGCGGGCTATCGGATGAGCCAGGCTACATCCAGGGGGATTGGAGGAAATTCTCCCGCTACACTCGTTCGCTGGGGAGTCTCCGCGGGCATGGGAAGGGAATTTCCTGCAATCCCCCTGGATGTAGCCTGGCTCGCCCGATAGCCCGCCCGTTCCATTTGGGGTGGGGAAGGCCTTCTCACCCCTGGAAGTAGCCCGAGCGAACGAGTGGCTGGGCGAGCCAGGCTACATCCAGGGGGATTGCAGGAAATTCCCTCCCCCCGCTCGCGGAGACTCCGCACCCCCTGGAAATAGACGAGTGGAGGCATGCCGGGCTGCGGAGTGTCCGCGGGCACGGGAAGGGAATTTCCTGCAATCCCCCTGGATGTAGCCTGGCTCGCCCGATAGCCCGCCCGTTCCGTTTGGGGCGAGCCAGGCTACATTTCTTTTTTTATTACATTTATATCCCGCCCTTCTCCGCAGAGGACCCAGGGCGATGCACAGGAGATTTAAAAACATACAAAAATAGAGCATAGATAAATAATTTAAAATATATATTAGATCCCAAACCTGTGCTAAAACCAATTATTAATTGAAACCCAATTTAAAACTTTTCTAAAAGTCCCCATGGGAGGTTAGGCTAGGCCGGCTTGATGAAAAAAGTATGTCTTTAGACATTGGCGGAAGAGGCGGAGGTCGGTGATGGTCCGGAGTTCAGGGGGTAGGTCGTTCCAAAGGGCAGGGCGCGCCACAGAGAAGGCTCTTCCCCTGGGTGTCGCCAGTCGGCATTGTCCGGCCGACGGCACCCTGAGAAGGCCCTCTCTGTGGGAGCGTATCGGTCTAAGGGATGTATGGGGCACGAGACGGTCTCGCATATAACTAGGTCCCGAGCCATGGAGCGCTTTAAAGATGGTCGTCAAAACCTTGAAGCGCACCCGAAAGACCACAGGAAGCCAATGCAGCTCGCGCAGGATTGGTGTTATATGGGAGCTTCTGGTAGCTCCCATAATTACCCGCGCGGCTGCGTTTTGGACTAGCTGTAGCTTTCGAGTGCACCTCAAGGGAAGCCCCATGTAGAGAGCATTACAGTAGTCGAGACGGGACGTCACGAGAGCTTGAGTGACTGTGCGAAGGGCAGCCCGGTCCAGTAAGGGGCGCAATTGGCGCATCAGGCGTACCTGATGAAACACCCCCCTGGCCACGGCTGCCACATGGTCCTCCAAGGACAGCCGGGAATCCAGGAGGACACCCAAATTGCGCGCCCTCTCCACGGGGGCCAGTGTTTCGCCCCCAATGGCCAGAGTTGGGGGATCCAGGGGAATTGGAGGAAATTCTCCCACTACACTCGTTCGCTGCGGAGTCTCCGCTGGCACGGGAAGGGAATTTCCTGCAATCCCCCTGGATGTAGCCTGGCTCGCCCGGCCGCCCGGCCTCTCGGGCTACTTCCAGGGGTGAGAAGGCCTTCCCCACCACATACGGAACGGGCGGGCTATCAGGCGAGCCAGGCTACATCCAGGGGGATTGCAGGAAATTCCCTTCCCGTGCCCGTGGAGTCAGAGAGTGACAGACACACACACAGAGACAGAGAGAGGGAGGGAGGGAGAGAAAGATAGACACAGAATGAGTGATTAAGTGCTTGAATGCGAGACAGACAGACACACACACACAGAGTGACAGAGATGGGCAGACGAAGCAGATAGAGAGAGAGAGAGAAAGAGAAAGAGAGAGAAAGAGGAAAAGAGAGAAAGAGAAAGGAAAGAGAGAGAAAGAGAGAGAGAGAAAAAGAGAGAGAAATGGAGTGAGAGAGAGAGAGAGAGAAAGAGGGAAAGAAAAAGAGAGAAAGAGAAAGAGAGAAAGAGGGAAAGAGAGAGAGAAAGAGAGACAGAAAGAGACAGAAAGAGAAATGGAGAAAGAAAGAGAGAGAGTGAGGGAAAGAAAGAAAGAGAAAGAGAGAGAAAGAGGGAAAGAAAGAGAGAGAGAGAGAGAGAGAAAGAGAGAAATGGAGAAAAAGAGAGAGAGAAAGAGAGAGAAAGAGGGAAAGAAAGAGAGAGAGAGAAAGAGAGGGAGAAAGAGAGAAATGAAGAAAGAGGGAAAGAGAAAGAGAGAGAGAAAGAGAGAGAGAGAGAGAAATGGAGAGAGAAAGAGAAAGAGGGAAAGAAAGAAAGAGAAAGAGAGAAAGAGGGAGAAAGAGGGAAAGAGAGAAAGAAAGAGAAAGAGAGGCAGAAAGAAAGAGAGAGAGAAAGAGAGAGAACTGGAGAAAGAAAGAGAGAGGGAAAGAAAGAAAGAGAAAGGAGAGAAAGAGGGAAAGAAAGAGAGAGAGGGAGAGAAAGAGAGACAGAAAGAGACAAAAAGAGAGAGAGAAATGGAGAAAGAGAGAAAGAGAGAAAGAAAGAAAGAGAAAGAATTTACGACCACAAATGAGCCTAAAAGTTTGGTTGCTAACCAAGACCATTGTTAAGTGAGTTTCATATTTTCCAAGTTGGCCACGCCCACCCAGTCACATGACTGCTGAGCCACTCCCACAAAACAGGCCACACCTTCCGGCTCTCAAAAGAAATTTCAATCGTGGTATTATTGATATTTGGCTCTGTTGACTAATGAGTTTGCCCACCACTGGGATAGAGCTAAAGCATTTTGACTTTAGAAGGCCATGGTCTGCAAGCAGACTGGCACACATTCCTATGGGATGATAAAAATAGAATGCACAAATACTTTCAAAACCATTTAATTAGAAGAGCGCTATTGCAAAATTGGCTCAAAATCAGAAAAATCTACTATGTGAAGATCCAGAATTGGCTATCACCGACAGAAAGGACGACCCATCCAAATTTTATAGATATGAGTAAAATGCTAAGATACAGAGACCTAACTGGCAGACAGGAAAATTTAAAAACAATTGAAGAATTGGCAGAACAAAACATGAAAGTTGACTGGCTAACTTGCTTCCAAATCAAAAGTAAATACAATAATGATACCAAATTATATGACATCAAAACAGAACCACACGTTTGGATAAAATTATAGAAAGAGGATAGGGAGAATATATAAATTTCTCCTGAAGTATAAAATGGAAGAAGAAATTGTGAAAGAACAAATGATTAAAATGGGCACAAAACTTTGGCTACAATATTGAATTAGACAAACGGGAAAATTTTTGCGGAACAAACTTAAAAATGACACTATCAGTTGCTTACAAGAAAACCAGTACAAAATGTTTTACAGATGGCACCTAGCACCAACAAGGTTAGCTAACATCTCAATTATGCAACACACTATGCTAAGTTGACATCACTCTGCCAAATCTTAACCTTCATTAAAGCATAAATTGAACCTGCTTCTTATTGAAGCATCTTTGTCACCTTTGTTCTGTGTTGGAAAGATTCTGCAAACCTATAGCACAAAATAAACATTTTTTACAAACAATAACAGTAATATCTACTTCCATGTAGGAAGGGGCAGCCTTTCTAACTGACCAGCCATTTGTACTTTACCTTCTTTAGACAGAACGTTTTGATTATCAAATGTCCCCTCTTCTCTATTATTGCCGTTGGAATGTATTGCTGTATGTAAAGCAATATATTGCTTAAGGCTAAAAGGAAAAAAATATTTTATTCAATATTGACACATTTTAATAGAGCAAAATTAATCTCAACACAGAAAAAACAATGTTAAATAAAAAGCAATAACTTAACTTGTTTGCATGTTACTTTAACAGCCTGCTAATATGTTATCTAATCTTAATCCATGTTATGCTTTTTATTTTCATGTAGGATAGTTTTGTTTCTTGGTTATGTGACAATGAAAAGACAAATGTTTCGGCTTACATGGTATCACTACTAATCCTAGCATAATCTTTTGCTGACCATCCACTTTTACCTCTATAGGCAACATTCGATCCATGAAGGAGGAGAACATGAGTTAAGTCACGTTTTTTATTGGAAGGAGCAATCAATAGTGGAATTGTGAAAGAGAAGAACGCCCCCTCAATTACTGCATATAAGCAAACCTTCACTAAGCATTATTCCCTCTTTTAATGGGAGCTGTCACATTGTACAAAGCTGCCATTATTTATTTATTTAACGTATAGCACAGTGATGGCGAACCTATGGCAGGCGTGCCACAAGTGACACGCGGAGCCATGTCAGCTGGCACGCCAAGCCTCATCAGATTGTCTTCCTGGTGTCATGACTGTTTCCATCATAAATCAAGAAAGAACACACTTAAACTGATTTTTAAAGCTTAAGGTTACTTTTACTGAAAAATGATGAGACTCCAGCGTAAATCAAGCAAGGAATGAAACATTTAGGCGCGCAACCTACGTAACAAAGCATAACCCCACCCTTAATCCCAGTGACCCCAGCAGATTGTCCAATGCGAAGCCGGCCACAACATCGGGTGCAGTTCCTTCTCAGGGTCATCAGCAGAATGGAATGCAAGCAGGTAGCTGATAAGAACTGTAGCTGTCTTTCTCTCCCTCCTGCTCCTTTAGTAGCTTAGCAACCCCAGCCCTCCCTCCATTTCACTATGTCAGTCCATGCAGGCAAAAGCAGAGACTGACATCCGCCCCTCCTCCAGAAACCGTGGCATCATTCCTGGAAGAAAACAGAAACATACAAAAACACCAAGAGGGACAGAGACAGACAGACAATACCCACAGAAAAATATAACAGTGGTTAAGGCTTGTCAGGATATTTAGCATAAAATTTCTTAAGCAGTTTAGGAGCTCGAACGTGGCGTTTATCCACCCATTCGGTATGGGAGGGAGGGAAATCCCTCCAAGACACCAGATATTGAACTGTATTTCTCCACACTCTAGAATCTAAAACGTCTTTCATTTCATAATGGGGCTCACCAGCAACGAACAACGGTGGTGGGGGTGTAGATTGTGGTGGCCGAAGATAAGACGTGTGTTCAGGCTTCAACAGATGGACATGGAAAATTGGGTAAAGGCGACGATACGTTTTCGGTAAATCTAGTTTGACTGATACAGAGCTGATGATCTTAACAATGGGGAAAGGTCCAACATATTTCGGGCCCAGTTTCTTACATTTCTGGGGGCTCTCCAGGAATCTGGTAGAGAGGTAAACACGGTCACCCACTTTATAATCTGGAGGGGCGATTCGTTTCTTATCAGCATACAATTTATGAGATTGGTGAGCATCATCCAGAGTTTTCCGCGCCACCGGCCAAAATGATGACATCTTATTACTCCAATCCAAGAGAGAGGGAACGGTAGGAGACTCGTGAGGCAACTCGGGAATAGGCACAAAGTCCTGACCATAGATCAATTTGAATGATGTCATACCGGTGCTGCTATGAACGGAATTGTTATAAGCCACCTCAGCATGGGTTAACAGGTCGACCCAATCGTCTTGTTGGCAATTAATGAAACACCGCAAATATTGTTCCAAAACGGAATTAGCCCTCTCACAAGCTCCGTTCGTCTGCGAGTGGTGGGAGGAGCTTAACCCCTGGGAGGAGCCAATCATTTTCAAGAATTCTTTCCAAAATCGAGAAGTGAACTGAACTCCTCTATCAGAAATAATACGTTGAGGAACTTCGTGTAGGCGATAAATGTGATTCAGGAAAAGTTTAGCTAGCGCTTTAGCCGATGGGATTCCAGAACACGGGACAAAATGAACCTGCTTCGAAAATAGATCAGTAACTACCCATATGACAGTGAAACCATGGCTGGTAGGGAGATCTACAATGAAGTCCATAGATATCTCCTTCCAAGGGGACTCCGGGCATGCTACAGACTGGAGGAGACCCTGAGGTTTGCCAGGGGGGCATTTACAAGCAGCACAAACTGGGCAACTAGCAATGTAAGACTCCACATCTTTCTTCATACAGGCCACCAGAATTGACGCTTAAGTACCGTATTTGCCAGCGTATAAGACGACTTTTTTGCCCTGAAAAACATGCCTCCAAGTGGGGGGGTCGTCTTATACGCCGGGTCATCCACGAGGTCCCCTTCACATTCCTCGTCTCCCTGGATGCCGTCCAGAGCCATCCGCAGCCGCGCAGACCCTCGCACGATGGTTTCCTCCTTCCCCCCTGTCTCTTTCCCCTCAGTGCAAGTCTCTCGCAGGGGGGAAGGAGGAAACCATCGCGCGCAAGAGAGACTTGCACGGAGGGGAAAGAGACAGGGGGAAGGAGGAAACCATCGCGCGCGAGAGAGACTTGCACGGAGGGGAAAGAGACAGGGGGGAAGGAGGAAACCATTGTGCGCAAGAGAGACTTGCACGGAGGGGAAAGAGAAAGGGGGAAGGAGGAAACCATCGCGCGCGAGAGAGACTTGCACGGAGGGGAAAGAGACAGGGGGGAAGGAGGAAACCATCGCGCGAGAGACTTGCACGGAGGGGAAAGAGACAGGGGGGAAGGAGGAAACCATCGCGCGAGACTTGCACGGAGGGGAAAGAGACAGGGGGGAAGGAGGAAACCATCCGCAGCCACGCAGAGACTTGCCGCTTTTCCACGCGTGCAATTACAACGCAAGTTTCCACCGCTGGTCTGAAGTGCAGTGACAGTGACAGAGAGAGAGAGAGGCCCAGAGCGAGAGAGACGGAGGGAGGGAATCAGAGTCTGACAGATACACACAGAGAGAGAGACAGAAGGGAAGGAGGGAGGGAGAAACAGAGAGAGACAGGGAGGGAAGGAGGGAAGGAGACAAAGAGCCACAGAGACATTGTGTGTGGAAGGTGTGCGGAAGAGGGGGTAGTCTTATATAGCGAGTATATAACAAACTCTATATTGAGTGGAAATGATGGGGGGTCGTCTTATACGCCCAGTCGTCTTATACGCCGGCAAATACGGTAAATGTAGGGTCTTTACGAAACCAAAATGACCGGCGAGACGAGAATCGTGCGCCCTCTGGAGTACCAAGGTACGGAGTGTAGCCAGGATGTAAAGTTTAGAACCCATCCAGGGCAAGTCATCCCGTAAAGTACAGTCTCCACAATGTGCGGCAAACCAGTCATCAGCCTGAAGTTCCTCTTTAATTTTAGAGATCAATTTGGGAGGGGTCTCGGTCTGCAGAGTAGAATGGCTGCGAGTGGTCACCGGAGCAGCTAAGTCACATTCCGGGATGACAAGCTGGATTACTGTAAGCTTAGAGGAATTGTATTGAGGGAGGCGTGATAGTGCGTCCGCCATAAGGTTTTTCCCTCCAGGAATATATTTCAAGGAAAAATTAAACAGACTGAAATATTGAGACCACTGGACTTGTTTAGAAGAAAGTTTGCGAGGAGTTCGGAGAGATTCCAAATTTTTATGATCAGTCCATACCTCGAAGGGGTGGGATGCCCCTTCCAAGAAATGTCGCAAAGTCATGAGGGCCCATCGCACTGCAAAAGCCTCTTTTTCCCAAATAGCCCATCTTCTTTCTGTATCCGAGAGTTTACGAGAGGTATAAGCGCAAGGTTGTAATTCATTGTTGGAGTTGTATTGGAGTAGAACAGCGCCAACCGCCACATCGCTGGCATCAACTTGTACGACAAAAGGGGCATCCATGTTTGGGTGTTTCAAAATAGGTTCTGCTGCAAATAAGCGTTTAAGTTTCTCGAAGGCTGCTTGGCATTCTATAGACCAGTTGAGGGGTTTATTAGGTCGTGGTTTATCATCACCCTTTGTTTTAAGCAAGTTCGTAAGTGGTAGAGCAATACTGGCAAAAGAGGGGATAAATTGGCGGTAAAAGTTAGCAAATCCCAAGAAACTTTGCAATTGTTTACGGGTGCGAGGAGGGGCCCACTCGGTTACAGCCTTCACTTTAGCAGGATCCATCTCAATACCTTCAGATGAAATGCGGTATTCCGAGATAATCGATCTTGTTTTGATGAAATTCACATTTTGAAAGTTTAGCATATAGTTCTGCCGACCTCAGTTTGCGTAAAACAGAGCAGACAAACTTTATATGTTCTTCACGTGTTTCTGTGTAAATAAGGATATCATCAAGATATACGATAACGCGACTTCCGGGTTGAGCTTCGGCTGTCGCAGACAGGCTTTTACGAGCTTGTCAATCCAGCGGCCTGTTAGAGGCGTTTTTATAAGATCGTAAATGTCTCGGATACTCATAAATCCTCAGGAATTTATGGGTGAACTCACGCTGTCGGGTTGAGCCTCTTGTGTAACTCTCCAGAAGGTATTACAGCCTCTGGGGAGCAGGCAAGAAGAGCCCCCCTTTTTTTCAGCGCTTTAGTTCCAGGCTGCCGGACTCCTTTGCTAAGAAATTAGCGAAGCAAGACAACTGTAATCAACTCTTTAAAATATGCTCCAGGCAATCCATCAAGAGGGACTATATTTCAAGCGTTCGTACTTTAAAGGAAACTAAACGCAAGTAATTAAAGTTTGTGTACTGTTTTAAGGTACACCTCTTAGAACAAAGGATTCAAGATGGCGTTAACTACCAGATGTATGAAACGAAATTAGTTGCCTTGTCTAATTATTGATTTGTGGATTTTGGTCTCTGCTTAACCCCTGGCTGATAGCGGACAGCTGTAGGCGGAAAGGGGGAGCAAGCTATAAAGCCAAATGCATTATCTGATTTATTGAGCGTTAAGCTAAACGTATTACTTATTACTGACTTATTTTGATACTTTGAAGAGGGTTTTTTTTTCCTCTCCCTGAAAACTTGGAAAGCTTAAAAGCAAGGCAATGGAACAAACTCGTGTAGTAACTCCCCAGGACTTTAAAGATTTGATGAATTTCATAGTTAATGAAAGCAGAGAACTCAAAAGAATGATCCAGGAGAAATATGATCAATTGGGAAAAAAAATGCTTGCAATGGCCAAGAGTCTGTCTGAAGTTATAATTAAAATTGATGGGAAAATCGAACAGCTGACCTCAGAGGTGGAAGTCAAAGCAAAGGAAACGGATTTGAAATTTGTGGAAATGGAGGGGAATATGCACAAATTGGACAAAGAGGTTATTATGTTACAATTTATGTTAATGGAAAACGCCATTAGACTGAGGGGGTTAACAAAAAATCCTAGAGAAGACTTAAGAAAAGTTTCTGCCGATGCTTTGGCTATATTAGTAAAAATGGATCCTGGTGAAATTTATGCTAAGATTGATAAAATTTACAGAGCAAACTCACGTATAGCATTACAAAGGCAATTACTGAGAGATGTTGTGATATATTTTACTGAGAGAAACCTCAGAAATGATATTCTGCAGAAGTCTTTTTATTCCTCTCTCCACATAGCTGGAAAACGGATTGGTGTCTTTAAGGAACTTCCATCAACTATCTTGAAGCTCAGAAGGGACTTTGGGTTTTTGGTGGCGGAGCTGAAGAAAAGAGGGATACAGTACAGGTGGGATGCTCCAATGGGTGTTATATTCAGATATGAAGGGGCGAGGTATTGTTTGAATACTATAGACAAGGCAAGAGATTTTTATTATGAAATACTGAAGAAAAGTGCAACGCCCCCACGTATATCTATACCAACATTAGTAGATCTGGATGTTTTAGAGCAAGATATTGAGATGGAGCAGAAGCAATTTGGAAAAGAGATGGAAGAACATTCTCAGTTGGATTCCCCTGGGCTTTTTTTAAGCCCTACTCTGGAGGAAATGCCGAAGACTGCTATAGGGGAATCTGTTGGAATGCCAATATGTAAATCAGATGAGCAATGTGAAGCCAGGTCTAGCACCAGACAAATTCAGAAACCGCAGAAGCAGAGGAGGTCTCAATCTCGGCGAGTTAAGAAAGATAAAAGGATTAAAGGAAGGAGCAATTAGTCAACAGTTGGATGCCAGTTATTTGACTATCTAGATAAAAATATACAGATCTCTGCAATGCTGGTTCTCTTGGATGTGGAAAAGGCTTAGGGTTGAAAACTGGAACCGGAGCATTTGCAGTGGATCTGGTTGTTACCCTATCACGTTCTTGGAACTTTATAATCCTGATGAAAAGTCACTCGGGGGTTACCTATGTAAAGGGGTTTTTTTTTGTTACTTATGGGGGCAGCTGCTTAAACTGGTATTACAAACAGCTACGGATGGAATGGAAGGAGACCTGAAGAGTTGGACTTATGAACATTGATGCGGAAAGGATTAATATTATGTTAGTGTTCTGGGAAAAAACTTGGGCCGAACTTTGAAAGTTAAATGCTAAATTTGTATAGATATAGAATTTATGGGAGGATTTTTATAATATATTTTGCAGATGGTATCTAGATTTGAAGAAATTATTATTATGTATGGGTGTTTACTCCAACAGATTGATGCCAGTTATTTAAGAGGGGATATGTGAGGGAGAATGTAAGGCAACTTATATTTTTCAATTGTCTATCTAGATAAATATATGTAGATCTCTGCAATGCTGGGGGGTTTTTTTAGAAGTGGAAAAGGCCTATGAGTGAATGAACCAGAATTCTCTAACCAAGACTTGAGGGGAAAAAATGAAACATGGGATTTGGATAAGGTTTATTATCTCTAATGTTATATATTTTAATCCTAGAAGTCTTGTTGAATATAATTTTGGATTTGAATCTCTTAAATGGCATAGCTATAAGGCAAAAGGGATATAGCACCAGAGCATTTGCAGTCGATCTGGTTGTTACGATATTGCGTTTTTGGTTTGGAATATCTGTTGGAAGAAGTTTATATTATATTTTATAGATGGAATCTACATTCCAAGAAATTATCATCATCTATGTAATGAAGTAGAAATTTTCTTGCAATTTACTGTATCCTTCCTGTGATAGGATCTGAAATCTTCCTATACCACTTCTGTTTCCTTTGTGAAGAGAGAAGTAACTTTGCTCTTTTCAAATATTAGAGTAATCTTTACATTTTTTGTGTTGCTAAGTGGGCAATTAAGCAAATGGAGAGGGGAAAAATAGTAAACCTTTTGAATCAGGAAGGATGTAAATTTGAGCTAGGATATATGGTTTAAGAGAGGAGACTGCGCTTGCGCGAAGATGGCAGGCTAGCTCTGGAGCTCTGTGTGGGCTGCGGAGGCCGTTAGCGTTTTGAAGTGCTCCCAGCCCTCTCTTTACGAGCTGGAGGGCGTGGGATGGACGAGGAGCCCACCCTGGCATCTCAGGGTGAGGTTTGCAATGACGGGGGGTGAGCCAGGAGCGAAGACAGCGCCGGCGTCAGGAACGCTCAGACGGTGAGAGCGTTGGAGCGGGGACTGCCGCAACGGAAGCCGGTGCGGAGGCCGGCGCCCCGAATGATTTAAGAGGGGCGGAGAGGCCGGCTGCGCCGAGGAGCTCCTGTTGCTGCTGGTGGCGAGCCATGGGGTGAGCCATGGGGCGAGCCGGTAGTGAGAGCGCCGGGTGGCCAGCGATGACGGCGACTGAAGTGTGAGGGAAGATGGCGGAGGAGGCGAGGACGCTGGAACGTTTGGAAGGTTGGAAAGAGAGAGTGGAGAGTGAGAGCGGAGCGAGGTGAAGGGGATGGAAGAGGTGGCCGCTGGAAGCCGGGCCGACGGTGGTGGGAGCGCCGGGAGGCGGAAGGTGAAGTCGGCGACGGAGGAGTTGGCTGGCAGGAAGGTGGCGGCTGTGAGAGAGCCGCATGGTTGCTGAGAAAGTAATGGGTTTGGAGGCGGTCGCTGGATGCCAGGTCGACGGCGGTGGGAGCGCCGAGAGGCCATTGGCGAAGGCGATAACGCAGGAGATGGCGGCGGTGGGAGCGCCGAAATGGTCGTGGATGGCTTGCTGGCCAGTTGTAAAATCTTCCCCCATGGTCACTCTGGAGACCGGAAGAATTACGCCACCAAGGCCTTGGAAGGCCCTGGAAGAACCGGAAGAATTGTCCTAAAGAACTTGTGGACGGTAACAACCATGGACGCCCAAATAAACATTGCGAACTAATTTTAATTTACCAACTGTAATTTATTACCACTAACCTCACTATGCACTTTATATCATTTAATACCAACTGAATGAACTGTTTTAATTATGGCTAACGTCTTTTAACATCTTGTATTTTATCCCAAAACCCACTTGAATTCCACCTACATAATTTATTCTTGGATAATTAATTTTGGTTATTTATTTGTAAATATATGTACTCCAGAGCGAAACTACTATCTCTGCGGGAGTCCCCGCTCTCGCAGGTATGGCCCTTTGAGTTAACTAGGGCCCATCTTGATGATGGAGTACAGGGAGTACAGAGCCAGGGCCTGCGGCTGATGTTCTGCAACGCCAGGTCCGTTGTCAACAAAGCCCCCCTCGTTCATGACCTTGTGTCAGAGGGGGAGCCGGACCTGGCTGGAATTGCGGAGACCTGCCATCGTTGGGCGAATCATCCGAGGCAGCTCGGGAGTTCATGGCTTCCATGACGGCCATGGACCTGACCCAAGTAATTCGAGGCCCCACTCACGAGGGTGGACATACGCCGGATCTCATCTTTGTCTCTGGCCAATGGAAGAGTGATCTGGGTATAGGGGATATAGTCATCACGCCCTTGTCATGGTCAGACCACTCACTTCTCCGGCTCGACTTTCCGACCGCTGCTCCCCTCCGTGGGGAGGCGGAACCAGAGTCTCCAATCTGGTACCGCCCCAGGCGCCTGATGGACCCGGATGGGTTCCAGACGGCGCTTGGGCCATTTCCTGTATCTCTGACCCGTGCCCCGATGGAGGACTTCACGGCCGCATGGAATAGTGCGGCTGTGGGAGCCTTGGATCGGGTCGCGCCCTTGCGGCCTCTCTTGCGGCGGCGAACCACCCTGGCCCCTTGGTTTACCGAGGAGCTGCGGGTGATGAAACGCCGCAAGAGATGCCTAGAGGGAAGATGGAGGTCTACCCGATCTGAATCTGACCGGACACAGGTAAGAGCCCATTTACGGACTTACATTGTGGCGCTGAGAGTGGCCAAACGCCATCATTGTGCTACTCTCATAGCATCCGCAGAAAACCACCCTGCCGCCCTGTTTAGGGTGACCCGCTCCCTACTTCAACAAAGGGTGCGGGAAGCCCCGCTACAGGGTAGAGCAGAGGAATTTGTGACTTTTCTGCAGGAGAAAACCGCTCAGATACAGAACGGGCTACCCTCCATTGATGGCCCAGTGGGATGCCACGAGACAGATCTTGTTTGGGAGGAGTTTGACTCCGTTACTTCCGATGATATGGACAGGTTACGTGGGCGACTGCGAGCCACCACATGTTTATTGGACCCGTGCCCCTCCTGGCTTGTACTGGCATCCTGGGAGGTGACACGAGGCTGGCTCCAAGAGGTTGTCAACGCATCCTTAAGTGAGGGTGCCTTACCTGCTTCCCTAAAAGAAGCGATGGTGAGGCCCCTCCTTAAGAAGCCCTCTTTGGATCCAGCTCTTTTAAACAACTACCGTCCAGTCTCCAACCTTCCCTTTCTGGCGAAGGTTGTTGAGAGTGTGGTGGCGCAACAGTTTCCCCGTCACCTGGAGGAAGTTGACTATCTAGATCCGCGCCAGTCCGGCTTTCGGCCCGGGCACAGCACCGAGACGGCATTGGTCGCGTTGGTGGATGATCTCTGGAGGGCCAGAGATGGGGGTTGTTCCTCCATCCTGGTCCTATTAGACCTCTCGGCGGCTTTCGATACCATCGACCATGGTATCCTATTGCATCGGCTGGGGGGGTTGGGAGTGGGAGGTGCCGTTTTACGGTGGTTCTCCTCCTACCTCTCTGGCCGATCGCAATTTGTGTTGACAGGGGGGCAGAGGTCGACCTCGAGACCACTCACTTGTGGGGTGCCTCAGGGGTCGGTCCTCTCGCCTCTCCTGTTTAACACATACATGAAGCCGCTGGGTGAGATCATCCGTGGTTTTGGGGTAGAATACCATCTTTACGCTGATGACACTCAGTTGTATATATCTACCCCAAACCACCCCAACGATGCCGTAGCGGTGATGTGCCAGTGCCTGGAAGCCGTGCGGATCTGGATGGGAAGTAACGGACTTAGGCTCAACCCGACCAAGACCGAGTGGCTGTGGTTTCCGGCTGCCCGATTCAACCAGCTCATTCCATCGCTGGCCATAGGGGGCGAACATCTTGCCCCTGTGGATGGGGCGCGCAATTTGGGTGTCCTCCTGGATACCCGGCTGTCCATGGAAGATCAAGTGACAGCCGTGGCCAGGAGGGCGTTTTACCAGGTTCGCCTGGTTCGCCAATTGCGCCCCCTATTGGATCGGGACGCCCTACGCACAGTCACTCATGCGCTCGTGACATCCCGACTGGACTATTGTAACTCTCTCTACATGGGGCTCCCCTTGAGGTGCACCCGGAGACTTCAGCTAGTCCAGAACGCAGCCGCGCGAGCAATTATGGGAACCGCTAGGTTTACCCATGTAACACCGCTCTTGCGCGAGCTGCACTGGCTACCTGTCGTCTTCCGGGTGCGCTTCAAGGTGTTAATTATCATCTTTAAAGCGCTCCATGGCTCGGGACCTAGCTATCTGCGGGATCGGATCCTGCCTCATACTTCCTCACGGCCGATTCGCTCCCACAGAGAGGGACTTCTCCGGGTGCCGTCCACTAGACATTGTCAGCGGGCGACACCCAGGGGAAGGGCTATCTCTGTGGCGGGCCCAGCCCTCTGGAACGACCTTCCCCCCGATATCAGGACGACCACGGACCTCCGCTCCTTCCGTCTTAAATTAAAAACTCACTTTTTCTGTCTGGCCGGCCTAGGATAAATCTCTCTGTCTTTGGGATTTTATTGGAATCAGTATTGTTTAGTTTTAAAAGGGGAAATTTTAGCGCAGGTTTGTTTAATTTGTTTTTAGAATTGTTTTGTATGTATGTATTGTTTTTATTCTGCCTGTGCACCGCCCCGAGTCCCCGTGGGGAGAGGGTGCGGTTTTATAAATATTAAATTATTATTATTATTAAAATTATAAGTGTTAGGTTATATGACACGGTATTTAGATCTTAAGAATTATTTTCTATGTATTTTAATGTAAAAAGGGGGGAAATCTGTGTGAATAAAACTTTTTCAATTAAAAAAAAAGATATACGATAACGCTTTTGTACAGGTGCTGATGTAAGACTGTCTGCCCTGGCCGTTTCTAGCCGTTGTGTATGCTCATCTTTCTCGGCCAGGGTTCCTCCCATGCGGGGTTTCTCTTCCTCTCTCCTGGGTAATAACCAGCCCAGAGGGTCGGGGGAGCGTTTTCCCTCTCTCTCCCTGCTGCGTTTCAATTTATCAGCCCTCGAAATTAGCTTCTGTGCCTCTTGCCTTAGAAGAATTTCCTCATCTGCCACCTCCCAGCGGGAAGGGGGGGAGAGGGCCCTTCTGTGTCTAGTACTTACTCCCCAAGGGGTGTCTTCAAACATTCCTTTCCTGCCCTCTCCCTCTGACCATCGGTAACGAACTGATTTATCTTCAGGTTCACCTCCCAGGTAAGATCCTTTAAAAGTTCAACGACTGACCTGTCTTCGGCTTGCTGGACATCTGGACTGGAAATGGAGGGTGGATTAGGGGGGGTGTTGTATTTGGGGCCGTGGCTCCCAGTAAATCTTCTTTCCCTGCATGTGACATTTTTGAAGGTTTTATTTTCTCACTCGCTGCTGAAGCTCAGAGACGAGTTAATTAGATTCCTTGCTTTCTGTCATGACTGTTTCCATCATAAATCAAGAAAGAACACACTTAAACTGATTTTTAAAGCTTAAGGTTATTTTTACTGAAAAATGATGAGACTCCATCGTAAATCAAGCAAGGAATGAAACATTTAGGCGCGCAACCTACGTAACAAAGCAAAATCCCACCCTTAATCCCAGTGACCCCAGCAGATTGTCCAATGCGAAGCCGGCCACAACATCAGGTGCAGTTCCTTCTCAGGGTCATCAGCAGAATGGAATGCAGGCCGGTAGCTGATAAGAACTGTAGCTGTCTTTCTCTCCCTCCTGCTCCTTTAGTAGCTTAGCAACCCCAGCCCTCCCCCCGTTTCACTATGTCAGTCCATGCAGGCAAAAGCAGAGACTGACACCTGGTTTGACTTTACTTCCGGTTTCCAGAGACAACAGACGGGTTTTCCGATGTGTCTGCCGCTTGTTTTCTCTGGTGAACCCCTTCGGGGGTTTTGAGGGTCCTGGACTCTTTACCGTAGGAACGGGTGTGGGGAGTCCCCCCCAGACGGCGGTCGGGGGGAGCCTCCCACTTCAACCTAGGAGCTGGAGAACGAATAGCGGGGGGAGCTTCCTCTTGCCAACGGATGCTGGAATGATTAGAAAATTCTTATTTGGATGGAAATGCCGGGGACGGAGGATTGCACCGGGTCTCCTGTATTAAGAATGTGATTGTGAGTTTTTGTTTAATTCATTCGATCTTTTTGCAAAGAAGAAATAGAGGGGGGAGTTTTGTTTGCAGAAACCCCCCCTCGTAAAAGGCGGCATTTTAAAATGCTCTCCGGAAAGGAGAAGGAAAAAGAATTACTGGCATCCGAATTAACATTACTTCAAAGTGGAAACTTTGTTACTTAATTGTGGCAACATTCTAACGAGTCTTAGCAGCAATGGAACTTTTGTTTGCACTTTCTTCTCAACAATGAGGCGGAAGATGGCTTCCTTTGTTCTCAATTGAAAACTTTCCTGACCCAGTGAAAGCAGTCTCACAGTGTTTTTGAAACATCTAAATGGACAATTTACTTTCTAACGCTCCCAAGAAGCCCTCGGTGACTCTCCCAAAGTGGATTATTCTTTTTTTTATAGAGGATTAATTTTCTTCTCTGGTCTTTATTGCGGCTTTGGATTTGAATTTTGAACTGAACTTTTCTCCTGCACCTTGGACATTTCTGACTGCTCACTTCTCTGGCGCCATTTTTATTGTACAATTATAAAGAACAATGGCACATAGAAAACCTCCAGCGGGAAAGTCCCTTTCTGCCCCATCATCTGCCAGATCCAGTCCGATCTCACAACAAGGGAAAATCACTGAGATGTTCCAAAAAGAATCAACTGGAGAGACTTCCCAAGAACCTACTACCAAAGAGATGCTGCAGGAGATAATGACAGAAATACGAGAAATTAGAAAGGACTAGACAGATTTAAAATTAGAAATGCGAGAGACAAAAGGAAATACAAAACAAACAAAAAATTGAGGTGTTAGAGAAAAGGGCAGAGGAGACGAAAGAGGAGTTAGGAGAAATACGAAAAAAACCGGAAGAAATTAATATGCAGATGTCAAAAATTGAGTTTGAGAGAATATATTTTTTCCTCAGATTTCAGAATGTTCCTGAAGAGCAAGGGGAGGACCTTAGGGACTTAATGAACACAATTCTAGCAGATTTTATAAAAAAAACCCAAAGATTATATTTGGGGGGATATAGACATGGTCTATAGAATTAATTCTACATATGCCAGGATAAATGATGTACCAAGAGAAATTCACATTAAATTTTTAAGATTTACAAGGGATGAGATACTGAGGGCACAACGGGGTGGGTCATTAAAATATCAAGATAAGGAGATCACTATATTGAAGCAGATTCCCAAAAAAATTCGAGAGATTAGAAGGAAATATTCCTTCCTATCTAAAAAGCTTTTCAAAAAAGGAATCTGGTTTAAATGGTTGATGCCTGAGGGATTGCTGGTATACTGGGAAGGGGATCAGAATCAAAACAGTAGGAGAGGCAGAGGCTTTTTTTAGAAAGCACCCCCCACTCCTAGAAGAAAGAGACGGAACAGGGGGAGCCTATTGAAGAGAAGGGGCAAGAAGACACTATTGCTAAGAGACTTAGATCTAAAAAATAAATATGTTTTGAAATTTACTATAACTAAGATGGATGCTTAAAAAAATAATAATGATCAAATGTATGAAATGTAATATTCGGATATATTCGGGGGGCGGATATAGACAGATGGAGACGGAAGTAGTGATCAATAGGAAGGGCCAGGACAGCAGCCGACGGAGGGAAGCGGAAGGTGCCGAAAGGAGGGGGGATACTCGAGTCGTTCCACAGGAGGGCATACCAATTCAGAGGGTCGTGGGGAGGGGCAGGACCGAGGGGAGACAACTTTCATCCTCCCGGTTGGTGGCTCGTAACCGTTGGCTGCAAACGGTCGGGTGCCACAACCCCCGCAGGCTAGGTGGTCAGGGAGTACAGAGCCAGGGTCTGCGGCTGATGTTTTGCAACGCCAGGTCCGTTGTCAACAAAGCCCCCCTCATTAGTGACCTTGTGTCAGAGGGGGAGCCGGACCTGGCTGGTATTGCGGAAACCTGGTTGGGCCACGAGGGAGGACTTCCCCTCGTTGAAATGTGCCCACCAGGCTACCGCGCTTTTCATCAGCCTCGGGCCCTAGGCAGGGGTGGTGGGGTAGCGGTCATTATCAAGGAAGGCCTTGAGCCGAGAGAGACCATTGTGCCTCAGACCACCGGCTGTGAGTCCCTCTGCGTGAAGTGGGGCCTAGGGAGGCAGTTGGGCTTGCTGGTTGTATACCTGGCTCCCCGCTATGTAGCAGCAGCCCTGCCCGAGCTCCTGGAGGTGATCGCTACGGTGGCAGTTGAGACCCCCAGACTTTTAGTCATGGGGGACTTTAATCTGCCATCGTTGGGCGAATCATCCGAGGCAGCTCGGGAGTTCATGGCTTCCATGACGGCCATGGACCTGACCCAAGTAATTCAGGGCCCCACCCACGAGGGTGGACATACGCCGGATCTCATTTTTGTCTCGGGCCAATGGAAGAGTGATCTGGGTATAGGGGATATAGCCATCACACCCTTGTCATGGTCAGACCACTCACTTCTCCGGCTCGACTTTCCGACCGCTGCTCCCCTCCGCGGGGAGGCGGAACCAGAGTTACCAATCTGGTACCGCCCCAGGCGCTTGATGGACCCAGATGGGTTCCAGACAGCGCTTGGGCCATTTCCTGTACCCCTGACCCGCGCCCCGATGGAGGACCTCACGGCCGCATGGAACATTGCGGCCGTGGGAGCCTTGGATCGGGTCGCGCCCTTGCGGCCTCTCTTGCGGCGGCGAACCACCCTGGCTCCTTGGTTCACTGAGGAGCTGCGGGTGATGAAACGCCGCAAGAGATGCCTAGAGGGAAGATGGAGGTCTACCCGCTCTGAATCTGACCGGACACAGGTAAGAGCCCATTTACGGACTTACATTGTGGCGCTGAGAGTGGCCAAACGTCATCATTGTACCACTCTCATAGCATCCACAGAAAACCGCCCTGCCGCCTTGTTTGGGATGACCCGCTCCCTCCTTCGACAGAGGGAGCGGGAAGCCCCGCTACAGGGTAGAGCAGAGGAATTTGTGACTTTTCTGCAGGAGAAAACCGCTCAGATACAGAGTGAGCTAGCCCCCATTCATGGCCCAGTGGGATGCCACGAGAGAGATCTTGTTTGGGAGGAGTTTGACTCCGTTGCTTCCGAAGATATGGACAGGCTACGTGGGCGACTGCGAGCCACCACATGTTTATTGGACCCATGTCCCTCCTGGCTTGTACTGGCATCCTGGGAGGTGACACGAGGCTGGCTCCAGGAGGTTGTCAACGCATCCTTACGTGAGGGTTCCTTGCCCGCTTCCCTAAAAGAGGCTATGGTGAGGCCCCTCCTTAAGAAGCCCTCTTTGGACCCAGCTCTTTTAAACAACTATCGTCCAGTCTCCAACCTTCCCTTTTTGGCGAAGGTTGTTGAGAGTGTGGTGGCACAACAGTTTCCCCGTCACCAGGAGAAAATTGAGTATCTAGATCCGCGCCAGTCCGGCTTTCGGCCCGGGCATAGCACCGAGACGGCATTGGTCGCGTTGGTAGATGATCTCTGGAGGGCCAGAGATGGGGGATGTTCCTCCATCCTGGTCCTATTAGACCTCTCGGCGGCTTTCGATACCATCGACCATGGTATCCTATTGCATCGGCTGGGGGGGTTGGGGGTGGGAGGCACCGTTCTACGGTGGTTCTCCTCCTACCTCTCTGGCCGATCGCAATTTGTGTTGGCAGGAGAGCAGAGGTCGACCCCGAGACCCCTCATATGTGGGGTGCCTCAGGGGTCGGTCCTCTCACCTCTCCTGTTTAATGCATACATGAAGCCGCTGGGTGAGATCATCCGTGGTTTTGGGGTAGAGTACCATCTGTACGCTGATGATACTCAGCTGTACATATCTACCCCAAACCACCCCAACAATGCCGTAGCGGTGATGTGCCCGTGCCTGGAAGCCGTGCAGATCTGGATGGGAAGTAACGGACTCAGGCTCAACCCGACCAAGACCGAGTGGCTGTGGTTTCCGGCTGCCCGATTCAACCAGCTTTCTCCAACGCTGGCCATAGGGGGCGAACATCTTGCCCCTGTGGATGGGGCGCGCAATTTGGGTGTCCTCCTGGATACCCGGCTGTCTATGGAAGAGCAAGTGACAGCCGTGGCCAGGAGGGCGTTTTACCAGGTTCGCCTGGTTCGCCAATTGCGCCCCCTATTGGATCGGGACGCCCTTCGCACAGTCACTAATGCCCTCGTGACATCCCGACTGGACTATTGTAACTCTCTCTACATGGGGCTTCCCTTGAGGTGCACCCGGAGGCTTCAGTTAGTTCAGAATGCAGCCGCGCGAGCAATTATGGGGACCATTAGGTTCACCCACGTTACACCGCTCTTGCGCGAGCTGCACTGGCTGCCTGTTGTCTTCCGGGTGCGCTTCAAGGTGTTAGTTATCATCTTTAAAGCGCTCCATGGCTCGGGACCTAGCTATCTGCGGGATCGGTTTTTGCCCCATACATCCTCACGGCTTATTCGCTCCCACAGAGGGACTTCTCCGGGTGCCATCCGCTAGACTTTGTCAGCGGGCGACGCCCAGGGGAAGGGCTCTCTCTGTGGCGGGCCCGGCCCTCTGGAACGACCTTCCCCCCGATATCAGAACGACCACGGACCTCCGCTCCTTCCGTATGAAACTGAAGACCCATCTTTTTCAACTGGCCGGCCTTGGATAGTCTCTCTGTCTATAGATTTCAAATGTATTTTAAAATGGGATTTTAGTCAATAATTTTAGCACGGGATAAATTGTTTAATTGTGTTTTAAGTTATGTACTTTTGTATTTATTGTTCTTATTGTTTTATTTTCCCTGTGCACCGCCCCGGGTCCCTGTGGGGAGAGGGAGCGGTTAATAAATTCGATTATTATTATTAATAAATTCGATTATTATTATTAATAAATTCGATTATTATTATATAATTCTCACCACTATATAATTTTTTCTTTAAAAAATGTATTTTTATGAACTCCCGGAGGCGACCACCGACCCCGACACGGAAATCCTAAAATGTTATCATTAAACCCTACCATTTCCCCTTTTCCTATATAATTGTAAAAACCAATAAAATTGTTTGAAACAAAATTGTCTTCCTGGTTTCTGATGCCTGTGCACCAATCAGCTTTCAAAAAGCAGCCAGCTGATTGGCGGGTGGGCCTGTGCACAGAAACCAAAAGTTAATTGAGCTCCTTGAACTTTCGGGATCCTCTTCTCCTGCTTGCTGCTCCAGTCCTCTATTGATTGTTAAATTCCCCAGATTAGCTGGGCTGGAAAAGGGAGAAGGGTGGGAGCTTCTCCCCTCCCCCGGGGGGGTTGAAACCTCATCGGGAGGAGCGTTTCTCTGGCTGGGAAAATGCAGCAGGCAAGGAATGAGAAGGCTGGAACCTTCCCCCCCTTTCCCTCGGGAGGCTTTTCTTTTGCTCCGTGGTGGGGGGAGGGAGGGGGAAGCTCCCAGCCTTCTCACGAAAGTTGATTCCTTGCCTGCTATGTTTTCCCAGCCAGAGTAATGCGCCTGCCCATTTTATCTTACATAAGTTTGCAATCTGAAGCCTCTTGTTCCCTGAACAGCTGGGGTCTGCAAGAGGCATGAGGGGAATCAAGGCATTGGCTGGGGGGGGGGGGAAGCAGATGGGAGATTCCTGCTCTATAGAGGACTGAGCAGGGAGGGCTTTCCCAAAAGTCATAGCAAGGGAACACTTCGTTTGGGGGGGGGGGAAGAGGAGCGGTCGTTTCAGTGCTTCTGGGATCTGTCTCTGCTTGGAGCACTCACCTTAATATTGACAAATATTGGCACCCTTTGGCCCTCTCTCCCTCCCCCCAATCTTTCTGTCTTCTGCTCTCTCCCCTTCTTGGTCATCTCCTCCCTGTCTTCACTTCTCCCTCCTCTTTACCTTCCCCCAGAGGAGCTGCAGACAGGCACAGGAGACAACTATTATCATGTCTAAAAGCAAAATAATCTTCTCCATCTTTTGTCTGGAGCAGGCGTCCCAGAATTCCCAGCCTGGGAATTCTTGGAGTTGAAGTCCACCAGTCTTAAAAGAGCCAACTTTGCAGACCCCTGGTCTGGAGTATCATTTAATCCTGAGCCTGACGTCTGGAATTAAAAGGCTTGTAAAAATGCAAAGGAGTCCAAGGAGCAAATAAAAGATCTTCAAGTTGGACCATATCTTACTTGTGGGACAGAAATCAGCTCTCTGCCCCCCTTGTGGCTCTTTGAAAACCCATTTTCTAGCATTGTAGCAGTTGCAAAGGTAAATTTTGGTAACAGATTTTTACAATTCCATAAGATGGAGACAACCCTGTGTTTTCTTACGTCTCCAGATAAAGCCAAATTTAAAGAACTTGATCTTTCCTGCTTAGACTGGTTAGATTTAGGAAGTCTGGAAATGGAGCTATTGGAATTTCATGTGGAAAAATAAATTCCACAAGCTCCATGTGGAAAAATAAATTCTGTGACATGCGTGAAACACTTGAGAAGATAGAAAGGGACAGCGGAGTTAGTTCTGACAGTTACCTGCACGTCTGAAAAGAAAATTCTTAAAGCATGGAATTCTCTACCAAATAATTTTAAATCAATGAAAGCACTTAGGATTGCTTTCCTTACTTTGTTTGGGTCATCTTATGCTTATGAGCAGCTGTTTTCAGCTTTGAATTATATCAAATCTGACACTAGAAACAGACTTTCATACAAGAGTGCTGCATGTGTTACTCTCAAACTTACGGATTATGAGCCAAGGTTAGAAAAATTATCAGTGTGCATTCAACAGCAAAAGTCACATTGATAAAAAGTTTTACATTTCAATACAAAGTTGTTTCATTAACAGTGCTGTTATTGTGTTTTCCTTTCAGAGAAAAGACGGTAATCACGTATGAGTTGTTTTTTCTAAACTAAAACCTCATTATTCAAGTTAAATTGCCATATTGGCACTCTGAGATACGTGGGTTTGGGGTTCCGGTTTGGGCACTCGACCTCAAAAAGGTTCGCCATCACTGGTATAGCATCTCATACATGAAGTACCGTATTTTTCAGAGTATAAGACGCAGCTTTTTTCCTCTAAAAAGAGGCTGAAAATACATCGAAAATACATCGAATACAGCATTTTTTTGCCTCCTGGAACCCCACCCCCTTCACCAAACTGGCTGTGCCTAGTCTTGTGGAGGCTTCCAGAGAGCCCCTGGGGGCTGGGGAGGGCAGAAATTAGCCTCAAACGGGCCGTTTCCCCCTCCCCCAGCAGCACTCTATAAGCCTCCATAGGACTATGCATGCAATTTATTTGACCCAAAAATGGCCCGTTTTCGCGATAAATGGGGCGGTTTTTTGCCCCCCCCCACCCCCCGAGGAGCATTCTGCAAGCCCCCCTAAGGCTAGTCATGCTTTTTATTTGAAGAAAATCGGCCCCGTTTTCGCGGAGAAAGAGCATTTGGAAGAAGTATGCAAAGCGCAAAAAAACCCTTTTTGCCTCCTGGAACCCCGCCCCCTTCACCAAACTGGCTGTGCCGAGTCTTATGGAGGCAGCTCCTGGGTAAACGGGGTGGGTTTCTTGCTCATTTTTCACCCCCCCAGCACTCTGCAAGCCCCCCCCCCCAAGGCTACGTATGCTTTTTATTTTAAAAAAAAAACAGCCTCATTTTCACGGAGAAATGGGCTGTTTTGGAAGTTTGCCGAGTGCAAAGGCTCCCCCCCCCCCCCCACACCTTTCGGAAGGCTCTTTAACTTTTTCTGAGCAAGCAGAAACGAAGTTTTAAGGTTTGTCTGCGATTTCCTTCTGCAGGACAGAGATAAATACACCTGAGAACATCAACCTACCTACCTAATCTCCCTCCCTCTCTCTCTCTCTCCCTACCTACTGTATTTCTTCCTTTCTCTCTCTCTCTATCCTTCTACCTTCCTAACTACACACACACACACACACTCCCTCCCTATTTACTGTATTTCTCTCACTCTCTCTCTCTCTCTCTCTCTATATATATATATATATATATTTCTCTATATATATATACTTCTACCTATACACACACACTTCTTCCATCCTACCTACTGTATTTCTCTATTTCTCTCTCATCCTTCTACCTACCTACCTACACACACACACATTCTCCCTTTCCCCCTACATACCTACTGTATTTCTCTCTCCCCCCTTTTATCTACCTACCTACCTACACAGACACTCTCTCTCCCTCCCTACCTACTGTATTTCTCTCTCCCTCTATTTCTCTCTATATATATATCCCTTTACCTACGTACCTACGTACCTACCTACCCTCTCTCTCCCTCCCTACCTACTGTATTTGTCTCTATTTCTCTCTCTCTATCCCTTTATCTACCTACCTTACGTATTTCTCTTTCTTTTTCTCCCTCTCTCTCCCTCTCTCTCCCTCTATCTACCTACCTACTTTTTTTTGTAATTTGCCTCTTCAAAACCTTGGTGCGTCTTATACTCCAGTGCGTCTTATACTCCAAAAAATACGGTATATACAAACATTTCACCTAGATTAGTAAACACAATAAAATATAAATGTTAAACAGATCTATGTTTAAATACCAATATCTAAGCCATCTAACCCAGGGGTCCCCAACCCCCGGTCCGCGGACCGGTGCCGGTCCGTAGCTTCATAGGAACCGGGCCGCAGGGCCGGCAAGGAGGAGGGAGCAGCCCCCTGGCAGAGGATGGCCGAGCGCGCCTCCACCAGCTCGTTCCGATGGCCACCGCTGCGCACTGCACTTTCCGGGGCTTTCTGGAGAGGCTGGCATGTCGGCTGAGAAGGTTATCCCGCAGCGGGCGGCCGAAGGACCCAAGCTGCGGCTATCTTAAGCGCCCGGACGGCTTCAGCGGCGCACACAGAGCTGGAAGGGAGCTGGGCGTGCAGCGCCCGAATGGCTTTGGCGGCACTTAAGAATAGCCGCAGCTCGGGTCCTTCGCCCGCCCGCTGCGGGATAACCTCTGCAACCGACATGCCAACCCCTCTGCTGCTTCCCCGGGGGGGGGGAGAGAATGGCAGACACACAGAGAGGCAGACTTAGACAGAAATAGAGAGGGAAACAGACACACACACACACACACACACAGTGACAGAGATGGGTGGAGGGAGGAGAGAGAGAGAGAGACAAAAAAACAGAGAAAGAGAAAGAAAGAAAAATAGAAAAAGAAAGATAAATGGAGGGTGGGAGGGAGTGAAGGAAAGAAGGGGGAGGGAGGAGGAAGGGAGAGGTGAAAGAAGGAAGGAAGGAAAGGAAGGAAAGAAAAAGAAAGAGGGATGGAGGGTAGGAGGGAGGGAAGGAAAGAAGGGAGGCAATGGAAGGAAGGAAAGGGAAGGAAGAAATCTATTTTCCTATTTCCTTTATAAATTTAATAAATTGAAATTGAAATTGAATTTCCACCTCAAGCTACCTGTTTGGTTAACCAGGTTAAAGATCTATTTTTCTCCCAGTGGTCATTTCAAAGGAATCACATCCTCTGAGTCATTTCCTGGATTCAAACCAGCATCCCAAAGAGTCATGGGCTGCCTTTATATATAACGAGTGCCCATAAATCCATTTTTACCATCTTCAGAAGACCAAAGACCAGCCAGAAATGGAAGAAAGAAAGAAAGAAAGAAAGAAAGAAAGAAAGAAAGAAAGAAAGAAAGAAAGAAAGAAAGAAAGAAAGAAAGAAAGAAACTTATGACCACAATTGAGCCCAAAATTTTGGTTGCTAAGCAAGACTGTTAAGTGATTTTCACCACATTTTCCAAGTTGGCCACGCCCACTGGTGTCACATGACAACTGAGCCACTCCCACAAAACAGGCCACACCTTTTGGCTCTCAAAAGAAATTTCAGTTGTGGTACTGTTGATATTTGGCTCTATTGACTAATAAGTTTGCTTACCACTGCCATAGACGGCCAAGTGAGCCGACTCCTCCCCCCCCCCCCGCATGCGCATGCGCTGCCTGTTCCCCCTGCCCCCCCTCCTCCTCTAGGCCAGCCGGTCCGCAGAATTTTCTTTAAAATGAAACCGGTCCCTGGTGCAAAAAAGGTTGGGGACCCCTGATCTAACCATTGAAGCACATCATTTATATTAAAATAATAATAATCCGATACTGGACCAGTATATGCTTTCAGCTTACATCCAGTTATGATTAATTTACCATCTGACATGAGACCCTGCAGTCACACTGAGTGGAGGATAATGTCTCATTTATACAGAGGGTCTTGGTAGATGCCGTGTGAGGTACTAATCCTGTTCAGGATTTTCCATTGCGGATGTGATAGTTCAAAGCCTGGCACTTTTCTTGTGGAGTCATTTATATGACTTCCTATTCCATGACCCCTTTAGCGTTCCCCTGGGAATCGATGTTAACGCTGTTGGGCAGATGCTGTGCAAGTGCAAGTTCCTGGATTTGTATCTTCTGGTTAATAAACGAGGAAAGTCAGCATGCACTGGTAGGAGTGAGTTGCTCTTAATTTTTCTGTATTCTCTCATTTAGGCATCTTGCCTTCATAAAGTTGGCAGTGTTCCTCAGAACAGGAAGCCAGACATTTGGAGTGGTTTCAATACATCCACTTATAATCCTCATGGTGTCTTTGAATCTGGCATCTAACTTATTAGTATGGCAGCTGTTAAGCCATACAGGGGCACAGTATTCTGCTGCAGAGTAGACCAACTCTAGTGCTGCTAGATTGAGGAGGACAGTTGAAGCTCCCCATTTAGTTCCACATAATTCTGCAGTATGTTGTTCCTAGTCTTGATTTTTGCTACCATATTCTCTAGGTATATCGTGTAGGAGAGAATCCAATCCAATGTTATTCAAGGTACTTTGGATGGGGATCATAGGGGAGTAGGTTGTTGTTTAAGTAGACCTTTGGGGCTTCAGATGCTAGTTTGTTATTGTTGGAAGCAGATAGTTATTGTTTTGTGATGCTAGAAGTGAGCCACCAGCTAAGAATTTCCCCAAGATTTTAAGATCTTTGGACAGGAGGCAGTCAACAATCTCCATGTTGTTCTTCTACTGCTGTGGCCAAATCATCAGCTTATCCAAATTTGTGTCCCCTTTTCGCAATTTGTATAAGCTGAATAGTGTAGGTGCCATTACAGAGTCTTGTGAGAGGCCATTGTTGAACCTTAATTATGTTGTTCCCCCATTTTTATCTGAAAGGACCTATCACTCAGCATGTTATTATTAGTCGATAGAGATTTTTGCAGGGGATGATATGAAACAGTTTGTATAACAACCTGTCCTTCCAAACCGTATGCCAGAGTTAGGTCTATAAACACAGTCATGGTTTTGAGGCAAGGTTGGACTCCTGCTTCAGTATAACTCTGTTAGACTTAGCACCTGGACTACACAGCCATATTGGAAGCCGGATTGCTCCATAGGGAGATGTTCATCCTATCACCCATCTCCTCCCACTTATGACTGCAGGACTGTAACTTTCTTGCATGTATCCTTATGATTTATATTGACATTGATCGTTTCCTGATTGCTTATTTCTACCCTATGACTATCATTAAGTGTGTTGTAGTTTAAGATTCTTGATGAATGTATCTTGTGTTTTTATGTACACTGAGAGCACATGGACCAAAGATAAATTTCTTGTGTGTCCACACTTGGCTAATAAAGAATTCTATTCTATTCTATTCCATTCCATTCCTTTCTATTTCTACAGTCCTGCACTCATACTCTATCCCTATTCCTCTTCTATTCTATGTCTCTGCCTATTCCTCTTCTCTTCTATTTCTATGGCTAGTCCTCTTCTATTCTATTCTATTTCTATGCCGATTCCTCTTCTCTTCTTCTATTTCTATGCCTATTCCTCCTATTCTATTTCTATGGCTACTCCTATTCTCTTCTATTTCTATGCCGATTCCTCCTCAATTCTTCCATTTCTATGCCTATTCCTCTTCTATTCTCTTCTATTTCTATGGCTATTCCTCTTCTCTTCTATTCTATTTGTATGCTGATTCCTCTTCTATTCTATGTCTCTGCCTATTCCTCTTCTCTTCTATTTCTATGGCTACACTTCTTCTATTCTATTCTACTTCTGTGCCGATTCCTCTTCTATTCTATTCTATTTCTATGCCTATTCCTCTTCTATTCTATTCTATTTCTATGCCTATTCCTCTTCTACTCTATTCTATTTCTATGCCGATTCCTCTTCTCTTCTTCTATTTCTATGCCTATTCCTCTTCTATTCTATTCTATTCTATTTCTATGCCGATTCCTCTTCTCTTCTTCCATTTCTATGCCTATTCCTCCTATTCTATTTCTATGGCTACTCCTATTCTCTTCTATTTCTATGCCGATTCCTCCTCTCTTCTTCCATTTCTATGCCTATTCCTCTTCTATTCTCTTCTATTTCTATGGCTATTCCTCTTCTCTTCTATTTCTATGGCTACTCTTCTATTCTATTCTATTTCTATGCCGATTCCTCTTCTCTTCTTCCATTTCTATGCCCATTCCTCTTATATTCTATTCTATTTCTATGCGGATTCCTCTTCTCTTCTTCTATTTCTATGCCTATTCCTCTTCTACTCTAATCTATTTCTATGCCGATTCCTCTTCTCTTCTATCTCTATGCATATTCCTCTTCTATTCTATTCTTTCTCTGACTATTTCTCTTCTATTTCTATGCCTATTTCTTTTCTATTCTATTTCTATGGCTATTCTTAGTCTATCCGTATCCCTATCCTATTCTATTTCTATGCCGATTCCTCTTCTATTCTTCTATTTCTATGCCTATTTCTCTTCTATTCTATTTCTATGCCTATTTCTCTTCTCTTCTATTTCTATGCCTACTCTTCTATTCTATTTCTATGCCTACTCCTCTTCTATTCTATTTCTATGCGGATTCCTCTTCTACTCTATTCTATTTCTATGCGGATTCCTCTTCTACTCTATTCTATTTCTATGCCGATTCCTCTTCTCTTCTTCTATTTCTATGCCTATTCCTCCTATTCTATTTCTATGCCTCTTCCTCTTCTATTCTATTTCTATGCCGATTCCTATTCTATTCTATTTCTATGCCGATTCCTCTTTTATTCTTCTATTTCTATGCCTATTCATCTTCTATTTCTATGCCTATTCTTCTTCTATTCTATCCTATTTCTATGCCGATTCCTCTTCTCTTCTATCTCTATGCATATTCCTCTTCTATTCTATTCTTTCTCTGACTATTTCTCTTCTATTTCTATGCCTATTTCTTTTCTATTCTATTTCTATGGCTATTCTTAGTCTATCCGTATCCCTATCCTATTCTATTTCTATGCCGATTCCTCTATTCTTCTATTTCTATGCCTATTCCTCCTATTCTATTTCTATGCCTATTCCTCCTATTCTATTTCTTTGCCAATTCCTCCTATTCTATTTCTATGCCGATTCCTCTTTTATTCTTCTATTTCTATGCCTATTCCACTTCTATTTCTATGCCTATTCCTCTTCTATTCTATTTCTCTTTCTCTTCTATTACTATGCCTATTTCTTTTCTATTCTATTTCTATGCCTATTCTTAGTCTATCCCTATCCTATTCTATTTCTATGCCGATTCCTCTTCTATTCTTCTATTTCTATGCCTACTCCTCTTCTATTTCTCTGCCGATTCCTCTTCTCTTCTATTTCTCTGCCGATTCCTCTTCTCTTCTATTTCTCTGCCTATTCCTCTTCCCTTTTATTTCTATGCCTATTCCTCTTCTCTTCTATTTCTATGCCTATTCCTAGTCTATCCCTATTCCTCTTCTATTCTATTGCTTTGCCTATTGCTCTTCTGTTCTATTCTATTTCTATGCCGATTCCTCTTCTCTTCTTCTATTTCTATGCATATTCCTCTTCTATTCTATTTCTCTATTTCTCTTCTATTACTATGCCTATTTCTTTTCTATTCTATTTCTATGCCTATTCTTAGTCTATCCCTATCCCTATCCTATTCTATTTCTCTGCCGATTCCTCTTCTATTCTTCTATTTCTATGCCTATTTCTCTTCTATTCTATTTCTCTGCCGATTCCTCTTCTCTTCTATTTCTCTGCCGATTCCTCTTCTCTTCTATTTCTCTGCCTATTCCTCTTCCCTTTTATTTCTATGCCTATTCCTCTTCTCTTCTATTTCTATGCCTATTCCTAGTCTATCCCTATTCCTCTTCTATTCTATTGCTTTGCCTATTGCTCTTCTGTTCTATTCTATTTCTATGCCGATTCCTCTTCTATTCTATTCTATTTCTATGCCTATTCTTCTTCTATTCTATTTGTATGCCGATTTCTCTTCTATTCTATTTCTATGCCTATTCCTCTTCTCTTCTATTTCTATGCCTACACTTCTTCTATTCTATTCTACTTCTGTGCCAATTCCTCTTCTATTATATTTCTATGCCTATTCCGCTGCTCTTCTATTATGCCTATTCCTCCTATTCAATTTCTATGTTTACTCCTCTTCTCTTCTTCTACTTCTATGCCTATTCCTCCTATTCTGTTCTATTCCTAAGCATATTCCTCTTCTATTCTATTTCTATGCCGATTCCTCCTATTGTATTTCTACGCCTACTCCTCTTCTATTCTATTCTATTTCTATGCCTATTCCTCTTCTATTCTATTTCTATGCCGATTCCTCTTCTTTTCTTCTATTTCTATGCCTATTCCTCTTCTATTCTATTTCTATGCCTATTCCTCTTCTATTCTATTCTATTTCTATGCCGATTCTTCTATTCTTCTATTCCTATGCCAATTCTTATTCTATTTCTCTTCTATTTCTATGCCTATTTCTCTTCTATTTCTATGCCTATTTCTCTTCTATTTCTATGCCTATTTCTATTTCTATGCCTATTCTTAGTCTATCCGTATCCCTATCCTATTCTATTTCTATGCCTATTCTTAGTCTATCCGTATCCCTAATCTATTCTATTTCTATGCCTATTCTTAGAATATCCGTATCCCTAATCTATTTCTATGCCTATTCCTCTTCTATTCTATTCCTAAACATATTCCTCTTCTATTCTATTTCTATCCCAATTCCTCTTCTATTCTTCTATTTGTATGCCTATTTCTCTATTTCTATGCCTATTTCTCTTCTATTCTATTTCTATGCGGATTCCTCTTCTCTTCTTCTATTTCTATGCCTATTCCTCATCTACTCTAATCTATTTCTATGCCGATTCCTCTTCTCTTCTATCTCTATGCATATTCCTCTTCTATTCTATTCTTTCTCTGACTATTTCTCTTCTATTTCTATGCCTATTTCTTTTCTATTCTATTTCTATGCCTATTCTTAGTCTATCCGTATCCCTATCCTATTCTATTTCTATGCGGATTCCTCTTCTATTCTATTCTATTTCTATGCCTATTCCACTTCTATTCCTATGCGTATTCCTCTTCTGTTCTATTCTATTTCTATGCGGATACCTCTTTTCTCTTTCTATTTCTATGCCTATTCATCTTCTATTCTATTCTACTTCTGTGCCTTCCTCTTCTATTCTATTTCTATGCCTATTCCGCTGCTCTTCTATTCTTAGGTCTATTCCTCCTATTCTATTTCTATGCCTACTCCTCTTCTCTTCTTCTATTTCTATGCCTATTCCTCCTATTCTATTTCTATGCCTACTCTTGTTCTATTCTATTCTATGCCTATGCCGATTCCTTTTCTCTTCCCTTCTATTTCTGTGCCGATTCCTCTTCTCTTCTTCTATTTCTATGCCTATTTATCTTCTATTCTATTTCTATGCCTATTCTTCTTCTATTCTATTCTATTTCTATGCCTATTTCTCTTCTATTCTATTTCTATGCCCATTCTTAGTCTATCCCTATTCTCTTCTATTTCTATGCCAATTCCTCTTCAATTCTTCTATTCCTATGCCTATTTCTCTTCTTTTCTATTTCTATCCCTATTTCTCTTCTCTTCTATTTCTATGCTTATTTCTCTTCTATTCTATTTCTATGCCTATTATTCTTCTATTCTATTCTATTTCTCTGCCTGTTTCTCTTCTATTTCTATGCCTATTCTTCTATTCTATTCTATTTCTCTGCCTATTCTTCTTCTATTCTATTCTATTTGTATGCCGATTCCTCTTCTATTCTATTTCTATGCTTATTCCTCTTCTCTTCTATTTCTATGCCTACACTTCTTCTATTCTATTCTACTTCTGTGCCGATTCCTCTTCTATTCTATTCTATTTCTATGCCTATTCCTCTTCTATTCTATTCTATTTCTGCCTATTCCTCTTCTATTCTATTTCTATGCCTATTCCTCTTCTACTCTATTTTATTTCTATGCCTATTCCTCTTCTCTTCTTCTATTTCTATGCCTATTCCTCTTCTATTCTATTCTTTTTCTATGCCGATTCCTCTTCTCTTCTTCTATTTCTATGCCTATTCCTCTTCTATTCTATTCTATTTCTATGCCGATTCCTCTTCTCTTCTTCTATTTCTATGCCGATTCCTCTTCTATTCTATTCTATTTCTATGCCGATTCCTCTTCTCTTCTTCTATTTCTATGCCTATTCCTCTTCTATTCTATTCTATTTCTATGCCGATTCCTCTTCTCTTCTTCTATTTCTATGCCTATTCCTCTTCTATTCTATTCTATTTCTATGCCTATTCCTCTTCTCTTCTTCTATTTCTATGCCTATTCCTCTTCTATTCTATTCTATTTCTATGCCGATTCCTCTTCTCTTCTTCTATTTCTATGCCTATTCCTCTTCTATTCTATTCTATTTCTATGCCGATTCCTCTTCTCTTCTTCTATTTCTATGCCTATTCCTCTTCTATTCTATTCTATTTCTATGCCGATTCCTCTTCTCTTCTTCTATTTCTATGCCTATTCCTCTTCTATTCTATTCTATTTCTATGCCGATTCCTCTTCTCTTCTTCTATTTCTATGCCGATTCCTCTTCTATTCTATTCTATTTCTATGCCGATTCCTCTTCTCTTCTTCTATTTCTATGCCTATTCCTCTTCTATTCTATTCTATTTCTATGCCGATTCCTCTTCTCTTCTTCTATTTCTATGCCTATTCCTCTTCTATTCTATTCTATTTCTATGCCTATTCCTCTTCTCTTCTTCTATTTCTATGCCTATTCCTCTTCTATTCTATTCTATTTCTATGCCGATTCCTCTTCTCTTCTTCTATTTCTATGCCGATTCCTCTTCTATTCTATTCTATTTCTATGCCGATTCCTCTTCTCTTCTTCTATTTCTATGCCTATTCCTCTTCTATTCTATTCTATTTCTATGCCGATTCCTCTTCTCTTCTTCTATTTCTATGCCTATTCCTCTTCTATTCTATTCTATTTCTATGCCGATTCCTCTTCTCTTCTTCTATTTCTATGCCTATTCCTCTTCTATTCTATGCCTATTTTTAGTCTATCCCTATCCCTATTCTATTTCTATGCCCATTTCTCTTCTACTCTATTTCTATCCCTATTCCTCTTCTATTCTATTTCTATGCCTATTCTATTCAGCGCCACACTCCGAAGAGACCCTCAGGAACAAATCTACCTATGGCATCCACCCAGCCCTCCACCTGGGCATGTTTTTGACCAGGGGTGAAATCACACCCTCGGAAGCCCCTTTGAAGGAAGAGCGCCAGGCGGCCCGAGTAACCCAGGAGGGCCGAAGAGCGTGAAGGCGAGGCGGGGACCGAGGCCGAGCCTGCTCCTTCTCACCTGCAGGGGCCTTCCTGTTCCTTGAGGTCCTCCTTCTGCAGGAGGTGCCGGGGCTTATTCGGCTCCTTGCTCTGGAAGTCGTAGCCGCCGCTACAGAGGAGGGAGCCCGGGGCTGAGGCGGAAGCCAGGACGCGGCCCCGCGACGGGGTGTGCGACTCGTCCTTCTTCCTCTTGCCCAGCCCCAGATATCTCTTTAGCTTCTTCATTTCTCCCGCCGCTGAGCAACCTTCCCTGCGCTCAGCCGCTCGCTGGAGAATGGCATGGGAGTACGCTCTGTGGTGCGCTACCATGTATCTTATTCCCAGAGCGGCATACTTAACTCCTTGCTTGTGTAGGATGCCGCTCTGGAAGTACGCTCTGTAGTACGCTACAATGGAGTTTACTCCCAGAGCGGCATCCTACCTCCCTCTTTTGGTAGGATGCCGCTCTGGGAGTAAGCTCCATGGTAACGTACCATAGACTGTACTCCCAGAGCGGCATCCTACCCCCCTTGCCTACGTAGGCTGCCGCTGTGGGAGTACGCTCTGTGGTACGCTACCATTGAACTTACTTCCAGAGCGGCATTCTACCTCTGTTCTTTGGTAGGATGCGGCTCTGGAAGTACGCTCTGTGCTAGCGTACCATAGAGCGTCCTCCCAGAGCGGCATCCTAACCCCTTTGGAAGCGGCAGAGAAAGGCGTGGCGTGGGCGGCGGCAGCAGCGGAGACGCCCGGGCTCTGTAGGGGGAGTTAGGCCAGGGCGTGGCGAGCCTGGGAATCGTGCGAGCGGGAAGCGGGAAAACCGATCCCGCAACCCCCTCTCCAGCCACGCAGAGCCCCATGCCCTGACCTAGGGGCATTCCGAAGACGCCCAGCCGCGGAAGCCAGAGGGCGGCAAACAGGCGCTTCCGCGGCTTAGCGCCTTCGGGATACCGCTAGGTCGGCGAGCGGTGCTGTGCCTGGCCGGAGGGGGGGATTCTCCAGGGGGCTTGTTTTCGGGGGGGGGGGGGGAGGATGGGGTTAACATTGTTACCAACCCGAAATATTACGTTGGTGAGCAGTGCATCCTGTCAGGCATTTGTGCAGAAAGAATAGTTGTTCCTTAGTAGGGATTTGCCCACATGCAGATTTCTTCCATTTTGCATGCTTTCTGAACTGTTTGATGCCCATAGGTGTTTCAAAAGAAGAGAAAGAAGAGTGGTGGATGAAAAGCAGTGAACTTATTCCCCCTCACGCTGTGGATGCCCAAAAATATGCAAGTCCAACATATCCAATTGCCTTGTTACTCGGGCCCCCAACATACAGCATAGCTGAAGCACTTACAAAAAAGCTTAGACATCTCACAAAGTGAATATTCTATCAACTCCCCACTACAATGCCTCCAGAAAATCAAAGACCTCAAAATAGAAGATGGAATTACATTTTCATTCAATGTCACAACACTCTTTTACATTCTTAGATGTAGAGGTAGTAATAGTATTACTAGTAATAGTACTAATAGTAGTAGTCCATGGCAGCAATACTGCACAACACAGCTGAAAACACTAAGATTGAAAGGTTGGTGGTGGGCCCCGCCAACCTCTGCCTCACTGCCTACTTTACGTTTGATGGACAAACATACCGACAACCATGTGATCATCACTCTTAGGACTCAAAGCAGAGTAATGCAGCTTTTAGATACAACATTCCTACACATAGAGCCAAGTGTATGCATTCAGGAGGTAGATGATACTTTCTTACTAATAAAAAGGAACAATTAGAAAACACAAGAAACAACATCTTTAAAGGAACAAAATTTACACAGGAAAAAAAAATGACACACTGCTTTTCCCGGACATCCTCATCATCAGGGGAAACAATGGCAAATTAGAAATGCCAGTCTAGAGAAAACCAACCCACACTAATCAAGTGCTCCATTGCCAAAGTAACAAGCCAACCTCTCACAAGAGGAGCTGTGTAAAAGCATTATTCATAAATGAACTGCAGTAACCCAGAACAGAAGAAATACATAATATCTCCCTATATAATATATATCTACGAAATGGATTCAGTAGGCAAATGATACTTTCATACTAATAAAAAGAAGGAACAACTAGAGAAGATACATCTAACTATTAACATCTTTAAAAGAATAAAATTTACAAGGGGAAAAAATGACAACACAGCCCTTCCTAGACATCTTTATCAAAAATTGCCTTATACTCAACCAACTAAAATTCAGAAGACATGATGAAAACTCCTTAATTTCACAACTGATAAAGAGACTCAACTTGATTCAACAGGGAAACTGCAAGCATCCAAGATCAAATTAAATGTTAGTACACTAGACCAAAATGTTAGTGAATTCCTGAAAGCTTGACATTCAGACAAATCAAGCACCAATAGACATATAAATAAACCATATTAATAAACCATTTAAAGGTAACAAAAAAACAACCTTAGAAGGACATTTTTAAAAATACTACAACGCCTCCCCACCAGCAGTCAAGGATCCAGATGACCCAGAATTAACACCAAACAAGTAATTAAGTAGAAAACAATATCCTAATCAAAGAAATACCCAAGAGAAAAAGTTACCCCCACCAAAACAGCAGGGCAAGTTACTGTATATCAGTGCTTCTCAAATAGTGGGGCGCGCCCCCCAGGGGGGGCGCGAGGCTCCGTAAAGGGGGGCACGTTTGACCTCAGCAAACACTGTCATAACAAGCTAAGCCCCGTGTTTATGTCATTTTATAGACAAATGATACTATTTACAGTCGCGCGGGGGGCACGAAATGTTTTCTTCTTCCTAGGGGGGCATGACAGAAAATAATTGAGAAGCACTGCTGTATATAAACAGGAAACAAACTCCACACTTAGCTGAACTGATATCACATACTAGTTAGGTCAGGGGTCTGCAAAGTCGGCTCTTTTAAGACTGGTGGACTTCAACTCCCAGAATTCCCCAGCTGGGGAACTCTGGGAGTTGAAGTCCACCAGTCTTAAAAGAGACGACTTTGCAGACCCCTGAGTTAGGTAATAAAACTTAAACAAACAGCCAAGCTCAGGGAGCACCAGTGACTCCAACAAATTTGAAATACAAGTAATCCTTGATTAAGAACTACAACTGAGCCCCAAGACACTGCAACCAGAGGTGGTATTCAGCCAGTTCTGACAGGGTCTGGAGTACTGGTAGTGAAAATTTTGAGAGTGGGGAGGGAATGGGGATTTTGCAGTATCCTTCCTCTGCCACGCCCACAAAGCCATGCCCACAGAACTGGTAGTAAAAAAAATTGAATCCCATCACTGACTGTAATTGCCATAAATACATGTCAGTTGCCAAATGACTGAATTTTGTTCACGACTGTAGAAATGTTGCAATGGTCTTAAGAGTGAAAAATGGTGGTAAGTCCCTTTTTGCAGTGGTACAGTCACTAAATGGATGGCTGTAAGTCAAAGATTACCTGTAAAGCCAGTGAAACTCTATGGACTGTGGGGACTTTGGTTCTCGCCGAACTTGGTTACTTGCAGATGTTTTCTATTTGGATAATTAAACAAAGCAAACAAAGAACCAAGTTCAGACAGCACCAACGACTCCAAAACATTTGGAAATAAGCCAACAAAACTCTATAGACTGGGGAGTCCTTAGTGTTCTCTGAACATGATTATTTACTTGCAGACATTTCGTTCGTTCATTGGCATCGAGTGTACAAGCATTCGTTCAAAGGCATTGAGCGTACAAGCGTTCGTTCAGCGGCGTCGAGCCTACAAGCGTTCGTTTTGCGGCATCTAGAGTACAAGCATTCGTTTAGTGAGATTTAGTGTACAACCGTTCGTTTAGTGGCATCTAGCGTACAAGCATTCATTTACTGGATGGGCAGTAACAAATTCAAACTCAACCCGTCCAAGACCGAGGGGCTGTGGTTCCCGGCTTCCCGGCTTAGCCAGATTACATCATCACTGGCCATGGAGGTTGAAAGTTTGGCCCCTGTGGATAGAGTGAGCAATTTAGGAGTCCTCCTGGATTCCCGGTTGTCCCTGGAGGACCAGGTGGCAGCCGTGGCCAGGGGGGCGTTTTACCAGGTTCGCCTGGTCCGGCAATTGCGCCCCTTACTGGACCGGGAGGCCCTTTGCACAGTCACTCAAGCACTCGTGACTTCTCGTCTGGACTACTGTAACGCTCTCTACATGGGGCTCCCCTTGAGATGCACTTGGAGGTTGCAGTTGGTTCAGAATGCAGCCACGCAGGTGATCATGAGAACCTCAAGACATTCCCATATAACACCACTCCTGCGCGAGCTGCACTGGCTACCTGTGACCTACTGGGTGCGTTACAAGGTGTTGATGACCATCTTCAAGGTGCTCCATGGCACGGGGCCTAGCTACCTACGAGACTGTCTACTGCCCCATACATCCCTACGACCGACTCGCTCCCAGGGAGAGGGTCTTCTCCGGGTGCCGTCGACAGGGCAATGCCGGTCGGCGGCTCCCAGGGGAAGGGCCTTCTCTATGGTGGGCCCAACCCTCTGGAACGGCCTACCTCCCGATCTCCGTAACATCTCAGACCTCCGCTTGTTCCGCCGGCACTTTAAAACTTACTATTTTCATCTGGCAGGACTAGCATGATCTACTCCGCACCCTACTGTCTTATAATCAAATCAAAGTTTAATTTATGGGTTTTTTTTAAAAAAATTAAGCAGGGTATTGATTTAATTTAGTTAATATTTAGTAATATTTTGTATTTACCCGTATTTATTCGAGTATAACGCGCACACGTGTATAACGCGCACCCCCTAATTTTCGATTAAAAATCGGTATAAAATTTTGTTTCACTTTTTCTTGGCTCAGACCAAGCATTGTAAGTGACAAACGTTGTTGAACACGTGCGGCCATGATAAAAATCGTTTATAACGCGCACCCTCGTTTATAACGTGCACCCTCGTTTATAACGCGCACCCAAACTTTGAGTTCTTTTTTTGGTAGAAAATTTTGCGCGTTATACTCGAATAAATACGGTATGTAAATTTATTTTAAATCTCTGTTCGCCGCCCCGAGTCCCTTTGCGGTGAGATGGGTGCGGGTTACAAATAATAATAATAATAATAATAATAATGATAATGATAATGATAATGATAATGATAATGATAATGATAATGATAATGATAATAATAATAAATAACAACAACAACAACTATAATAATAGTGGCATCTAGCGTACAAGCGTTTGTTCAGCGGCACCGAATGTACAAGCGTTCATTCAGTTGCACCGAGCGTAGAAGCATTCATTCAATGGCACAGAGCATACAAGCGTTCGTTCAGTGGCACAGAGCGTACAAGCGTTCATTCAGCTGCACAGAGGGTACAAGCGTTCATTCAGCAGCATCGAGCGTACAAGTGTTCGTTCAGTGTCACCGAGCGTACAAGCATTCGTTCAGTGGCACTGAGCGTACAAGTGTTCGTTCAGTGTCACCAAGCGTACAAGCGTTCGTTCAGTGGCACTGAGCGTACAAGCGTTCGTTCAGCGGCATTGAGCGTACAAGCGTTTGTTCATTGGCACCTAGCGTACAAGTCTTTGTTTGGTGGCACTGAGCATGCAAGTGTTCGTTCAGCGGCACATAGCGTACAAGCGTTCGTTCAGCGGTATTGAGCGTACAAGCGTTAGTTCAGCAGCATTGAGCGCACAAGTGTTCGTTCAGTGGCATCGAGCGTACAAGCATTCGTTCAGTGGCACCGAGCGTACAAGCGTTCGTTCAGTGGCACCGAGCGTACAAGCGTTCATTCAGCGGCATCGAGCGTACAAGCATTCGTTCAGCGGCACCGAGCGTAAAAGCGTTCGTTCAGCAGCACTGAGCGTACAAGGGTTCGTTTAGCGGCATCGAGCGTACAAGCGTTCGTTCAGCAGCATCGAGCGTACAAGCGTTCATTCAGCGGCAACGAGTGTACAAGCGTTCGTTCATTGGCATCAAGCATACAAGCGTTCATTCAGCAGCACTGAGCGTACAAGCGTTCGTTCAGCAGCACCGATCGTACAAGCGTTCATTCAGTTGCACCGAGCGTACAAGCATTCGTTCAGCGGCATCGAGCATACAACCGTTCATTCAGCGGCAACGAGTGTACAAGCGTTCGGTGGGCGGCATCGAGCGTACAAGCATTCGCTCAGCGCCATCTAGGGTACAAGCGTTCCTTCAGCAGCATCGAGCGTACAAGCGTTCGTTCAGCGGCATGGAGCGTCGAGCGGCATCGTACGGCATCAAGCAAACAAGCATTCGTTCAGCGGCAACGAGTGTACAAGCGTTCATTCAGCAGCATCGAGCGTTCAAGCGTTTGTTCATCGTACTTGTACGTTCAGTGCCAGCGAACAAAGGCTTGTACGCTAGGTGCCAATGAATGAACGCTTGCACGCTCGATGCTGCTGAACGAATGCTTGTATGCTTGATGCCGCTGAACGAATGCTTGTATGCTCGATGCCGCCACCGAACGCTTGTACACTCGTTGCCACTGAACGAACGCTTGTATGCTCGATGGCGCTGAACGAACATTTGTACGCTCGATGCTGCTGAATGAATGCTTGTACGCTCGGTGCCGCTGAACGAATGTTTGTACGCTCAATGCCGCTGAACAAAAGATTGTACGCTCGATGCCGCCCAACGAACACTTGTACGTTCGCTGCCGCTGAACGAACGCTTGTACGCTCTGTGCCGCTGAACGAACGCTTGCACCCTCTGTGCCGCTGAACGAACGCTTGTACGCTCGATGCCGCTGAACGAACGCTGGTACGCTTGATGCCGCTGAACGAATGCTTTTATGCTCGATGCCGCTGAATGAATGCTTGTATGCTCGGTGCCGCTGAATGAACGCTTGTATGCTCGATGCCGCCCACCGAACGCTTGTATACTCGTTGCCACTGAACGAACGCTTGTATGCTCGATGGCACTGAACAAACATTTGTACGCTCAATGCCGCTGAACAAAAGATTGTACGCTCGATGCCGCCCAACGAACACTTGTACGTTCGCTGCTACTGAAAGAACGCTTGTACGCTCTGTGCCGCTGAACGAACGCTTGCACCCTCTGTGCCGCTGAACGAACGCTTGTATACTCGATGCCCATGAACGAACGCTTGTACGCTCAATGCCGCTGAACGAACGTTTGTACGCTCAATACCGCTGAACGAACACTTGTACGCTCAATGCCGCTGAACGAACACTTGTACGCTCAATGCCACCGAACAAAGGCTTGTACGCTAGGTGCCAATGAACAAACGCTTGTACGCTCAATGCCGTTGAACGAACACTTGTACGCTCGATGCCGCTGAATGAACGCTTGGACGCCCTGTGCCACTGGCAATGGCACTGGCAACTGGCTCGATGGCAATGAATGAACGCTTGCACGCTCGATGCTGCTGAACAAATGCTTGTACGCTCGATGCCGCTGAACGAACGCTTGTACGCTTGATGCCGCTGAACGAATGCTTTAATGCTCGGTGCCGCTGAACGAACGCTTGTACGCTCGATGCCGCCCACCGAACACTTGTACACTCGTTGCCGCTGAACGAACGCTTGTACACTCGATACCGCTGAACGAACATTTGTACGCTCGATGCCGCTGAATGAATGCTTTTATGCTCGGTGCCGCGAAACGAACGCTTGTACGCTCAATGCAGCTGAATGAACGCTTGTATGCTCAATGCCACTGAATGAACACTTGTATGCTATGTGCCGCTGAACGAACACTTGTATGCTCAGTGCCACTGAACGAACGCTTGTACGCTCGGTGCCACTGAACGAACGCTTGTACGCTCAGTGCCACTGAACGAACGCTTGTACACTCGGTGCCACTGAACGAACGCTTGTACGCTCAGTACCACTGCACGAATGCTTGTACGCTCGGTGCCACTGAACGAACACTTGTACGCTCGATGTCGCTGAATGAATGCTTGTACACTCAATGCCGCTGAACGAACACTTGTACGCTATGTGCCGCTGAACGAACAGTTGTATGCTCAGTGCCACCGAAAAAATGCTTGTACGCTCAATGCCGCTGAACGAACGCTTGTACGCTCGATGCCGCTGAACGAACGCTTTTATGCTCAGTGCCACTGAACGAACGCTTGTACGCTCGGTGCCACTGAACGAACGATTGTATGCTCAGTGCCACTGAACGAACGCTTGGACGCTCGGTGCCACTGAACGAACACTTGTACGCTCGATGCCGCTGAATGAATGCTTGTACGCTCGGTGCAACTGAATGAACGCTTGTACGATCGGTGCCGCTGAACGAACGCTTGTACGCTCGGTGCTGCTGAACGAACGCTTATACGCTCGGTACCACTGAATGAACGCTTGTATGCTCTGTGCCGCTGAACGAACGCTTGTACGCTCGGTGCCGCTGAACGAACGCTTTTATGCTAGATGCCAATGAACGAATGCTTGTACGCTCGATGCCACCCACCGAACACTTGTACACTCGTTGCCGCTGAATGAACGCTTGTACGCTCGATGCCGCTGAACGAACGCTTGTACGCTCGATGCCGCTGAACGAATGCTTGTATGCTCGGTGCCGCTGAACGAACGCTTGTACCCTAGATGCGGCTGAACGAATGCTTGTATGCTCGATGGCGATCAACGAACATTTGTACGCTCGATGCCGCTGAACGAATGCTTGTACGCTCGGTGCCGCTGAACGAATGCTTGTACGCTCAATGCCGCTGAACAAAAGATTGTACGCTCGATGCCGCCCAACGAACACTTGTACGTTCGCTGCCGCTGAACGAACGCTTGTACGCTCTGTGCCGCTAAACGAACGCTTGCTCCCTCTGTGCCGCTGAACGAACGCTTGTATACTCGATGCCCATGAACGAACGCTTCTATGCTCGATGCCGCTGAACGAACGTTTGTACGCTCAATACCGCTGAACGAACACTTGTACGCTCAATGCCGCTGAACGAACACTTGTACGTTATGTGCCGCTGAATGAACACTTGTACGCTCAATGCCACCGAACAAAGGCTTGTACGCTAGGTGCCAATGAACAAACGCTTGTACGCTCAATGCCGTTGAACGAACGCTTGCACGCTCGATGCTGCTGAACAAATGCTTGTACGCTCGATGCCGCTGAACGAACGCTTGTACGCTCGATGCCGCTGAACGAACGCTTGTACGCTTGATGCCGCTGAACGAATGCTTTAATGCTCGGTGCCGCTGAACGAACGCTTGTACGCTCGATGCCGCCCACCGAACACTTGTACACTCGTTGCCGCTGAACGAACGCTTGTACGCTCGATACCGCTGAACGAACATTTGTACGCTCAATGCCGCTGAATGAATGCTTTTATGTTCGGTGCCGCGAAACGAACGCTTGTACGCTCAATGCCGCTGAACGAATGCTTGTACGCTCAATACCGCTGAACGAACGCTTGTATGCTCAATGCCGCTGAATGAACACTTGTACGCTATGTGCCGCTGAACGAACACTTGTACGCTCAGTGCCGCTGAACGAACACTTGTACGCTCAGTGCCACTGAACAAAGGCTTGTACACTCGGTGCCACTGAACGAACGCTTGTACGCTCAGTACCACTGCACGAACGCTTGTACGCTCGGTGCCACTGAACGAACACTTGTACGCTCGATGCCGCTGAATGAATGCTTGTACACTCAATGCCGCTGAACGAACACTTGTACGCTATGTGCCGCTGAACGAACAGTTGTATGCTCAGTGCCACCGAAAAAAAGCTTGTACGCTCAATGCCGCTGAACGAACGCTTGTACGCTCGATGCCGCTGAACGAACGCTTTTATGCTCAGTGCCACTGAACGAACGCTTGTACGCTCGGTGCCACTGAACGAATGCTTGTATGCTCAGTGCCACTGAACGAACGCTTGTACGCTCGATGCCGCTGAATGAATGCTTGTACCCCTGGTGCAACTGAATGAACGCTTGTACGATCGGTGCCGCTGAACGAACGCTTGTACGCTCGGTGCCGCTGAACGAACGCTTATACGCTCGGTGCCACTGAATGAACGCTTGTATGCTCTGTGCCGCTGAACGAACGCTTGTATGTTCGGTGCCGCTGAACGAACGCTTTTATGCTAGATGCCAATGAACGAATGCTTGTACGCTCGATGCCACCCACCGAACACTTGTACACTCGTTGCCGCTGAATGAACGCTTGTACGCTCGATGCCGCTGAACGAACGCTTGTACGCTCGATGCCGCTGAACGAATGCTTGTATGCTCGGTGCCGCTGAACGAACGCTTGTACCCTAGATGCGGCTGAACGAATGCTTGTATGCTCGGTGCCGCTGAACGAACGCTTGTACCCTAGATGCGGCTGAACGAATGCTTGTATGCTCGATGGCGATCAACGAACATTTGTACGCTCGATGCCGCTGAACGAATGCTTGTACGCTCGGTGCCGCTGAACGAATGCTTGTACGCTCAATGCCGCTGAACAAAAGATTGTACGCTCGATGCCGCCCAACGAACACTTGTACGTTCGCTGCCGCTGAACGAACGCTTGTACGCTCTGTGCCGCTGAACGAACGCTTGCACCCTCTGTGCCGCTGAACGAACGCTTGTATACTCGATGCCCATGAACGAACGCTTCTATGCTCGATGCCGCTGAACTAACGTTTGTACGCTCAATGCCGCTGAACGAACACTTGTACGCTATGTGTCACTGAACGAACACTTGTATGCTCAGTGGCACCGAACAAAAGCTTGTACGCTAGGTGCTGCTGAACGAATGCTTTTATGCTCGGTGCCGCTGAATGAATGCTTGTATGCTCGGTGCTGCTGAATGAACGCTTGTACGCTCAATACCGCTGAACGAACGCTTGTACGCTCAATTCCACTGAACGAACACTTGTACGCTCGATGCCGCTGAATGAACGCTTGTACGCCCTGTGCCACTGATCGAATGCTTGTATGCTCGATGGCAATGAATGAACGCTTGCACGCTCGATGCTGCTGAACGAATGCTTGTACGCTCGATGCCGCTGAACCAACGCTTGTACTCTCGATGCCGCTGAACGAACGCTTGTACGCTTGATGCCGCTGAATGAATGCTTTAATGCTCGGTGCCGCTGAACGAATGCTTGTATCCTAGATGCCGCTGAACGAATGCTTATACGCTCGATGCCGCCCACCGAACGCTTGTACACTCGTTGCCGCTGAACGAACGCTTGTATGCTCGATGCGCTGAACGAATGCTTGTACGCTCGGTGCAACTGAATGAACGCTTGTACGATCGGTGGCGCTGAACGAACGCTTGTACGCTCGATGCCGCTGAATGAATGCTTTTATGCTCGGTGCCGCGGAACGAACGCTTGTACGCTAAATGCCGCTGAACGAATGCTTGTAAGCTCAATACCGCTGAACGAACGCTTGTACGCTCAATGCCACTGAATGAACACTTGTACGCTATGTGCCGCTGAACGAACACTTGTATGCTCAGTGCCACTGAACAAAGGCTTGTATGCTAGGTGTCACTGAACGAACGCTTGTACGCTCGGTGCCACTGAACGAACGCTTGTACGCTCAGTGCCACTGAACGAATGCTTGTACGCTCTGTGCAGCTGAACGAACGCTTGTACGTTCTGTGCCACTGAATGAACGCTTGTATGCTCAGTTCCGCTGAATGAATGCTTGTATGCTCGGTGCAACTGAATGAATGCTTGTATGATCGGTGCCGCTGAACAAACGCTTGTACGCTCGGTGCCGCTGAACAAACGCTTGTATGCTTGGTGCCGCTGAACGAACGCTTGTACGCTCGGTGCCACTGAACGAACGCTTGTACGCTCGGTGCCACTGAATGAACGCTTGTATGCTCTGTGCCACTGAATGAATGCTTGTACACTTGGTGCAACTGAATGAACGCTTGTACGCTCGATGCCACCCACCGAACACTTGTACACTCATTGCCTCTGAATGAACGCTTGTACGCTCGATGCCGCTGAATGAACGCTTGTATGCTCGATGCCGCTGAACGAATGCTTGTATACTCGGTGCCGCTGACCGAACGCTTGTACCCTAGATGCGGCTGAACGAATGCTTGTACCCTCGATGCCGCCCACCGAACGCTTGTACACTCGTTGCCACTGAACGAATGCTTGTATGCTCGATGGCGCTGAACGAACATTTGTACGCTCTATGCCGCTGAACGAATGCTTGTATGCTCGGTGCCGCTGAACGAATGTTTGTACGCTCAATGCCACTGAACAAAAGATTGTACGCTCGATGTCGCCCGCTTGAGCGTACAAGCGTTCGTTCAGCGGCATCAAGCGTACAAGCGTTCATTCATGGGCATCGAGCATACAAGCGTTCGTTCAGCGGCACATAGGGTGCAAGCGTTCGTTCAGTGGCACAGAGCGTACAAGCGTTCGTTCAGCGGCAGCGAACGTACAAGTGTTCGTTGGCCGGCAACGAGCGTACAATCTTTTGTTCAGCGGCATTGAGCGTACAAACATTCGTTCAGCGGCACCGAATGTACAAGTGTTCATTGAGCGGCATCGAGAGTACAAGCGTTCGGTGGGTGGCATTGTGGGTACAAGCATTAGTTCAGCGGCATCAAGCTTACAAGCGTTCATTTTGCATGCAACCGTTCATTCAGTGGCATCGACCGTACAAGCGTTTGTTCAGTGGCACAGAGCGTACAAGAGTTTGTTCAGTGGCACCGAGCGTACAAGCATTCGTTCAGCGGCACCAATCGTACAAGCATTCATTCCGTTGCACCGAGCGTACAAGCATTCATTCAGCGGCACAGAGCATACAAGCGTTCGTTCAGTGGCACAGAGCGTACAAGCGTTCGTTCAGCTGCACAGACCGTACAAGCGTTCCTTCAGCGGCATCGAGCATACAAGTGTTCGTTCAGTGGCACCGAGCGTACAAGCGTTCGTTCAGTGGTACTGAGCGTACAAGCGTTCGTTCAGTGGCACCAAGGGTACAAGCGTTCATTCAGTGGCACTGAGCGTACAAGCATTCGTTCAGTGGCATCAAGCATACAAGCAATCGTTCAGCGGCACTGAGCATACAAGGGTTTTCATTAGAGCGAAATCAAGTGTACAAGCGTTCGTTTAGCGATATCGAGCGTACAAGCATTCGTTCAGCAGCACAGGGGGTGCAAGCGTTCTTTCAGCGGCACCGAGCGTACAAGTGTTCATTCAACATCATCGACCATACAAGTTTTCGTTTAGCGGAATCAAGCGTTCATTCATTGGCATCGAGCATACAAGCGTTTATTCAGCGGCACAGAGCATACAAGCGTTCGTTCAGTGGCACAGAGCGTACAAGCATTCATTTAGCGGCACAGAGCATACCATTGTTCATTCAGAGGCATCGAGCGTACATGTGTTCGTTCAGTGGCACCGAGCATACAAGCTTTCGTTCAGTGGCATCGAGCGTACAAGATTTCGTTCAGTGGCACCAAGCATACAAGCGTTCGTTCAGTGGCACTGAGTGTACAAGCATTCGTACAGCGGCATCGAGCATACAAGCGTTCGTTCAGAAGCACCGAGCTTACAAGCGTTCATTTAGCGGCATCAAGCGTACAATCGTTCGTTCAGCGGCACCGAGCGTACAAGCGATTGTTCAGTGGCACCGAGCGTACAAGGGTTTTCGTTAGAGCGGCATCAAGTATACAAGTGTTCGTTCAGCGGCATCAAGCGTACAAGCATTCGTTCAGCAGCACAGGGGGTGCAAGCATTCTTTCAGAGGGCACCTAGCATACAAGCGTTCATTCAGCGGCACAGAGCGTACAAGCGTTTGTTCAGTGGCACAGACCGTATAAGAGTTCGTTCAGTGGCACAGAGCGTACAAGCGTTCATTCAGCGGCATCGAGCGTACAAGCATTTGTTCAGCGGCATCGAACGTACAAAAGTGTTTGTTCAGCGGCACCGAGGTAGAAGCATTCATTCAGCGGCACCGAGCGTACAAGCATTCATTCAGCGGCACCGAGCGTACAAGCGTTCGTTCAGCTGCACAGAGCGTACAAGTGTTCGTTCAGTGTCACTGAGCATACAAACGTTTGTTCAGTGGCACTGAGCATACAAGCGTTCGTTCAGTGGCACCGAGCGTACAAGCGTTCATTCAGTGGAACTGAGCATACAAGTGTTCGTTCAGCGGCATCGAGCGTACAAGCGTTCGTTCAGCGGCACCGAGCGTACAAGCGATAGTTCAGTGGCACCGAGCGTACAAGGGTTTTCATTAGAGCGGCATCAAGTGTACAAGTGTTCGTTCAGTGACATCGAGCGTACAAGGATTCGTTCAGCAGCACAGGGGGTGCAAGCGTTCTTTCAGTGGCACCGAGCGTAAAAGTGTTTCTTCAGGGGCACCGAGCGTACAAGCATTCGTTCAATGGCATCGACCATACAAGTTTTTGTTTAGCAGCATCGAGTGTACAAGCATTCATTCAGCATCATCGAGCATACAAGTGTTCGTTCAGTGGCATCGAGCGTATAAGCGTTCATTCAGCTGCATCAAGTGTACAAGCGTTCGTTCAGTGGCACCGAGCGTACAAGTGTTCGTTGAGCGGCATCGAGAGTACAAGCGTTCGGTGGGTGGCATTGTGGGTACAAGCATTAGTTCAGCGGCATCAAGCTTACAAGCGTTCATTCAGTGGCATCGACCGTACAAGCGTTCTTTCAGTGGCACAGAGCGTACAAGAGTTTGTTCAGTGGCACCGAGCGTACAAGCGTTCGTTCAGAGGCACCAATCGTACAAGCGTTCATTCCGTTGCACCGAGCATACAAGCATTCGTTCAGCTGCACAGACCGTACAAGCATTCCTTCAGCGGCATTGAGCATACAAGTGTTCGTTCAGTGGCACCGAGCCTACAAGCGTTCATTCAGTGGTACTGAGCGTACAAGCGTTCGTTCAGTGGCACCAAGGGTACAAGCGTTCATTCAGTGGCACTGAGCGTACAAGCGTTCGTACAGCGGCATCAAGCGTACAAGCAATCGTTCAGCGGCATTGAGCGTACAAGGGTTTTTATTAGAGCGGCATCAAGTGTACAAGCGTTCATTTAGCGATATCGAGCGTACAAGCATTCGTTCAGCAGCACAGGGGGTGCAAGCGTTCTTTCAGCGGCACCGAGCGTACAAGTGTTCATTCAACGTAATCGACCGTACAAGTTTTCGTTTAGCGTAATCGAGCGTACAAGCGTTCGTTCATTGGCATCGAGCGTACAAGCGTTTATTCAGCGGCACAGAGCATACAAGCGTTCGTTCAGTGGCAGAGAGCGTACAAGCATTTTTTCAGCTGCATCGAGCGTACAAGTGTTTGTTCAGTGGCAGCGAGCGTACAAGCGTTCATTCAACGGCACCGAGCGTAAAAGCGTTCGTTCAGTGGCATCGCGCGTAGAAGCATTCGTTCAGTGGCATCGAAGGTACAAGCGTTCATTCAGTGAAATCGAGCGTACAAGCGTTTGTTTAGCGGCACAGAGCATACAAGCGTACGTTCAGCGACATTGAACATACAAGTGTTCGTTGGGCGGCATCGAGCGTACAAGCGTTCGTTCAGTGGCACCGAGCAGACAAGCGTTCATTCAGTTGCACCGAGCGTACAAGAATTCGTTCAGCGGCACAGAGCGTACAAGCATTCGTTCAGTGGCACCGAGCGTACAAGCGTTCATTCAGTGGCACTTACAAGCGTTCGTTCAGCGGCATCGAGCTTACAAGCATTCGTTCAGCGGCACCGAGCGTACAAGCAATTGTTCAGCGGCACCGAGCGTACAAGCGTTTTCATTAGAGCGGCATCAAGTGTAGAAGCATTCATTCAGCGATATCGAGCGTACAAGCATTCGTTCAGCAGCACAGGGGGTGCAAGCATTCTTTCAGCGGCACCGAGCATACCAGTGTTCGTTCAGGGGCACCGAACGTACAAGCATTCGTTCAACGGCATCGAGCGTACAAGTGTTCGTTCAGTGACATCGAGCGTACAAGCGTTCTTTCAGCGGCACCGAGCGTACAAGTGTTCGTTCAGGGGCATCGAGCGTACAAGCGTTCATTCAGCGGCATCGAGCGTACAAGTGTTCGTTCAGTGACATCGAGCGTACAAGCGTTCTTTCAGCGGCACCGAGCGTACAAGTGTTCGTTCAGGGGCATCGAGCGTACAAGCGTTCATTCAGCGGCATCGAGCGTACAAGTGTTCATTCAGTGACATCGAGCGTACAAGCGTTCATTCAGCTGCAACGAGCGTACAAGCGTTCGTTCAGTGGCACCGAGCATACAAGCGTTCATTCAGTTGCACTGAGCGTACAAGCGTTCATTCAGCGGCATCTAGGGTACAAGCGTTCGTTCAGCGGCACGGAGCATAAAAGCATTCGTTCAGCGGCATCAAGCATACAAGCGTTCGTTCAGCGGCATTGAGCGTACAAGCGTTAGTTCAGCGGCATCGAATGTACAAGCCTTCGTTTAGCGGCATCGAGTATACAAGCGTTCGTTCAGCGGCTTCGAGCATACAAGTGTTTGTTCAGCGGCAGCGAGCGTACAAGCGTTCGTTCAGTGGCATCAAGCATAGAAGCGTTCGTTCAGTGGCATCGAACGTACAAGCGTTCGTTCAGTGAAATCGAGCGTAGAAGCATTCGTTTAGCGGCACAGAGCATACAAGCGTACGTTCAGCGGCATCGAACGTACAAGTGTTCATTGGGCGGCATCGAGCGTTCAAGCGTTTGTTCAGCGGCATTGAGCGTACAAGTGTTCGTTGAGCGGCACTGAGCGTACAAGCATTCATTCAGCGGCATCGAGCGTATAAACGTTCGTTCAGCGGCATCGAGTATACAAGCGTTCATTCAGCAGCAACGAGTGTACAAGCGTTCGGTGGGCGGCATCGAGCGTACAAGCATTCGTTCAGCGGCATCTAGGGTACAAGCGTTCGTTCAGCAGCATCGAGCATAAAAGCATTCGTTCAGCGGCATCGAGCGTACAAGCGTTCGTTCAGTGGCATCGAGCGTACAAGCGTTCGTTCAGCGGCAACGAGTGTACAAGTGTTCGGTGGGCGGCATCGAGCGTACAAGCGTTCATTCATTGGCATCAAGCATACAAGCGTTCATTCAGCGGCAATGAGTGTACAAGCGTTCATTCAGCGGCATCTAGGGTACAAGCGTTCGTTCAGCAGCCCGGAGCATAAAAGCATTCGTTCAGCGGCATCAAGCGTACAAGCGTTCATTCAGCGGCATCGAGTGTACAAGCGTTCGTTTAGCGGCATCGTGCGTACAAGCATTCGTTCAGCGGCTTCGAGCGTACAAGTGTTTGTTCAGCGGCACCGAGAAACAAGTGTTCATTCAAGCGTTTGTTCAGCGGCACAGTGTCAGCCTTCGCATAGACTGCTTAGCTGCCATGGAAATGGGGAGGGTGGGGCACTGGGATTCAATTGTTATGCTGGTGGTAGGTTGGTGGAAGATGATGCCGGCTGGTGTTATCTCTGGACTAACGGTCTCACATTCCATGCTGGTGATGACCTGCCCACCTGATGTCGGAGAAGAACGTATATTGGACACTGCAAAGGGGGGTTAGGGCTCTTGGGATGGGCTTAAGCTTTAATACTCTATGTTCGCGCCTAAACTAGTTACTTCCTGCTTCACTATGGTCTGTTGATCTCCGGTACTCAGTAAAAGTAGCCTTATTCATTTCAAACAATGTCTAAGAGTGGTCTTTCTTGAGTATTAGAAGAAATAGACCGTGACATTAAGCAGGAAGTCACAAAAAATCACTCCTGATGTCGGATCCTGCTAAAGAGGAGCTTCCACTTGTGGAGGTTCTGCCTGCCGTCGATATGGGAGAAGCTGCATCAAATATCCCTGCTCCAAAAGAGGATCCGAGGTCAGTGTTGGATTGTTTAGCTGGCCTAGATTTAAACTTGACAGCCAAAGATACAACAAAACCCCTCCGTTGGTCTGAGGGAGTGGGAATGACGGGGGGCATAAGCTCAGGGATTACCACCACCAGACGCCGCCCTTCCCCCAAGCCATTCATTCCGGAGCTTTTAAGGGAAGAAAGGGAGTTGAAGGAGATGGCCCATGAACTGCTCCGCCAGGCAAGCGAGAAGAGGGAAGCCCTGAATAACCTTTTGGAAGGGGGGCATCGTCGGGAATGCAAACAGTTAAAAGAAGCAGCCGCCCGGGAAAGCAGAGGCACAACCCCTTCCCCCCCTCCAACAGCCAGCAGAGATTTACAGAGGGAAAACCATCCCGCCCCCCCATCCCGCCGGCCTGCAAAACTCCCTCCCCTGGCCGTTAAGTTCGACGGGGACAGCGAAAATTTAGCATCTTTTTTGCTCCACGTTAATAATTTTGTGCAGCATTACGCAGATGACTATGAAGATGAGGTCAAAATTAGAATTGTTTCTATGGCTTTGGAAAACAAAGCTTCCAGATGGCTGGTTTCTTTGCATAATAGCCACTCACCCATGTTGCGGGATTTTGAACGCTTTATGACTGCTCTTAGAAGATGTTTTGAAGACCCCCGAGTTGAAAGGAAAGCTAGAATGAGAATGAGAGATTTACGCCAGGGGAGTATGTCTGTGCAAGAATACACGCAAATTTTTCAAGAGCTCTCTGTGTTTATGGTCGGTTATAGTGACAGGGCTCTGATGGATCTCTATACAGAGGGACTTGATAAAGACATTTATCAGATATGCATAAACAGATTCCGTCCCGAATCCTTAGATGATTGGATAGATTTGGCAGGAGATGTGGAACTGGACCAGGCCCACTTACAAGATCCGGTCCGTTTTGAAAAGAAGAAGCCATTGGGAAGCCCCAGGCCTCGGTCTCCTGATAAAGATTCCCACATGCAGAGGGGGGGGGCGAAGATCAACTCCAGCGCGCCCAGGCTCTTGTTATCGTTGTGGAAAGGAGGGCCACTGGGCGAACAACTGCAGGTCAAGACAGCCTCCACGCCCACATTCCTCTTCCGAAGTTAGAAGGCCTGCGAAAGCTCCGAATGTGCGCAGTAAGCCTGCGATGAGTGGGGTGGAGCCTCTAGACCTCTCCGTTGACCAGCCCGACACCCCGCCCGACGATTGGGAGGGGGACTCTGACGACAATTTGGTAAGTCGCCGTTCCGGGCCCCTTTATATTCAATTAAAGCTTTTGGCTCCATCTAGTGGTCGTACTTGCAATGTACAAGCCCTCATTGATTCTGGTTGTTCTCGCTGTCTGATCAGCCAAGATCTTGTCTACGCCATGGGTTTTCATTTGAAGAATTTAAAAAACCCCATAGCATTTTGCCAGATGGATGGTTCTGTGGCGGGTGGAATTCCTGCATCTTTTGTTACCGAACCACTTCAAGTTTCTATTGGTGAAACTGTCATAAGTCTATTTCTCCTAATACTCAAGAAAGACCACTCTTAGACATTGTTTGAAATGAATAAGGCTACTTTTACTGAGTACCGGAAATCAACAGACCATAGTAAAGCAGGAAGTAACTAGTTCAGGTGCGAACATTGAGTATTAAAGCTTAAGCCCATCCCAAGAGCCCTAACCCCCTTTTGCAGTGTCCAATATACGTTCTTCTCCGACATCAGGTGGGCAGGTCATCACCAGCATGGAATGTGAGATCGTTAGTCCAGAGATAACACCAGGCGGCATCATCCTCCACCAATCCACCACCAGCATAACAATTGAATCCCAGCGCCCCACCCTCCCCGTTTCCATGGCAGCTAAGCAGTCTATGCGAAGGCTGACATCCGGACCACCTCCAGGATCAGGCAGAAATCCCGGACGCGTCCCAGAAAGCGAGATGCTAGACCTGAAAAACAGACAAAACGAGACAAAACAACATAGAGGAGAGAGGGAAAGGGTCAAGGTTTGTGTGGATATTTGACATAAAACTGGCATATAAGCTTCGGGGCTTTGAGATGCTCTTTATCCACCCATTCATTGTGCGAAGGAGGAAAATCTTTCCACATGACCAAGAATTGAGTCTTATTCCTACGGACTCTGGAGTCCAGAATGTCACGAACTTCATAATGCTGGTGACCATCAACCATCATTGGTGTAGGGGCATCAGGAAAGGGTTTGCGGAGATGCGATGTGCATTCAGGCTTCAACAGGTGAACATGGAATACCGGGTACAAACGACGGTAGGTTTTCGGGAGATCCAAACGGACAGACACTGAACTTATTATCTTAGTTATAGTGAAGGGACCAACAAACTTGGGACCCAGTTTTTTGCACTTCTGCAGGCTGTCCAAATGTTTAGTAGAGACGTATACCCTATCACCAACCTTGTAGGCCGGAGGAACAGCCCGTTTCTTATCAGCATACAACTTATGCGACTGATGCGCATCATCCAAAGTCTTTCTTAAGATAGGCCAAATGGAAGACAGCCTAGTGGACCATTCATCCGAGGAGGGAACTGTAGGCAAGTCGTGAGGCAATTCGGGGATGGGTACAAAGTCCTGACCATAGACAATCCTAAAAGGGGTCATATTTGTACTAGAATGAACAGAGTTATTATAAGCCACTTCGGCATGTAGCAGGAGATCAGCCCAATCATCTTGTTGAAAATTAATGAAACAACGAAGGTATTGTTCCAAAACGGAATTAGCCCGTTCCCAAGAACCGTTCGTCTGGGGATGGTAGGAGGAGCTTAAGCCCTGGGTGGAGCCTATCAATTTCAAGAATTCCTTCCAAAAGAGAAATGTAAATTGAGTACCTCTATCCGAAATGATACGTTTAGGTACACCATGAAAGCGATAAATATGGGACAGGAACAACTTGGCCAATGATTTGGAGGATGGAATTTTCGAACAAGGTACAAAATGAACTTGCTTGGAGAAAAGATCCGTAACAACCCAAATGACGGTATAGCCTTGGCTGGTTGGAAGGTCAACAATAAAGTCCATCGAGATCTCCTTCCAAGGAGCCTCCGGCCTCGCTACAGATTGGAGAAGGCCATGGGGCTTACCAGGGGTACGTTTCGAAGCAGCACAAACAGGACAGCTGGCAATGTATGATTCCGCATCCTTCTTTAGTGAAGGCCACCAGAATTGGCGCTTAACTAGGTGTATAGTCTTGACGAATCCGAAATGTCCCGCTAAACATGAGTCGTGTGCCCGCTGCAGTACAAAAGGACGAATTGTAGCAGGGACATAAATCTTAGAGCCAATCCAAGGGAGATTATCCCTAATAGTGCAGTCACCCGAATGTGCAGAATACCATTCATCCGTAAGCAATTCAGATTTAATGCGAGCAATGAGCTCATCCGGCAGAGCAATCTGGACAATAGAATGGCTTCTGGTAGATGCAGGAGAAGCAGGTAAAGTGAGCGGCATCATGGGTTGTACAATTGTAAGTTTAGAAACATCATATTGGGGTAGTCTGGAGAGGGCATCAGCCATGAAATTTTTTCCACCAGGTATATATTTGAGGCGGAAATTGAAACGATGGAAGTAGTGTGCCCAGCGTAGTTGCCTTGGGGAAAGTTTGCGGGAGGAAGTGAGAGCTCCTAGATTTTTATGGTCCGTCCAGACTTCAAAACTAGTTACTTCCTGCTTAATGTCATAAGTCTATTTCTCCTAATACTCAAGAAAGACCACTCTTAGACATTGTTTGAAATGAATAAGGCTATTTTTACTGAGTACCGGAAATCAACAGACCATAGTAAAGCAGGAAGTAACTAGTTCAGGCGCAAACATTGAGTATTAAAGCTTAAGCCCATCCCAAGAGCCCTAACCCCCTTTTGCAGTGTCCAATATACGTTCTTCTCCGACATCAGGTGGGCAGGTCATCACCAGCATGGAATGTGAGACCGTTAGTCCAGAGATAACACCAGGCGGCATCATCCTCCACCAATCCACCACCAGCATAATAATTGAATCCCAGCGCCCCACCCTCCCCGTTTCCATGGCAGCTAAGCAGTCTATGCGAAGGCTGACAGAAACTCATAATGAAACCATTAATTTCATCATAGCTGCCATAGCTGATAATGCTGTCATTTTGGGAGTCAACTGGCTACGTAAATGGAATCCTCTTATTGATTGGAAAAAGGGATGGGTGCGAATACCTTTATTGCTACCTGACAATAACTTTATACTTTCAAAGCACCAGCATGATTCTCCCCTTGACGTAACTCCTATCACTGAACCCGCTGGTCCCATATTAGCTCTTTCTCCTTCGGAAATCATCCCTGGTGAGGAGAAAATTCCCGAAGAATATTGGGACCTTAAAGACGCTTTTAGTGAAAAGTCTTGTGACTCACTTCCTCCTCATAGGGCTACTGATTGTTCCATTGATTTTCTTCCTGGAGTGCAGTTACCTAAGCCTCATCTTTACTCTATGACTCCACGTGAAATGGAGGAGTTGCGAAAATTTATTGACAAGAAGTTACAAAGGGGTTTCATTGAACCGGCTAGGCCACGTGTGGCCGCACCAGTGATGTTTAGAGAAAAGAAAGATGGTACTCTTCGATTAGTTCAGGACTACTCTTACCTTAACACCATTTGCGAGCACAATGTCTACCCACTTCCGCTAATGAAGGACATGCTTGCCCACCTGGCTACTGGCAAAATTTTTACTAAACTGGACTTACGTGAAGCTTATTATAGAGTGAGAATTAAAGAGGGTGACGAATGGAAAACTGCTTTCAACTGTCCCCTTGGATGTTTCCAGTTTAAGGTTTTACCATTTGGTCTTCAGGGTGCTCCTTCTGTGTTATGCAACTGATCAATGAAGTCCTCCACGAGCACTTATATAAGGGAGTTTTAGTTTATATTGACGACATAGTCGTGTACTCACAAACACGCGACGAACATGTCAAGCTTGTGCGTTCCGTCCTTCAGAAACTCCGCTCCGCCGAACTATACGCCAAATTGTCTAAATGTGAGTTTCACCAGGAGAAGATTGATTATTTAGGTTATCGCATCTCCTCGGAAGGCATTGAAATGGATCCTGCTAAAGTGAAAGCTGTAACAGAATGGGCCCCTCCCCGCACTTGTAAACAGCTCCAAAGTTTTCTGGGTTTCGCCAACTTTTACCGCCAATTTATTCCATCATTTGCTAGCATTGCGTTACCCATTACAAATCTTCTCAAAACCAAAGGGGAAGGTAAACCTCGGCCTGGAACCCCCCTCAACTGGACCATGGAGTGCCAAGCAGCTTTCGAGAAACTTAAACGTCTGTTTGCTGCTGAGCCTGTTCTGAAGCATCCCGACGTTCGTGATTCAGGCGGATGCCAGCGATGTCGCTGTGGGAGCGGTCTTGCTACAACTCAACAACCGTGGCCAACTACAACCATGTGCCTACACCTCTCGTAAACTGTCCGCTGCCGAGCGTGGATGGGCCATTTGGGAGAAGGAAGCATTTGCTGTTCGTTGGGCCCTCATGACTTGGCGTCATTTTCTCGAGGGCGCACCTCATCCGTTTGAAGTCTGGACGGACCATAAAAATCTAGAAGCTCTCACTTCCTCCCGCAAACTTTCCCCAAGACAACTATGCTGGGCACACTACTTCCATCATTTCAATTTCCGCCTCAAATATATCCCTGGTGGGAAAAATTTCATGGCTGATGCCCTCTCCAGACTGCCCCAATATGATGTTTCTAAACTTACAGTTGTGCAACCCATGATGCCGCTCGCCTTACCTGCTTCTCCTGCGTCTACCAGGGGCCATTCTATTGTCCAGATTGCTCCGCCGGATGAGCTCATTGCTCGCATTAAATCTGAATTGCTTACTGATGAATGGTATTCTGCACATTCGGGTGACTGCACTATTAGGGATAATCTCCCTTGGATTGGCTCTAAGATTTATGTCCCTGCTACAATACGACCTTTTGTATTGCAGCGAGCACACGACTCACGTTTAGCGGGACATTTCGGATTCGTCAAGACTATACACCTAGTTAAGCGCCAATTCTGGTGGCCTTCGCTCAAAAAGGATGTGGAATCATACATTGCCAGTTGTCCTGTTTGTGCTGCTTCGAAACGTACCCCTGGTAAGCCCCATGGCCTTCTCCAATCTGTAGCAAGGCCGGAGGCTCCTTGGAAGGAGATCTCGATGGACTTTATTGTTGACCTTCCAACCAGCCAAGGCTATACCGTCATTTGGGTTGTTACGGATCTTTTCTCCAAGCAAGTTCATTTTGTACCTTGTTTGAAAATTCCATCTTCCAAATCGTTGGCCAAGTTATTCCTGAACCATATTTATCGCTTTCATGGTGTGCCTAAGCGTATCATTTCGGATAGAGGTACTCAATTTACGTCTCTCTTTTGGAAGGAATTTTTGAAATTGATAGGCTCCACCCAGGGCTTAAGCTCCTCCTACCATCCCCAGACGAACGGTTTTTGTGAGCGGGCTAATTCCGTTTTGGAACAATACCTTCGTTGTTTCATTAATTTTCAACAAGATGATTGGGCTGATCTCCTGCTACATGCCGAAGTGGCTTATAATAACTCTGTTCATTCTAGTACAAATATGACTGTGGTGAAATTGCCCCCTATTGAGGGAACGCGATACCACAGAAGGCGGGCTGCTCCGGTGGGAAAATAAGAACGAAACACATGGGATTTTCCTCCAAATGAGCGCGCCCCGACTAGCTCGGTGTGGGCTCTTTTATTGGCACAAAAGTGAAACTTACATTCTAGTATAGTTTGATTGGTTCATACAGTTGCTTGGTAAAACGCATTCAATAGCCTGGGAAAATAGCCTGGGAAAATACATTCAGCTATCTAGCAAAATACATTTAGTTACATTTTGTGTATTGCTTCAAGAATTGGGTGATGGTACACACTAGCCTTTGTTAGCCTTTGTCAGGTGAGATGACGTGTGCTTCCTAGGTTCAGGGTTCATTCAGTGGCCTAACAATGGTTTAAAGCCTATACTAATTTAAAACCTACTGAACTGCCAAAACCTGGAATGATAATCGCAACATCTCCTCTGTTTTTTGTTTTTTAAGGAGGTGCCCTCTACCAATCTGGCTCCTCATCACTACCTATTGCATACGGGCGTTTTAAGTCCTTTGCAATGATATCTTTTTCGTCCTCTGTTGGCAGAAAAGGTTCTTTTTCAGGCGAGTGAGCAAGGAGCATTGCTTCCATGGTAGACAAACGAGTTTTCAAAAAATTCATTACATGATTAAATACAAAAGGTCCTACAATACATATGAGCAGCAATATAATCAAAGGTCCAACAAGGGCACTAACAAGGGTTGTAAGCCATGGGGAAAAATCAAACATAGGGATGTCAGAGATTTTTGTAGGTGAGAAATAGAGCTCTCCTTCTGGGTTGGGTCATCCGACTCCACCTCATCCAAGGTTGATACGGAAAGCAGTGGTATTTACCTTCAAAATCTAATATAAGAAGAGATGTCTTTTCCATGATGGTATCTATAGAATACATGACATTCATCTGTTGTTGATTACACCTTTGGAATAAAACCTTTAAACATCATTATTAATGAAAGCAAACATTAAATACAGCAACATAACATAACAAGCATAGCAACAATACCAATTATTGTAATTACAAAGTTCTTTAACCAAATAATGTTAGGGAGCCATGTATATAATTGCGTCTTGTTAAATGCTGAATTTAGTACAGTTCCATAAGCATCTTTTATCTGCCATGTCTGAAGAAAGGGTTGGTGTGTCCATCTTTGTTCGGGCTGGACCTGGTTAAGCACCGAACAGCGGTTTCGGGATCGGTGGCTGTTGGGAAAGATGTCCTTTTTTCCCTGTGTCATGCGGTGTGCAAGATGGTCAGGTATTGGTAGACGTGCAGTCAAGTTCAGCAAAACCACCTCTATTGCTTTGGTCGCAAGGTGTTTTCCATCAAAGCTTTGGCAGGTGTACAGTCCGATGGTGGCTTCAGAGGCTGTAAATGTCAATGTCATTGTGCAGGGGTGATGTGAGTATATCATGTGATGTCCTGTGTGTGGGCTGACATGTTTACCTCGGTGTAGAAAGGCAAAAGGGCAATAAATCTGTTCCGGATCCTTGCATCGGATGACAGCCATGGCTCCCTTCTGGAGAAACTGGAACAAGGTTCTGTATTCAAGGAGTTGATGTGTGGGTTGGAACAGGAACAGGAACAGGAGCAGGTGCATCTTGGGATGGTTTCAGGTGACAGGAGCGCACGTGACGACCAGGAACCCAGACAGTGGTGTTATCTGCAGATATGGTGGTGTAATCGCAATCCCAAGTGATGAGATGTGCAGGACCTCTCCAGGTAGGATCAGGCAGCAGCCGGTAGTAGACAAGAGGTTGTTGATTGTCTGGCAGTGATGATGTGGAGGCAAAGTGACGGCAAGCAGCAGACGATGGAGGTTGGCCGGTAAAAGTGAGAAAGTTTAGTACGTACAAACACAAATTAAGAATGTGTTGCAAAGCTGGGAGGCTAGGGGGTCCTTTTCCCTTTCCATCATTGTACCTATCCAGGGCATGTTTTAAAGTTTGGTTTGCTCTCTCAACCATTGCTTGGCCCTGACTATAGTAAGGTATATAATTCCCCATTTTTAACAAAAGGTATTAGTAATATATTTTGGCGTTCCAGCGATGCAAAAATCCAAATACAATGATTTATGACATGTTTGGTGGTCTCACCCCTTTGGGGGGGAGGCCATGATGAACCCAGAATATGTATCAATAGCTACATGTAAATACTTCCATGGGGAGAAGGAAGCATATTGGGTCACATCCATTTGCCAAATTTGACAGTTCTCCGTCCCTCGGGGGTTAACCCCCATGGGGATGGAGTTTCCCTGTTTACTGCAAGTGGGGCACTGCTGAATAATAGCAGTGGCTTCACCTGAAGTAATACCAAATTGTTTAATGAGAGCCTTTGTAAATAGAGGAAATAATTTGTGAAACATAGAGACTGTCCAAGATGAGGTTAAAAAGGTTGATCAGAAAATTGTTGAAAAGCCAAAATTGAAGCATAGAGTTCTGCGCGTTGGGCAGAAGTCTGGTGGAGTAATTTTTTGTGCAAAAACTGTAACAGCATCTGGAATTGGAAATGAAGAAAAAGGAGTTTCCCACACGAAAGGTATGGTTTTCAGAAGTTGTAATCTTGGATCAGGTGGATGATGACAAGAAACAGAACCAGGCCAGTCAGCAAGAGCATACTGTAATGCTTCGCTGGAGGCCAAAGTGTGAAAGATGTATCCATTCAAGAATTAAGAGTGAAGGTGTAACTTGTACAATTGCAGCTGTAGGTAATTGTAATGTGTTAATTATCAAAAGTGCAAGAGGAAAACCATCCAGCAATCTGTCAACCCATTTTGTTTTCAAGGCTTTGTTTACTAAATGCATAGTGTCAAAGTGTTCTTACTGCAATGGGATTTTGTCTGCTGGTTGCTTACCTTTAGTTAAGGCGTTGAAAAGAGGTGAAAGTTGAACAATAGTAAAACCTAAATAAGGACGTATCCAATTAATGGAACCTAAATATTTCTGCAATTGAAACAAAGTTAGTTTTGAAGGTAGCTGTACCTGTGGAGATGCAGGAGCAGCATGAGAAAAAAGCAGTATTATGACCTAAATATTGAAAAGGAGGAAAAGTTTAAACTTAGTCAGAAGCTATGTAAAAATCCTTTGGATGCAAAGGAATGGAGAAAAACAATATTTTAAATCAATAATCATCATGTCATAATTTTGAGAAATCAATTTTGGTTTAGTTGTAAAAATCTGCCGTGGGGCATGAGGTGAAGAGGCTTCAGGGAGCAAAATTTCCCCCTTTTTTTTTGTAATGGGAGATTTGATCGTCATGGCAAAAGCGAGGTCTGAAAAAGATTCTGAACTTCGCATGAAAAGTGAAGCTAAGATTCCTCTAGAAGTAAAAGTTAAATATGGAAAAATTATGACAGGCAAGGCAGGAGATAACGGTTAAAACAAAATATCAGAAAACTTGGAATCAACACTCAAAAATTTAAAAAATAATTTAAATGGAAGGAACTTTTCCATAGGCAGATATCAAAAACAAAGAAACAAATGACATAGGATGGGGTACTTTAAATCTGACTTAAAAAAGATGTGAGAAAACTCAGCTTCATTGTTATGGAAGCTAGGTAACTCTCATTAAATATGTGAGAAATTTGTAAAATGCAGGCAAAATAACAGAAAATCATTCCTGCGTATGGATTAAAATAAGCAGAAAAATCAAAAATTGTCCAACAGAAAGATCAATATTGTTGGCAAAACTGAAAAATAAATATCATACAGTTCATTAAGATGGTGATAATAATTGAATTGCATGAAAAAAGGTGAAAAGTAAAAAGTGAAATAGGATTATTTGTAGATAAATGTGGATATGTTGTGAAACTCACTTAAAAATCTCTTTCTTTCTGTTTCTGTCTGTTTTGTTTTTCTCTTTCCCTCTCTTTCTCACAATCTCACTTTCTCTCTCTCTCTCTCTATCACTTACGTTTTCTTTCTTTCTCTTACTTTCTGTTCCTCTCTCTCTCACCACTTACTGTTTCTTTATTTCTTTTCCTTTCATTTCTTTCTTTTTTCTACTTCCTCTTTCCCTCTTTCACTTACGTTTACTTTCTTTCAGTCCCCTTTAAAATGTGTGAGTGTGTGTGTGTGTATGTGTGTGTGAGAGAGTGAATGTACTTTGAGTCCCCTTTAAGATGTGTGTGTGTGTGTGAGAGAGAGAGTGAATGTACTTTGAGTCCCCTTTAAGATGTGTGTGTGTGTGTGTGTGTGTATGCCCTGTGCGATTTCACCCTTTCACCCCTCCCTTTTTCCCTCTCCTCCCCGGTCACTGTGTCCTTCAGAGAGATGCAGGCAAGAGGGGGGGGGAAGTGGGCAAAAGGAGAGATAGAGAAGCTCCAGTGAAAACCCATTAAGGGGGGCTTGCAGTTTTTCTGCTCATTTTAAAAGTTTTTTGCAACATGAGCAAGCAATTTTTGGGTGGAAGGACTCGAAAGATCTATGCCATTTAGGGCTCCTCCCTTACCCCCACCTGGAGGAGGGCATTGCCAGTCCTCCCACAAGTAAGCAAATTCCAGTGAAAAACGAAAAAGAAGCAGGAAGTAATTTTTTTGCAACACGACCACCAGAAAAGATTTGGTGTCCATTTTGCAGACCAAAAGTTTAGTCTGACCACACCCTTACAATGAAAAGTTTCACATTTATTCCAACAGACACGCACTGTGTTCTGACTCTCGCTCAAAACACAGATTAGACACATTCATACAAGGCCTTTTCACATATACAAACATAAAACAATAGACTCCACTGTTCCCAAAAGAAAAAAAATTTCTCTATACACCTAATGTGGCATTCAAATCTGGATGGATCTGCTGGCGTCCGGCCAAGTTCTATGTCACTGGTGCAAAATTGACCAGGAGCGCTCTTTGACATAGTCTATTGGCCCACGTCAGTTTTTCCAGCCCACCATGTTGAAAGCCTGCCAAACCACAAAGGGGCTCAGCTGTGTCATATTAGGTAAAAATTCATTGAAACCCATAGAAAACGTTCAAGTCATAATGAGCCAAATTAGAGACTAAAATAGAGGCTTGAATGAACAAAGAAGGTACACTTTATACTTTGATCAAAGTTAAAGTTCTGAGAAAGGATTTCCATTCACATGTGCAAAGGATATGAGAAGAAAATTCTTCAAAATTCAAAGGGATAACATTTGTAAACTTCAAATCAAACCTTAAATCATATAAACTAACATGATAAAACTTAGATCATATATCCTAACTCAATTTGCATCCGTTCTCTTTTCCTTAAGGAAAAAGAGGTGGTAAAGAAAATTATCTAAATACTAAACAGAACATTTCTAGCATACTTTCACATAACAGATAGCAATAGCAAGTTTTCTCCTTAAATGTAACAGATATCTAAAATAACAAGTTACAATCCTAAAACTCCTGACTATAGCTAACTTTTATGTGCATTTAAACAAAGACACAAGCTAGAGAGAAAAAATTAAAACAATCTTACAGTATAGTTTTCCTAAGCAATAAATATTTTTACATACCTGAAAACTAATTTAGGTGTCCAATTAAAACATTAAGGTCCAATTAAAACATTATCCATGCCATGATTTATAACGCTTGCGAAAAGGATTCAAATATGTAAGAAAAACAAAAAGTAACACGGACTCCCCCAGATAGCTGGACAAGGAGTTCTGGTTTGCTCCGATCTCTGCCGTGGAATCAGCAAATTCCTTTGACAAAACTAGACACATTTTTGCTGGCTTTTTGAAATCCATTTGCTTTGATATCTTGGACTCATACGGGGGTAGCATAGACTCCAGGAATGCCTGAGAGTCAGATTTAAGACAAATTGTTTCCATGACTACGCAAGGGGCCGCGTGGAGATATTCTCCTAATTTAGTCCACGCTGAGATTTTTAAAGTGCCTTTTTCAGGATAAGCCATGCACTTTTGCCAGATCAAAAGGAAAGTGATTTGTTTGTTGTTCAAACGGGGGAGAGATCTCCCTTCGTCTGGGGCAATTTTTACAGAAAATTCGGTTAATTCCCTCAGTTCATATGCCCTTTTGTTGAGGGAATTTTCTGCCTATTACTCACGAAAAGGTCCTATCGTGTTGCCCTTTTGTTGCAGATAGGATGGTGTGCATGCAGCTCCTCCCGAGTGGGTGAGTAGAGACAGTCCGATACCTACACCGGAGACAAGAACTTCGTGTTCAGGATAGCCGATATCAGGTCGAGGGTCACCATTTGTGGTGAAATTGCGCCCCCTATTGAGGGAACGCGATACCACAGAAGGCGGGCTGCTCCGGTGGGAAAATAAGAACGAAACACATGGGATTTTCCTCCAAATGAGCGCGCCCCGACTAGCTCGGTGTGGGCTCTTTTATTGGCACAAAAGTGAAACTTACATTCTAGTATAGTTTGATTGGTTCATACAGTTGCTTGGTAAAACGCATTCAATAGCCTGGGAAAATAGCCTGGGAAAATACATTCAGCTATCTAGCAAAATACATTTAGTTACATTTTGTGTATTGCTTCAAGAATTGGGTGATGGTACACACTAGCCTTTGTTAGCCTTTGTCAGGTGAGATGACGTGTGCTTCCTAGGTTCAGGGTTCATTCAGTGGCCTAACAATGGTTTAAAGCCTATACTAATTTAAAACCTACTGAACTGCCAAAACCTGGAATGATAATCGCAACATATGACCCCTTTTAGGATTATCTATGGTCAGGACTTTGTACCCATCCCTGAATTGCCTCACGACTCGCCTACAGTTCCCTCCTTGGATGAATGGTCCACTAGGCTGTCTTCGATTTGGCCTATCTTAAGAAAAACTTTGGATGATGCACATCAATCGCATAAGTTGTATGCTGATAGGAAACGGGCTGCTCCTCCGGCCTACAAAGTGGGTGATAGAGTATACGTCTCTACTAAGCATTTGGACAGCCCGCAGAAGTGCAAAAAACTGGGTCCCAAATTTGTTGGTCCATTCACTATAACTAAGATAATAAGTTCGGTGTCTGTCCGTTTGGATCTCCCAAAAACCTACCGTTGTTTGTACCCGGTATTCCATGTTCACCTATTAAAGCCTGAACGCACCTCGCTTCTCCGCAAACCCTCTCCTGATGCCCCTGCACCAATGATGGTTGACAGTCACCAGCATTATGAAGTTCGTGACATTTTGGACTCCAGAGTCCGTAGAAATAAAACTCAGTTCTTAGTCATGTGGAAAGACTTTCCTCCTTCTCACAATGAATGGGTGGATAAAGAGCATCTCAAGGCCCCGAAGCTTATACGCCAGTTTTATGCCAAATATCCACACAAACCTTGACCCTTTCCCTCTCTCCTCTGTGTTGTTTTGTCTCTTTTTGTCTGTTTTACAGGTCTAGTATCTCACTTTCTGAGAAGCGTCCGGGATTTCTGCCTGCTCCTGGAGGTGGTCTGGATGTCAGCCTTCGCATAGACTGCTTAGCTGCCATGGAAACGGGGAGGGTGGGGCGCTGGGATTCAATTGTTATGCTGGTGGTAGATTGGTGGAAGATGATGCCGGCTGGTGTTATCTCTGGACTAACGGTCTCACATTCCATGCTGGTGATGACCTGCCCACCTGATGTCAGAGAAGAACGTATATTGGACACTGCAAAGGGGGGTTAGGGCTCTTGGGATGGGCTTAAGCTTTAATACTCTATGTTCGCGCCTAAACTAGTTACTTCCTGCTTCACTATGGTCTGTTGATCTCTGGTACTCAGTAAACGTAGCCTTATTCATTTCAAACAATGTCTAAGAGTGGTCTTTCTTGAGTATTAGAAGAAATAGACCATGACACACAGATCGTACAAGCGTTCGTTCAGTGGCGAAGGGCGTACAAGCGTTCATTCAGCGGTGGCGAAGGGTGTACAAGCGTTCATTCAGCGGTATCGAGCATACAAGTATTCGTTGGGCGGCATCGAGCGTACAAGCGTTTGTTCAGCGGCATCAAGCGTTCAAGCGTTCATTCAGTGGCACCGAGCGTACAAGCGTTCGTTCAGTGGCACCTAGCGTACAAGCATTCATTCAGTGGCACAGAGCGTACATACGTTAATTCAGCAGCATCGAGCGTACAAGTGTTCGTTGGCCGCATTGAGCATACAAGCGTTCATTCACTGGCACCGAGCGTACAAGCATTCGTTCAGCGGAATCGAGCATACAAGCGTTCATTCAGCGGCATCAAGCATACAAGCGTTCGTTCAGCGGCACAAAGCGTTCAAGAGTTCATTCAGCGGCATCGATCATACAAGCGTTCATTCAGTGGCACCGAGCATACAAGCGTTCGTTGAGCGGCATCGAGTGTACAAGTGTTCATTCATTGCCATCGAGCATACAAGCGTTAGTTCAGCGGCACAGAGCGTACAAGCATTCGTTCAGTGGCGCAGGGCGTAACAAGCATTTATTCACCGGCATCGAGCGTACAAGTGTTCGTTGGGTGGCATCGACCGTACAAGCGTTCGTTCAGCGACATTGAGCGTACAAGCATTTGTTCAGGAGCACCGAGCGTACAAGCTTTCGTTCAGTGGCACCTAGCATACAAGCATTTGTTCAGTGGCACCGAACATACAAGCGATCGTTCAGCGTACAACTCAGTTTAGCCAGGAACTGCAAATTTGGATCGAGAGCTCAAATTCGAATGAGAAACACATATTGGATGCTATCTGGAATGCAGAAACCAGAAAACAAGTCGATTGGTTGATCTGAGCTTTCCCTGAGAAGTTACAGCCAAGCGTAACTCAGAATTGACAAAAGAACTCAGTTTAGCCAGGAACTGCAAATTTGGATCCAGAGCTCAAATTCGAACGAGAAACACATATTGGATGGTATCAGGGATGCAGAAGCCGAAAAACAAGTCTATTGGTTGATCTGAGCTTTCCCTGAGAAGTTACAGCCAAGTGTATATCAGAATTGAGGAAAGAATTCAATTTAGCTAAGAACTGCAAATTTGGATCCAGAGCTCAAATTCGAACGAGAAACACATATTGGATGCTATTTGGAATGCTAAACCCGAAAAATAAGTTGATTGGTTGATCTGAGCTTTCCCTGAGAAGTTACAGCCAAGCGTATCTCAGTATTGAGGAAAGAACTCAATTTAGCCAGGAACTGCAAATTTGGATCGAGAGCTCAAATTCGACAGAGAAACACATATTGGATGCTATCTCAGAATTGAGGAAAGAACTCAATTTAGCCAGGAACTGCAAATTTGGATCGAGAGCTCAAATTCGAACAAGAAACACATATTGGATGGTATCTGGGATGCAAAAGCCGAAAAACAAGTCGATTGGTTGATCTGAGCTTTCCCTGAGAAGTTACAGCCAAGCGTATCTCAGTATTGAGGAAAGAACTCAATTTAGCCAGGAACTGCAAATTTGGATCGAGAGCTCAAATTCGAACGAGAAACATAAATTGGATGGTATCTGGGATGCAGAAGCTGAAAAACAACTCAATTGGTTGATCTGAGCTTTCCCTGAGAAGTTACAGCCAAGTGTATATCAGAATTGAGGAAAGAATTCAATTTAGCCAAGAACTGCAAATTTGGATCCAGAGCTCAAATTCGAACGAGAAACACATATTCGATGCTATCTGGAATGCTAAACCCGAAAAACAAGTTGATTGGTTGATCTGACCTATCCCTGAGAAGTTACAGCCAAGCGTATCTCAGAATTGAGGAAATAACTCAATTTAGTCTGGAACTGCAAATTTGGATCCAGAGCTCAAATTCGAACGAGAAACACATATTGGATGGTATCTGGAATGCTAAACCCGAAAAACAAGTCTATTGGTTGATCTGAGCTTTCCCTGAGAAGTTACAGCCAAGTGTATATCAGAATTGAGGAAAGAATTCAATTTAGCCAAGAACTGCAAATTTGGATCCAGAGCTCAAATTCGAATGAGAAACACATATTGGATGCTATCTGGAATGCTAAACCCGAAAAACAAGTTGATTGGTTGATCTGAGCTTTCCCTGAGAAGTTACAGCCAAGCGTACAAGTGTTCGTTGGCCGCATTGAGCATACAAGCGTTCATTCACTGGCACCGAGCGTACAAGCATTCGTTCAGCGGAATCGAGCATACAAGCGTTCATTCAGCGGCATCAAGCATACAAGCGTTCGTTCAGCGGCACAAAGCGTTCAAGAGTTCATTCAGCGGCATCGATCATACAAGCGTTCATTCAGTGGCACCGAGCATACAAGCATTCGTTGAGCGGCATCGAGTGTACAAGTGTTCATTCATTGCCATCGAGCATACAAGCGTTAGTTCAGCGGCACAGAGCGTACAAGCATTCGTTCAGTGGCGCAGGGCGTAACAAGCATTTATTCACCGGCATCGAGCGTACAAGTGTTCGTTGGGTGGCATCGACCGTACAAGCGTTCGTTCAGCGGCATTGAGCGTACAAGCGTTTGTTCAGGAGCACCGAGCGTACAAGCTTTCGTTCAGTGGCACCTAGCATACAAGCATTTGTTCAGTGGCACCGAGCATACAAGCGTTCGTTCAGCGGCATCGAGCGTACAACTCAGTTTAGCCAGGAACTGCAAATTTGGATCGAGAGCTCAAATTCGAATGAGAAACACATATTGGATGCTATCTGGGATGCAGAAACCGGAAAACAAGTCGATTGGTTGATCTGAGCTTTCCCTGAGGTTACAGCCAAGCGTAACTCAGAATTGACAAAAGAACTCAGTTTAGCCAGGAACTGCAAATTTGGATCCAGAGCTCAAATTCGAACGAGAAACACATATTGGATGGTATCAGGGATGCAGAAGCCGAAAAACAAGTCTATTGGTTGATCTGAGCTTTCCCTGAGAAGTTACAGCCAAGTGTATATCAGAATTGAGAAAAGAATTCAATTTAGCTAAGAACTGCAAATTTGGATCCAGAGCTCAAATTCGAACGAGAAACACATATTGGATGCTATCTGGAATGCTAAACCCGAAAAATAAGTTGATTGGTTGATCTGAGCTTTCCCTGAGAAGTTACAGCCAAGCGTATCTCAGTATTGAGGAAAGAACTCAATTTAGCCAGGAACTGCAAATTTGGATCGAGAGCTCAAATTCGACTGAGAAACACATATTGGATGCTATCTCAGAATTGAGGAAAGAACTCAATTTAGCCAGGAACTGCAAATTTGGATCGAGAGCTCAAATTCGAACAAGAAACACATATTGGATGGTATCTGGGATGCAATAGCCGAAAAACAAGTCGATTGGTTGATCTGAGCTTTCCCTGAGAAGTTACAGCCAAGCGTATCTCAGTATTGAGGAAAGAACTCAATTTAGCCAGGAACTGCAAATTTGGATCGAGAGCTCAAATTCGAACGAGAAACATAAATTGGATGGTATCTGGGATGCAGAAGCTGAAAAACAACTCAATTGGTTGATCTGAGCTTTCCCTGAGAAGTTACAGCCAAGTGTATATCAGAATTGAGGAAAGAACTCAATTTAGCCAGGAACTGCAAATTTGGATCCAGAGCTCAAATTCGAACGAGAAACACATATTCGATGCTATCTGGAATGCTAAACCCGAAAAACAAGTTGATTGGTTGATCTGAGCTTTCCCTGAGAAGTTACAGCCAAGCGTATCTCAGAATTGAGGAAATAACTCATTTTAGTCTCTAACTGCAAATTTGGATCCAGAGCTCAAATTCGAACGAGAAACACATATTGGATGCTATCTGGAATGCTAAACCCAAAAAACAAGTTGATTGGTTGATCTGAGCTTTCCCTGAGAAGTTACAGCCAAGCGTATCTCAGAATTGAGGAAAGAACTCAATTTAGCCAGGAACTGCAAATTTGGATCCAGAGCTCAAATTCGAACGAGAAACACGTATTCGATGGTATCTGGAATGCTAAACCCGAAAAACAAGTCTATTGGTTGATCTGAGCTTTCCCTGAGAAGTTACAGCCAAGTGTATATCAGAATTGAGGAAAGAATTCAATTTAGCCAAGAACTGCAAATTTGGATCCAGAGCTCAAATTCGAACGAGAAACACATATTCGATGCTATCTGGAATGCTAAACCCGAAAAACAAGTTGATTGGTTGATCTGAGCTTTCCCTGAGAAGTTACAGCCAAGCGTATCTCAGAATTGAGGAAATAACTCAATTTAGTCTGGAACTGCAAATTTGGATCCAGAGCTCAAATTCGAACGAGAAACACATATTGGATGCTATCTGGAATGCTAAACCCGAAAAACAAGTTGATTGGTTGATCTGAGCTTTCCCTGAGAAGTTACAGCCAAGCGTACAAGTGTTCGTTGGCCGCATTGAGCATACAAGCGTTCATTCACTGGCACCGAGCGTACAAGCATTCGTTCAGCGGAATCGAGCATACAAGCGTTCATTCAGCGGCATCAAGCATACAAGCGTTCATTCAGCGGCACAAAGCGTTCAAGAGTTCATTCAGCGGCATCGATCATACAAGCGTTCATTCAGTGGCACCGAGCATACAAGCGTTCGTTGAGCGGCATCGAGTGTACAAGTGTTCATTCATTGCCATCGAGCATACAAGCGTTAGTTCAGCGGCACAGAGCGTACAAGCATTCGTTCAGTGGCGCAGGGCGTAACAAGCATTTATTCACCGGCATCGAGCGTACAAGTGTTCGTTGGGTGGCATCGACCGTACAAGCGTTCGTTCAGCGGCATTGAGCGTACAAGCGTTTGTTCAGGAGCACCGAGCGTACAAGCTTTCGTTCAGTGGCACCTAGCATACAAGCATTTGTTCAGTGGCACCGAGCATACAAGCGTTCGTTCAGCGGCATCGAGCGTACAACTCAGTTTAGCCAGGAACTGCAAATTTGGATCGAGAGCTCAAATTCGAATGAGAAACACATATTGGATGCTATCTGGAATGCAGAAACCAGAAAACAAGTCGATTGGTTGATCTGAGCTTTCCCTGAGAAGTTACAGCCAAGCGTAACTCAGAATTGACAAAAGAACTCAGTTTAGCCAGGAACTGCAAATTTGGATCCAGAGCTCAAATTCGAACGAGAAACACATATTGGATGGTATCAGGGATGCAGAAGCCGAAAAACAAGTCTACTGGTTGATCTGAGCTTTCCCTGAGAAGTTACAGCCAAGTGTATATCAGAATTGAGGAAAGAATTCAATTTAGCTAAGAACTGCAAATTTGGATCCAGAGCTCAAATTCGAACGAGAAACAAATATTGGATGCTATCTGGAATGGTAAACCCGAAAAATAAGTTGATTGGTTGATCTGAGCTTTCCCTGAGAAGTTACAGCCAAGCGTATCTCAGTATTGAGGAAAGAACTCAATTTAGCCAGGAACTGCAAATTTGGATCGAGAGCTCAAATTCGACTGAGAAACACATATTGGATGCTATCTCAGAATCGAGGAAAGAACTCAATTTAGTCTGGAACTGCAAATTTGGATCCAGAGCTCAAATTCGAACTAGAAACACATATTGGATGGTATCAGGGATGCAGAAGCCGAAAAACAAGTCTATTGGTTGATCTGAGCTTTCCCTGAGAAGTTACAGCCAAGTGTATATCAGAATTGAGGAAAGAATTCAATTTAGCCAAGAACTGCAAATTTGGATCCAGAGCTCAAATTCGAACGAGAAACACATATTGGATGCTATCTGGAATGCTAAACCCGAAAAAGAAGTTGATTGGTTGATCTGAGCTTTCCCTGAGAAGTTACAGCCAAGCGTATCTCAGAATTGAGGAAATAACTCAATTTAGTCTGGAACTGCAAATTTGGATCCAGGGCTCAAATTCGAACGAGAAACACATATTGGATGCTATCTGGAATGCTAAACCCGAAAAACAAGTTGATTGGTTGATCTGAGCTTTCCCTGAGAAGTTACAGCCAAGCGTATCTCAGAATTGAGGAAAGAACTCAATTTAGCCAGGAACTGCAAATTTGGATCGAGAGCTCAAATTCGATAGAGAAACACATATTGGATGCTATCTCAGAATTGAGGAAAGAACTCAATTTAGCCAGGAACTGCAAATTTGGATCGAGAGCTCAAATTCGAACAAGAAACACATATTGGATGGTATCTGGGATGCTAAACCCGAAAAACAAGTTGATTGGTTGATCTGAGCTTTCCCTGAGAAGTTACAGCCAAGCGTATCTCAGAATTGAGGAAATAACTCATTTTAGTCTGGAACTGCAAATTTGGATCCAGGGCTCAAATTTGAACGAGAAACACATATTGGATGCTATCTGGAATGCTAAACCCAAAAAACAAGTTGATTGGTTGATCTGAGCTTTCCCTGAGAAGTTACAGCCAAGCGTATCTCAGAATTGAGGAAAGAACTCAATTTAGCCAGGAACTGCAAATTTGGATCCAGAGCTCAAATTCGAACGAGAAACACATATTCGATGCTATCTGGAATGCTAAACCCGAAAAAGAAGTTGATTGGTTGATCTGACCTTTCCCTGAGAAGTTACAGCCAAGCGTATCTCAGAATTGAGGAAAGAACTCAATTTAGTCTGGAACTGCAAATTTGGATCGAGAGCTCAAATTCGAACAAGAAACACATATTGGATGGTATCTGGGATGCAAAAGCCGAAAAACAAGTCGATTGGTTGATCTGAGCTTTCCCTGAGAAGTTACAGCCAAGCGTATCTCAGTATTGAGGAAAGAACTCAATTTAGCCAGGAACTGCAAATTTGGATCGAGAGCTCAAATTCGAACGAGAAACATAAATTGGATGGTATCTGGGATGCAGAAGCTGAAAAACAACTCAATTGGTTGATCTGAGCTTTCCCTGAGAAGTTACAGCCAAGTGTATATCAGAATTGAGGAAAGAACTCAATTTAGCCAGGAACTGCAAATTTGGATCCAGAGCTCAAATTCGAACGTGAAACACATATTCGATGCTATCTGGAATGCTAAACCCGAAAAACAAGTTGATTGGTTGATCTGAGCTTTCCCTGAGAAGTTACAGCCAAGCGTATCTCAGAATTGAGGAAAGAACTCAATTTAGCCAGGAACTGCAAATTTGGATCCAGAGCTCAAATTCGAACGAGAAACACATATTGGATGCTATCTGGAATGCTAAACCCGAAAAACAAGTTGATTGGTTGATCTGAGCTTTCCCTGAGAAGTTACAGCCAAGCGTATCTCAGAATTGAGGAAAGAACTCAATTTAGCCAGGAACTGCAAATTTGGATCCAGAGCTCAAATTCGAACGAGAAACACATATTCGATGGTATCTGGAATGCTAAACCCGAATAACAAGTCTATTGGTTGATCTGAGCTTTCCCTGAGAAGTTACAGCCAAGTGTATATCAGAATTGAGGAAAGAATTCAATTTAGCCAAGAACTGCAAATTTGGATCCAGAGCTCAAATTCGAACGAGAAACACATATTCGATGCTATCTGGAATGCTAAACCCGAAAAACAAGTTGATTGGTTGATCTGAGCTTTCCCTGAGAAGTTACAGCCAAGCGTATCTCAGAATTGAGGAAATAACTCAATTTAGTCTGGAACTGCAAATTTGGATCCAGAGCTCAAATTCGAACGAGAAACACATATTGGATGCTATCTGGAATGCTAAACCCGAAAAACAAGTTGATTGGTTGATCTGAGCTTTCCCTGAGAAGTTACAGCCAAGCGTACAAGTGTTCGTTGGCCGCATTGAGCATACAAGCGTTCATTCACTGGCACCGAGCGTACAAGCATTCGTTCAGCGGAATCGAGCATACAAGCGTTCGTTCAGCGGCACAAAGCGTTCAAGAGTTCATTCAGCGGCATCGATCATACAAGCGTTCATTCAGTGGCACCGAGCATACAAGCGTTCGTTGAGCGGCATCGAGTGTACAAGTGTTCATTCATTGCCATCGAGCATACAAGCGTTAGTTCAGCGGCACAGAGCGTACAAGCATTCGTTCAGTGGCGCAGGGCGTAACAAGCATTTATTCACCGGCATCGAGCGTACAAGTGTTCGTTGGGTGGCATCGACCGTACAAGCGTTCGTTCAGCGGCATTGAGCGTACAAGCGTTTGTTCAGGAGCACCGAGCGTACAAGCTTTCGTTCAGTGGCACCTAGCATACAAGCATTTGTTCAGTGGCACCGAGCATACAAGCGTTCGTTCAGCGGCATCGAACGTACAACTCAGTTTAGCCAGGAACTGCAAATTTGGATCGAGAGCTCAAATTCGAATGAGAAACACATATTGGATGCTATCTGGAATGCAGAAACCAGAAAACAAGTCGATTGGTTGATCTGAGCTTTCCCTGAGAAGTTACAGCCAAGCGTAACTCAGAATTGACAAAAGAACTCAATTTAGCCAGGAACTGCAAATTTGGATCCAGAGCTCAAATTCGAACGAGAAACACATATTGGATGGTATCAGGGATGCAGAAGCCGAAAAACAAGTCTACTGGTTGATCTGAGCTTTCCCTGAGAAGTTACAGCCAAGCGTATCTCAGTATTGAGGAAAGAACTCAATTTAGCCAGGAACTGCAAATTTGGATCGAGAGCTCAAATTCGACTGAGAAACACATATTGGATGCTATCTCAGAATTGAGGAAAGAACTCAATTTAGTCTGGAACTGCAAATTTGGATCCAGAGCTCAAATTCGAACTAGAAACACATATTGGATGGTATCAGGGATGCAGAAGCCGAAAAACAAGTCTATTGGTTGATCTGAGCTTTCCCTGAGAAGTTACAGCCAAGTGTATATCAGAATTGAGGAAAGAATTCAATTTAGCCAAGAACTGCAAATTTGGATCCAGAGCTCAAATTCGAACGAGAAACACATATTGGATGCTATCTGGAATGCTAAACCCGAAAAACAAGTGGATTGGTTGATCTGAGCTTTCCCTGAGAAGTTACAGCCAAGCGTATCTCAGAATTGAGGAAAGAACTCAATTTAGCCAGGAACTGCAAATTTGGATCCAGAGCTCAAATTCGAACGAGAAACACATATTCGATGGTATCTGGAATGCTAAACCCGAATAACAAGTCTATTGGTTGATCTGAGCTTTCCCTGAGAAGTTACAGCCAAGTGTATATCAGAATTGAGGAAAGAATTCAATTTAGCCAAGAACTGCAAATTTGGATCCAGAGCTCAAATTCGAACGAGAAACACATATTCGATGCTATCTGGAATGCTAAACCCGAAAAACAAGTTGATTGGTTGATCTGAGCTTTCCCTGAGAAGTTACAGCCAAGCGTATCTCAGAATTGAGGAAATAACTCAATTTAGTCTGGAACTGCAAATTTGGATCCAGAGCTCAAATTCGAACGAGAAACACATATTGGATGCTATCTGGAATGCTAAACCCGAAAAACAAGTTGATTGGTTGATCTGAGCTTTCCCTGAGAAGTTACAGCCAAGCGTACAAGTGTTCGTTGGCCGCATTGAGCATACAAGCGTTCATTCACTGGCACCGAGCGTACAAGCATTCGTTCAGCGGAATCGAGCATACAAGCGTTCGTTCAGCGGCACAAAGCGTTCAAGAGTTCATTCAGCGGCATCGATCATACAAGCGTTCATTCAGTGGCACCGAGCATACAAGCGTTCGTTGAGCGGCATCGAGTGTACAAGTGTTCATTCATTGCCATCGAGCATACAAGCGTTAGTTCAGCGGCACAGAGCGTACAAGCATTCGTTCAGTGGCGCAGGGCGTAACAAGCATTTATTCACCGGCATCGAGCGTACAAGTGTTCGTTGGGTGGCATCGACCGTACAAGCGTTCGTTCAGCGGCATTGAGCGTACAAGCGTTTGTTCAGGAGCACCGAGCGTACAAGCTTTCGTTCAGTGGCACCTAGCATACAAGCATTTGTTCAGTGGCACCGAGCATACAAGCGTTCGTTCAGCGGCATCGAACGTACAACTCAGTTTAGCCAGGAACTGCAAATTTGGATCGAGAGCTCAAATTCGAATGAGAAACACATATTGGATGCTATCTGGAATGCAGAAACCAGAAAACAAGTCGATTGGTTGATCTGAGCTTTCCCTGAGAAGTTACAGCCAAGCGTAACTCAGAATTGACAAAAGAACTCAATTTAGCCAGGAACTCCAAATTTGGATCCAGAGCTCAAATTCGAACGAGAAACACATATTGGATGGTATCAGGGATGCAGAAGCCGAAAAACAAGTCTACTGGTTGATCTGAGCTTTCCCTGAGAAGTTACAGCCAAGTGTATATCAGAATTGAGGAAAGAATTCAATTTAGCTAAGAACTGCAAATTTGGATCCAGAGCTCAAATTCGAACGAGAAACACATATTGGATGCTATCTGGAATGCTAAACCCGAAAAATAAGTTGATTGGTTGATCTGAGCTTTCCCTGAGAAGTTACAGCCAAGCGTATCTCAGTATTGAGGAAAGAACTCAATTTAGCCAGGAACTGCAAATTTGGATCGAGAGCTCAAATTCGACTGAGATACACATATTGGATGCTATCTCAGAATTGAGGAAAGAACTCAATTTAGTCTGGAACTGCAAATTTGGATCCAGAGCTCAAATTCGAACGAGAAACACATATTCGATGGTATCTGGAATGCTAAACCCGAATAACAAGTCTATTGGTTGATCTGAGCTTTCCCTGAGAAGTTACAGCCAAGTGTATATCAGAATTGAGGAAAGAATTCAATTTAGCCAAGAACTGCAAATTTGGATCCAGAGCTCAAATTCGAACGAGAAACACATATTCGATGCTATCTGGAATGCTAAACCCGAAAAACAAGTTGATTGGTTGATCTGAGCTTTCCCTGAGAAGTTACAGCCAAGCGTATCTCAGAATTGAGGAAATAACTCAATTTAGTCTGGAACTGCAAATTTGGATCCAGAGCTCAAATTCGAACGAGAAACACATATTGGATGCTATCTGGAATGCTAAACCCGAAAAACAAGTTGATTGGTTGATCTGAGCTTTCCCTGAGAAGTTACAGCCAAGCGTATCTCAGAATTGAGGAAAGAACTCAATTTAGTCTGGAACTGCAAATTTGGATCCAGAGCTCAAATTCGAACGAGAAACACATATTCGATGGTATCTGGAATGCTAAACCCGAATAACAAGTCTATTGGTTGATCTGAGCTTTCCCTGAGAAGTTACAGCCAAGTGTATATCAGAATTGAGGAAAGAATTCAATTTAGCCAAGAACTGCAAATTTGGATCCAGAGCTCAAATTCGAACGAGAAACACATATTCGATGCTATCTGGAATGCTAAACCCGAAAAACAAGTTGATTGGTTGATCTGAGCTTTCCCTGAGAAGTTACAGCCAAGCGTATCTCAGAATTGAGGAAATAACTCAATTTAGTCTGGAACTGCAAATTTGGATCCAGAGCTCAAATTCGAACGAGAAACACATATTGGATGCTATCTGGAATGCTAAACCCGAAAAACAAGTTGATTGGTTGATCTGAGCTTTCCCTGAGAAGTTACAGCCAAGCGTACAAGTGTTCGTTGGCCGCATTGAGCATACAAGCGTTCATTCACTGGCACCGAGCGTACAAGCATTCGTTCAGCGGAATCGAGCATACAAGCGTTCGTTCAGCGGCACAAAGCGTTCAAGAGTTCATTCAGCGGCATCGATCATACAAGCGTTCATTCAGTGGCACCGAGCATACAAGCGTTCGTTGAGCGGCATCGAGTGTACAAGTGTTCATTCATTGCCATCGAGCATACAAGCGTTAGTTCAGCGGCACAGAGCGTACAAGCATTCGTTCAGTGGCGCAGGGCGTAACAAGCATTTATTCACCGGCATCGAGCGTACAAGTGTTCGTTGGGTGGCATCGACCGTACAAGCGTTCGTTCAGCGGCATTGAGCGTACAAGCGTTTGTTCAGGAGCACCGAGCGTACAAGCTTTCGTTCAGTGGCACCTAGCATACAAGCATTTGTTCAGTGGCACCGAGCATACAAGCGTTCGTTCAGCGGCATCGAACGTACAACTCAGTTTAGCCAGGAACTGCAAATTTGGATCGAGAGCTCAAATTCGAATGAGAAACACATATTGGATGCTATCTGGAATGCAGAAACCAGAAAACAAGTCGATTGGTTGATCTGAGCTTTCCCTGAGAAGTTACAGCCAAGCGTAACTCAGAATTGACAAAAGAACTCAATTTAGCCAGGAACTCCAAATTTGGATCCAGAGCTCAAATTCGAACGAGAAACACATATTGGATGGTATCAGGGATGCAGAAGCCGAAAAACAAGTCTACTGGTTGATCTGAGCTTTCCCTGAGAAGTTACAGCCAAGCGTATCTCAGAATTGAGGAAATAACTCAATTTAGCCAGGAACTGCAAATTTGGATCCAGAGCTCAAATTCGAACGAGAAACACATATTCGATGCTATCTGGAATGCTAAACCCGAAAAAGAAGTTGATTGGTTGATCTGAGCTTTCCCTGAGAAGTTACAGCCAAGCGTATCTCAGAATTGAGGAAAGAACTCAATTTAGTCTGGAACTGCAAATTTGGATCCAGAGCTCAAATTCGAACGAGAAACACATATTGGATGGTATCAGGGATGCAGAAGCCGAAAAACAAGTCTATTGGTAGATCTGAACTTTCCCTGAGAAGTTACAGCCAAGTGTATATCAGAATTGAGGAAAGAAGTCAATTTAGCTAAGAACTGCAAATTTGGATCCAGAGCTCAAATTCGAACGAGAAACACATGTTGGATGCTATCTGGAATGCTAAACCCGAAAAACAAGTTGATTGGTTGATCTGAGCTTTCCCTGAGAAGTTACAGCCAAGCGTATCTCAGAATTGAGGAAATAACTCATTTTAGTCTGGAACTGCAAATTTGGATCCAGAGCTCAAATTCGAAAGAGAAACACATATTAGATGGTATCAGGGATGCAGAAGCCGAAAAACAAGTCTATTGGTTGATCTGAGCTATCCCTGAGAAGTTACAGCCAAGCGTATCTCAGAATTGAGGAAATAACTCATTTTAGTCTGGAACTGCAAATTTGGATCCAGAGCTCAAATTCGAACGAGAAACACATATTGGATGCTATCTGGAATGCTAAACCCAAAAAACAAGTTGATTGGTTGATCTGAGCTTTCCCTGAGAAGTTACAGCCAAGCGTATCTCAGAATTGAGGAAATAACTCAATTTATTCTGGAACTGCAAATTTGGATCCAGAGCTCAAATTCGAACGAGAAACACATATTAGATGGTATCAGGGATGCAGAAGCCGAAAAACAAGTCTATTGGTTGATCTGAGCTATCCCTGAGAAGTTACAGCCAAGCGTATCTCAGAATTGAGGAAATAACTCATTTTAGTCTGGAACTGCAAATTTGGATCCAGAGCTTAAATTCGAACGAGAAACACATATTGGATGCTATCTGGAATGCTAAACCCAAAAAACAAGTTGATTGGTTGATCTGAGCTTTCCCTTAGAAGTTACAGCCAAGCGTATCTCAGAATTGAGGAAATAACTCAATTTAGCCAGGAACTGCAAATTTGGATCCAGAGCTCAAATTCGAACGAGAAACAGATATTCGATGCTATCTGGAATGCTAAACCCGAAAAACAAGTTGATTGGTTGATCTGAGCTTTCCCTGAGAAGTTACAGCCAAGCGTATCTCAGAATTGAGGAAAGAACTCAATTTAGCCAGGAACTGCAAATTTGGATCCAGAGCTCAAATTCGAACGAGAAACACATATTGGATGCTATCTGGAATGCTAAACCCAAAAAACAAGTTGATTGGTTGATCTGAGCTTTCCCTGAGAAGTTACAGCCAAGCGTATCTCAGAATTGAGGAAATAACTCAATTTAGTCTGGAACTGCAAATTTGGATCCAGAGTTCAAATTCGAACGAGAAACACATATTGGATGGTATCAGGGATGCAGAAGCCGAAAAACAAGTCTATTGGTTGATCTGAACTTTCCCTGAGAAGTTACAGCCAAGTGTATCTCAGAATTGAGGAAAGAAGTCAATTTAGCTAAGAACTGCAAATTTGGATCCAGAGCTCAAATTCGAACGAGAAACACATATTGGATGCTATCTGGAATGCTAAACCCGAAAAACAAGTTGATTGGTTGATCTGAGCTTTCCCTGAGAAGTTACAGCCAAGCGTATCTCAGAATTGAGGAAATAACTCATTTTAGTCTGGAACTGCAAATTGGGATCCAGAGCTCAAATTCGAACGAGAAACACATATTAGATGGTATCAGGGATGCAGAAGGCGAAAAACAAGTCTATTGGTTGATCTGAGCTATCCCTGAGAAGTTACAGCCAAGCGTATCTCAGAATTGAGGAAATAACTCATTTTAGTCTGGAACTGCAAATTTGGATCCAGATCTCAAATACGAACGAGAAACACATATTGGATGCTATCTGGAATTATAAACCCAAAAAACAAGTTGATTGGTTGATCTGAGCTTTCCCTGAGAAGTTACAGCCAAGCGTATCTCAGAATTGAGGAAATAACTCAATTTAGCCAGGAACTGCAAATTTGGATCCAGAGCTCAAATTCGAACGAGAAACACATATTCGATGCTATCTGGAATGCTAAACCCGAAAAACAAGTTGATTGGTTGATCTGAGCTTTCCCTGAGAAGTTACAGCCAAGCGTATCTCAGAATTGAGGAAAGAACTCAATTTAGCCAGGAACTGCAAATTTGGATCCAGAGCTCAAATTCGAACGAGAAACACATATTCGATGCTATCTGGAATGCTAAACCCGAAAAACAAGTTGATTGGTTGATCTGACCTTTCCCTGAGAAGTTACAGCCAAGCGTATCTCAGAATTGAGGAAAGAACTCAATTTAGTCTGGAACTGCAAATTTGGATCCAGAGCTTAAATTCGAACGAGAAACACATATTGGATGGTATCAGGGATGCAGAAGCCGAAAAACAAGTCTATTGGTTGATCTGAACTTTCCCTGAGAAGTTACAGCCAAGTGTATATCAGAATTGAGGAAAGAAGTCAATTTAGCTAAGAACTGCAAATTTGGATCCAGAGCTCAAATTCGAACGAGAAACACATATTGGATGCTATCTGGAATGCTAAACCCGAAAAACAAGTTGATTGGTTGATCTGAGCTTTCCCTGAGAAGTTACAGCCAAGCGTATCTCAGAATTGAGGAAATAACTCAATTTAGTCTGGAACTGCAAATTTGGATCCAGGGCTCAAATTCGAACGAGAAACACATATTAGATGGTATCAGGGATGCAGAAGCCGAAAAACAAGTCTATTGGTTGATCTGAGCTATCCCTGAGAAGTTACAGCCAAGCGTATCTCAGAATTGAGGAAAGAACTCAATTTAGTCTGGAACTGCAAATTTGGATCCAGGGCTCAAATTCGAACGAGAAACACATATTAGATGGTATCAGGGATGCAGAAGCCGAAAAACAAGTCTATTGGTTGATCTGAGCTATCCCTGAGAAGTTACAGCCAAGCGTATCTCAGAATTGAGGAAATAACTCATTTTAGTCTGGAACTGCAAATTTGGATCCAGAGCTTAAATTCGAACGAGAAACACATATTGGATGCTGTCTGGAATGCTAAACCCAAAAAACAAGTTGATTGGTTGATCTGAGCTTTCCCTTAGAAGTTACAGCCAAGCGTATCTCAGAATTGAGGAAATAACTCAATTTAGCCAGGAACTGCAAATTTGGATCCAGAGCTCAAATTCGAACGAGAAACACATATTCGATGCTATCTGGAATGCTAAACCCGAAAAACAAGTTGATTGGTTGATCTGAGCTTTCCCTGAGAAGTTACAGCCAAGCGTATCTCAGAATTGAGGAAAGAACTCAATTTAGCCAGGAACTGCAAATTTGGATCCAGAGCTCAAATTCGAACGAGAAACACATATTGGATGCTATCTGGAATGCTAAACCCAAAAAACAAGTTGATTGGTTGATCTGAGCTTTCCCTGAGAAGTTAAAGCCAAGCGTATCTCAGAATTGAGGAAATAACTCAATTTAGTCTGGAACTGCAAATTTGGATCCAGAGTTCAAATTCGAACCAGAAACACATATTGGATGGTATCAGGGATGCAGAAGCCGAAAAACAAGTCTATTGGTTGATCTGAACTTTCCCTGAGAAGTTACAGCCAAGTGTATCTCAGAATTGAGGAAAGAAGTCAATTTAGCTAAGAACTGCAAATTTGGATCCAGAGCTCAAATTCGAACGAGAAACACATATTGGATGCTATCTGGAATGCTAAACCCGAAAAACAAGTTGATTGGTTGATCTGAGCTTTCCCTGAGAAGTTACAGCCAAGCGTATCTCAGAATTGAGGAAATAACTCATTTTAGTCTGGAACTGCAAATTGGGATCCAGAGCTCAAATTCGAACGAGAAACACATATTAGATGGTATCAGGGATGCAGAAGGCGAAAAACAAGTCTATTGGTTGATCTGAGCTATCCCTGAGAAGTTACAGCCAAGCGTATCTCAGAATTGAGGAAATAACTCATTTTAGTCTGGAACTGCAAATTTGGATCCAGATCTCAAATTCGAACGAGAAACACATATTGGATGCTATCTGGAATTATAAACCCAAAAAACAAGTTGATTGGTTGATCTGAGCTTTCCCTGAGAAGTTACAGCCAAGCGTATCTCAGAATTGAGGAAATAACTCAATTTAGCCAGGAACTGCAAATTTGGATCCAGAGCTCAAATTCGAACGAGAAACACATATTCGATGCTATCTGGAATGCTAAACCCGAAAAACAAGTTGATTGGTTGATCTGAGCTTTCCCTGAGAAGTTACAGCCAAGCGTATCTCAGAATTGAGGAAAGAACTCAATTTAGCCAGGAACTGCAAATTTGGATCCAGAGCTCAAATTCGAACGAGAAACACATATTCGATGCTATCTGGAATGCTAAACCCGAAAAACAAGTTGATTGGTTGATCTGACCTTTCCCTGAGAAGTTACAGCCAAGCGTATCTCAGAATTGAAGAAAGAACTCAATTTAGTCTGGAACTGCAAATTTGGATCCAGAGCTTAAATTCGAACGAGAAACACATATTGGATGGTATCAGGGATGCAGAAGCCGAAAAACAAGTCTATTGGTTGATCTGAACTTTCCCTGAGAAGTTACAGCCAAGTGTATATCAGAATTGAGGAAAGAAGTCAATTTAGCTAAGAACTGCAAATTTGGATCCAGAGCTCAAATTCGAACGAGAAACACATATTGGATGCTATCTGGAATGCTAAACCCGAAAAACAAGTTGATTGGTTGATCTGAGCTTTCCCTGAGAAGTTACAGCCAAGCGTATCTCAGAATTGAGGAAATAACTCAATTTAGTCTGGAACTGCAAATTTGGATCCAGGGCTCAAATTCGAACGAGAAACACATATTAGATGGTATCAGGGATGCAGAAGCCGAAAAACAAGTCTATTGGTTGATCTGAGCTATCCCTGAGAAGTTACAGCCAAGCGTATCACAGAATTGAGGAAAGAACTCAATTTAGTCTGGAACTGCAAATTTGGATCCAGGGCTCAAATTCGAACGAGAAACACATATTAGATGGTATCAGGGATGCAGAAGCCGAAAAACAAGTCTATTGGTTGATCTGAGCTATCCCTGAGAAGTTACAGCCAAGCGTATCACAGAATTGAGGAAAGAACTCAATTTAGTCTGGAACTGCAAATTTGGATCCAGGGCTCAAATTCGAACGAGAAACACATATTAGATGGTATCAGGGATGCAGAAGCCGAAAAACAAGTCTATTGGTTGATCTGAGCTATCCCTGAGAAGTTACAGCCAAGCGTATCTCAGAATTGAGGAAAGAACTCAATTTAGTCTGGAACTGCAAATTTGGATCCAGAGCTCAAATTCGAACGAGAAACACATATTGGATGCTATCTGGAATGCTAAACCCAAAAAACAAGTTGATTGGTTGATCTGAGCTTTCCCTGAGAAGTTACAGCCAAGCGTATCTCAGAATTGAGGAAAGAACTCAATTTAGCCAGGAACTGCAAATTTGGATCCAGAGCTCAAATTCGAACGGGAAACACATATTGGATGCTATCTGGAATGCTAAACCCAAAAAACAAGTTGATTGGTTGATCTGAGCTTTCCCTGAGAAGTTACAGCCAAGCGTATCTCAGAATTGTTTAAAGAACTCAATTTAGCCAGGAACTGCAAATTTGGATCCAGAGCTCAAATTCGAACGAGAAACACATATTCGATGCTATCTGGAATGCTAAACCCGAAAAACAAGTTGATTGGTTGATCTGAGCTTTCCCTGAGAAGTTACAGCCAAGCGTATCTCAGAATTGAGGAAAGAACTCAATTTAGCCAGGAACTGCAAATTTGGATCCAGAGCTCAAATTCGAACGGGAAACACATATTGGATGCTATCTGGAATGCTAAACCCAAAAAACAAGTTGATTGGTTGATCTGAGCTTTCCCTGAGAAGTTACAGCCAAGCGTATCTCAGAATTGAGGAAATAACTCATTTTAGTCTGGAACTGCAAATTGGGATCCAGAGCTCAAATTCGAACGAGAAACACATATTAGATGGTATCAGGGATGCAGAAGCCGAAAAACAAGTCTATTGGTAGATCTGAACTTTCCCTGAGAAGTTACAGCCAAGTGTATATCAGAATTGAGGAAAGAAGTCAATTTAGCTAAGAACTGCAAATTTGGATCCAGAGCTCAAATTCGAACGAGAAACACATGTTGGATGCTATCTGGAATGCTAAACCCGAAAAACAAGTTGATTGGTTGATCTGAGCTTTCCCTGAGAAGTTACAGCCAAGCGTATCTCAGAATTGAGGAAACAACTCATTTTAGTCTGGAACTGCAAATTTGGATCCAGAGCTCAAATTCGAACGAGAAACACATATTAGATGGTATCAGGGATGCAGAAGCCGAAAAACAAGTCTATTGGTTGATCTGAGCTATCCCTGAGAAGTTACAGCCAAGCGTATCTCAGAATTGAGGAAATAACTCATTTTAGTCTGGAACTGCAAATTTGGATCCAGAGCTCAAATTCGAACGAGAAACACATATTGGATGCTATCTGGAATGCTAAACCCAAAAAACAAGTTGATTGGGTGATCTGAGCTTTCCCTGAGAAGTTACAGCCAAGCGTATCTCAGAATTGAGGAAAGAACTCAATTTAGCCAGGAACTGCAAATTTGGATCCAGAGCTCAAATTCGAACGAGAAACACATATTCGATGCTATCTGGAATTCTAAACCCGAAAAACAAGTTGATTGGTTGATCTGAGCTTTCCCTGAGAAGTTACAGCCAAGCGTATCTCAGAATTGAGGAAAGAACTCAATTTAGCCAGGAACTGCAAATTTGGATCCAGAGTTCCAATTCGAACGGGAAACACATATTGGATGCTATCTGGAATGCTAAACCCAAAAAACAAGTTGATTGGTTGATCTGAGCTTTCCCTGAGAAGTTACAGCCAAGCGTATCTCAGAATTGAGGAAATAACTCAATTTAGCCAGGAACTGCAAATTTGGATCCAGAGCTCAAATTCGAACGAGAAACACATATTCGATGCTATCTGGAATGCTAAACCCGAAAAACAAGTTGATTGGTTGATCTGAGCTTTCCCTGAGAAGTTACAGCCAAGTGTATATCAGAATTGAGGAAAGAAGTCAATTTAGCTAAGAACTGCAAATTTGGATCCAGACCTCAAATTCGAACGAGAAACACATATTGGATGCTATCTGAAATGCTAAACCCGAAAAACAAGTTGATTGGTTGATCTGAGCTTTCCCTGAGAAGTTACAGCCAAGCGTATCTCAGAATTGAGGAAATAACTCATTTTAGTCTGGAACTGCAAATTTGGATCCAGAGCTCAAATTCGAACGAGAAACACATATTAGATGGTATCAGGGATGCAGAAGCCGAAAAACAAGTCTATTGGTTGATCTGAGCTATCCCTGAGAAGTTACAGCCAAGCGTATCTCAGAATTGAGGAAATAACTCATTTTAGTCTGGAACTGCAAATTTGGATCCAGAGCTTAAATTCGAACGAGAAACACATATTGGATGCTATCTGGAATGCTAAACCCAAAAAACAAGTTGATTGGTTGATCTGAGCTTTCCCTTAGAAGTTACAGCCAAGCCAGAATTGAGGAAATAACTCAATTTAGCCAGGAACTGCAAATTTGGATCCAGAGCTCAAATTCGAACGAGAAACACATATTCGATGCTATCTGGAATGCTAAACCCGAAAAACAAGTTGATTGGTTGATCTGAGCTTTCCCTGAGAAGTTACAGCCAAGCGTATCTCAGAATTGAGGAAAGAACTCAATTTAGCCAGGAACTGCAAATTTGGATCCAGAGCTCAAATTCGAACGAGAAACACATATTGGATGCTATCTGGAATGCTAAACCCAAAAAACAAGTTGATTGGTTGATCTGAGCTTTCCCTGAGAAGTTACAGCCAAGCGTATCTCAGAATTGAGGAAATAACTCAATTTAGTCTGGAACTGCAAATTTGCATCCAGAGCTCAAATTCGAACTAGAAACACATATTGGATGGTATCAGGGATGCAGAAGCCGAAAAACAAGTTGATTGGTTGATCTGAGCTTTCCCTGAGAAGGTACAGCCAAGTGTATATCAGAATTGAGGAAAGAATTCAATTTAGCCAAGAACTGCAAATTTGGATCCAGAGCTCAAATTCGAACAAAAAACACATATTGGATGCTATCTGGAATGCTAAACCCAAAAAACAAGTTGATTGGTTGATCTGAGCTTTCCCTGAGAAGTTACAGCCAAGCGTATCTCAGAATTGAGGAAATAACTCAATTTAGCCAGGAACTGCAAATTTGGATCCAGAGCTCAAATTCGAACGAGAAACACATATTCGATGCTATCTGGAATGCTAAACCCGAAAAACAAGTTGATTGGTTGATCTGAGCTTTCCCTGAGAAGTTACAGCCAAGTGTATATCAGAATTGAGGAAAGAAGTCAATTTAGCTAAGAACTGCAAATTTGGATCCAGACCTCAAATTCGAACGAGAAACACATATTGGATGCTATCTGGAATGCTAAACCCGAAAAACAAGTTGATTGGTTGATCTGAGCTTTCCCTGAGAAGTTACAGCCAAGCGTATCTCAGAATTGAGGAAATAACTCATTTTAGTCTGGAACTGCAAATTTGGATCCAGAGCTCAAATTCGAACGAGAAACACATATTAGATGGTATCAGGGATGCAGAAGCCGAAAAACAAGTCTATTGGTTGATCTGAGCTATCCCTGAGAAGTTACAGCCAAGCGTATCTCAGAATTGAGGAAATAACTCATTTTAGTCTGGAACTGCAAATTTGGATCCAGAGCTTAAATTCGAACGAGAAACACATATTGGATGCTATCTGGAATGCTAAACCCAAAAAACAAGTTGATTGGTTGATCTGAGCTTTCCCTTAGAAGTTACAGCCAAGCCAGAATTGAGGAAATAACTCAATTTAGCCAGGAACTGCAAATTTGGATCCAGAGCTCAAATTCGAACGAGAAACACATATTCGATGCTATCTGGAATGCTAAACCCGAAAAACAAGTTGATTGGTTGATCTGAGCTTTCCCTGAGAAGTTACAGCCAAGCGTATCTCAGAATTGAGGAAAGAACTCAATTTAGCCAGGAACTGCAAATTTGGATCCAGAGCTCAAATTCGAACGAGAAACACATATTGGATGCTATCTGGAATGCTAAACCCAAAAAACAAGTTGATTGGTTGATCTGAGCTTTCCCTGAGAAGTTACAGCCAAGCGTATCTCAGAATTGAGGAAATAACTCAATTTAGTCTGGAACTGCAAATTTGCATCCAGAGCTCAAATTCGAACTAGAAACACATATTGGATGGTATCAGGGATGCAGAAGCCGAAAAACAAGTTGATTGGTTGATCTGAGCTTTCCCTGAGAAGGTACAGCCAAGTGTATATCAGAATTGAGGAAAGAATTCAATTTAGCCAAGAACTGCAAATTTGGATCCAGAGCTCAAATTCGAACAAAAAACACATATTGGATGCTATCTGGAATGCTAAACCCGAAAAACAAGTTGATTGGTTGATCTGAGCTTTCCCTGAGAAGTTACAGCCAAGCGTATCTCAGAATTGAGGAAAGAACTCAATTTAGCCAGGAACTGCAAATTTGGATCCAGAGCTCAAATTCGAACGAGAAACACATATTCGATGCTATCTGGAATGCTAAACCCGACAAAGAAGTTGATTGGTTGATGTGACCTTTCCCTGAGAAGTTACAGCCAAGCGTATCTCAGAATTGAGGAAATAACTCAATTTAGTCTGGAACTGCAAATTTGGATCCAGAGTTCAAATTCGAACGAGAAACACATATTGGATGGTATCAGGGATGCAGAAGCCGAAAAACAAGTCTATTGGTTGATTTGAACTTTCCCTGAGAAGTTACAGCCAAGTGTATCTCAGAATTGAGGAAAGAAGTCAATTTAGCTAAGAACTGCAAATTTGGATCCAGAGCTCAAATTCGAACGAGAAACACATATTGGATGCTATCTGGAATGCTAAACCCGAAAAACAAGTTGATTGGTTGATCTGAGCTTTCCCTGAGAAGTTACAGCCAAGCGTATCTCAGAATTGAGGAAATAACTCATTTTAGTCTGGAACTGCAAATTGGGATCCAGAGCTCAAATTCGAACGAGAAACACATATTAGATCGTATCAGGGATGCAGAAGGCGAAAAACAAGTCTATTGGTTGATCTGAGCTATCCCTGAGAAGTTACAGCCAAGCGTATCTCAGAATTGAGGAAATAACTCATTTTAGTCTGGAACTGCAAATTTGGATCCAGATCTCAAATTCGAATGAGAAACACATATTGGATGCTATCTGGAATTATAAACCCAAAAAACAAGTTGATTGGTTGATCTGAGCTTTCCCTGAGAAGTTACAGCCAAGCGTATCTCAGAATTGAGGAAATAACTCAATTTAGCCAGGAACTGCAAATTTGGATCCAGAGCTCAAATTCGAACGAGAAACACATATTCGATGCTATCTGGAATGCTAAACCCGAAAAACAAGTTGATTGGTTGATCTGAGCTTTCCCTGAGAAGTTACAGCCAAGCGTATCTCAGAATTGAGGAAAGAACTCAATTTAGCCAGGAACTGCAAATTTGGATCCAGAGCTCCAATTCGAACGGGAAACACATATTGGATGCTATCTGGAATGCTAAACCCAAAAAACAAGTTGATTGGTTGATCTGAGCTTTCCCTGAGAAGTTACAGCCAAGCGTATCTCAGAATTGAGGAAATAACTCAATTTAGCCAGGAACTGCAAATTTGGATCCAGAGCTCAAATTCGAACGAGAAACACATATTCGATGCTATCTGGAATGCTAAACCCGAAAAACAAGTTGATTGGTTGATCTGAGCTTTCCCTGAGAAGTTACAGCCAAGTGTATATCAGAATTGAGGAAAGAAGTCAATTTAGCTAAGAACTGCAAATTTGGATCCAGACCTCAAATTCGAACGAGAAACACATATTGGATGCTATCTGAAATGCTAAACCCGAAAAACAAGTTGATTGGTTGATCTGAGCTTTCCCTGAGAAGTTACAGCCAAGCGTATCTCAGAATTGAGGAAATAACTCATTTTAGTCTGGAACTGCAAATTTGGATCCGGAGCTCAAATTCGAACGAGAAACACATATTAGATGGTATCAGGGATGCAGAAGCCGAAAAACAAGTCTATTGGTTGATCTGAGCTATCCCTGAGAAGTTACAGCCAAGCGTATCTCAGAATTGAGGAAATAACTCATTTTAGTCTGGAACTGCAAATTTGGATCCAGAGCTTAAATTCGAACGAGAAACACATATTGGATGCTATCTGGAATGCTAAACCCAAAAAACAAGTTGATTGGTTGATCTGAGCTTTCCCTTAGAAGTTACAGCCAAGCCAGAATTGAGGAAATAACTCAATTTAGCCAGGAACTGCAAATTTGGATCCAGAGCTCAAATTCGAACGAGAAACACATATTCGATGCTATCTGGAATGCTAAACCCGAAAAACAAGTTGATTGGTTGATCTGAGCTTTCCCTGAGAAGTTACAGCCAAGCGTATCTCAGAATTGAGGAAAGAACTCAATTTAGTCTGGAACTGCAAATTTGGATCCAGAGTTCAAATTCGAACGAGAAACACATATTGGATGGTATCAGGGATGCAGAAGCCGAAAAACAAGTCTATTGGTTGATTTGAACTTTCCCTGAGAAGTTACAGCCAAGTGTATCTCAGAATTGAGGAAAGAAGTCAATTTAGCTAAGAACTGCAAATTTGGATCCAGAGCTCAAATTCGAACGAGAAACACATATTGGATGCTATCTGGAATGCTAAACCCGAAAAACAAGTTGATTGGTTGATCTGAGCTTTCCCTGAGAAGTTACAGCCAAGCGTATCTCAGAATTGAGGAAATAACTCATTTTAGTCTGGAACTGCAAATTGGGATCCAGAGCTCAAATTCGAACGAGAAACACATATTAGATCGTATCAGGGATGCAGAAGGCGAAAAACAAGTCTATTGGTTGATCTGAGCTATCCCTGAGAAGTTACAGCCAAGCGTATCTCAGAATTGAGGAAATAACTCATTTTAGTCTGGAACTGCAAATTTGGATCCAGATCTCAAATTCGAATGAGAAACACATATTGGATGCTATCTGGAATTATAAACCCAAAAAACAAGTTGATTGGTTGATCTGAGCTTTCCCTGAGAAGTTACAGCCAAGCGTATCTCAGAATTGAGGAAATAACTCAATTTAGCCAGGAACTGCAAATTTGGATCCAGAGCTCAAATTCGAACGAGAAACACATATTCGATGCTATCTGGAATGCTAAACCCGAAAAACAAGTTGATTGGTTGATCTGAGCTTTCCCTGAGAAGTTACAGCCAAGCGTATCTCAGAATTGAGGAAAGAACTCAATTTAGCCAGGAACTGCAAATTTGGATCCAGAGCTCAAATTCGAACGAGAAACACATATTCGATGCTATCTGGAATGCTAAACCCGAAAAACAAGTTGATTGGTTGATCTGAGCTTTCCCTGAGAAGTTACAGCCAAGTGTATATCAGAATTGAGGAAAGAAGTCAATTTAGCTAAGAACTGCAAATTTGGATCCAGACCTCAAATTCGAACGAGAAACACATATTGGATGCTATCTGAAATGCTAAACCCGAAAAACAAGTTGATTGGTTGATCTGAGCTTTCCCTGAGAAGTTACAGCCAAGCGTATCTCAGAATTGAGGAAATAACTCATTTTAGTCTGGAACTGCAAATTTGGATCCAGAGCTCAAATTCGAACGAGAAACACATATTAGATGGTATCAGGGATGCAGAAGCCGAAAAACAAGTCTATTGGTTGATCTGAGCTATCCCTGAGAAGTTACAGCCAAGCGTATCTCAGAATTGAGGAAATAACTCATTTTAGTCTGGAACTGCAAATTTGGATCCAGAGCTTAAATTCGAACGAGAAACACATATTGGATGCTATCTGGAATGCTAAACCCAAAAAACAAGTTGATTGGTTGATCTGAGCTTTCCCTTAGAAGTTACAGCCAAGCCAGAATTGAGGAAATAACTCAATTTAGCCAGGAACTGCAAATTTGGATCCAGAGCTCAAATTCGAACGAGAAACACATATTCGATGCTATCTGGAATGCTAAACCCGAAAAACAAGTTGATTGGTTGATCTGAGCTTTCCCTGAGAAGTTACAGCCAAGCGTATCTCAGAATTGAGGAAAGAACTCAATTTAGCCAGGAACTGCAAATTTGGATCCAGAGCTCAAATTCGAACGAGAAACACATATTGGATGCTATCTGGAATGCTAAACCCAAAAAACAAGTTGATTGGTTGATCTGAGCTTTCCCTGAGAAGTTACAGCCAAGCGTATCTCAGAATTTAGGAAATAACTCAATTTAGTCTGGAACTGCAAATTTGCATCCAGAGCTCAAATTCGAACTAGAAACACATATTGGATGGTATCAGGGATGCAGAAGCCGAAAAACAAGTTGATTGGTTGATCTGAGCTTTCCCTGAGAAGGTACAGCCAAGTGTATATCAGAATTGAGGAAAGAATTCAATTTAGCCAAGAACTGCAAATTTGGATCCAGAGCTCAAATTCGAACAAAAAACACATATTGGATGCTATCTGGAATGCTAAACCCGAAAAACAAGTTGATTGGTTGATCTGAGCTTTCCCTGAGAAGTTACAGCCAAGCGTATCTCAGAATTGAGGAAAGAACTCAATTTAGCCAGGAACTGCAAATTTGGATCCAGAGCTCAAATTCGAACGAGAAACACATATTCGATGCTATCTGGAATGCTAAACCCGAAAAAGAAGTTGATTGGTTGATCTGACCTTTCCCTGAGAAGTTACAGCCAAGCGTATCTCAGAATTGAGGAAATAACTCAATTTAGTCTGGAACTGCAAATTTGGATCCAGAGTTCAAATTCGAACGAGAAACACATATTGGATGGTATCAGGGATGCAGAAGCCGAAAAACAAGTCTATTGGTTGATTTGAACTTTCCCTGAGAAGTTACAGCCAAGCGTATCTCAGAATTGAGGAAATAACTCAATTTAGCCAGGAACTGCAAATTTGGATCCAGAGCTCAAATTCGAACGAGAAACACATATTCGATGCTATCTGGAATGCTAAACCCGAAAAACAAGTTGATTGGTTGATCTGAGCTTTCCCTGAGAAGTTACAGCCAAGCGTATCTCAGAATTGAGGAAATAACTCAATTTAGTCTGGAACTGCAAATTTGGATCCAGAGTTCAAATTCGAACGAGAAACACATATTGGATGGTATCAGGGATGCAGAAGCCGAAAAACAAGTCTATTGGTTGATTTGAACTTTCCCTGAGAAGTTACAGCCAAGTGTATCTCAGAATTGAGGAAAGAAGTCAATTTAGCTAAGAACTGCAAATTTGGATCCAGAGCTCAAATTCGAACGAGAAACACATATTCGATGCTATCTGGAATGCTAAACCCGAAAAACAAGTTGATTGGTTGATCTGAGCTTTCCCTGAGAAGTTACAGCCAAGCGTATCTCAGAATTGAGGAAATAACTCATTTTAGTCTGGAACTGCAAATTGGGATCCAGAGCTCAAATTCGAACGAGAAACACATATTAGATCGTATCAGGGATGCAGAAGGCGAAAAACAAGTCTATTGGTTGATCTGAGCTATCCCTGAGAAGTTACAGCCAAGCGTATCTCAGAATTGAGGAAATAACTCATTTTAGTCTGGAACTGCAAATTTGGATCCAGATCTCAAATTCGAATGAGAAACACATATTGGATGCTATCTGGAATTATAAACCCAAAAAACAAGTTGATTGGTTGATCTGAGCTTTCCCTGAGAAGTTACAGCCAAGCGTATCTCAGAATTGAGGAAATAACTCAATTTAGCCAGGAACTGCAAATTTGGATCCAGAGCTCAAATTCGAACGAGAAACACATATTCGATGCTATCTGGAATGCTAAACCCGAAAAACAAGTTGATTGGTTGATCTGAGCTTTCCCTGAGAAGTTACAGCCAAGCGTATCTCAGAATTGAGGAAAGAACTCAATTTAGCCAGGAACTGCAAATTTGGATCCAGAGCTCAAATTCGAACGAGAAACACATATTCGATGCTATCTGGAATGCTAAACCCGAAAAACAAGTTGATTGGTTGATCTGAGCTTTCCCTGAGAAGTTACAGCCAAGTGTATCTCAGAATTGAGGAAAGAAGTCAATTTAGCTAAGAACTGCAAATTTGGATCCAGAGCTCAAATTCGAACGAGAAACACATATTGGATGCTATCTGGAATGCTAAACCCGAAAAACAAGTTGATTGGTTGATCTGAGCTTTCCCTGAGAAGTTACAGCCAAGCGTATCTCAGAATTGAGGAAATAACTCATTTTAGTCTGGAACTGCAAATTGGGATCCAGAGCTCAAATTCGAACGAGAAACACATATTAGATCGTATCAGGGATGCAGAAGGCGAAAAACAAGTCTATTGGTTGATCTGAGCTATCCCTGAGAAGTTACAGCCAAGCGTATCTCAGAATTGAGGAAATAACTCATTTTAGTCTGGAACTGCAAATTTGGATCCAGATCTCAAATTCGAATGAGAAACACATATTGGATGCTATCTGGAATTATAAACCCAAAAAACAAGTTGATTGGTTGATCTGAGCTTTCCCTGAGAAGTTACAGCCAAGCGTATCTCAGAATTGAGGAAATAACTCAATTTAGCCAGGAACTGCAAATTTGGATCCAGAGCTCAAATTCGAACGAGAAACACATATTCGATGCTATCTGGAATGCTAAACCCGAAAAACAAGTTGATTGGTTGATCTGAGCTTTCCCTGAGAAGTTACAGCCAAGTGTATATCAGAATTGAGGAAAGAAGTCAATTTAGCTAAGAACTGCAAATTTGGATCCAGACCTCAAATTCGAACGAGAAACACATATTGGATGCTATCTGAAATGCTAAACCCGGAAAACAAGTTGATTGGTTGATCTGAGCTTTCCCTGAGAAGTTACAGCCAAGCGTATCTCAGAATTGAGGAAATAACTCATTTTAGTCTGGAACTGCAAATTTGGATCCAGAGCTCAAATTCGAACGAGAAACACATATTAGATGGTATCAGGGATGCAGAAGCCGAAAAACAAGTCTATTGGTTGATCTGAGCTATCCCTGAGAAGTTACAGCCAAGCGTATCTCAGAATTGAGGAAATAACTCATTTTAGTCTGGAACTGCAAATTTGGATCCAGAGCTTAAATTCGAACGAGAAACACATATTGGATGCTATCTGGAATGCTAAACCCAAAAAACAAGTTGATTGGTTGATCTGAGCTTTCCCTTAGAAGTTACAGCCAAGCCAGAATTGAGGAAATAACTCAATTTAGCCAGGAACTGCAAATTTGGATCCAGAGCTCAAATTCGAACGAGAAACACATATTCGATGCTATCTGGAATGCTAAACCCGAAAAACAAGTTGATTGGTTGATCTGAGCTTTCCCTGAGAAGTTACAGCCAAGCGTATCTCAGAATTGAGGAAAGAACTCAATTTAGTCTGGAACTGCAAATTTGGATCCAGAGTTCAAATTCGAACGAGAAACACATATTGGATGGTATCAGGGATGCAGAAGCCGAAAAACAAGTCTATTGGTTGATTTGAACTTTCCCTGAGAAGTTACAGCCAAGTGTATCTCAGAATTGAGGAAAGAAGTCAATTTAGCTAAGAACTGCAAATTTGGATCCAGAGCTCAAATTCGAACGAGAAACACATATTGGATGCTATCTGGAATGCTAAACCCGAAAAACAAGTTGATTGGTTGATCTGAGCTTTCCCTGAGAAGTTACAGCCAAGCGTATCTCAGAATTGAGGAAATAACTCATTTTAGTCTGGAACTGCAAATTGGGATCCAGAGCTCAAATTCGAACGAGAAACACATATTAGATCGTATCAGGGATGCAGAAGGCGAAAAACAAGTCTATTGGTTGATCTGAGCTATCCCTGAGAAGTTACAGCCAAGCGTATCTCAGAATTGAGGAAATAACTCATTTTAGTCTGGAACTGCAAATTTGGATCCAGATCTCAAATTCGAATGAGAAACAAATATTGGATGCTATCTGGAATTATAAACCCAAAAAACAAGTTGATTGGTTGATCTGAGCTTTCCCTGAGAAGTTACAGCCAAGCGTATCTCAGAATTGAGGAAATAACTCAATTTAGCCAGGAACTGCAAATTTGGATCCAGAGCTCAAATTCGAACGAGAAACACATATTCGATGCTATCTGGAATGCTAAACCCGAAAAACAAGTTGATTGGTTGATCTGAGCTTTCCCTGAGAAGTTACAGCCAAGCGTATCTCAGAATTGAGGAAAGAACTCAATTTAGCCAGGAACTGCAAACTTGGATCCAGAGCTCCAATTCGAACGGGAAACACATATTGGATGCTATCTGGAATGCTAAACCCAAAAAACAAGTTGATTGGTTGATCTGAGCTTTCCCTGAGAAGTTACAGCCAAGCGTATCTCAGAATTGAGGAAATAACTCAATTTAGCCAGGAACTGCAAATTTGGATCCAGAGCTCAAATTCGAACGAGAAACACATATTCGATGCTATCTGGAATGCTAAACCCGAAAAACAAGTTGATTGGTTGATCTGAGCTTTCCCTGAGAAGTTACAGCCAAGTGTATATCAGAATTGAGGAAAGAAGTCAATTTAGCTAAGAACTGCAAATTTGGATCCAGACCTCAAATTCGAACGAGAAACACATATTGGATGCTATCTGAAATGCTAAACCCGAAAAACAAGTTGATTGGTTGATCTGAGCTTTCCCTGAGAAGTTACAGCCAAGCGTATCTCAGAATTGAGGAAATAACTCATTTTAGTCTGGAACTGCAAATTTGGATCCAGAGCTCAAATTCGAACGAGAAACACATATTAGATGGTATCAGGGATGCAGAAGCCGAAAAACAAGTCTATTGGTTGATCTGAGCTATCCCTGAGAAGTTACAGCCAAGCGTATCTCAGAATTGAGGAAATAACTCATTTTAGTCTGGAACTGCAAATTTGGATCCAGAGCTTAAATTCGAACGAGAAACACATATTGGATGCTATCTGGAATGCTAAACCCAAAAAACAAGTTGATTGGTTGATCTGAGCTTTCCCTTAGAAGTTACAGCCAAGCCAGAATTGAGGAAATAACTCAATTTAGCCAGGAACTGCAAATTTGGATCCAGAGCTCAAATTCGAACGAGAAACACATATTCGATGCTATCTGGAATGCTAAACCCGAAAAACAAGTTGATTGGTTGATCTGAGCTTTCCCTGAGAAGTTACAGCCAAGCGTATCTCAGAATTGAGGAAAGAACTCAATTTAGCCAGGAACTGCAAATTTGGATCCAGAGCTCAAATTCGAACGAGAAACACATATTGGATGCTATCTGGAATGCTAAACCCAAAAAACAAGTTGATTGGTTGATCTGAGCTTTCCCTGAGAAGTTACAGCCAAGCGTATCTCAGAATTTAGGAAATAACTCAATTTAGTCTGGAACTGCAAATTTGCATCCAGAGCTCAAATTCGAACTAGAAACACATATTGGATGGTATCAGGGATGCAGAAGCCGAAAAACAAGTTGATTGGTTGATCTGAGCTTTCCCTGAGAAGGTACAGCCAAGTGTATATCAGAATTGAGGAAAGAATTCAATTTAGCCAAGAACTGCAAATTTGGATCCAGAGCTCAAATTCGAACAAAAAACACATATTGGATGCTATCTGGAATGCTAAACCCGAAAAACAAGTTGATTGGTTGATCTGAGCTTTCCCTGAGAAGTTACAGCCAAGCGTATCTCAGAATTGAGGAAAGAACTCAATTTAGCCAGGAACTGCAAATTTGGATCCAGAGCTCAAATTCGAACGAGAAACACATATTCGATGCTATCTGGAATGCTAAACCCGAAAAAGAAGTTGATTGGTTGATCTGACCTTTCCCTGAGAAGTTACAGCCAAGCGTATCTCAGAATTGAGGAAATAACTCAATTTAGTCTGGAACTGCAAATTTGGATCCAGAGTTCAAATTCGAACGAGAAACACATATTGGATGGTATCAGGGATGCAGAAGCCGAAAAACAAGTCTATTGGTTGATTTGAACTTTCCCTGAGAAGTTACAGCCAAGTGTATCTCAGAATTGAGGAAAGAAGTCAATTTAGCTAAGAACTGCAAATTTGGATCCAGAGCTCAAATTCGAACGAGAAACACATATTCGATGCTATCTGGAATGCTAAACCCGAAAAACAAGTTGATTGGTTGATCTGAGCTTTCCCTGAGAAGTTACAGCCAAGCGTATCTCAGAATTGAGGAAATAACTCATTTTAGTCTGGAACTGCAAATTGGGATCCAGAGCTCAAATTCGAACGAGAAACACATATTAGATCGTATCAGGGATGCAGAAGGCGAAAAACAAGTCTATTGGTTGATCTGAGCTATCCCTGAGAAGTTACAGCCAAGCGTATCTCAGAATTGAGGAAATAACTCATTTTAGTCTGGAACTGCAAATTTGGATCCAGATCTCAAATTCGAATGAGAAACACATATTGGATGCTATCTGGAATTATAAACCCAAAAAACAAGTTGATTGGTTGATCTGAGCTTTCCCTGAGAAGTTACAGCCAAGCGTATCTCAGAATTGAGGAAATAACTCAATTTAGCCAGGAACTGCAAATTTGGATCCAGAGCTCAAATTCGAACGAGAAACACATATTCGATGCTATCTGGAATGCTAAACCCGAAAAACAAGTTGATTGGTTGATCTGAGCTTTCCCTGAGAAGTTACAGCCAAGCGTATCTCAGAATTGAGGAAAGAACTCAATTTAGCCAGGAACTGCAAATTTGGATCCAGAGCTCAAATTCGAACGAGAAACACATATTCGATGCTATCTGGAATGCTAAACCCGAAAAACAAGTTGATTGGTTGATCTGAGCTTTCCCTGAGAAGTTACAGCCAAGTGTATCTCAGAATTGAGGAAAGAAGTCAATTTAGCTAAGAACTGCAAATTTGGATCCAGAGCTCAAATTCGAACGAGAAACACATATTGGATGCTATCTGGAATGCTAAACCCGAAAAACAAGTTGATTGGTTGATCTGAGCTTTCCCTGAGAAGTTACAGCCAAGCGTATCTCAGAATTGAGGAAATAACTCATTTTAGTCTGGAACTGCAAATTTGGATCCAGATCTCAAATTCGAATGAGAAACACATATTGGATGCTATCTGGAATTATAAACCCAAAAAACAAGTTGATTGGTTGATCTGAGCTTTCCCTGAGAAGTTACAGCCAAGCGTATCTCAGAATTGAGGAAATAACTCAATTTAGCCAGGAACTGCAAATTTGGATCCAGAGCTCAAATTCGAACGAGAAACACATATTCGATGCTATCTGGAATGCTAAACCCGAAAAACAAGTTGATTGGTTGATCTGAGCTTTCCCTGAGAAGTTACAGCCAAGTGTATATCAGAATTGAGGAAAGAAGTCAATTTAGCTAAGAACTGCAAATTTGGATCCAGACCTCAAATTCGAACGAGAAACACATATTGGATGCTATCTGAAATGCTAAACCCGAAAAACAAGTTGATTGGTTGATCTGAGCTTTCCCTGAGAAGTTACAGCCAAGCGTATCTCAGAATTGAGGAAATAACTCATTTTAGTCTGGAACTGCAAATTTGGATCCAGAGCTCAAATTCGAACGAGAAACACATATTAGATGGTATCAGGGATGCTAAACCCGAAAAACAAGTTGATTGGTTGATCTGAGCTTTCCCTGAGAAGTTACAGCCAAGCGTATCTCAGAATTGAGGAAAGAACTCAATTTAGCCAGGAACTGCAAATTTGGATCCAGAGCTCAAATTCGAACGAGAAACACATATTGGATGCTATCTGGAATGCTAAACCCAAAAAACAAGTTGATTGGTTGATCTGAGCTTTCCCTGAGAAGTTACAGCCAAGCGTATCTCAGAATTGAGGAAATAACTCAATTTAGTCTGGAACTGCAAATTTGCATCCAGAGCTCAAATTCGAACTAGAAACACATATTGGATGGTATCAGGGATGCAGAAGCCGAAAAACAAGTTGATTGGTTGATCTGAGCTTTCCCTGAGAAGGTACAGCCAAGTGTATATCAGAATTGAGGAAAGAATTCAATTTAGCCAAGAACTGCAAATTTGGATCCAGAGCTCAAATTCGAACAAAAAACACATATTGGATGCTATCTGGAATGCTAAACCCGAAAAACAAGTTGATTGGTTGATCTGAGCTTTCCCTGAGAAGTTACAGCCAAGCGTATCTCAGAATTGAGGAAAGAACTCAATTTAGCCAGGAACTGCAAATTTGGATCCAGAGCTCAAATTCGAACGAGAAACACATATTCGATGCTATCTGGAATGCTAAACCCGAAAAAGAAGTTGATTGGTTGATCTGACCTTTCCCTGAGAAGTTACAGCCAAGCGTATCTCAGAATTGAGGAAATAACTCAATTTAGTCTGGAACTGCAAATTTGGATCCAGAGTTCAAATTCGAACGAGAAACACATATTGGATGGTATCAGGGATGCAGAAGCCGAAAAACAAGTCTATTGGTTGATTTGAACTTTCCCTGAGAAGTTACAGCCAAGTGTATCTCAGAATTGAGGAAAGAAGTCAATTTAGCTAAGAACTGCAAATTTGGATCCAGAGCTCAAATTCGAACGAGAAACACATATTGGATGCTATCTGGAATGCTAAACCCGAAAAACAAGTTGATTGGTTGATCTGAGCTTTCCCTGAGAAGTTACAGCCAAGCGTATCTCAGAATTGAGGAAATAACTCATTTTAGTCTGGAACTGCAAATTGGGATCCAGAGCTCAAATTCGAACGAGAAACACATATTAGATCGTATCAGGGATGCAGAAGGCGAAAAACAAGTCTATTGGTTGATCTGAGCTATCCCTGAGAAGTTACAGCCAAGCGTATCTCAGAATTGAGGAAATAACTCATTTTAGTCTGGAACTGCAAATTTGGATCCAGATCTCAAATTCGAACGAGAAACACATATTGGATGCTATCTGGAATTATAAACCCAAAAAACAAGTTGATTGGTTGATCTGAGCTTTCCCTGAGAAGTTACAGCCAAGCGTATCTCAGAATTGAGGAAATAACTCAATTTAGCCAGGAACTGCAAATTTGGATCCAGAGCTCAAATTCGAACGAGAAACACATATTCGATGCTATCTGGAATGCTAAACCCGAAAAACAAGTTGATTGGTTGATCTGAGCTTTCCCTGAGAAGTTACAGCCAAGCGTATCTCAGAATTGAGGAAAGAACTCAATTTAGCCAGGAACTGCAAATTTGGATCCAGAGCTCAAATTCGAACGAGAAACACATATTCGATGCTATCTGGAATGCTAAACCCGAAAAACAAGTTGATTGGTTGATCTGACCTTTCCCTGAGAAGTTACAGCCAAGCGTATCTCAGAATTGAGGAAAGAACTCAATTTAGTCTGGAAATGCAAATTTGGATCCAGAGCTTAAATTCGAACGAGAAACACATATTGGATGGTATCAGGGATGCAGAAGCCGAAAAACAAGTCTATTGGTTGATCTGAACTTTCCCTGAGAAGTTACAGCCAAGCGTATCTCAGAATTGAGGAAATAACTCAATTTAGCCAGGAACTGCAAATTTGGATCCAGAGCTCAAATTCGAACGAGAAACACATATTCGATGCTATCTGGAATTCTAAACCCGAAAAACAAGTTGATTGGTTGATCTGAGCTTTCCCTGAGAAGTTACAGCCAAGCGTATCTCAGAATTGAGGAAAGAACTCAATTTAGCCAGGAACTGCAAATTTGGATCCAGAGCTCCAATTTGAACGGGAAACACATATTGGATGCTATCTGGAATGCTAAACCCAAAAAACAAGTTGATTGGTTGATCTGAGCTTTCCCTGAGAAGTTACAGCCAAGCGTATCTCAGAATTTAGGAAATAACTCAATTTAGTCTGGAACTGCAAATTTGCATCCAGAGCTCAAATTCGAACTAGAAACACATATTGGATGGTATCAGGGATGCAGAAGCCGAAAAACAAGTTGATTGGTTGATCTGAGCTTTCCCTGAGAAGGTACAGCCAAGTGTATATCAGAATTGAGGAAAGAATTCAATTTAGCCAAGAACTGCAAATTTGGATCCAGAGCTCAAATTCGAACAAAAAACACATATTGGATGCTATCTGGAATGCTAAACCCGAAAAACAAGTTGATTGGTTGATCTGAGCTTTCCCTGAGAAGTTACAGCCAAGCGTATCTCAGAATTGAGGAAAGAACTCAATTTAGCCAGGAACTGCAAATTTGGATCCAGAGCTCAAATTCGAACGAGAAACACATATTCGATGCTATCTGGAATGCTAAACCCGAAAAAGAAGTTGATTGGTTGATCTGACCTTTCCCTGAGAAGTTACAGCCAAGCGTATCTCAGAATTGAGGAAATAACTCAATTTAGTCTGGAACTGCAAATTTGGATCCAGAGTTCAAATTCGAACGAGAAACACATATTGGATGGTATCAGGGATGCAGAAGCCGAAAAACAAGTCTATTGGTTGATTTGAACTTTCCCTGAGAAGTTACAGCCAAGTGTATCTCAGAATTGAGGAAAGAAGTCAATTTAGCTAAGAACTGCAAATTTGGATCCAGAGCTCAAATTCGAACGAGAAACACATATTGGATGCTATCTGGAATGCTAAACCCGAAAAACAAGTTGATTGGTTGATCTGAGCTTTCCCTGAGAAGTTACAGCCAAGCGTATCTCAGAATTGAGGAAATAACTCATTTTAGTCTGGAACTGCAAATTGGGATCCAGAGCTCAAATTCGAACGAGAAACACATATTAGATCGTATCAGGGATGCAGAAGGCGAAAAACAAGTCTATTGGTTGATCTGAGCTATCCCTGAGAAGTTACAGCCAAGCGTATCTCAGAATTGAGGAAATAACTCATTTTAGTCTGGAACTGCAAATTTGGATCCAGATCTCAAATTCGAATGAGAAACACATATTGGATGCTATCTGGAATTATAAACCCAAAAAACAAGTTGATTGGTTGATCTGAGCTTTCCCTGAGAAGTTACAGCCAAGCGTATCTCAGAATTGAGGAAATAACTCAATTTAGCCAGGAACTGCAAATTTGGATCCAGAGCTCAAATTCGAACGAGAAACACATATTCGATGCTATCTGGAATGCTAAACCCGAAAAACAAGTTGATTGGTTGATCTGAGCTTTCCCTGAGAAGTTACAGCCAAGCGTATCTCAGAATTGAGGAAAGAACTCAATTTAGCCAGGAACTGCAAATTTGGATCCAGAGCTCAAATTCGAACGAGAAACACATATTCGATGCTATCTGGAATGCTAAACCCGAAAAACAAGTTGATTGGTTGATCTGAGCTTTCCCTGAGAAGTTACAGCCAAGTGTATCTCAGAATTGAGGAAAGAAGTCAATTTAGCTAAGAACTGCAAATTTGGATCCAGAGCTCAAATTCGAACGAGAAACACATATTGGATGCTATCTGGAATGCTAAACCCGAAAAACAAGTTGATTGGTTGATCTGAGCTTTCCCTGAGAAGTTACAGCCAAGCGTATCTCAGAATTGAGGAAATAACTCATTTTAGTCTGGAACTGCAAATTGGGATCCAGAGCTCAAATTCGAACGAGAAACACATATTAGATCGTATCAGGGATGCAGAAGGCGAAAAACAAGTCTATTGGTTGATCTGAGCTATCCCTGAGAAGTTACAGCCAAGCGTATCTCAGAATTGAGGAAATAACTCATTTTAGTTTGGAACTGCAAATTTGGATCCAGATCTCAAATTCGAATGAGAAACACATATTGGATGCTATCTGGAATTATAAACCCAAAAAACAAGTTGATTGGTTGATCTGAGCTTTCCCTGAGAAGTTACAGCCAAGCGTATCTCAGAATTGAGGAAATAACTCAATTTAGCCAGGAACTGCAAATTTGGATCCAGAGCTCAAATTCGAACGAGAAACACATATTCGATGCTATCTGGAATGCTAAACCCGAAAAACAAGTTGATTGGTTGATCTGAGCTTTCCCTGAGAAGTTACAGCCAAGTGTATATCAGAATTGAGGAAAGAAGTCAATTTAGCTAAGAACTGCAAATTTGGATCCAGACCTCAAATTCGAACGAGAAACACATATTGGATGCTATCTGAAATGCTAAACCCGAAAAACAAGTTGATTGGTTGATCTGAGCTTTCCCTGAGAAGTTACAGCCAAGCGTATCTCAGAATTGAGGAAATAACTCATTTTAGTCTGGAACTGCAAATTTGGATCCAGAGCTCAAATTCGAACGAGAAACACATATTAGATGGTATCAGGGATGCAGAAGCCGAAAAACAAGTCTATTGGTTGATCTGAGCTATCCCTGAGAAGTTACAGCCAAGCGTATCTCAGAATTGAGGAAATAACTCATTTTAGTCTGGAACTGCAAATTTGGATCCAGAGCTTAAATTCGAACGAGAAACACATATTGGATGCTATCTGGAATGCTAAACCCAAAAAACAAGTTGATTGGTTGATCTGAGCTTTCCCTTAGAAGTTACAGCCAAGCCAGAATTGAGGAAATAACTCAATTTAGCCAGGAACTGCAAATTTGGATCCAGAGCTCAAATTCGAACGAGAAACACATATTCGATGCTATCTGGAATGCTAAACCCGAAAAACAAGTTGATTGGTTGATCTGAGCTTTCCCTGAGAAGTTACAGCCAAGCGTATCTCAGAATTGAGGAAAGAACTCAATTTAGCCAGGAACTGCAAATTTGGATCCAGAGCTCAAATTCGAACGAGAAACACATATTGGATGCTATCTGGAATGCTAAACCCAAAAAACAAGTTGATTGGTTGATCTGAGCTTTCCCTGAGAAGTTACAGCCAAGCGTATCTCAGAATTGAGGAAATAACTCAATTTAGTCTGGAACTGCAAATTTGCATCCAGAGCTCAAATTCGAACTAGAAACACATATTGGATGGTATCAGGGATGCAGAAGCCGAAAAACAAGTTGATTGGTTGATCTGAGCTTTCCCTGAGAAGGTACAGCCAAGTGTATATCAGAATTGAGGAAAGAATTCAATTTAGCCAAGAACTGCAAATTTGGATCCAGAGCTCAAATTCGAACAAAAAACACATATTGGATGCTATCTGGAATGCTAAACCCGAAAAACAAGTTGATTGGTTGATCTGAGCTTTCCCTGAGAAGTTACAGCCAAGCGTATCTCAGAATTGAGGAAAGAACTCAATTTAGCCAGGAACTGCAAATTTGGATCCAGAGCTCAAATTCGAACGAGAAACACATATTCGATGCTATCTGGAATGCTAAACCCGAAAAAGAAGTTGATTGGTTGATCTGACCTTTCCCTGAGAAGTTACAGCCAAGCGTATCTCAGAATTGAGGAAATAACTCAATTTAGTCTGGAACTGCAAATTTGGATCCAGAGTTCAAATTCGAACGAGAAACACATATTGGATGGTATCAGGGATGCAGAAGCCGAAAAACAAGTCTATTGGTTGATTTGAACTTTCCCTGAGAAGTTACAGCCAAGTGTATCTCAGAATTGAGGAAAGAAGTCAATTTAGCTAAGAACTGCAAATTTGGATCCAGAGCTCAAATTCGAACGAGAAACACATATTGGATGCTATCTGGAATGCTAAACCCGAAAAACAAGTTGATTGGTTGATCTGAGCTTTCCCTGAGAAGTTACAGCCAAGCGTATCTCAGAATTGAGGAAATAACTCATTTTAGTCTGGAACTGCAAATTGGGATCCAGAGCTCAAATTCGAACGAGAAACACATATTAGATCGTATCAGGGATGCAGAAGGCGAAAAACAAGTCTATTGGTTGATCTGAGCTATCCCTGAGAAGTTACAGCCAAGCGTATCTCAGAATTGAGGAAATAACTCATTTTAGTCTGGAACTGCAAATTTGGATCCAGATCTCAAATTCGAACGAGAAACACATATTGGATGCTATCTGGAATTATAAACCCAAAAAACAAGTTGATTGGTTGATCTGAGCTTTCCCTGAGAAGTTACAGCCAAGCGTATCTCAGAATTGAGGAAATAACTCAATTTAGCCAGGAACTGCAAATTTGGATCCAGAGCTCAAATTCGAACGAGAAACACATATTCGATGCTATCTGGAATGCTAAACCCGAAAAACAAGTTGATTGGTTGATCTGAGCTTTCCCTGAGAAGTTACAGCCAAGCGTATCTCAGAATTGAGGAAAGAACTCAATTTAGCCAGGAACTGCAAATTTGGATCCAGAGCTCAAATTCGAACGAGAAACACATATTCGATGCTATCTGGAATGCTAAACCCGAAAAACAAGTTGATTGGTTGATCTGACCTTTCCCTGAGAAGTTACAGCCAAGCGTATCTCAGAATTGAGGAAAGAACTCAATTTAGTCTGGATATGCAAATTTGGATCCAGAGCTTAAATTCGAACGAGAAACACATATTGGATGGTATCAGGGATGCAGAAGCCGAAAAACAAGTTTATTGGTTGATCTGAACTTTCCCTGAGAAGTTACAGCCAAGCGTATCTCAGAATTGAGGAAATAACTCATTTTAGTCTGTTACTGCAAATTTGGATCCAGAGCTCAAATTCGAACGAGAAACACATATTGGATGCTATCTGGAATGCTAAACCCAAAAAACAAGTTGATTGGTTGATCTGAGCTTTCCCTGAGAAGTTACAGCCAAGCGTATCTCAGAATTGAGGAAAGAACTCAATTTAGCCAGGAACTGCAAATTTGGATCCAGAGCTCAAATTCGAACGAGAAACACATATTCGATGCTATCTGGAATTCTAAACCCGAAAAACAAGTTGATTGGTTGATCTGAGCTTTCCCTGAGAAGTTACAGCCAAGCGTATCTCAGAATTGAGGAAAGAACTCAATTTAGCCAGGAACTGCAAATTTGGATCCAGAGCTCCAATTTGAACGGGAAACACATATTGGATGCTATCTGGAATGCTAAACCCAAAAAACAAGTTGATTGGTTGATCTGAGCTTTCCCTGAGAAGTTACAGCCAAGCGTATCTCAGAATTGAGGAAATAACTCAATTTAGCCAGGAACTGCAAATTTGGATCCAGAGCTCAAATTCGAACGAGAAACACATATTCGATGCTATCTGGAATGCTAAACCCGAAAAACAAGTTGATTGGTTGATCTGAGCTTTCCCCGAGAAGTTACAGCCAAGTGTATATCAGAATTGAGGAAAGAAGTCAATTTAGCTAAGAACTGCAAATTTGGATCCAGACCTCAAATTCGAACGAGAAACACATATTGGATGCTATCTGAAATGCTAAACCCGAAAAACAAGTTGATTGGTTGATCTGAGCTTTCCCTGAGAAGTTACAGCCAAGCGTATCTCAGAATTGAGGAAATAACTCATTTTAGTCTGGAACTGCAAATTTGGATCCAGAGCTCAAATTCGAATGAGAAACACATATTAGATGGTATCACGGATGCAGAAGCCGAAAAACAAGTCTATTGGTTGATCTGAGCTATCCCTGAGAAGTTACAGCCAAGCGTATCTCAGAATTGAGGAAATAACTCATTTTAGTCTGGAACTGCAAATTGGGATCCAGAGCTCAAATTCGAACGAGAAAGACATATTAGATCGTATCAGGGATGCAGAAGGCGAAAAACAAGTCTATTGGTTGATCTGAGCTATCCCTGAGAAGTTACAGCCAAGCGTATCTCAGAATTGAGGAAATAACTCATTTTAGTCTGGAACTGCAAATTTGGATCCAGATCTCAAATTCGAACGAGAAACACATATTGGGGATGCTATCTGGAATTATAAACCCAAAAAACAAGTTGATTGGTTGATCTGAGCTTTCCCTGAGAAGTTACAGCCAAGCGTATCTCAGAATTGAGGAAATAACTCAATTTAGCCAGGAACTGCAAATTTGGATCCAGAGCTCAAATTCGAACGAGAAACACATATTCGATGCTATCTGGAATGCTAAACCCGAAAAACAAGTTGATTGGTTGATCTGAGCTTTCCCTGAGAAGTTACAGCCAAGCGTATCTCAGAATTGAGGAAAGAACTCAATTTAGCCAGGAACTGCAAATTTGGATCCAGAGCTCAAATTCGAACGAGAAACACATATTCGATGCTATCTGGAATGCTAAACCCGAAAAACAAGTTGATTGGTTGATCTGACCTTTCCCTGAGAAGTTACAGCCAAGCGTATCTCAGAATTGAGGAAAGAACTCAATTTAGTCTGGAAATGCAAATTTGGATCCAGAGCTTAAATTCGAACGAGAAACACATATTGGATGGTATCAGGGATGCAGAAGCCGAAAAACAAGTCTATTGGTTGATCTGAACTTTCCCTGAGAAGTTACAGCCAAGCGTATCTCAGAATTGAGGAAATAACTCATTTTAGTCTGGAACTGCAAATTTGGATCCAGAGCTCAAATTCGAACGAGAAACACATATTGGATGCTATCTGGAATGCTAAACCCAAAAAACAAGTTGATTGGTTGATCTGAGCTTTCCCTGAGAAGTTACAGCCAAGCGTATCTCAGAATTGAGGAAAGAACTCAATTTAGCCAGGAACTGCAAATTGGGATCCAGAGCTCAAATTCGAACGAGAAACACATATTCGATGCTATCTGGAATTCTAAACCCGAAAAACAAGTTGATTGGTTGATCTGAGCTTTCCCTGAGAAGTTACAGCCAAGCGTATCTCAGAATTGAGGAAAGAACTCAATTTAGCCAGGAACTGCAAATTTGGATCCAGAGCTCCAATTTGAACGGGAAACACATATTGGATGCTATCTGGAATGCTAAACCCAAAAAACAAGTTGATTGGTTGATCTGAGCTTTCCCTGAGAAGTTACAGCCAAGCGTATCTCAGAATTGAGGAAATAACTCAATTTAGCCAGGAACTGCAAATTTGGATCCAGAGCTCAAATTCGAACGAGAAACACATATTCGATGCTATCTGGAATTCTAAACCCGAAAAACAAGTTGATTGGTTGATCTGAGCTTTCCCTGAGAAGTTACAGCCAAGCGTATCTCAGAATTGAGGAAAGAACTCAATTTAGCCAGGAACTGCAAATTTGGATCCAGAGCTCCAATTTGAACGGGAAACACATATTGGATGCTATCTGGAATGCTAAACCCAAAAAACAAGTTGATTGGTTGATCTGAGCTTTCCCTGAGAAGTTACAGCCAAGCGTATCTCAGAATTGAGGAAAGAACTCAATTTAGCCAGGAACTGCAAATTGGGATCCAGAGCTCAAATTCGAACGAGAAACACATATTCGATGCTATCTGGAATTCTAAACCCGAAAAACAAGTTGATTGGTTGATCTGAGCTTTCCCTGAGAAGTTACAGCCAAGCGTATCTCAGAATTGAGGAAAGAACTCAATTTAGCCAGGAACTGCAAATTTGGATCCAGAGCTCCAATTTGAACGGGAAACACATATTGGATGCTATCTGGAATGCTAAACCCAAAAAACAAGTTGATTGGTTGATCTGAGCTTTCCCTGAGAAGTTACAGCCAAGCGTATCTCAGAATTGAGGAAATAACTCAATTTAGCCAGGAACTGCAAATTTGGATCCAGAGCTCAAATTCGAACGAGAAACACATATTCGATGCTATCTGGAATGCTAAACCCGAAAAACAAGTTGATTGGTTGATCTGAGCTTTCCCTGAGAAGTTACAGCCAAGTGTATATCAGAATTGAGGAAAGAAGTCAATTTAGCTAAGAACTGCAAATTTGGATCCAGACCTCAAATTCGAACGAGAAACACATATTGGATGCTATCTGAAATGCTAAACCCGAAAAACAAGTTGATTGGTTGATCTGAGCTTTCCCTGAGAAGTTACAGCCAAGCGTATCTCAGAATTGAGGAAATAACTCATTTTAGTCTGGAACTGCAAATTTGGATCCAGAGCTCAAATTCGAATGAGAAACACATATTAGATGGTATCAGGGATGCAGAAGCCGAAAAACAAGTCTATTGGTTGATCTGAGCTATCCCTGAGAAGTTACAGCCAAGCGTATCTCAGAATTGAGGAAATAACTCATTTTAGTCTGGAACTGCAAATTTGGATCCAGAGCTTAAATTCGAACGAGAAACACATATTGGATGCTATCTGGAATGCTAAACCCAAAAAACAAGTTGATTGGTTGATCTGAGCTTTCCCTTAGAAGTTACAGCCAAGCCAGAATTGAGGAAATAACTCAATTTAGCCAGGAACTGCAAATTTGGATCCAGAGCTCAAATTCGAACGAGAAACACATATTCGATGCTATCTGGAATGCTAAACCCGAAAAACAAGTTGATTGGTTGATCTGAGCTTTCCCTGACAAGTTACAGCCAAGCGTATCTCAGAATTGAGGAAAGAACTCAATTTAGCCAGGAACTGCAAATTTGGATCCAGAGCTCAAATTCGAACGAGAAACACATATTGGATGCTATCTGGAATGCTAAACCCAAAAAACAAGTTGATTGGTTGATCTGAGCTTTCCCTGAGAAGTTACAGCCAAGCGTATCTCAGAATTGAGGAAATAACTCATTTTAGTCTGGAACTGCAAATTGGGATCCAGAGCTCAAATTCGAACGAGAAACACATATTAGATCGTATCAGGGATGCAGAAGGCGAAAAACAAGTCTATTGGTTGATCTGAGCTATCCCTGAGAAGTTACAGCCAAGCGTATCTCAGAATTGAGGAAATAACTCATTTTAGTCTGGAACTGCAAATTTGGATCCAGATCTCAAATTCGAATGAGAAACACATATTGGATGCTATCTGGAATTATAAACCCAAAAAACAAGTTGATTGGTTGATCTGAGCTTTCCCTGAGAAGTTACAGCCAAGCGTATCTCAGAATTGAGGAAATAACTCAATTTAGCCAGGAACTGCAAATTTGGATCCAGAGCTCAAATTCGAACGAGAAACACATATTCGATGCTATCTGGAATGCTAAACCCGAAAAACAAGTTGATTGGTTGATCTGAGCTTTCCCTGAGAAGTTACAGCCAAGCGTATCTCAGAATTGAGGAAAGAACTCAATTTAGCCAGGAACTGCAAATTTGGATCCAGAGCTCCAATTCGAACGGGAAACACATATTGGATGCTATCTGGAATGCTAAACCCAAAAAACAAGTTGATTGGTTGATCTGAGCTTTCCCTGAGAAGTTACAGCCAAGCGTATCTCAGAATTGAGGAAATAACTCAATTTAGCCAGGAACTGCAAATTTGGATCCAGAGCTCAAATTCGAACGAGAAACACATATTCGATGCTATCTGGAATGCTAAACCCGAAAAACAAGTTGATTGGTTGATCTGAGCTTTCCCTGAGAAGTTACAGCCAAGTGTATATCAGAATTGAGGAAAGAAGTCAATTTAGCTAAGAACTGCAAATTTGGATCCAGACCTCAAATTCGAACGAGAAACACATATTGGATGCTATCTGAAATGCTAAACCCGAAAAACAAGTTGATTGGTTGATCTGAGCTTTCCCTGAGAAGTTACAGCCAAGCGTATCTCAGAATTGAGGAAATAACTCATTTTAGTCTGGAACTGCAAATTTGGATCCAGAGCTCAAATTCGAACGAGAAACACATATTAGATGGTATCAGGGATGCAGAAGCCGAAAAACAAGTCTATTGGTTGATCTGAGCTATCCCTGAGAAGTTACAGCCAAGCGTATCTCAGAATTGAGGAAATAACTCATTTTAGTCTGGAACTGCAAATTTGGATCCAGAGCTTAAATTCGAACGAGAAACACATATTGGATGCTATCTGGAATGCTAAACCCAAAAAACAAGTTGATTGGTTGATCTGAGCTTTCCCTTAGAAGTTACAGCCAAGCCAGAATTGAGGAAATAACTCAATTTAGCCAGGAACTGCAAATTTGGATCCAGAGCTCAAATTCGAACGAGAAACACATATTCGATGCTATCTGGAATGCTAAACCCGAAAAACAAGTTGATTGGTTGATCTGAGCTTTCCCTGAGAAGTTACAGCCAAGCGTATCTCAGAATTGAGGAAAGAACTCAATTTAGCCAGGAACTGCAAATTTGGATCCAGAGCTCAAATTCGAACGAGAAACACATATTGGATGCTATCTGGAATGCTAAACCCAAAAAACAAGTTGATTGGTTGATCTGAGCTTTCCCTGAGAAGTTACAGCCAAGCGTATCTCAGAATTGAGGAAATAACTCAATTTAGTCTGGAACTGCAAATTTGCATCCAGAGCTCAAATTCGAACTAGAAACACATATTGGATGGTATCAGGGATGCAGAAGCCGAAAAACAAGTTGATTGGTTGATCTGAGCTTTCCCTGAGAAGGTACAGCCAAGTGTATATCAGAATTGAGGAAAGAATTCAATTTAGCCAAGAACTGCAAATTTGGATCCAGAGCTCAAATTCGAACGAGAAACACATATTCGATGCTATCTGGAATGCTAAACCCGAAAAAGAAGTTGATTGGTTGATCTGACCTTTCCCTGAGAAGTTACAGCCAAGCGTATCTCAGAATTGAGGAAATAACTCAATTTAGTCTGGAACTGCAAATTTGGATCCAGAGTTCAAATTCGAACGAGAAACACATATTGGATGGTATCAGGGATGCAGAAGCCGAAAAACAAGTCTATTGGTTGATTTGAACTTTCCCTGAGAAGTTACAGCCAAGTGTATCTCAGAATTGAGGAAAGAAGTCAATTTAGCTAAGAACTGCAAATTTGGATCCAGAGCTCAAATTCGAACGAGAAACACATATTGGATGCTATCTGGAATGCTAAACCCGAAAAACAAGTTGATTGGTTGATCTGAGCTTTCCCTGAGAAGTTACAGCCAAGCGTATCTCAGAATTGAGGAAATAACTCATTTTAGTCTGGAACTGCAAATTGGGATCCAGAGCTCAAATTCGAACGAGAAACACATATTAGATCGTATCAGGGATGCAGAAGGCGAAAAACAAGTCTATTGGTTGATCTGAGCTATCCCTGAGAAGTTACAGCCAAGCGTATCTCAGAATTGAGGAAATAACTCATTTTAGTCTGGAACTGCAAATTTGGATCCAGATCTCAAATTCGAATGAGAAACACATATTGGATGCTATCTGGAATTATAAACCCAAAAAACAAGTTGATTGGTTGATCTGAGCTTTCCCTGAGAAGTTACAGCCAAGCGTATCTCAGAATTGAGGAAATAACTCAATTTAGCCAGGAACTGCAAATTTGGATCCAGAGCTCAAATTCGAACGAGAAACACATATTCGATGCTATCTGGAATGCTAAACCCGAAAAACAAGTTGATTGGTTGATCTGAGCTTTCCCTGAGAAGTTACAGCCAAGCGTATCTCAGAATTGAGGAAAGAACTCAATTTAGCCAGGAACTGCAAATTTGGATCCAGAGCTCCAATTCGAACGGGAAACACATATTGGATGCTATCTGGAATGCTAAACCCAAAAAACAAGTTGATTGGTTGATCTGAGCTTTCCCTGAGAAGTTACAGCCAAGCGTATCTCAGAATTGAGGAAATAACTCAATTTAGCCAGGAACTGCAAATTTGGATCCAGAGCTCAAATTCGAACGAGAAACACATATTCGATGCTATCTGGAATGCTAAACCCGAAAAACAAGTTGATTGGTTGATCTGAGCTTTCCCTGAGAAGTTACAGCCAAGTGTATATCAGAATTGAGGAAAGAAGTCAATTTAGCTAAGAACTGCAAATTTGGATCCAGACCTCAAATTCGAACGAGAAACACATATTGGATGCTATCTGAAATGCTAAACCCGAAAAACAAGTTGATTGGTTGATCTGAGCTTTCCCTGAGAAGTTACAGCCAAGCGTATCTCAGAATTGAGGAAATAACTCATTTTAGTCTGGAACTGCAAATTGGGATCCAGAGCTCAAATTCGAACGAGAAACACATATTAGATCGTATCAGGGATGCAGAAGGCGAAAAACAAGTCTATTGGTTGATCTGAGCTATCCCTGAGAAGTTACAGCCAAGCGTATCTCAGAATTGAGGAAATAACTCATTTTAGTCTGGAACTGCAAATTTGGATCCAGATCTCAAATTCGAATGAGAAACACATATTGGATGCTATCTGGAATTATAAACCCAAAAAACAAGTTGATTGGTTGATCTGAGCTTTCCCTGAGAAGTTACAGCCAAGCGTATCTCAGAATTGAGGAAATAACTCAATTTAGCCAGGAACTGCAAATTTGGATCCAGAGCTCAAATTCGAACGAGAAACACATATTCGATGCTATCTGGAATGCTAAACCCGAAAAACAAGTTGATTGGTTGATCTGAGCTTTCCCTGAGAAGTTACAGCCAAGCGTATCTCAGAATTGAGGAAAGAACTCAATTTAGCCAGGAACTGCAAATTTGGATCCAGAGCTCCAATTCGAACGGGAAACACATATTGGATGCTACCTGGAATGCTAAACCCAAAAAACAAGTTGATTGGTTGATCTGAGCTTTCCCTGAGAAGTTACAGCCAAGCGTATCTCAGAATTGAGGAAATAACTCAATTTAGCCAGGAACTGCAAATTTGGATCCAGAGCTCAAATTCGAACGAGAAACACATATTCGATGCTATCTGGAATGCTAAACCCGAAAAACAAGTTGATTGGTTGATCTGAGCTTTCCCTGAGAAGTTACAGCCAAGTGTATATCAGAATTGAGGAAAGAAGTCAATTTAGCTAAGAACTGCAAATTTGGATCCAGACCTCAAATTCGAACGAGAAACACATATTGGATGCTATCTGAAATGCTAAACCCGAAAAACAAGTTGATTGGTTGATCTGAGCTTTCCCTGAGAAGTTACAGCCAAGCGTATCTCAGAATTGAGGAAATAACTCATTTTAGTCTGGAACTGCAAATTTGGATCCAGAGCTCAAATTCGAACGAGAAACACATATTAGATGGTATCAGGGATGCAGAAGCCGAAAAACAAGTCTATTGGTTGATCTGAGCTATCCCTGAGAAGTTACAGCCAAGCGTATCTCAGAATTGAGGAAATAACTCATTTTAGTCTGGAACTGCAAATTTGGATCCAGAGCTTAAATTCGAACGAGAAACACATATTGGATGCTATCTGGAATGCTAAACCCAAAAAACAAGTTGATTGGTTGATCTGAGCTTTCCCTTAGAAGTTACAGCCAAGCCAGAATTGAGGAAATAACTCAATTTAGCCAGGAACTGCAAATTTGGATCCAGAGCTCAAATTCGAACGAGAAACACATATTCGATGCTATCTGGAATGCTAAACCCGAAAAACAAGTTGATTGGTTGATCTGAGCTTTCCCTGAGAAGTTACAGCCAAGCGTATCTCAGAATTGAGGAAAGAACTCAATTTAGCCAGGAACTGCAAATTTGGATCCAGAGCTCAAATTCGAACGAGAAACACATATTGGATGCTATCTGGAATGCTAAACCCAAAAAACAAGTTGATTGGTTGATCTGAGCTATCCCTGAGAAGTTACAGCCAAGCGTATCTCAGAATTGAGGAAATAACTCATTTTAGTCTGGAACTGCAAATTTGGATCCAGATCTCAAATTCGAATGAGAAACACATATTGGATGCTATCTGGAATTATAAACCCAAAAAACAAGTTGATTGGTTGATCTGAGCTTTCCCTGAGAAGTTACAGCCAAGCGTATCTCAGAATTGAGGAAATAACTCAATTTAGCCAGGAACTGCAAATTTGGATCCAGAGCTCAAATTCGAACGAGAAACACATATTCGATGCTATCTGGAATGCTAAACCCGAAAAACAAGTTGATTGGTTGATCTGAGCTTTCCCTGAGAAGTTACAGCCAAGCGTATCTCAGAATTGAGGAAAGAACTCAATTTAGCCAGGAACTGCAAATTTGGATCCAGAGCTCCAATTCGAACGGGAAACACATATTGGATGCTATCTGGAATGCTAAACCCAAAAAACAAGTTGATTGGTTGATCTGAGCTTTCCCTGAGAAGTTACAGCCAAGCGTATCTCAGAATTGAGGAAATAACTCAATTTAGCCAGGAACTGCAAATTTGAATCCAGAGCTCAAATTCGAACGAGAAACACATATTCGATGCTATCTGGAATGCTAAACCCGAAAAACAAGTTGATTGGTTGATCTGAGCTTTCCCTGAGAAGTTACAGCCAAGTGTATATCAGAATTGAGGAAAGAAGTCAATTTAGCTAAGAACTGCAAATTTGGATCCAGACCTCAAATTCGAACGAGAAACACATATTGGATGCTATCTGAAATGCTAAACCCGAAAAACAAGTTGATTGGTTGATCTGAGCTTTCCCTGAGAAGTTACAGCCAAGCGTATCTCAGAATTGAGGAAATAACTCATTTTAGTCTGGAACTGCAAATTTGGATCCAGAGCTCAAATTCGAACGAGAAACACATATTAGATGGTATCAGGGATGCAGAAGCCGAAAAACAAGTCTATTGGTTGATCTGAGCTATCCCTGAGAAGTTACAGCCAAGCGTATCTCAGAATTGAGGAAATAACTCATTTTAGTCTGGAACTGCAAATTGGGATCCAGAGCTCAAATTCGAACGAGAAAGACATATTAGATCGTATCAGGGATGCAGAAGGCGAAAAACAAGTCTATTGGTTGATCTGAGCTATCCCTGAGAAGTTACAGCCAAGCGTATCTCAGAATTGAGGAAATAACTCATTTTAGTCTGGAACTGCAAATTTGGATCCAGATCTCAAATTCGAACGAGAAACACATATTGGATGCTATCTGGAATTATAAACCCAAAAAACAAGTTGATTGGTTGATCTGAGCTTTCCCTGAGAAGTTACAGCCAAGCGTATCTCAGAATTGAGGAAATAACTCAATTTAGCCAGGAACTGCAAATTTGGATCCAGAGCTCAAATTCGAACGAGAAACACATATTCGATGCTATCTGGAATGCTAAACCCGAAAAACAAGTTGATTGGTTGATCTGAGCTTTCCCTGAGAAGTTACAGCCAAGCGTATCTCAGAATTGAGGAAAGAACTCAATTTAGCCAGGAACTGCAAATTTGGATCCAGAGCTCAAATTCGAACGAGAAACACATATTCGATGCTATCTGGAATGCTAAACCCGAAAAACAAGTTGATTGGTTGATCTGACCTTTCCCTGAGAAGTTACAGCCAAGCGTATCTCAGAATTGAGGAAAGAACTCAATTTAGTCTGGAAATGCAAATTTGGATCCAGAGCTTAAATTCGAACGAGAAACACATATTGGATGGTATCAGGGATGCAGAAGCCGAAAAACAAGTCTATTGGTTGATCTGAACTTTCCCTGAGAAGTTACAGCCAAGCGTATCTCAGAATTGAGGAAATAACTCATTTTAGTCTGGAACTGCAAATTTGGATCCAGAGCTCAAATTCGAACGAGAAACACATATTGGATGCTATCTGGAATGCTAAACCCAAAAAACAAGTTGATTGGTTGATCTGAGCTTTCCCTGAGAAGTTACAGCCAAGCGTATCTCAGAATTGAGGAAAGAACTCAATTTAGCCAGGAACTGCAAATTGGGATCCAGAGCTCAAATTCGAACGAGAAACACATATTCGATGCTATCTGGAATTCTAAACCCGAAAAACAAGTTGATTGGTTGATCTGAGCTTTCCCTGAGAAGTTACAGCCAAGCGTATCTCAGAATTGAGGAAAGAACTCAATTTAGCCAGGAACTGCAAATTTGGATCCAGAGCTCCAATTTGAACGGGAAACACATATTGGATGCTATCTGGAATGCTAAACCCAAAAAACAAGTTGATTGGTTGATCTGAGCTTTCCCTGAGAAGTTACAGCCAAGCGTATCTCAGAATTGAGGAAATAACTCAATTTAGCCAGGAACTGCAAATTTGGATCCAGAGCTCAAATTCGAACGAGAAACACATATTCGATGCTATCTGGAATGCTAAACCCGAAAAACAAGTTGATTGGTTGATCTGAGCTTTCCCTGAGAAGTTACAGCCAAGTGTATATCAGAATTGAGGAAAGAAGTCAATTTAGCTAAGAACTGCAAATTTGGATCCAGACCTCAAATTCGAACGAGAAACACATATTGGATGCTATCTGAAATGCTAAACCCGAAAAACAAGTTGATTGGTTGATCTGAGCTTTCCCTGAGAAGTTACAGCCAAGCGTATCTCAGAATTGAGGAAATAACTCATTTTAGTCTGGAACTGCAAATTTGGATCCAGAGCTCAAATTCGAATGAGAAACACATATTAGATGGTATCAGGGATGCAGAAGCCGAAAAACAAGTCTATTGGTTGATCTGAGCTATCCCTGAGAAGTTACAGCCAAGCGTATCTCAGAATTGAGGAAATAACTCATTTTAGTCTGGAACTGCAAATTTGGATCCAGAGCTTAAATTCGAACGAGAAACACATATTGGATGCTATCTGGAATGCTAAACCCAAAAAACAAGTTGATTGGTTGATCTGAGCTTTCCCTTAGAAGTTACAGCCAAGCCAGAATTGAGGAAATAACTCAATTTAGCCAGGAACTGCAAATTTGGATCCAGAGCTCAAATTCGAACGAGAAACACATATTCGATGCTATCTGGAATGCTAAACCCGAAAAACAAGTTGATTGGTTGATCTGAGCTTTCCCTGACAAGTTACAGCCAAGCGTATCTCAGAATTGAGGAAAGAACTCAATTTAGCCAGGAACTGCAAATTTGGATCCAGAGCTCAAATTCGAACGAGAAACACATATTGGATGCTATCTGGAATGCTAAACCCAAAAAACAAGTTGATTGGTTGATCTGAGCTTTCCCTGAGAAGTTACAGCCAAGCGTATCTCAGAATTGAGGAAATAACTCATTTTAGTCTGGAACTGCAAATTGGGATCCAGAGCTCAAATTCGAACGAGAAACACATATTAGATCGTATCAGGGATGCAGAAGGCGAAAAACAAGTCTATTGGTTGATCTGAGCTATCCCTGAGAAGTTACAGCCAAGCGTATCTCAGAATTGAGGAAATAACTCATTTTAGTCTGGAACTGCAAATTTGGATCCAGATCTCAAATTCGAATGAGAAACACATATTGGATGCTATCTGGAATTATAAACCCAAAAAACAAGTTGATTGGTTGATCTGAGCTTTCCCTGAGAAGTTACAGCCAAGCGTATCTCAGAATTGAGGAAATAACTCAATTTAGCCAGGAACTGCAAATTTGGATCCAGAGCTCAAATTCGAACGAGAAACACATATTCGATGCTATCTGGAATGCTAAACCCGAAAAACAAGTTGATTGGTTGATCTGAGCTTTCCCTGAGAAGTTACAGCCAAGCGTATCTCAGAATTGAGGAAAGAACTCAATTTAGCCAGGAACTGCAAATTTGGATCCAGAGCTCCAATTCGAACGGGAAACACATATTGGATGCTATCTGGAATGCTAAACCCAAAAAACAAGTTGATTGGTTGATCTGAGCTTTCCCTGAGAAGTTACAGCCAAGCGTATCTCAGAATTGAGGAAATAACTCAATTTAGCCAGGAACTGCAAATTTGGATCCAGAGCTCAAATTCGAACGAGAAACACATATTCGATGCTATCTGGAATGCTAAACCCGAAAAACAAGTTGATTGGTTGATCTGAGCTTTCCCTGAGAAGTTACAGCCAAGTGTATATCAGAATTGAGGAAAGAAGTCAATTTAGCTAAGAACTGCAAATTTGGATCCAGACCTCAAATTCGAACGAGAAACACATATTGGATGCTATCTGAAATGCTAAACCCGAAAAACAAGTTGATTGGTTGATCTGAGCTTTCCCTGAGAAGTTACAGCCAAGCGTATCTCAGAATTGAGGAAATAACTCATTTTAGTCTGGAACTGCAAATTTGGATCCAGAGCTCAAATTCGAACGAGAAACACATATTAGATGGTATCAGGGATGCAGAAGCCGAAAAACAAGTCTATTGGTTGATCTGAGCTATCCCTGAGAAGTTACAGCCAAGCGTATCTCAGAATTGAGGAAATAACTCATTTTAGTCTGGAACTGCAAATTTGGATCCAGAGCTTAAATTCGAACGAGAAACACATATTGGATGCTATCTGGAATGCTAAACCCAAAAAACAAGTTGATTGGTTGATCTGAGCTTTCCCTTAGAAGTTACAGCCAAGCCAGAATTGAGGAAATAACTCAATTTAGTCTGGAACTGCAAATTTGCATCCAGAGCTCAAATTCGAACTAGAAACACATATTGGATGGTATCAGGGATGCAGAAGCCGAAAAACAAGTTGATTGGTTGATCTGAGCTTTCCCTGAGAAGGTACAGCCAAGTGTATATCAGAATTGAGGAAAGAATTCAATTTAGCCAAGAACTGCAAATTTGGATCCAGAGCTCAAATTCGAACGAGAAACACATATTCGATGCTATCTGGAATGCTAAACCCGAAAAAGAAGTTGATTGGTTGATCTGACATTTCCCTGAGAAGTTACAGCCAAGCGTATCTCAGAATTGAGGAAATAACTCAATTTAGTCTGGAACTGCAAATTTGGATCCAGAGTTCAAATTCGAACGAGAAACACATATTGGATGGTATCAGGGATGCAGAAGCCGAAAAACAAGTCTATTGGTTGATTTGAACTTTCCCTGAGAAGTTACAGCCAAGTGTATCTCAGAATTGAGGAAAGAAGTCAATTTAGCTAAGAACTGCAAATTTGGATCCAGAGCTCAAATTCGAACGAGAAACACATATTGGATGCTATCTGGAATGCTAAACCCGAAAAACAAGTTGATTGGTTGATCTGAGCTTTCCCTGAGAAGTTACAGCCAAGCGTATCTCAGAATTGAGGAAATAACTCATTTTAGTCTGGAACTGCAAATTGGGATCCAGAGCTCAAATTCGAACGAGAAACACATATTAGATCGTATCAGGGATGCAGAAGGCGAAAAACAAGTCTATTGGTTGATCTGAGCTATCCCTGAGAAGTTACAGCCAAGCGTATCTCAGAATTGAGGAAATAACTCATTTTAGTCTGGAACTGCAAATTTGGATCCAGATCTCAAATTCGAATGAGAAACACATATTGGATGCTATCTGGAATTATAAACCCAAAAAACAAGTTGATTGGTTGATCTGAGCTTTCCCTGAGAAGTTACAGCCAAGCGTATCTCAGAATTGAGGAAATAACTCAATTTAGCCAGGAACTGCAAATTTGGATCCAGAGCTCAAATTCGAACGAGAAACACATATTCGATGCTATCTGGAATGCTAAACCCGAAAAACAAGTTGATTGGTTGATCTGAGCTTTCCCTGAGAAGTTACAGCCAAGCGTATCTCAGAATTGAGGAAAGAACTCAATTTAGCCAGGAACTGCAAATTTGGATCCAGAGCTCCAATTCGAACGGGAAACACATATTGGATGCTATCTGGAATGCTAAACCCAAAAAACAAGTTGATTGGTTGATCTGAGCTTTCCCTGAGAAGTTACAGCCAAGCGTATCTCAGAATTGAGGAAATAACTCAATTTAGCCAGGAACTGCAAATTTGGATCCAGAGCTCAAATTCGAACGAGAAACACATATTCGATGCTATCTGGAATGCTAAACCCGAAAAACAAGTTGATTGGTTGATCTGAGCTTTCCCTGAGAAGTTACAGCCAAGTGTATATCAGAATTGAGGAAAGAAGTCAATTTAGCTAAGAACTGCAAATTTGGATCCAGACCTCAAATTCGAACGAGAAACACATATTGGATGCTATCTGAAATGCTAAACCCGAAAAACAAGTTGATTGGTTGATCTGAGCTTTCCCTGAGAAGTTACAGCCAAGCGTATCTCAGAATTGAGGAAATAACTCATTTTAGTCTGGAACTGCAAATTGGGATCCAGAGCTCAAATTCGAACGAGAAACACATATTAGATCGTATCAGGGATGCAGAAGGCGAAAAACAAGTCTATTGGTTGATCTGAGCTATCCCTGAGAAGTTACAGCCAAGCGTATCTCAGAATTGAGGAAATAACTCATTTTAGTCTGGAACTGCAAATTTGGATCCAGATCTCAAATTCGAATGAGAAACACATATTGGATGCTATCTGGAATTATAAACCCAAAAAACAAGTTGATTGGTTGATCTGAGCTTTCCCTGAGAAGTTACAGCCAAGCGTATCTCAGAATTGAGGAAATAACTCAATTTAGCCAGGAACTGCAAATTTGGATCCAGAGCTCAAATTCGAACGAGAAACACATATTCGATGCTATCTGGAATGCTAAACCCGAAAAACAAGTTGATTGGTTGATCTGAGCTTTCCCTGAGAAGTTACAGCCAAGCGTATCTCAGAATTGAGGAAAGAACTCAATTTAGCCAGGAACTGCAAATTTGGATCCAGAGCTCCAATTCGAACGGGAAACACATATTGGATGCTATCTGGAATGCTAAACCCGAAAAACAAGTTGATTGGTTGATCTGAGCTTTCCCTGAGAAGTTACAGCCAAGTGTATATCAGAATTGAGGAAATAACTCAATTTAGCCAGGAACTGCAAATTTGGATCCAGAGCTCAAATTCGAACGAGAAACACATATTCGATGCTATCTGGAATGCTAAACCCGAAAAACAAGTTGATTGGTTGATCTGAGCTTTCCCTGAGAAGTTACAGCCAAGTGTATATCAGAATTGAGGAAAGAAGTCAATTTAGCTAAGAACTGCAAATTTGGATCCAGACCTCAAATTCGAACGAGAAACACATATTGGATGCTATCTGAAATGCTAAACCCGAAAAACAAGTTGATTGGTTGATCTGAGCTTTCCCTGAGAAGTTACAGCCAAGCGTATCTCAGAATTGAGGAAATAACTCATTTTAGTCTGGAACTGCAAATTTGGATCCAGAGCTCAAATTCGAACGAGAAACACATATTAGATGGTATCAGGGATGCAGAAGCCGAAAAACAAGTCTATTGGTTGATCTGAGCTATCCCTGAGAAGTTACAGCCAAGCGTATCTCAGAATTGAGGAAATAACTCATTTTAGTCTGGAACTGCAAATTTGGATCCAGAGCTTAAATTCGAACGAGAAACACATATTGGATGCTATCTGGAATGCTAAACCCAAAAAACAAGTTGATTGGTTGATCTGAGCTTTCCCTTAGAAGTTACAGCCAAGCCAGAATTGAGGAAATAACTCAATTTAGCCAGGAACTGCAAATTTGGATCCAGAGCTCAAATTCGAACGAGAAACACATATTCGATGCTATCTGGAATGCTAAACCCGAAAAACAAGTTGATTGGTTGATCTGAGCTTTCCCTGAGAAGTTACAGCCAAGCGTATCTCAGAATTGAGGAAAGAACTCAATTTAGCCAGGAACTGCAAATTTGGATCCAGAGCTCAAATTCGAACGAGAAACACATATTGGATGCTATCTGGAATGCTAAACCCAAAAAACAAGTTGATTGGTTGATCTGAGCATTCCCTGAGAAGTTACAGCCAAGCGTATCTCAGAATTGAGGAAATAACTCAATTTAGTCTGGAACTGCAAATTTGCATCCAGAGCTCAAATTCGAACTAGAAACACATATTGGATGGTATCAGGGATGCAGAAGCCGAAAAACAAGTTGATTGGTTGATCTGAGCTTTCCCTGAGAAGGTACAGCCAAGTGTATATCAGAATTGAGGAAAGAATTCAATTTAGCCAAGAACTGCAAATTTGGATCCAGAGCTCAAATTCGAACAAAAAACACATATTGGATGCTATCTGGAATGCTAAACCCAAAAAACAAGTTGATTGGTTGATCTGAGCTTTCCCTGAGAAGTTACAGCCAAGCGTATCTCAGAATTGAGGAAATAACTCATTTTAGTCTGGAACTGCAAATTGGGATCCAGAGCTCAAATTCGAACGAGAAACACATATTAGATCGTATCAGGGATGCAGAAGGCGAAAAACAAGTCTATTGGTTGATCTGAGCTATCCCTGAGAAGTTACAGCCAAGCGTATCTCAGAATTGAGGAAATAACTCATTTTAGTCTGGAACTGCAAATTTGGATCCAGATCTCAAATTCGAATGAGAAACACATATTGGATGCTATCTGGAATTATAAACCCAAAAAACAAGTTGATTGGTTGATCTGAGCTTTCCCTGAGAAGTTACAGCCAAGCGTATCTCAGAATTGAGGAAATAACTCAATTTAGCCAGGAACTGCAAATTTGGATCCAGAGCTCAAATTCGAACGAGAAACACATATTCGATGCTATCTGGAATGCTAAACCCGAAAAACAAGTTGATTGGTTGATCTGAGCTTTCCCTGAGAAGTTACAGCCAAGCGTATCTCAGAATTGAGGAAAGAACTCAATTTAGCCAGGAACTGCAAATTTGGATCCAGAGCTCCAATTCGAAAGGAAACACATATTGGATGCTATCTGGAATGCTAAACCCAAAAAACAAGTTGATTGGTTGATCTGAGCTTTCCCTGAGAAGTTACAGCCAAGCGTATCTCAGAATTGAGGAAATAACTCAATTTAGCCAGGAACTGCAAATTTGGATCCAGAGCTCAAATTCGAACGAGAAACACATATTCGATGCTATCTGGAATGCTAAACCCGAAAAACAAGTTGATTGGTTGATCTGAGCTTTCCCTGAGAAGTTACAGCCAAGTGTATATCAGAATTGAGGAAAGAAGTCAATTTAGCTAAGAACTGCAAATTTGGATCCAGACCTCAAATTCGAACGAGAAACACATATTGGATGCTATCTGAAATGCTAAACCCGAAAAACAAGTTGATTGGTTGATCTGAGCTTTCCCTGAGAAGTTACAGCCAAGCGTATCTCAGAATTGAGGAAATAACTCATTTTAGTCTGGAACTGCAAATTTGGATCCAGAGCTCAAATTCGAACGAGAAACACATATTAGATGGTATCAGGGATGCAGAAGCCGAAAAACAAGTCTATTGGTTGATCTGAGCTATCCCTGAGAAGTTACAGCCAAGCGTATCTCAGAATTGAGGAAATAACTCATTTTAGTCTGGAACTGCAAATTTGGATCCAGAGCTTAAATTCGAACGAGAAACACATATTGGATGCTATCTGGAATGCTAAACCCAAAAAACAAGTTGATTGGTTGATCTGAGCTTTCCCTTAGAAGTTACAGCCAAGCCAGAATTGAGGAAATAACTCAATTTAGCCAGGAACTGCAAATTTGGATCCAGAGCTCAAATTCGAACGAGAAACACATATTCGATGCTATCTGGAATGCTAAACCCGAAAAACAAGTTGATTGGTTGATCTGAGCTTTCCCTGAGAAGTTACAGCCAAGCGTATCTCAGAATTGAGGAAAGAACTCAATTTAGCCAGGAACTGCAAATTTGGATCCAGAGCTCAAATTCGAACGAGAAACACATATTGGATGCTATCTGGAATGCTAAACCCAAAAAACAAGTTGATTGGTTGATCTGAGCTTTCCCTGAGAAGTTACAGCCAAGCGTATCTCAGAATTGAGGAAATAACTCAATTTAGTCTGGAACTGCAAATTTGCATCCAGAGCTCAAATTCGAACTAGAAACACATATTGGATGGTATCAGGGATGCAGAAGCCGAAAAACAAGTTGATTGGTTGATCTGAGCTTTCCCTGAGAAGGTACAGCCAAGTGTATATCAGAATTGAGGAAAGAATTCAATTTAGCCAAGAACTGCAAATTTGGATCCAGAGCTCAAATTCGAACGAGAAACACATATTCGATGCTATCTGGAATGCTAAACCCGAAAAAGAAGTTGATTGGTTGATCTGACCTTTCCCTGAGAAGTTACAGCCAAGCGTATCTCAGAATTGAGGAAATAACTCAATTTAGTCTGGAACTGCAAATTTGCATCCAGAGCTCAAATTCGAACTAGAAACACATATTGGATGGTATCAGGGATGCAGAAGCCGAAAAACAAGTTGATTGGTTGATCTGAGCTTTCCCTGAGAAGGTACAGCCAAGTGTATATCAGAATTGAGGAAAGAATTCAATTTAGCCAAGAACTGCAAATTTGGATCCAGAGCTCAAATTCGAACAAAAAACACATATTGGATGCTATCTGGAATGCTAAACCCGAAAAACAAGTTGATTGGTTGATCTGTGCTTTCCCTGAGAAGTTACAGCCAAGCGTATCTCAGAATTGAGGAAAGAACTCAATTTAGCCAGGAACTGCAAATTTGGATCCAGAGCTCAAATTCGAACGAGAAACACATATTCGATGCTATCTGGAATGCTAAACCCGAAAAAGAAGTTGATTGGTTGATCTGACCTTTCCCTGAGAAGTTACAGCCAAGCGTATCTCAGAATTGAGGAAATAACTCAATTTAGTCTGGAACTGCAAATTTGGATCCAGAGTTCAAATTCGAACGAGAAACACATATTGGATGGTATCAGGGATGCAGAAGCCGAAAAACAAGTCTATTGGTTGATTTGAACTTTCCCTGAGAAGTTACAGCCAAGTGTATCTCAGAATTGAGGAAAGAAGTCAATTTAGCTAAGAACTGCAAATTTGGATCCAGAGCTCAAATTCGAACGAGAAACACATATTGGATGCTATCTGGAATGCTAAACCCGAAAAACAAGTTGATTGGTTGATCTGAGCTTTCCCTGAGAAGTTACAGCCAAGCGTATCTCAGAATTGAGGAAATAACTCATTTTAGTCTGGAACTGCAAATTGGGATCCAGAGCTCAAATTCGAACGAGAAACACATATTAGATCGTATCAGGGATGCAGAAGGCGAAAAACAAGTCTATTGGTTGATCTGAGCTATCCCTGAGAAGTTACAGCCAAGCGTATCTCAGAATTGAGGAAATAAATCATTTTAGTCTGGAACTGCAAATTTGGATCCAGATCTCAAATTCGAACGAGAAACACATATTGGATGCTATCTGGAATTATAAACCCAAAAAACAAGTTGATTGGTTGATCTGAGCTTTCCCTGAGAAGTTACAGCCAAGCGTATCTCAGAATTGAGGAAATAACTCAATTTAGCCAGGAACTGCAAATTTGGATCCAGAGCTCAAATTCGAACGAGAAACACATATTCGATGCTATCTGGAATGCTAAACCCGAAAAACAAGTTGATTGGTTGATCTGAGCTTTCCCTGAGAAGTTACAGCCAAGCGTATCTCAGAATTGAGGAAAGAACTCAATTTAGCCAGGAACTGCAAATTTGGATCCAGAGCTCAAATTCGAACGAGAAACACATATTCGATGCTATCTGGAATGCTAAACCCGAAAAACAAGTTGATTGGTTGATCTGACCTTTCCCTGAGAAGTTACAGCCAAGCGTATCTCAGAATTGAGGAAAGAACTCAATTTAGTCTGGAAATGCAAATTTGGATCCAGAGCTTAAATTCGAACGAGAAACACATATTGGATGGTATCAGGGATGCAGAAGCCGAAAAACAAGTCTATTGGTTGATCTGACCTTTCCCTGAGAAGTTACAGCCAAGCGTATCTCAGAATTGAGGAAATAACTCAATTTAGTCTGGAACTGCAAATTTGGATCCAGAGCTCAAATTCGAACGAGAAACACATATTGGATGCTATCTGGAATGCTAAACCCAAAAAACAAGTTGATTGGTTGATCTGAGCTTTCCCTGAGAAGTTACAGCCAAGCGTATCTCAGAATTGAGGAAATAACTCAATTTAGCCAGGAACTGCAAATTTGGATCCAGAGCTCAAATTCGAACGAGAAACACATATTCGATGCTATCTGGAATGCTAAACCCGAAAAACAAGTTGATTGGTTGATCTGAGCTTTCCCTGAGAAGTTACAGCCAAGCGTATCTCAGAATTGAGGAAAGAACTCAATTTAGCCAGGAACTGCAAATTTGGATCCAGAGCTCAAATTCGAACGAGAAACACATATTGGATGCTATCTGGAATGCTAAACCCGAAAAAGAAGTTGATTGGTGGATCTGAGCTTTCCCTGAGAAGTTACAGCCAAGCGTATCTCAGAATTGAGGAAATAACTCAATTTAGTCTGGAACTGCAAATTTGGATCCAGAGCTCAAATTCGAACGAGAAACACATATTGGATGCTATCTGGAATGCTAAACCCGAAAAACAAGTTGATTGGTTGATCTGAGCTTTCCCTGAGAAGTTACAGCCAAGCGTATCTCAGAATTGAGGAAAGAACTCAATTTAGTCTGGAACTGCAAATTTGGATCCAGGGCTCAAATTCGAACAAGAAACACATATTGGATGCTATCTGGAATGCTAAACCCGAAAAACAAGTTGATTGGTTGATCTGACCTTTCCCTGAGAAGTTACAGCCAAGCGTATCTCAGAATGAGGAAAGAACTCAATTTAGTCTGGAACTGCAAATTTGGATCCAGAGCTCAAATTCGAACGAGAAACACATATTGGATGGTATCAGGGATGCAGAAGCCGAAAAACAAGTCTATTGGTTACAGCCAAGTGTATATCAGAATTGAGGAAAGAAGTCAATTTAGCTAAGAACTGCAAATTTGGATCCAGAGCTCAAATTCGAACAAGAAACACATATTGGATGCTATCTGGAATGCTAAACCCGAAAAACAAGTTGATTGGTTGATCTGAGCTTTCCCTGAGAAGTTACAGCCAAGCGTATCTCAGAATTGAGGAAATAACTCATTTTAGTCTGGAACTGCAAATTGGGATCCAGAGCTCAAATTCGAACGAGAAACACATATTAGATGGTATCAGGGATGCAGAAGCCGGAAAACAAGTCTATTGGTTGATCTGAGCTATCCCTGAGAAGTTACAGCCAAGCGTATCTCAGAATTGAGGAAATAACTCATTTTAGTCTGGAACTGCAAATTTGGATCCAGAGCTCAAATTCGAACAAGAAACACATATTGGATGCTATCTGGAATTATAAACCCAAAAAACAAGTTGATTGGTTGATCTGAGCTTTCCCTGAGAAGTTACAGCCAAGCGTATCTCAGAATTGAGGAAATAACTCAATTTAGTCTGGAACTGCAAATTTGGATCCAGAGCTCAAATTCGAACGAGAAACACATATTGGATGCTATCTGGAATGCTAAACCCAAAAAACAAGTTGATTGGTTGATCTGAGCTTTCCCTGAGAAGTTACAGCCAAGCGTATCTCAGAATTGAGGAAATAACTCAATTTAGCCAGGAACTGCAAATTTGGATCCAGAGCTCAAATTCGAACGAGAAACACATATTCGATGCTATCTGGAATGCTAAACCCGAAAAACAAGTTGATTCGTTGATCTGAGCTTTCCCTGAGAAGTTACAGCCAAACGTATCTCAGAATTGAGGAAAGAACTCAATTTAGCCAGGAACTGCAAATTTGGATCCAGAGCTCAAATTCGAACGAGAAACACATATTAGATGGTATCAGGGATGCAGAAGCCGGAAAACAAGTCTATTGGTTGATCTGAGCTATCCCTGAGAAGTTACAGCCAAGCGTATCTCAGAATTGAGGAAATAACTCATTTTAGCCAGGAACTGCAAATTTGGATCCAGAGCTCAAATTCGAACGAGAAACACATATTCGATGCTATCTGGAATGCTAAACCCGAAAAACAAGTTGATTGGTTGATCTGAGCTTTCCCTGAGAAGTTACAGCCAAGCGTATCTCAGAATTGAGGAAAGAACTCAATTTAGCCAGGAACTGCAAATTTGGATCCAGAGCTCAAATTCGAACGAGAAACACATATTGGATGCTATCTGGAATGCTAAACCCGAAAAAGAAGTTGATTGGTGGATCTGAGCTTTCCCTGAGAAGTTACAGCCAAGCGTATCTCAGAATTGAGGAAATAACTCAATTTAGTCTGGAACTGCAAATTTGGATCCAGAGCTCAAATTCGAACGAGAAACACATATTGGATGCTATCTGGAATGCTAAACCCGAAAAACAAGTTGATTGGTTGATCTGAGCTTTCCCTGAGAAGTTACAGCCAAGCGTATCTCAGAATTGAGGAAAGAACTCAATTTAGTCTGGAACTGCAAATTTGGATCCAGGGCTCAAATTCGAACAAGAAACACATATTGGATGCTATCTGGAATGCTAAACCCGAAAAACAAGTTGATTGGTTGATCTGACCTTTCCCTGAGAAGTTACAGCCAAGCGTATCTCAGAATGAGGAAAGAACTCAATTTAGTCTGGAACTGCAAATTTGGATCCAGAGCTCAAATTCGAACGAGAAACACATATTGGATGGTATCAGGGATGCAGAAGCCGAAAAACAAGTCTATTGGTTACAGCCAAGTGTATATCAGAATTGAGGAAAGAAGTCAATTTAGCTAAGAACTGCAAATTTGGATCCAGAGATCAAATTCGAACAAGAAACACATATTGGATGCTATCTGGAATGCTAAACCCGAAAAACAAGTTGATTGGTTGATCTGAGCTTTCCCTGAGAAGTTACAGCCAAGCGTATCTCAGAATTGAGGAAATAACTCATTTTAGTCTGGAACTGCAAATTGGGATCCAGAGCTCAAATTCGAACGAGAAACACATATTGGATGCTATCTGGAATTATAAACCCAAAAAACAAGTTGATTGGTTGATCTGAGCTTTCCCTGAGAAGTTACAGCCAAGCGTATCTCAGAATTGAGGAAATAACTCAATTTAGTCTGGAACTGCAAATTTGGATCCAGAGCTCAAATTCGAACGAGAAACACATATTGGATGCTATCTGGAATGCTAAACCCAAAAAACAAGTTGATTGGTTGATCTGAGCTTTCCCTGAGAAGTTACAGCCAAGCGTATCTCAGAATTGAGGAAATAACTCAATTTAGCCAGGAACTGCAAATTTGGACCCAGAGCTCAAATTCGAACGAGAAACACATATTCGATGCTATCTGGAATGCTAAACCCGAAAAACAAGTTGATTCGTTGATCTGAGCTTTCCCTGAGAAGTTACAGCCAAGCGTATCTCAGAATTGAGGAAAGAACTCAATTTAGCCAGGAACTGCAAATTTGGATCCAGAGCTCAAATTCGAACGAGAAACACATATTAGATGGTATCAGGGATGCAGAAGCCGGAAAACAAGTCTATTGGTTGATCTGAGCTATCCCTGAGAAGTTACAGCCAAGCGTATCTCAGAATTGAGGAAAGAACTCAATTTAGTCTGGAACTGCAAATTTGGATCCAGGGCTCAAATTCGAACAAGAAACACATATTGGATGCTATCTGGAATGCTAAACCCGAAAAACAAGTTGATTGGTTGATCTGACCTTTCCCTGAGAAGTTACAGCCAAGCGTATCTCAGAATGAGGAAAGAACTCAATTTAGTCTGGAACTGCAAATTTGGATCCAGAGCTCAAATTCGAACGAGAAACACATATTGGATGGTATCAGGGATGCAGAAGCCGAAAAACAAGTCTATTGGTTACAGCCAAGTGTATATCAGAATTGAGGAAAGAAGTCAATTTAGCTAAGAACTGCAAATTTGGATCCAGAGCTCAAATTCGAACAAGAAACACATATTGGATGCTATCTGGAATGCTAAACCCGAAAAACAAGTTGATTGGTTGATCTGAGCTTTCCCTGAGAAGTTACAGCCAAGCGTATCTCAGAATTGAGGAAATAACTCATTTTAGTCTGGAACTGCAAATTGGGATCCAGAGCTCAAATTCGAACGAGAAACACATATTGGATGCTATCTGGAATTATAAACCCAAAAAACAAGTTGATTGGTTGATCTGAGCTTTCCCTGAGAAGTTACAGCCAAGCGTATCTCAGAATTGAGGAAATAACTCAATTTAGTCTGGAACTGCAAATTTGGATCCAGAGCTCAAATTCGAACGAGAAACACATATTGGATGCTATCTGGAATGCTAAACCCAAAAAACAAGTTGATTGGTTGATCTGAGCTTTCCCTGAGAAGTTACAGCCAAGCGTATCTCAGAATTGAGGAAATAACTCAATTTAGCCAGGAACTGCAAATTTGGACCCAGAGCTCAAATTCGAACGAGAAACACATATTCGATGCTATCTGGAATGCTAAACCCGAAAAACAAGTTGATTCGTTGATCTGAGCTTTCCCTGAGAAGTTACAGCCAAGCGTATCTCAGAATTGAGGAAAGAACTCAATTTAGCCAGGAACTGCAAATTTGGATCCAGAGCTCAAATTCGAACGAGAAACACATATTAGATGGTATCAGGGATGCAGAAGCCGGAAAACAAGTCTATTGGTTGATCTGAGCTATCCCTGAGAAGTTACAGCCAAGCGTATCTCAGAATTGAGGAAATAACTCATTTTAGTCTGGAACTGCAAATTTGGATCCAGAGCTCAAATTCGAACAAGAAACACATATTGGATGCTATCTGGAATTATAAACCCGAAAAACAAGTTGATTGGTTGATCTGAGCTTTCCCTGAGAAGTTACAGCCAAGCGTATCTCAGAATTGAGGAAAGAACTCAATTTAGCCAGGAACTGCAAATTTGGATCCAGAGCTCCAATTTGAACGGGAAACACATATTGGATGCTATCTGGAATGCTAAACCCAAAAAACAAGTTGATTGGTTGATCTGAGCTTTCCCTGAGAAGTTACAGCCAAGCGTATCTCAGAATTGAGGAAAGAACTCAATTTAGCCAGGAACTGCAAATTTGGATCCAGAGCTCAAATTCGAACGAGAAACACATATTCGATGCTATCTGGAATGCTAAACCCGAAAAACAAGTTGATTGGTTGATCTGAGCTTTCCCTGAGAAGTTACAGCCAAGCGTATATCAGAATTGAGGAAAGAAGTCAATTTAGCTAAGAACTGCAAATTTGGATCCAGACCTCAAATTCGAACGAGAAACACATATTGGATGCTATCTGAAATGCTAAACCCGAAAAACAAGTTGATTGGTTGATCTGAGCTTTCCCTGAGAAGTTACAGCCAAGCGTATCTCAGAATTGAGGAAATAACTCATTTTAGTCTGGAACTGCAAATTTGGATCCAGAGCTCAAATTCGAATGAGAAACACATATTAGATGGTATCAGGGATGCAGAAGCCGAAAAACAAGTCTATTGGTTGATCTGAGCTATCCCTGAGAAGTTACAGCCAAGCGTATCTCAGAATTGAGGAAATAACTCATTTTAGTCTGGAACTGCAAATTTGGATCCAGAGCTCAAATTCGAACGAGAAACACATATTCGATGCTATCTGGAATGCTAAACCCGAAAAACAAGTTGATTGGTTGATCTGAGCTTTCCCTGAGAAGTTACAGCCAAGCGTATCTCAGAATTGAGGAAAGAACTCAATTTAGCCAGGAACTGCAAATTTGGATCCAGAGCTCAAATTCGAACGAGAAACACATATTGGATGCTATCTGGAATGCTAAACCCAAAAAACAAGTTGATTTGTTGATCTGAGCTTTCCCTGAGAAGTTACAGCCAAGCGTATCTCAGAATTGAGGAAATAACTCATTTTAGTCTGGAACTGCAAATTGGGATCCAGAGCTCAAATTCGAACGAGAAACACATATTAGATCGTATCAGGGATGCAGAAGGCGAAAAACAAGTCTATTGGTTGATCTGAGCTATCCCTGAGAAGTTACAGCCAAGCGTATCTCAGAATTGAGGAAATAACTCATTTTAGTCTGGAACTGCAAATTTGGATCCAGATCTCAAATTCGAATGAGAAACACATATTGGATGCTATCTGGAATTATAAACCCAAAAAACAAGTTGATTGGTTGATCTGAGCTTTCCCTGAGAAGTTACAGCCAAGCGTATCTCAGAATTGAGGAAATAACTCAATTTAGCCAGGAACTGCAAATTTGGATCCAGAGCTCAAATTCGAACGAGAAACACATATTCGATGCTATCTGGAATGCTAAACCCGAAAAACAAGTTGATTGGTTGATCTGAGCTTTCCCTGAGAAGTTACAGCCAAGCGTATCTCAGAATTGAGGAAAGAACTCAATTTAGCCAGGAACTGCAAATTTGGATCCAGAGCTCCAATTCGAACGGGAAACACATATTGGATGCTATCTGGAATGCTAAACCCAAAAAACAAGTCGATTGGTTGATCTGAGCTTTCCCAGAGAAGTTACAGCCAAGCGTATATCAGAATTGAGGAAATAACTCAATTTAGTCTGGAACTGCAAATTTGGATCCACAGCTCAAATTCGAACGAAAAACACATATTAGATGGTATCAGGGATGCAGAAGCCGAAAAACAAGTCTATTGGTTGATCTGAGCTATCCCTGAGAAGTTACAGCCAAGCGTATCTCAGAATTGAGGAAATAACTCATTTTAGTCTGGAACTGCAAATTTGGATCCAGAGCTCAAATTCGAACGAGAAACACATATTGGATGCTATCTGGAATGCTAAACCCAAAAAACAAGTTGATTGGTTGATCTGAGCTTTCCCTGAGAAGTTACAGCCAAGCGTATCTCAGAATTGAGGAAAGAACTCAATTTAGCCAGGAACTGCAAATTTGGATCCAGAGCTCAAATTCGAACGGGAAACACATATTGGATGCTATCTGGAATGCTAAACCCAAAAAACAAGTTGATTGGTTGATCTGAGCTTTCCCTGAGAAGTTACAGCCAAGCGTATCTCAGAATTGAGGAAAGAACTCAATTCAGTCTGGAAATGCAAATTTGGATCCACGGCTCAAATTCGAACGAAAAACACATATTAGATGGTATCAGGGATGCAGAAGCCGAAAAACAAGTCTATTGGTTGATCTGAGCTTTCCCTGAGAAGGTACAGCCAAGTGTATATCAGAATTGAGGAAAGAATTCAATTTAGCCAAGAACTGCAAATTTGGATCCAGAGCTCAAATTCGAACGAAAAACACATATTGGATGCTATCTGGAATGCTAAACCCGAAAAACAAGTTGATTGGTTGATCTGAGCTTTCCCTGAGAAGTTACAGCCAAGCGTATCTCAGAATTGAGGAAAGAACTCAATTTAGCCAGGAACTGCAAATTTGGATCCAGAGCTCAAATTCGAACGAGAAACACATATTCGATGCTATCTGGAATGCTAAACCCGAAAAAGAAGTTGATTGGTTGATCTGACCTTTCCCTGAGAAGTTACAGCCAAGCGTATCTCAGAATTGAGGAAATAACTCAATTTAGTCTGGAACTGCAAATTTGGATCCAGGGCTCAAATTCGAACGAGAAACACATATTAGATGGTATCAGGGATGCAGAAGCCGAAAAACAAGTCTATTGGTTGATCTGAGCTATCCCTGAGAAGTTACAGCCAAGCGTATCTCAGAATTGAGGAAAGAACTCAATTTAGTCTGGAACTGCAAATTTGGATCCAGAGCTCAAATTCGAACGAGAAACACATATTGGATGCTATCTGGAATGCTAAACCCGAAAAACAAGTTGATTGGTTGATCTGAGCTTTCCCTGAGAAGTTACAGCCAAGCGTATCTCAGAATTGAGGAAATAACTCAATTTAGTCTGGAACTGCAAATTTGGATCCAGAGCTCAAATTCGAACGAGAAACACATATTCTATGCTATCTGGAATGCTAAACCCGAAAAACAAGTTGATTGGTTGATCTGACCTTTCCCTGAGAAGTTACAGCCAAGCGTATCTCAGAATTGAGGAAATAACTCAATTTAGTCTGGAACTGCAAATTTGGATCCACGGCTCAAATTCGAACGAAAAACACATATTAGATGGTATCAGGGATGCAGAAGCCGAAAAACAAGTCTATTGGTTGATCTGAGCTATCCCTGAGAAGTTACAGCCAAGCGTATCTCAGAATTGAGGAAATAACTCATTTTAGTCTGGAACTGCAAATTTGGATCCAGAGCTCAAATTCGAACGAGAAACACATATTGGATGCTATCTGGAATGCTAAACCCAAAAAACAAGTTGATTGGTTGATCTGAGCTTTCCCTGAGAAGTTACAGCCAAGCGTATCTCAGAATTGAGGAAAGAACTCAATTTAGCCAGGAACTGCAAATTTGGATCCAGAGCTCAAATTCGAACGGGAAACACATATTGGATGCTATCTGGAATGCTAAACCCAAAAAACAAGTTGATTGGTTGATCTGAGCTTTCCCTGAGAAGTTACAGCCAAGCGTATCTCAGAATTGAGGAAAGAACTCAATTCAGTCTGGAAATGCAAATTTGGATCCACGGCTCAAATTCGAACGAAAAACACATATTAGATGGTATCAGGGATGCAGAAGCCGAAAAACAAGTCTATTGGTTGATCTGAGCTTTCCCTGAGAAGGTACAGCCAAGTGTATATCAGAATTGAGGAAAGAATTCAATTTAGCCAAGAACTGCAAATTTGGATCCAGAGCTCAAATTCGAACGAAAAACACATATTGGATGCTATCTGGAATGCTAAACCCGAAAAACAAGTTGATTGGTTGATCTGAGCTTTCCCTGAGAAGTTACAGCCAAGCGTATCTCAGAATTGAGGAAAGAACTCAATTTAGCCAGGAACTGCAAATTTGGATCCAGAGCTCAAATTCGAACGAGAAACACATATTCGATGCTATCTGGAATGCTAAACCCGAAAAAGAAGTTGATTGGTTGATCTGACCTTTCCCTGAGAAGTTACAGCCAAGCGTATCTCAGAATTGAGGAAATAACTCAATTTAGTCTGGAACTGCAAATTTGGATCCAGGGCTCAAATTCGAACGAGAAACACATATTAGATGGTATCAGGGATGCAGAAGCCGAAAAACAAGTCTATTGGTTGATCTGAGCTATCCCTGAGAAGTTACAGCCAAGCGTATCTCAGAATTGAGGAAAGAACTCAATTTAGTCTGGAACTGCAAATTTGGATCCAGAGCTCAAATTCGAACGAGAAACACATATTGGATGCTATCTGGAATGCTAAACCCGAAAAACAAGTTGATTGGTTGATCTGAGCTTTCCCTGAGAAGTTACAGCCAAGCGTATCTCAGAATTGAGGAAATAACTCAATTTAGTCTGGAACTGCAAATTTGGATCCAGAGCTCAAATTCGAACGAGAAACACATATTCTATGCTATCTGGAATGCTAAACCCGAAAAACAAGTTGATTGGTTGATCTGACCTTTCCCTGAGAAGTTACAGCCAAGCGTATCTCAGAATTGAGGAAATAACTCAATTTAGTCTGGAACTGCAAATTTGGATCCACGGCTCAAATTCGAACGAAAAACACATATTAGATGGTATCAGGGATGCAGAAGCCGAAAAACAAGTCTATTGGTTGATCTGAGCTATCCCTGAGAAGTTACAGCCAAGCGTATCTCAGAATTGAGGAAATAACTCATTTTAGTCTGGAACTGCAAATTTGGATCCAGAGCTCAAATTCGAACGAGAAACACATATTGGATGCTATCTGGAATGCTAAACCCAAAAAACAAGTTGATTGGTTGATCTGAGCTTTCCCTGAGAAGTTACAGCCAAGCGTATCTCAGAATTGAGGAAAGAACTCAATTTAGCCAGGAACTGCAAATTTGGATCCAGAGCTCAAATTCGAACGGGAAACACATATTGGATGCTATCTGGAATGCTAAACCCAAAAAACAAGTTGATTGGTTGATCTGAGCTTTCCCTGAGAAGTTACAGCCAAGCGTATCTCAGAATTGAGGAAATAACTCAATTTAGCCAGGAACTGCAAATTTGGATCCAGAGCTCAAATTCGAACGAGAAACACATATTCGATGCTATCTGGAATGCTAAACCCGAAAAACAAGTTGATTGGTTGATCTGAGCTTTCCCTGAGAAGTTACAGCCAAGCGTATCTCAGAATTGAGGAAAGAACTCAATTTAGCCAGGAACTGCAAATTTGGATCCAGAGCTCAAATTCGAACGGGAAACACATATTGGATGCTATCTGGAATGCTAAACCCAAAAAACAAGTTGATTGGTTGATCTGAGCTTTCCCTGAGAAGTTACAGCCAAGCGTATCTCAGAATTGAGGAAATAACTCATTTTAGTCTGGAACTGCAAATTGGGATCCAGAGCTCAAATTCGAACGAGAAACACATATTAGATGGTATCAGGGATACAGAAGCCGGAAAACAAGTCTATTGGTTGATCTGAGCTATCCCTGAGAAGTTACAGCCAAGCGTATCTCAGAATTGAGGAAATAACTCATTTTAGTCTGGAACTGCAAATTTAGATCCAGAGCTCAAATTCGAACGAGAAACACATATTGGATGCTATCTGGAATGCTAAACCCAAAAAACAAGTTGATTGGTTGATCTGAGCTTTCCCTGAGAAGTTACAGCCAAGCGTATCTCAGAATTGAGGAAAGAACTCAATTTAGCCAGGAACTGCAAATTTGGATCCAGAGCTCAAATTCGAACGGGAAACACATATTGGATGCTATCTGGAATGCTAAACCCAAAAAACAAGTTGATTGGTTGATCTGAGCTTTCCCTGAGAAGTTACAGCCAAGCGTATCTCAGAATTGAGGAAAGAACTCAATTTAGTCTGGAAATGCAAATTTGGATCCACGGCTCAAATTCGAACGAAAAACACATATTAGATGGTATCAGGGATGCAGAAGCCGAAAAACAAGTCTATTGGTTGATCTGAGCTTTCCCTGAGAAGGTACAGCCAAGTGTATATCAGAATTGAGGAAAGAATTCAATTTAGCCAGGAACTGCAAATTTGGATCCAGAGCTCAAATTCGAACGAGAAACACATATTCGATGCTATCTGGAATGCTAAACCCGAAAAAGAAGTTGATTGGTTGATCTGACCATTCCCTGAGAAGTTACAGCCAAGCGTATCTCAGAATTGAGGAAATAACTCAATTTAGTCTGGAACTGCAAATTTGGATCCAGGGCTCAAATTCGAACGAGAAACACATATTAGATGGTATCAGGGATGCAGAAGCCGAAAAACAAGTCTATTGGTTGATCTGAGCTATCCCTGAGAAGTTACAGCCAAGCGTATCTCAGAATTGAGGAAAGAACTCAATTTAGTCTGGAACTGCAAATTTGGATCCAGAGCTCAAATTCGAACGAGAAACACATATTGGATGCTATCTGGAATGCTAAACCCGAAAAACAAGTTGATTGGTTGATCTGAGCTTTCCCTGAGAAGTTACAGCCAAGCGTATCTCAGAATTGAGGAAATAACTCAATTTAGTCTGGAACTGCAAATTTGGATCCAGAGCTCAAATTCGAACGAGAAACACATATTCTATGCTATCTGGAATGCTAAACCCGAAAAACAAGTTGATTGGTTGATCTGACCTTTCCCTGAGAAGTTACAGCCAAGCGTATCTCAGAATTGAGGAAATAACTCAATTTAGTCTGGAACTGCAAATTTGGATCCACGGCTCAAATTCGAACGAAAAACACATATTAGATGGTATCAGGGATGCAGAAGCCGAAAAACAAGTCTATTGGTTGATCTGAGCTATCCCTGAGAAGTTACAGCCAAGCGTATCTCAGAATTGAGGAAATAACTCATTTTAGTCTGGAACTGCAAATTTGGATCCAGAGCTCAAATTCGAACGAGAAACACATATTGGATGCTATCTGGAATGCTAAACCCAAAAAACAAGTTGATTGGTTGATCTGAGCTTTCCCTGAGAAGTTACAGCCAAGCGTATCTCAGAATTGAGGAAAGAACTCAATTTAGCCAGGAACTGCAAATTTGGATCCAGAGCTCAAATTCGAACGGGAAACACATATTGGATGCTATCTGGAATGCTAAACCCAAAAAACAAGTTGATTGGTTGATCTGAGCTTTCCCTGAGAAGTTACAGCCAAGCGTATCTCAGAATTGAGGAAAGAACTCAATTTAGCCAGGAACTGCAAATTTGGATCCAGAGCTCAAATTCGAACGAGAAACACATATTCGATGCTATCTGGAATGCTAAACCCGAAAAACAAGTTGATTGGTTGATCTGAGCTTTCCCTGAGAAGTTACAGCCAAGCGTATCTCAGAATTGAGGAAAGAACTCAATTTAGCCAGGAACTGCAAATTTGGATCCAGAGCTCAAATTCGAACGGGAAACACATATTGGATGCTATCTGGAATGCTAAACCCAAAAAACAAGTTGATTGGTTGATCTGAGCTTTCCCTGAGAAGTTACAGCCAAGCGTATCTCAGAATTGAGGAAATAACTCATTTTAGTCTGGAACTGCAAATTGGGATCCAGAGCTCAAATTCGAACGAGAAACACATATTAGATGGTATCAGGGATACAGAAGCCGGAAAACAAGTCTATTGGTTGATCTGAGCTATCCCTGAGAAGTTACAGCCAAGCGTATCTCAGAATTGAGGAAATAACTCATTTTAGTCTGGAACTGCAAATTTGGATCCAGAGCTCTAATTCGAACGAGAAACACATATTGGATGCTATCTGGAATTATAAACCCAAAAAACAAGTTGATTGGTTGATCTGAGCTTTCCCTGAGAAGTTACAGCCAAGCATATATCAGAATTGAGGAAAGAATTCAATTTAGCCAGGAACTGCAAATTTGGATCCAGAGTTCAAATTCGAACGAGAAACACAAATTGGATGCTATCTGGGATGTAGAAGCTGAAAAACAAGTCGATTGGTTGATCTGAGCTTTCCCGGAGAAGTTACAGCCAAGTGTATATCAGAATTGAGGAAAGAACTCAATTTAGCCAAGAACTGCAAATTTGGATCGAGAGCTCAAATTCGAACGAGAAACACATATTGGATGCTATCTGGAATGCTAAACCCGAAAAACAAGTCGATTGGTTGATCTGAGCTTTCCCTGAGAAGTTACAGCCAAGCGTATATCAGAATTGACAAAAGAACTCAGTTTAGCCAGGAACTGCAAATTTGGATCCAGTTCAAATTCGAACGAGAAACACAAATTGGATGCTATCTGGGATGTAGAAGCTGAAAAACAAGTCGATTGGTTGATCTGAGCTTTCCCTGAGAAGTTACAGCCAAGTGTATATCAGAATTGAGGAAAGAATTCATTTAGCCAAGAACTGCAAATTTGGATCCAGAGCTCAAATTCGAACGAGAAACACATATTGGATGGTATCTGGGATGCAGAAGCCGAAAAAGAAGTCGATTGGTTGATCTGAGCTTTCCCTGAGAAGTTACAGCCAAGGGTATATCAGAATTGACAAAAGAACTCAATTTAGCCAGGAACTGCAAATTTGGATCCAGAGCTCAAATTCGAACGAGAAACACAAATTGGATGGTATCTGGGATGTAGAAGCTGAAAAACAAGTCGATTGGTTGATCTGAGCTTTCCCAGAGAAGTTACAGCCAAGCGTATATCAGAATTGAGGAAAGAATTCAATTTAGCCAGGAACTGCAAATTTGGATCCAGAGCTCAAATTCGAACGGGAAACACATATTGGATGCTATCTGGAATGCTAAACCCAAAAAACAAGTTGATTGGTTGATCTGAGCTTTCCCTGAGAAGTTACAGCCAAGCGTATCTCAGAATTGAGGAAAGAACTCAATTTAGCCAGGAACTGCAAATTTGGATCCAGAGCTCAAATTCGAACGAGAAACACATATTGGATGCTATCTGGAATGCTAAACCCGAAAAACAAGTTGATTGGTTGATCTGAGCTTTCCCTGAGAAGTTACAGCCAAGCGTATCTCAGAATTGAGGAAAGAACTCAATTTAGTCTGGAACTGCAAATTTGGATCCAGGGCTCAAATTCGAACGAGAAACACATATTAGATGGTATCAGGGATGCAGAAGCCGAAAAACAAGTCTATTGTTTGATCTGAGCTATCCCTGAGAAGTTACAGCCAAGCGTATCTCAGAATTGAGGAAAGAACTCAATTTAGTCTGGAACTGCAAATTTGGATCCAGAGCTCAAATTCGAACGAGAAACACATATTCGATGCTATCTGGAATGCTAAACCCGAAAAACAAGTTGATTGGTTGATCTGAGCTTTCCCTGAGAAGTTACAGCCAAGCGTATCTCAGAATTGAGGAAAGAACTCAATTTAGCCAGGAACTGCAAATTTGGATCCAGAGCTCAAATTCGAACGGGAAACACATATTGGATGCTATCTGGAATGCTAAACCCAAAAAACAAGTTGATTGGTTGATCTGAGCTTTCCCTGAGAAGTTACAGCCAAGCGTATCTCAGAATTGAGGAAAGAACTCAATTTAGCCAGGAACTGCAAATTTGGATCCAGAGCTCAAATTCGAACGAGAAACACATATTCGATGCTATCTGGAATGCTAAACCCGAAAAACAAGTTGATTGGTTGATCTGAGCTTTCCCTGAGAAGTTACAGCCAAGCGTATCTCAGAATTGAGGAAAGAACTCAATTTAGCCAGGAACTGCAAATTTGGATCCAGAGCTCAAATTCGAACGGGAAACACATATTGGATGCTATCTGGAATGCTAAACCCGAAAAAGAAGTTGATTGGTTGATCTGAGCTTTCCCTGAGAAGTTACAGCCAAGCGTATCTCAGAATTGAGGAAATAACTCAATTTAGTCTGGAACTGCAAATTTGGATCCAGAGCTCAAATTCGAACGAGAAACACATATTGGATGCTATCTGGAATGCTAAACCCGAAAAACAAGTTGATTGGTTGATCTGAGCTTTCCCTGAGAAGTTACAGCCAAGCGTATCTCAGAATTGAGGAAAGAACTCAATTTAGTCTGGAACTGCAAATTTGGATCCAGGGCTCAAATTCGAACGAGAAACACATATTAGATGGTATCAGGGATGCAGAAGCCGAAAAACAAGTCTATTGTTTGATCTGAGCTATCCCTGAGAAGTTACAGCCAAGCGTATCTCAGAATTGAGGAAAGAACTCAATTTAGTCTGGAACTGCAAATTTGGATCCAGAGCTCAAATTCGAACGAGAAACACATATTGGATGCTATCTGGAATGCTAAACCCGAAAAACAAGTTGATTGGTTGATCTGAGCTTTCCCTGAGAAGTTACAGCCAAGCGTATCTCAGAATTGAGGAAATAACTCAATTTAGTCTGGAACTGCAAATTTGGATCCAGAGCTCAAATTCGAACGAGAAACACATATTGGATGCTATCTGGAATGCTAAACCCAAAAAACAAGTTGATTGGTTGATCTGAGCTTTCCCTGAGAAGTTACAGCCAAGCGTATCTCAGAATTGAGGAAATAACTCAATTTAGCCAGGAACTGCAAATTTGGATCCAGAGCTCAAATTCGAACGAGAAACACATATTCGATGCTATCTGGAATGCTAAACCCGAAAAACAAGTTGATTGGTTGATCTGAGCTTTCCCTGAGAAGTTACAGCCAAGCGTATCTCAGAATTGAGGAAAGAACTCAATTTAGCCAGGAACTGCAAATTTGGATCCAGAGCTCAAATTCGAACGAGAAACACATATTGGATGCTATCTGGAATGCTAAACCCGAAAAAGAAGTTGATTGGTTGATCTGAGCTTTCCCTGAGAAGTTACAGCCAAGCGTATCTCAGAATTGAGGAAATAACTCAATTTAGTCTGGAACTGCAAATTTGGATCCAGAGCTCAAATTCGAACGAGAAACACATATTGGATGCTATCTGGAATGCTAAACCCGAAAAACAAGTTGATTGGTTGATCTGAGCTTTCCCTGAGAAGTTACAGCCAAGCGTATCTCAGAATTGAGGAAAGAACTCAATTTAGTCTGGAACTGCAAATTTGGATCCAGGGCTCAAATTCGAACGAGAAACACATATTAGATGGTATCAGGGATGCAGAAGCCGAAAAACAAGTCTATTGTTTGATCTGAGCTATCCCTGAGAAGTTACAGCCAAGCGTATCTCAGAATTGAGGAAAGAACTCAATTTAGTCTGGAACTGCAAATTTGGATCCAGAGCTCAAATTCGAACGAGAAACACATATTGGATGCTATCTGGAATGCTAAACCCGAAAAACAAGTTGATTGGTTGATCTGACCTTTCCCTGAGAAGTTACAGCCAAGCGTATCTCAGAATGAGGAAAGAACTCAATTTAGTCTGGAACTGCAAATTTGGATCCAGAGCTCCAATTCGAACGAGAAACACATATTGGATGGTATCAGGGATGCAGAAGCCGAAAAACAAGTCTATTGGTTACAGCCAAGTGTATATCAGAATTGAGGAAAGAACTCAATTTAGCCAGGAACTGCAAATTTGGATCCAGAGCTCAAATTCGAACGAGAAACACATATTCGATGCTATCTGGAATGCTAAACCCGAAAAAGAAGTTGATTGGTTGATCTGACCTTTCCCTGAGAAGTTACAGCCAAGCGTATCTCAGAATTGAGGAAATAACTCAATTTAGTCTGGAACTGCAAATTTGGATCCAGGGCTCAAATTCGAACGAGAAACACATATTAGATGGTATCAGGGATGCAGAAGCCGAAAAACAAGTCTATTGGTTGATCTGAGCTATCCCTGAGAAGTTACAGCCAAGCGTATCTCAGAATTGAGGAAAGAACTCAATTTAGTCTGGAACTGCAAATTTGGATCCAGAGCTCAAATTCGAACGAGAAACACATATTGGATGCTATCTGGAATGCTAAACCCGAAAAACAAGTTGATTGGTTGATCTGAGCTTTCCCTGAGAAGTTACAGCCAAGCGTATCTCAGAATTGAGGAAATAACTCAATTTAGTCTGGAACTGCAAATTTGGATCCAGAGCTCAAATTCGAACGAGAAACACATATTCTATGCTATCTGGAATGCTAAACCCGAAAAACAAGTTGATTGGTTGATCTGACCTTTCCCTGAGAAGTTACAGCCAAGCGTATCTCAGAATTGAGGAAATAACTCAATTTAGTCTGGAACTGCAAATTTGGATCCACGGCTCAAATTCGAACGAAAAACACATATTAGATGGTATCAGGGATGCAGAAGCCGAAAAACAAGTCTATTGGTTGATCTGAGCTATCCCTGAGAAGTTACAGCCAAGCGTATCTCAGAATTGAGGAAATAACTCATTTTAGTCTGGAACTGCAAATTTGGATCCAGAGCTCAAATTCGAACGAGAAACACATATTGGATGCTATCTGGAATGCTAAACCCAAAAAACAAGTTGATTGGTTGATCTGAGCTTTCCCTGAGAAGTTACAGCCAAGCGTATCTCAGAATTGAGGAAAGAACTCAATTTAGCCAGGAACTGCAAATTTGGATCCAGAGCTCAAATTCGAACGGGAAACACATATTGGATGCTATCTGGAATGCTAAACCCAAAAAACAAGTTGATTGGTTGATCTGAGCTTTCCCTGAGAAGTTACAGCCAAGCGTATCTCAGAATTGAGGAAAGAACTCAATTTAGCCAGGAACTGCAAATTTGGATCCAGAGCTCAAATTCGAACGAGAAACACATATTCGATGCTATCTGGAATGCTAAACCCGAAAAACAAGTTGATTGGTTGATCTGAGCTTTCCCTGAGAAGTTACAGCCAAGCGTATCTCAGAATTGAGGAAAGAACTCAATTTAGCCAGGAACTGCAAATTTGGATCCAGAGCTCAAATTTGAACGGGAAACACATATTGGATGCTATCTGGAATGCTAAACCCAAAAAACAAGTTGATTGGTTGATCTGAGCTTTCCCTGAGAAGTTACAGCCAAGCGTATCTCAGAATTGAGGAAATAACTCATTTTAGTCTGGAACTGCAAATTGGGATCCAGAGCTCAAATTCGAACGAGAAACACATATTAGATGGTATCAGGGATACAGAAGCCGGAAAACAAGTCTATTGGTTGATCTGAGCTATCCCTGAGAAGTTACAGCCAAGCGTATCTCAGAATTGAGGAAATAACTCATTTTAGTCTGGAACTGCAAATTTGGATCCAGAGCTCAAATTCGAACGAGAAACACATATTGGATGCTATCTGGAATGCTAAACCCAAAAAACAAGTTGATTGGTTGATCTGAGCTTTCCCTGAGAAGTTACAGCCAAGCGTATCTCAGAATTGAGGAAAGAACTCAATTTAGCCAGGAACTGCAAATTTGGATCCAGAGCTCAAATTCGAACGGGAAACACATATTGGATGCTATCTGGAATGCTAAACCCAAAAAACAAGTTGATTGGTTGATCTGAGCTTTCCCTGAGAAGTTACAGCCAAGCGTATCTCAGAATTGAGGAAAGAACTCAATTTAGTCTGGAAATGCAAATTTGGATCCACGGCTCAAATTCGAACGAAAAACACATATTAGATGGTATCAGGGATGCAGAAGCCGAAAAACAAGTCTATTGGTTGATCTGAGCTTTCCCTGAGAAGGTACAGCCAAGTGTATATCAGAATTGAGGAAAGAATTCAATTTAGCCAAGAACTGCAAATTTGGATCCAGAGCTCAAATTCGAACGAAAAACACATATTGGATGCTATCTGGAATGCTAAACCCGAAAAACAAGTTGATTGGTTGATCTGAGCTTTCCCTGAGAAGTTACAGCCAAGCGTATCTCAGAATTGAGGAAAGAACTCAATTTAGCCAGGAACTGCAAATTTGGATCCAGAGCTCAAATTCGAACGAGAAACACATATTCGATGCTATCTGGAATGCTAAACCCGAAAAAGAAGTTGATTGGTTGATCTGACCTTTCCCTGAGAAGTTACAGCCAAGCGTATCTCAGAATTGAGGAAATAACTCAATTTAGTCTGGAACTGCAAATTTGGATCCAGGGCTCAAATTCGAACGAGAAACACATATTAGATGGTATCAGGGATGCAGAAGCCGAAAAACAAGTCTATTGGTTGATCTGAGCTATCCCTGAGAAGTTACAGCCAAGCGTATCTCAGAATTGAGGAAAGAACTCAATTTAGTCTGGAACTGCAAATTTGGATCCAGAGCTCAAATTCGAACGAGAAACACATATTGGATGCTATCTGGAATGCTAAACCCGAAAAACAAGTTGATTGGTTGATCTGAGCTTTCCCTGAGAAGTTACAGCCAAGCGTATCTCAGAATTGAGGAAATAACTCAATTTAGTCTGGAACTGCAAATTTGGATCCAGAGCTCAAATTCGAACGAGAAACACATATTCTATGCTATCTGGAATGCTAAACCCGAAAAACAAGTTGATTGGTTGATCTGACCTTTCCCTGAGAAGTTACAGCCAAGCGTATCTCAGAATTGAGGAAATAACTCAATTTAGTCTGGAACTGCAAATTTGGATCCACGGCTCAAATTCGAACGAAAAACACATATTAGATGGTATCAGGGATGCAGAAGCCGAAAAACAAGTCTATTGGTTGATCTGAGCTATCCCTGAGAAGTTACAGCCAAGCGTATCTCAGAATTGAGGAAATAACTCATTTTAGTCTGGAACTGCAAATTTGGATCCAGAGCTCAAATTCGAACGAGAAACACATATTGGATGCTATCTGGAATGCTAAACCCAAAAAACAAGTTGATTGGTTGATCTGAGCTTTCCCTGAGAAGTTACAGCCAAGCGTATCTCAGAATTGAGGAAAGAACTCAATTTAGCCAGGAACTGCAAATTTGGATCCAGAGCTCAAATTCGAACGGGAAACACATATTGGATGCTATCTGGAATGCTAAACCCAAAAAACAAGTTGATTGGTTGATCTGAGCTTTCCCTGAGAAGTTACAGCCAAGCGTATCTCAGAATTGAGGAAAGAACTCAATTTAGCCAGGAACTGCAAATTTGGATCCAGAGCTCAAATTCGAACGAGAAACACATATTCGATGCTATCTGGAATGCTAAACCCGAAAAACAAGTTGATTGGTTGATCTGAGCTTTCCCTGAGAAGTTACAGCCAAGCGTATCTCAGAATTGAGGAAAGAACTCAATTTAGCCAGGAACTGCAAATTTGGATCCAGAGCTCAAATTCGAACGGGAAACACATATTGGATGCTATCTGGAATGCTAAACCCAAAAAACAAGTTGATTGGTTGATCTGAGCTTTCCCTGAGAAGTTACAGCCAAGCGTATCTCAGAATTGAGGAAATAACTCATTTTAGTCTGGAACTGCAAATTGGGATCCAGAGCTCAAATTCGAACGAGAAACACATATTAGATGGTATCAGGGATACAGAAGCCGGAAAACAAGTCTATTGGTTGATCTGAGCTATCCCTGAGAAGTTACAGCCAAGCGTATCTCAGAATTGAGGAAATAACTCATTTTAGTCTGGAACTGCAAATTTGGATCCAGAGCTCTAATTCGAACGAGAAACACATATTGGATGCTATCTGGAATTATAAACCCAAAAAACAAGTTGATTGGTTGATCTGAGCTTTCCCTGAGAAGTTACAGCCAAGCGTATATCAGAATTGAGGAAAGAATTCAATTTAGCCAGGAACTGCAAATTTGGATCCAGAGTTCAAATTCGAACGAGAAACACAAATTGGATGCTATCTGGGATGTAGAAGCTGAAAAACAAGTCGATTGGTTGATCTGAGCTTTCCCGGAGAAGTTACAGCCAAGTGTATATCAGAATTGAGGAAAGAATTCATTTAGCCAAAAACTGCAAATTTGGATCCAGAGCTCAAATTCGAACGAGAAACACATATTGGATGGTATCTGGGATGCAGAAGCCGAAAAACAAGTCGATTGGTTGATCTGAGCTTTCCCTGAGAAGTTACAGCCAAGCGTATATCAGAATTGACAAAAGAACTCAATTTAGCCAAGAACTGCAAATTTGGATCGAGAGCTCAAATTCGAACGAGAAACACATATTGGATGCTATCTGGAATGCTAAACCCGAAAAACAAGTCGATTGGTTGATCTGAGCTTTCCCTGAGAAGTTACAGCCAAGCGTATATCAGAATTGACAAAAGAACTCAGTTTAGCCAGGAACTGCAAATTTGGATCCAGTTCAAATTCGAACGAGAAACACAAATTGGATGCTATCTGGGATGTAGAAGCTGAAAAACAAGTCGATTGGTTGATCTGAGCTTTCCCTGAGAAGTTACAGCCAAGTGTATATCAGAATTGAGGAAAGAATTCATTTAGCCAAGAACTGCAAATTTGGATCCAGAGCTCAAATTCGAACGAGAAACACATATTGGATGGTATCTGGGATGCAGAAGCCGAAAAAGAAGTCGATTGGTTGATCTGAGCTTTCCCTGAGAAGTTACAGCCAAGGGTATATCAGAATTGACAAAAGAACTCAATTTAGCCAGGAACTGCAAATTTGGATCCAGAGCTCAAATTCGAACGAGAAACACAAATTGGATGGTATCTGGGATGTAGAAGCTGAAAAACAAGTCGATTGGTTGATCTGAGCTTTCCCAGAGAAGTTACAGCCAAGCGTATATCAGAATTGAGGAAAGAATTCAATTTAGCCAGGAACTGCAAATTTGGATCCAGAGCTCAAATTCGAACGGGAAACACATATTGGATGCTATCTGGAATGCTAAACCCAAAAAACAAGTTGATTGGTTGATCTGAGCTTTCCCTGAGAAGTTACAGCCAAGCGTATCTCAGAATTGAGGAAAGAACTCAATTTAGCCAGGAACTGCAAATTTGGATCCAGAGCTCAAATTCGAACGAGAAACACATATTCGATGCTATCTGGAATGCTAAACCCGAAAAACAAGTTGATTGGTTGATCTGAGCTTTCCCTGAGAAGTTACAGCCAAGCGTATCTCAGAATTGAGGAAAGAACTCAATTTAGCCAGGAACTGCAAATTTGGATCCAGAGCTCAAATTCGAACGGGAAACACATATTGGATGCTATCTGGAATGCTAAACCCGAAAAAGAAGTTGATTGGTTGATCTGAGCTTTCCCTGAGAAGTTACAGCCAAGCGTATCTCAGAATTGAGGAAATAACTCAATTTAGTCTGGAACTGCAAATTTGGATCCAGAGCTCAAATTCGAACGAGAAACACATATTGGATGCTATCTGGAATGCTAAACCCGAAAAACAAGTTGATTGGTTGATCTGAGCTTTCCCTGAGAAGTTACAGCCAAGCGTATCTCAGAATTGAGGAAAGAACTCAATTTAGTCTGGAACTGCAAATTTGGATCCAGGGCTCAAATTCGAACGAGAAACACATATTAGATGGTATCAGGGATGCAGAAGCCGAAAAACAAGTCTATTGTTTGATCTGAGCTATCCCTGAGAAGTTACAGCCAAGCGTATCTCAGAATTGAGGAAAGAACTCAATTTAGTCTGGAACTGCAAATTTGGATCCAGAGCTCAAATTCGAACGAGAAACACATATTGGATGCTATCTGGAATGCTAAACCCGAAAAACAAGTTGATTGGTTGATCTGAGCTTTCCCTGAGAAGTTACAGCCAAGCGTATCTCAGAATTGAGGAAATAACTCAATTTAGTCTGGAACTGCAAATTTGGATCCAGAGCTCAAATTCGAACGAGAAACACATATTGGATGCTATCTGGAATGCTAAACCCAAAAAACAAGTTGATTGGTTGATCTGAGCTTTCCCTGAGAAGTTACAGCCAAGCGTATCTCAGAATTGAGGAAATAACTCAATTTAGCCAGGAACTGCAAATTTGGATCCAGAGCTCAAATTCGAACGAGAAACACATATTCGATGCTATCTGGAATGCTAAACCCGAAAAACAAGTTGATTGGTTGATCTGAGCTTTCCCTGAGAAGTTACAGCCAAGCGTATCTCAGAATTGAGGAAAGAACTCAATTTAGCCAGGAACTGCAAATTTGGATCCAGAGCTCAAATTCGAACGAGAAACACATATTGGATGCTATCTGGAATGCTAAACCCGAAAAAGAAGTTGATTGGTTGATCTGAGCTTTCCCTGAGAAGTTACAGCCAAGCGTATCTCAGAATTGAGGAAATAACTCAATTTAGTCTGGAACTGCAAATTTGGATCCAGAGCTCAAATTCGAACGAGAAACACATATTGGATGCTATCTGGAATGCTAAACCCGAAAAACAAGTTGATTGGTTGATCTGAGCTTTCCCTGAGAAGTTACAGCCAAGCGTATCTCAGAATTGAGGAAAGAACTCAATTTAGTCTGGAACTGCAAATTTGGATCCAGGGCTCAAATTCGAACGAGAAACACATATTAGATGGTATCAGGGATGCAGAAGCCGAAAAACAAGTCTATTGTTTGATCTGAGCTATCCCTGAGAAGTTACAGCCAAGCGTATCTCAGAATTGAGGAAAGAACTCAATTTAGTCTGGAACTGCAAATTTGGATCCAGAGCTCAAATTCGAACGAGAAACACATATTGGATGCTATCTGGAATGCTAAACCCGAAAAACAAGTTGATTGGTTGATCTGACCTTTCCCTGAGAAGTTACAGCCAAGCGTATCTCAGAATGAGGAAAGAACTCAATTTAGTCTGGAACTGCAAATTTGGATCCAGAGCTCCAATTCGAACGAGAAACACATATTGGATGGTATCAGGGATGCAGAAGCCGAAAAACAAGTCTATTGGTTACAGCCAAGTGTATATCAGAATTGAGGAAAGAACTCAATTTAGCCAGGAACTGCAAATTTGGATCCAGAGCTCAAATTCGAACGAGAAACACATATTCGATGCTATCTGGAATGCTAAACCCGAAAAAGAAGTTGATTGGTTGATCTGACCTTTCCCTGAGAAGTTACAGCCAAGCGTATCTCAGAATTGAGGAAATAACTCAATTTAGTCTGGAACTGCAAATTTGGATCCAGGGCTCAAATTCGAACGAGAAACACATATTAGATGGTATCAGGGATGCAGAAGCCGAAAAACAAGTCTATTGGTTGATCTGAGCTATCCCTGAGAAGTTACAGCCAAGCGTATCTCAGAATTGAGGAAAGAACTCAATTTAGTCTGGAACTGCAAATTTGGATCCAGAGCTCAAATTCGAACGAGAAACACATATTGGATGCTATCTGGAATGCTAAACCCGAAAAACAAGTTGATTGGTTGATCTGAGCTTTCCCTGAGAAGTTACAGCCAAGCGTATCTCAGAATTGAGGAAATAACTCAATTTAGTCTGGAACTGCAAATTTGGATCCAGAGCTCAAATTCGAACGAGAAACACATATTCTATGCTATCTGGAATGCTAAACCCGAAAAACAAGTTGATTGGTTGATCTGACCTTTCCCTGAGAAGTTACAGCCAAGCGTATCTCAGAATTGAGGAAATAACTCAATTTAGTCTGGAACTGCAAATTTGGATCCACGGCTCAAATTCGAACGAGAAACACATATTGGATGCTATCTGGAATGCTAAACCCGAAAAAGAAGTTGATTGGTTGATCTGAGCTTTCCCTGAGAAGTTACAGCCAAGCGTATCTCAGAATTGAGGAAATAACTCAATTTAGTCTGGAACTGCAAATTTGGATCCAGAGCTCAAATTCGAACGAGAAACACATATTGGATGCTATCTGGAATGCTAAACCCGAAAAACAAGTTGATTGGTTGATCTGAGCTTTCCCTGAGAAGTTACAGCCAAGCGTATCTCAGAATTGAGGAAAGAACTCAATTTAGTCTGGAACTGCAAATTTGGATCCAGGGCTCAAATTCGAACGAGAAACACATATTAGATGGTATCGGATGCAGAAGCCGAAAAACAAGTCTATTGTTTGATCTGAGCTATCCCTGAGAAGTTACAGCCAAGCGTATCTCAGAATTGAGGAAAGAACTCAATTTAGTCTGGAACTGCAAATTTGGATCCAGAGCTCAAATTCGAACGAGAAACACATATTGGATGCTATCTGGAATGCTAAACCCGAAAAACAAGTTGATTGGTTGATCTGACCTTTCCCTGAGAAGTTACAGCCAAGCGTATCTCAGAATGAGGAAAGAACTCAATTTAGTCTGGAACTGCAAATTTGGATCCAGAGCTCCAATTCGAACGAGAAACACATATTGGATGGTATCAGGGATGCAGAAGCCGAAAAACAAGTCTATTGGTTACAGCCAAGTGTATATCAGAATTGAGGAAAGAACTCAATTTAGCCAGGAACTGCAAATTTGGATCCAGAGCTCAAATTCGAACGAGAAACACATATTCGATGCTATCTGGAATGCTAAACCCGAAAAAGAAGTTGATTGGTTGATCTGACCTTTCCCTGAGAAGTTACAGCCAAGCGTATCTCAGAATTGAGGAAATAACTCAATTTAGTCTGGAACTGCAAATTTGGATCCAGGGCTCAAATTCGAACGAGAAACACATATTAGATGGTATCAGGGATGCAGAAGCCGAAAAACAAGTCTATTGGTTGATCTGAGCTATCCCTGAGAAGTTACAGCCAAGCGTATCTCAGAATTGAGGAAAGAACTCAATTTAGTCTGGAACTGCAAATTTGGATCCAGAGCTCAAATTCGAACGAGAAACACATATTGGATGCTATCTGGAATGCTAAACCCGAAAAACAAGTTGATTGGTTGATCTGAGCTTTCCCTGAGAAGTTACAGCCAAGCGTATCTCAGAATTGAGGAAATAACTCAATTTAGTCTGGAACTGCAAATTTGGATCCAGAGCTCAAATTCGAACGAGAAACACATATTCTATGCTATCTGGAATGCTAAACCCGAAAAACAAGTTGATTGGTTGATCTGACCTTTCCCTGAGAAGTTACAGCCAAGCGTATCTCAGAATTGAGGAAATAACTCAATTTAGTCTGGAACTGCAAATTTGGATCCACGGCTCAAATTCGAACGAAAAACACATATTAGATGGTATCAGGGATGCAGAAGCCGAAAAACAAGTCTATTGGTTGATCTGAGCTATCCCTGAGAAGTTACAGCCAAGCGTATCTCAGAATTGAGGAAAGAACTCAATTTAGTCTGGAACTGCAAATTTGGATCCAGAGCTCAAATTCGAACGAGAAACACATATTGGATGCTATCTGGAATGCTAAACCCGAAAAACAAGTTGATTGGTTGATCTGAGCTTTCCCTGAGAAGTTACAGCCAAGCGTATCTCAGAATTGAGGAAATAACTCATTTTAGTCTGGAACTGCAAATTTGGATCCAGAGCTCAAATTCGAACGAGAAACACATATTGGATGCTATCTGGAATGCTAAACCCAAAAAACAAGTTGATTGGTTGATCTGAGCTTTCCCTGAGAAGTTACAGCCAAGCGTATCTCAGAATTGAGGAAAGAACTCAATTTAGCCAGGAACTGCAAATTTGGATCCAGAGCTCAAATTCGAACGGGAAACACATATTGGATGCTATCTGGAATGCTAAACCCAAAAAACAAGTCTATTGGTTGATCTGAGCTTTCCCTGAGAAGGTACAGCCAAGTGTATATCAGAATTGAGGAAAGAATTCAATTTAGCCAAGAACTGCAAATTTGGATCCAGAGCTCAAATTCGAACGAAAAACACATATTGGATGCTATCTGGAATGCTAAACCCGAAAAACAAGTTGATTGGTTGATCTGAGCTTTCCCTGAGAAGTTACAGCCAAGCGTATCTCAGAATTGAGGAAAGAACTCAATTTAGCCAGGAACTGCAAATTTGGATCCAGAGCTCAAATTCGAACGAGAAACACATATTCGATGCTATCTGGAATGCTAAACCCGAAAAAGAAGTTGATTGGTTGATCTGACCTTTCCCTGAGAAGTTACAGCCAAGCGTATCTCAGAATTGAGGAAAGAACTCAATTTAGTCTGGAACTGCAAATTTGGATCCAGGGCTCAAATTCGAACGAGAAACACATATTAGATGGTATCAGGGATGCAGAAGCCGAAAAACAAGTCTATTGGTTGATCTGAGCTATCCCTGAGAAGTTACAGCCAAGCGTATCTCAGAATTGAGGAAAGAACTCAATTTAGTCTGGAACTGCAAATTTGGATCCAGAGCTCAAATTCGAACGAGAAACACATATTGGATGCTATCTGGAATGCTAAACCCGAAAAACAAGTTGATTGGTTGATCTGAGCTTTCCCTGAGAAGTTACAGCCAAGCGTATCTCAGAATTGAGGAAATAACTCAATTTAGTCTGGAACTGCAAATTTGGATCCAGAGCTCAAATTCGAACGAGAAACACATATTCTATGCTATCTGGAATGCTAAACCCGAAAAACAAGTTGATTGGTTGATCTGACCTTTCCCTGAGAAGTTACAGCCAAGCGTATCTCAGAATTGAGGAAATAACTCAATTTAGTCTGGAACTGCAAATTTGGATCCACGGCTCAAATTCGAACGAAAAACACATATTAGATGGTATCAGGGATGCAGAAGCCGAAAAACAAGTCTATTGGTTGATCTGAGCTATCCCTGAGAAGTTACAGCCAAGCGTATCTCAGAATTGAGGAAATAACTCATTTTAGTCTGGAACTGCAAATTTGGATCCAGAGCTCAAATTCGAACGAGAAACACATATTGGATGCTATCTGGAATGCTAAACCCAAAAAACAAGTTGATTGGTTGATCTGAGCTTTCCCTGAGAAGTTACAGCCAAGCGTATCTCAGAATTGAGGAAAGAACTCAATTTAGCCAGGAACTGCAAATTTGGATCCAGAGCTCAAATTCGAACGGGAAACACATATTGGATGCTATCTGGAATGCTAAACCCAAAAAACAAGTTGATTGGTTGATCTGAGCTTTCCCTGAGAAGTTACAGCCAAGCGTATCTCAGAATTGAGGAAAGAACTCAATTTAGCCAGGAACTGCAAATTTGGATCCAGAGTTCAAATTCGAACGAGAAACACAAATTGGATGCTATCTGGGATGTAGAAGCTGAAAAACAAGTCGATTGGTTGATCTGAGCTTTCCCGGAGAAGTTACAGCCAAGTGTATATCAGAATTGAGGAAAGAATTCATTTAGCCAAAAACTGCAAATTTGGATCCAGAGCTCAAATTCGAACGAGAAACACATATTGGATGGTATCTGGGATGCAGAAGCCGAAAAACAAGTCGATTGGTTGATCTGAGCTTTCCCGGAGAAGTTACAGCCAAGTGTATATCAGAATTGAGGAAAGAATTCATTTAGCCAAAAACTGCAAATTTGGATCCAGAGCTCAAATTCGAACGAGAAACACATATTGGATGGTATCTGGGATGCAGAAGCCGAAAAACAAGTCGATTGGTTGATCTGAGCTTTCCCTGAGAAGTTACAGCCAAGCGTATATCAGAATTGACAAAAGAACTCAATTTAGCCAAGAACTGCAAATTTGGATCGAGAGCTCAAATTCGAACGAGAAACACATATTGGATGCTATCTGGAATGCTAAACCCGAAAAACAAGTTGATTGGTTGATCTGAGCTTTCCCTGAGAAGTTACAGCCAAGCGTATCTCAGAATTGAGGAAAGAACTCAATTTAGCCAGGAACTGCAAATTTGGATCCAGAGCTCAAATTCGAACGAGAAACACATATTCGATGCTATCTGGAATGCTAAACCCGAAAAACAAGTTGATTGGTTGATCTGAGCTTTCCCTGAGAAGTTACAGCCAAGCGTATCTCAGAATTGAGGAAAGAACTCAATTTAGCCAGGAACTGCAAATTTGGATCCAGAGCTCAAATTCGAACGGGAAACACATATTGGATGCTATCTGGAATGCTAAACCCGAAAAAGAAGTTGATTGGTTGATCTGAGCTTTCCCTGAGAAGTTACAGCCAAGCGTATCTCAGAATTGAGGAAATAACTCAATTTAGTCTGGAACTGCAAATTTGGATCCAGAGCTCAAATTCGAACGAGAAACACATATTGGATGCTATCTGGAATGCTAAACCCGAAAAACAAGTTGATTGGTTGATCTGAGCTTTCCCTGAGAAGTTACAGCCAAGCGTATCTCAGAATTGAGGAAAGAACTCAATTTAGTCTGGAACTGCAAATTTGGATCCAGGGCTCAAATTCGAACGAGAAACACATATTAGATGGTATCAGGGATGCAGAAGCCGAAAAACAAGTCTATTGTTTGATCTGAGCTATCCCTGAGAAGTTACAGCCAAGCGTATCTCAGAATTGAGGAAAGAACTCAATTTAGTCTGGAACTGCAAATTTGGATCCAGAGCTCAAATTCGAACGAGAAACACATATTGGATGCTATCTGGAATGCTAAACCCGAAAAACAAGTTGATTGGTTGATCTGAGCTTTCCCTGAGAAGTTACAGCCAAGCGTATCTCAGAATTGAGGAAATAACTCAATTTAGTCTGGAACTGCAAATTTGGATCCAGAGCTCAAATTCGAACGAGAAACACATATTGGATGCTATCTGGAATGCTAAACCCAAAAAACAAGTTGATTGGTTGATCTGAGCTTTCCCTGAGAAGTTACAGCCAAGCGTATCTCAGAATTGAGGAAATAACTCAATTTAGTCTGGAACTGCAAATTTGGATCCAGAGCTCAAATTCGAACGAGAAACACATATTGGATGCTATCTGGAATGCTAAACCCAAAAAACAAGTCTATTGTTTGATCTGAGCTATCCCTGAGAAGTTACAGCCAAGCGTATCTCAGAATTGAGGAAAGAACTCAATTTAGTCTGGAACTGCAAATTTGGATCCAGAGCTCAAATTCGAACGAGAAACACATATTGGATGCTATCTGGAATGCTAAACCCGAAAAACAAGTTGATTGGTTGATCTGAGCTTTCCCTGAGAAGTTACAGCCAAGCGTATCTCAGAATTGAGGAAATAACTCAATTTAGTCTGGAACTGCAAATTTGGATCCAGAGCTCAAATTCGAACGAGAAACACATATTGGATGCTATCTGGAATGCTAAACCCAAAAAACAAGTTGATTGGTTGATCTGAGCTTTCCCTGAGAAGTTACAGCCAAGCGTATCTCAGAATTGAGGAAATAACTCAATTTAGCCAGGAACTGCAAATTTGGATCCAGAGCTCAAATTCGAACGAGAAACACATATTCGATGCTATCTGGAATGCTAAACCCGAAAAACAAGTTGATTGGTTGATCTGAGCTTTCCCTGAGAAGTTACAGCCAAGCGTATCTCAGAATTGAGGAAAGAACTCAATTTAGCCAGGAACTGCAAATTTGGATCCAGAGCTCAAATTCGAACGAGAAACACATATTGGATGCTATCTGGAATGCTAAACCCGAAAAAGAAGTTGATTGGTTGATCTGAGCTTTCCCTGAGAAGTTACAGCCAAGCGTATCTCAGAATTGAGGAAATAACTCAATTTAGTCTGGAACTGCAAATTTGGATCCAGAGCTCAAATTCGAACGAGAAACACATATTGGATGCTATCTGGAATGCTAAACCCGAAAAACAAGTTGATTGGTTGATCTGAGCTTTCCCTGAGAAGTTACAGCCAAGCGTATCTCAGAATTGAGGAAAGAACTCAATTTAGTCTGGAACTGCAAATTTGGATCCAGGGCTCAAATTCGAACGAGAAACACATATTAGATGGTATCAGGGATGCAGAAGCCGAAAAACAAGTCTATTGTTTGATCTGAGCTATCCCTGAGAAGTTACAGCCAAGCGTATCTCAGAATTGAGGAAAGAACTCAATTTAGTCTGGAACTGCAAATTTGGATCCAGAGCTCAAATTCGAACGAGAAACACATATTGGATGCTATCTGGAATGCTAAACCCGAAAAACAAGTTGATTGGTTGATCTGACCTTTCCCTGAGAAGTTACAGCCAAGCGTATCTCAGAATGAGGAAAGAACTCAATTTAGTCTGGAACTGCAAATTTGGATCCAGAGCTCCAATTCGAACGAGAAACACATATTGGATGGTATCAGGGATGCAGAAGCCGAAAAACAAGTCTATTGGTTACAGCCAAGTGTATATCAGAATTGAGGAAAGAACTCAATTTAGCCAGGAACTGCAAATTTGGATCCAGAGCTCAAATTCGAACGAGAAACACATATTCGATGCTATCTGGAATGCTAAACCCGAAAAAGAAGTTGATTGGTTGATCTGACCTTTCCCTGAGAAGTTACAGCCAAGCGTATCTCAGAATTGAGGAAATAACTCAATTTAGTCTGGAACTGCAAATTTGGATCCAGGGCTCAAATTCGAACGAGAAACACATATTAGATGGCATCAGGGATGCAGAAGCCGAAAAACAAGTCTATTGGTTGATCTGAGCTATCCCTGAGAAGTTACAGCCAAGCGTATCTCAGAATTGAGGAAAGAACTCAATTTAGTCTGGAACTGCAAATTTGGATCCAGAGCTCAAATTCGAACGAGAAACACATATTGGATGCTATCTGGAATGCTAAACCCGAAAAACAAGTTGATTGGTTGATCTGAGCTTTCCCTGAGAAGTTACAGCCAAGCGTATCTCAGAATTGAGGAAATAACTCAATTTAGTCTGGAACTGCAAATTTGGATCCAGAGCTCAAATTCGAACGAGAAACACATATTCTATGCTATCTGGAATGCTAAACCCGAAAAACAAGTTGATTGGTTGATCTGACCTTTCCCTGAGAAGTTACAGCCAAGCGTATCTCAGAATTGAGGAAATAACTCAATTTAGTCTGGAACTGCAAATTTGGATCCACGGCTCAAATTCGAACGAAAAACACATATTAGATGGTATCAGGGATGCAGAAGCCGAAAAACAAGTCTATTGGTTGATCTGAGCTATCCCTGAGAAGTTACAGCCAAGCGTATCTCAGAATTGAGGAAATAACTCATTTTAGTCTGGAACTGCAAATTTGGATCCAGAGCTCAAATTCGAACGAGAAACACATATTGGATGCTATCTGGAATGCTAAACCCAAAAAACAAGTTGATTGGTTGATCTGAGCTTTCCCTGAGAAGTTACAGCCAAGCGTATCTCAGAATTGAGGAAAGAACTCAATTTAGCCAGGAACTGCAAATTTGGATCCAGAGCTCAAATTCGAACGGGAAACACATATTGGATGCTATCTGGAATGCTAAACCCAAAAAACAAGTTGATTGGTTGATCTGAGCTTTCCCTGAGAAGTTACAGCCAAGCGTATCTCAGAATTGAGGAAAGAACTCAATTTAGCCAGGAACTGCAAATTTGGATCCAGAGCTCAAATGCGAACGAGAAACACATATTCGATGCTATCTGGAATGCTAAACCCGAAAAACAAGTTGATTGGTTGATCTGAGCTTTCCCTGAGAAGTTACAGCCAAGCGTATCTCAGAATTGAGGAAAGAACTCAATTTAGCCAGGAACTGCAAATTTGGATCCAGAGCTCAAATTTGAACGGGAAACACATATTGGATGCTATCTGGAATGCTAAACCCAAAAAACAAGTTGATTGGTTGATCTGAGCTTTCCCTGAGAAGTTACAGCCAAGCGTATCTCAGAATTGAGGAAATAACTCATTTTAGTCTGGAACTGCAAATTGGGATCCAGAGCTCAAATTCGAACGAGAAACACATATTAGATGGTATCAGGGATACAGAAGCCGGAAAACAAGTCTATTGGTTGATCTGAGCTATCCCTGAGAAGTTACAGCCAAGCGTATCTCAGAATTGAGGAAATAACTCATTTTAGTCTGGAACTGCAAATTTGGATCCAGAGCTCAAATTCGAACGAGAAACACATATTGGATGCTATCTGGAATGCTAAACCCAAAAAACAAGTTGATTGGTTGATCTGAGCTTTCCCTGAGAAGTTACAGCCAAGCGTATCTCAGAATTGAGGAAAGAACTCAATTTAGCCAGGAACTGCAAATTTGGATCCAGAGCTCAAATTCGAACGGGAAACACATATTGGATACTATCTGGAATGCTAAACCCAAAAAACAAGTTGATTGGTTGATCTGAGCTTTCCCTGAGAAGTTACAGCCAAGCGTATCTCAGAATTGAGGAAAGAACTCAATTTAGCCAGGAACTGCAAATTTGGATCCAGAGCTCAAATTCGAACGAGAAACACATATTGGATGCTATCTGGAATGCTAAACCCGAAAAAGAAGTTGATTGGTTGATCTGAGCTTTCCCTGAGAAGTTACAGCCAAGCGTATCTCAGAATTGAGGAAATAACTCAATTTAGTCTGGAACTGCAAATTTGGATCCAGAGCTCAAATTCGAACGAGAAACACATATTGGATGCTATCTGGAATGCTAAACCCGAAAAACAAGTTGATTGGTTGATCTGAGCTTTCCCTGAGAAGTTACAGCCAAGCGTATCTCAGAATTGAGGAAAGAACTCAATTTAGTCTGGAACTGCAAATTTGGATCCAGGGCTCAAATTCGAACGAGAAACACATATTAGATGGTATCAGGGATGCAGAAGCCGAAAAACAAGTCTATTGTTTGATCTGAGCTATCCCTGAGAAGTTACAGCCAAGCGTATCTCAGAATTGAGGAAAGAACTCAATTTAGTCTGGAACTGCAAATTTGGATCCAGAGCTCAAATTCGAACGAGAAACACATATTGGATGCTATCTGGAATGCTAAACCCGAAAAACAAGTTGATTGGTTGATCTGACCTTTCCCTGAGAAGTTACAGCCAAGCGTATCTCAGAATGAGGAAAGAACTCAATTTAGTCTGGAACTGCAAATTTGGATCCAGAGCTCCAATTCGAACGAGAAACACATATTGGATGGTATCAGGGATGCAGAAGCCGAAAAACAAGTCTATTGGTTACAGCCAAGTGTATATCAGAATTGAGGAAAGAACTCAATTTAGCCAGGAACTGCAAATTTGGATCCAGAGCTCAAATTCGAACGAGAAACACATATTCGATGCTATCTGGAATGCTAAACCCGAAAAAGAAGTTGATTGGTTGATCTGACCTTTCCCTGAGAAGTTACAGCCAAGCGTATCTCAGAATTGAGGAAATAACTCAATTTAGTCTGGAACTGCAAATTTGGATCCAGGGCTCAAATTCGAACGAGAAACACATATTAGATGGCATCAGGGATGCAGAAGCCGAAAAACAAGTCTATTGGTTGATCTGAGCTATCCCTGAGAAGTTACAGCCAAGCGTATCTCAGAATTGAGGAAAGAACTCAATTTAGTCTGGAACTGCAAATTTGGATCCAGAGCTCAAATTCGAACGAGAAACACATATTGGATGCTATCTGGAATGCTAAACCCGAAAAACAAGTTGATTGGTTGATCTGAGCTTTCCCTGAGAAGTTACAGCCAAGCGTATCTCAGAATTGAGGAAATAACTCAATTTAGTCTGGAACTGCAAATTTGGATCCAGAGCTCAAATTCGAACGAGAAACACATATTCTATGCTATCTGGAATGCTAAACCCGAAAAACAAGTTGATTGGTTGATCTGACCTTTCCCTGAGAAGTTACAGCCAAGCGTATCTCAGAATTGAGGAAATAACTCAATTTAGTCTGGAACTGCAAATTTGGATCCACGGCTCAAATTCGAACGAAAAACACATATTAGATGGTATCAGGGATGCAGAAGCCGAAAAACAAGTCTATTGGTTGATCTGAGCTATCCCTGAGAAGTTACAGCCAAGCGTATCTCAGAATTGAGGAAATAACTCATTTTAGTCTGGAACTGCAAATTTGGATCCAGAGCTCAAATTCGAACGAGAAACACATATTGGATGCTATCTGGAATGCTAAACCCAAAAAACAAGTTGATTGGTTGATCTGAGCTTTCCCTGAGAAGTTACAGCCAAGCGTATCTCAGAATTGAGGAAAGAACTCAATTTAGCCAGGAACTGCAAATTTGGATCCAGAGCTCAAATTCGAACGGGAAACACATATTGGATGCTATCTGGAATGCTAAACCCAAAAAACAAGTTGATTGGTTGATCTGAGCTTTCCCTGAGAAGTTACAGCCAAGCGTATCTCAGAATTGAGGAAAGAACTCAATTTAGCCAGGAACTGCAAATTTGGATCCAGAGCTCAAATGCGAACGAGAAACACATATTCGATGCTATCTGGAATGCTAAACCCGAAAAACAAGTTGATTGGTTGATCTGAGCTTTCCCTGAGAAGTTACAGCCAAGCGTATCTCAGAATTGAGGAAAGAACTCAATTTAGCCAGGAACTGCAAATTTGGATCCAGAGCTCAAATTTGAACGGGAAACACATATTGGATGCTATCTGGAATGCTAAACCCAAAAAACAAGTTGATTGGTTGATCTGAGCTTTCCCTGAGAAGTTACAGCCAAGCGTATCTCAGAATTGAGGAAATAACTCATTTTAGTCTGGAACTGCAAATTGGGATCCAGAGCTCAAATTCGAACGAGAAACACATATTAGATGGTATCAGGGATACAGAAGCCGGAAAACAAGTCTATTGGTTGATCTGAGCTATCCCTGAGAAGTTACAGCCAAGCGTATCTCAGAATTGAGGAAATAACTCATTTTAGTCTGGAACTGCAAATTTGGATCCAGAGCTCAAATTCGAACGAGAAACACATATTGGATGCTATCTGGAATGCTAAACCCAAAAAACAAGTTGATTGGTTGATCTGAGCTTTCCCTGAGAAGTTACAGCCAAGCGTATCTCAGAATTGAGGAAAGAACTCAATTTAGCCAGGAACTGCAAATTTGGATCCAGAGCTCAAATTCGAACGGGAAACACATATTGGATACTATCTGGAATGCTAAACCCAAAAAACAAGTTGATTGGTTGATCTGAGCTTTCCCTGAGAAGTTACAGCCAAGCGTATCTCAGAATTGAGGAAAGAACTCAATTTAGTCTGGAAATGCAAATTTGGATCCACGGCTCAAATTCGAACGAAAAACACATATTAGATGGTATCAGGGATGCAGAAGCCGAAAAACAAGTCTATTGGTTGATCTGAGCTTTCCCTGAGAAGGTACAGCCAAGTGTATATCAGAATTGAGGAAAGAATTCAATTTAGCCAAGAACTGCAAATTTGGATCCAGAGCTCAAATTCGAACGAAAAACACATATTGGATGCTATCTGGAATGCTAAACCCGAAAAACAAGTTGATTGGTTGATCTGAGCTTTCCCTGAGAAGTTACAGCCAAGCGTATCTCAGAATTGAGGAAAGAACTCAATTTAGCCAGGAACTGCAAATTTGGATCCAGAGCTCAAATTCGAACGAGAAACACATATTCGATGCTATCTGGAATGCTAAACCCGAAAAAGAAGTTGATTGGTTGATCTGACCTTTCCCTGAGAAGTTACAGCCAAGCGTATCTCAGAATTGAGGAAATAACTCAATTTAGTCTGGAACTGCAAATTTGGATCCAGGGCTCAAATTCGAACGAGAAACACATATTAGATGGTATCAGGGATGCAGAAGCCGAAAAACAAGTCTATTGGTTGATCTGAGCTATCCCTGAGAAGTTACAGCCAAGCGTATCTCAGAATTGAGGAAAGAACTCAATTTAGTCTGGAACTGCAAATTTGGATCCAGAGCTCAAATTCGAACGAGAAACACATATTGGATGCTATCTGGAATGCTAAACCCGAAAAACAAGTTGATTGGTTGATCTGAGCTTTCCCTGAGAAGTTACAGCCAAGCGTATCTCAGAATTGAGGAAATAACTCAATTTAGTCTGGAACTGCAAATTTGGATCCAGAGCTCAAATTCGAACGAGAAACACATATTCTATGCTATCTGGAATGCTAAACCCGAAAAACAAGTTGATTGGTTGATCTGACCTTTCCCTGAGAAGTTACAGCCAAGCGTATCTCAGAATTGAGGAAATAACTCAATTTAGTCTGGAACTGCAAATTTGGATCCACGGCTCAAATTCGAACGAAAAACACATATTAGATGGTATCAGGGATGCAGAAGCCGAAAAACAAGTCTATTGGTTGATCTGAGCTATCCCTGAGAAGTTACAGCCAAGCGTATCTCAGAATTGAGGAAATAACTCATTTTAGTCTGGAACTGCAAATTTGGATCCAGAGCTCAAATTCGAACGAGAAACACATATTGGATGCTATCTGGAATGCTAAACCCAAAAAACAAGTTGATTGGTTGATCTGAGCTTTCCCTGAGAAGTTACAGCCAAGCGTATCTCAGAATTGAGGAAAGAACTCAATTTAGCCAGGAACTGCAAATTTGGATCCAGAGCTCAAATTCGAACGGGAAACACATATTGGATGCTATCTGGAATGCTAAACCCAAAAAACAAGTTGATTGGTTGATCTGAGCTTTCCCTGAGAAGTTACAGCCAAGCGTATCTCAGAATTGAGGAAAGAACTCAATTTAGCCAGGAACTGCAAATTTGGATCCAGAGCTCAAATTCGAACGAGAAACACATATTCGATGCTATCTGGAATGCTAAACCCGAAAAACAAGTTGATTGGTTGATCTGAGCTTTCCCTGAGAAGTTACAGCCAAGCGTATCTCAGAATTGAGGAAAGAACTCAATTTAGCCAGGAACTGCAAATTTGGATCCAGAGCTCAAATTCGAACGGGAAACACATATTGGATGCTATCTGGAATGCTAAACCCAAAAAACAAGTTGATTGGTTGATCTGAGCTTTCCCTGAGAAGTTACAGCCAAGCGTATCTCAGAATTGAGGAAATAACTCATTTTAGTCTGGAACTGCAAATTGGGATCCAGAGCTCAAATTCGAACGAGAAACACATATTAGATGGTATCAGGGATACAGAAGCCGGAAAACAAGTCTATTGGTTGATCTGAGCTATCCCTGAGAAGTTACAGCCAAGCGTATCTCAGAATTGAGGAAATAACTCATTTTAGTCTGGAACTGCAAATTTGGATCCAGAGCTCTAATTCGAACGAGAAACACATATTGGATGCTATCTGGAATTATAAACCCAAAAAACAAGTTGATTGGTTGATCTGAGCTTTCCCTGAGAAGTTACAGCCAAGCGTATATCAGAATTGAGGAAAGAATTCAATTTAGCCAGGAACTGCAAATTTGGATCCAGAGTTCAAATTCGAACGAGAAACACAAATTGGATGCTATCTGGGATGTAGAAGCTGAAAAACAAGTCGATTGGTTGATCTGAGCTTTCCCGGAGAAGTTACAGCCAAGTGTATATCAGAATTGAGGAAAGAATTCATTTAGCCAAAAACTGCAAATTTGGATCCAGAGCTCAAATTCGAACGAGAAACACATATTGGATGGTATCTGGGATGCAGAAGCCGAAAAACAAGTCGATTGGTTGATCTGAGCTTTCCCTGAGAAGTTACAGCCAAGCGTATATCAGAATTGACAAAAGAACTCAATTTAGCCAAGAACTGCAAATTTGGATCGAGAGCTCAAATTCGAACGAGAAACACATATTGGATGCTATCTGGAATGCTAAACCCGAAAAACAAGTCGATTGGTTGATCTGAGCTTTCCCTGAGAAGTTACAGCCAAGCGTATATCAGAATTGACAAAAGAACTCAGTTTAGCCAGGAACTGCAAATTTGGATCCAGTTCAAATTCGAACGAGAAACACAAATTGGATGCTATCTGGGATGTAGAAGCTGAAAAACAAGTTACAGCCAAGCGTATCTCAGAATTGAGGAAAGAACTCAATTTAGCCAGGAACTGCAAATTTGGATCCAGAGCTCAAATTCGAACGGGAAACACATATTGGATGCTATCTGGAATGCTAAACCCGAAAAAGAAGTTGATTGGTTGATCTGAGCTTTCCCTGAGAAGTTACAGCCAAGCGTATCTCAGAATTGAGGAAAGAACTCAATTTAGTCTGGAACTGCAAATTTGGATCCAGAGCTCAAATTCGAACGAGAAACACATATTGGATGCTATCTGGAATGCTAAACCCGAAAAACAAGTTGATTGGTTGATCTGAGCTTTCCCTGAGAAGTTACAGCCAAGCGTATCTCAGAATTGAGGAAAGAACTCAATTTAGTCTGGAACTGCAAATTTGGATCCAGGGCTCAAATTCGAACGAGAAACACATATTAGATGGTATCAGGGATGCAGAAGCCGAAAAACAAGTCTATTGTTTGATCTGAGCTATCCCTGAGAAGTTACAGCCAAGCGTATCTCAGAATTGAGGAAAGAACTCAATTTAGTCTGGAACTGCAAATTTGGATCCAGAGCTCAAATTCGAACGAGAAACACATATTGGATGCTATCTGGAATGCTAAACCCGAAAAACAAGTTGATTGGTTGATCTGACCTTTCCCTGAGAAGTTACAGCCAAGCGTATCTCAGAATGAGGAAAGAACTCAATTTAGTCTGGAACTGCAAATTTGGATCCAGAGCTCCAATTCGAACGAGAAACACATATTGGATGGTATCAGGGATGCAGAAGCCGAAAAACAAGTCTATTGGTTACAGCCAAGTGTATATCAGAATTGAGGAAAGAAGTCAATTTAGCTAAGAACTGCAAATTTGGATCCAGAGCTCAAATTCGAACAAGAAACACATATTGGATGCTATCTGGAATGCTAAACCCGAAAAACAAGTTGATTGGTTGATCTGAGCTTTCCCTGAGAAGTTACAGCCAAGCGTATCTCAGAATTGAGGAAAGAACTCAATTTAGCCAGGAACTGCAAATTTGGATCCAGAGCTCAAATTTGAACGAGAAACACATATTCGATGCTATCTGGAATGCTAAACCCGAAAAACAAGTTGATTGGTTGATCTGAGCTTTCCCTGAGAAGTTACAGCCAAGCGTATCTCAGAATTGAGGAAAGAACTCAATTTAGCCAGGAACTGCAAATTTGGATCCAGAGCTCAAATTTGAACGGGAAACACATATTGGATGCTATCTGGAATGCTAAACCCAAAAAACAAGTTGATTGGTTGATCTGAGCTTTCCCTGAGAAGTTACAGCCAAGCGTATCTCAGAATTGAGGAAATAACTCATTTTAGTCTGGAACTGCAAATTGGGATCCAGAGCTCAAATTCGAACGAGAAACACATATTAGATGGTATCAGGGATACAGAAGCCGGAAAACAAGTCTATTGGTTGATCTGAGCTATCCCTGAGAAGTTACAGCCAAGCGTATCTCAGAATTGAGGAAATAACTCATTTTAGTCTGGAACTGCAAATTTGGATCCAGAGCTCAAATTCGAACGAGAAACACATATTGGATGCTATCTGGAATGCTAAACCCAAAAAACAAGTTGATTGGTTGATCTGAGCTTTCCCTGAGAAGTTACAGCCAAGCGTATCTCAGAATTGAGGAAAGAACTCAATTTAGCCAGGAACTGCAAATTTGGATCCAGAGCTCAAATTCGAACGGGAAACACATATTGGATGCTATCTGGAATGCTAAACCCAAAAAACAAGTTGATTGGTTGATCTGAGCTTTCCCTGAGAAGTTACAGCCAAGCGTATCTCAGAATTGAGGAAAGAACTCAATTTAGTCTGGAAATGCAAATTTGGATCCACGGCTCAAATTCGAACGAAAAACACATATTAGATGGTATCAGGGATGCAGAAGCCGAAAAACAAGTCTATTGGTTGATCTGAGCTTTCCCTGAGAAGGTACAGCCAAGTGTATATCAGAATTGAGGAAAGAATTCAATTTAGCCAAGAACTGCAAATTTGGATCCAGAGCTCAAATTCGAACGAAAAACACATATTGGATGCTATCTGGAATGCTAAACCCGAAAAACAAGTTGATTGGTTGATCTGAGCTTTCCCTGAGAAGTTACAGCCAAGCGTATCTCAGAATTGAGGAAAGAACTCAATTTAGCCAGGAACTGCAAATTTGGATCCAGAGCTCAAATTCGAACGAGAAACACATATTCGATGCTATCTGGAATGCTAAACCCGAAAAAGAAGTTGATTGGTTGATCTGACCTTTCCCTGAGAAGTTACAGCCAAGCGTATCTCAGAATTGAGGAAATAACTCAATTTAGTCTGGAACTGCAAATTTGGATCCAGGGCTCAAATTCGAACGAGAAACACATATTAGATGGTATCAGGGATGCAGAAGCCGAAAAACAAGTCTATTGGTTGATCTGAGCTATCCCTGAGAAGTTACAGCCAAGCGTATCTCAGAATTGAGGAAAGAACTCAATTTAGTCTGGAACTGCAAATTTGGATCCAGAGCTCAAATTCGAACGAGAAACACATATTGGATGCTATCTGGAATGCTAAACCCGAAAAACAAGTTGATTGGTTGATCTGAGCTTTCCCTGAGAAGTTACAGCCAAGCGTATCTCAGAATTGAGGAAATAACTCAATTTAGTCTGGAACTGCAAATTTGGATCCAGAGCTCAAATTCGAACGAGAAACACATATTCTATGCTATCTGGAATGCTAAACCCGAAAAACAAGTTGATTGGTTGATCTGACCTTTCCCTGAGAAGTTACAGCCAAGCGTATCTCAGAATTGAGGAAATAACTCAATTTAGTCTGGAACTGCAAATTTGGATCCACGGCTCAAATTCGAACGAAAAACACATATTAGATGGTATCAGGGATGCAGAAGCCGAAAAACAAGTCTATTGGTTGATCTGAGCTATCCCTGAGAAGTTACAGCCAAGCGTATCTCAGAATTGAGGAAATAACTCATTTTAGTCTGGAACTGCAAATTTGGATCCAGAGCTCAAATTCGAACGAGAAACACATATTGGATGCTATCTGGAATGCTAAACCCAAAAAACAAGTTGATTGGTTGATCTGAGCTTTCCCTGAGAAGTTACAGCCAAGCGTATCTCAGAATTGAGGAAAGAACTCAATTTAGCCAGGAACTGCAAATTTGGATCCAGAGCTCAAATTCGAACGGGAAACACATATTGGATGCTATCTGGAATGCTAAACCCAAAAAACAAGTTGATTGGTTGATCTGAGCTTTCCCTGAGAAGTTACAGCCAAGCGTATCTCAGAATTGAGGAAAGAACTCAATTTAGCCAGGAACTGCAAATTTGGATCCAGAGCTCAAATTCGAACGAGAAACACATATTCGATGCTATCTGGAATGCTAAACCCGAAAAACAAGTTGATTGGTTGATCTGAGCTTTCCCTGAGAAGTTACAGCCAAGCGTATCTCAGAATTGAGGAAAGAACTCAATTTAGCCAGGAACTGCAAATTTGGATCCAGAGCTCAAATTCGAACGGGAAACACATATTGGATGCTATCTGGAATGCTAAACCCAAAAAACAAGTTGATTGGTTGATCTGAGCTTTCCCTGAGAAGTTACAGCCAAGCGTATCTCAGAATTGAGGAAATAACTCATTTTAGTCTGGAACTGCAAATTGGGATCCAGAGCTCAAATTCGAACGAGAAACACATATTAGATGGTATCAGGGATACAGAAGCCGGAAAACAAGTCTATTGGTTGATCTGAGCTATCCCTGAGAAGTTACAGCCAAGCGTATCTCAGAATTGAGGAAATAACTCATTTTAGTCTGGAACTGCAAATTTGGATCCAGAGCTCTAATTCGAACGAGAAACACATATTGGATGCTATCTGGAATTATAAACCCAAAAAACAAGTTGATTGGTTGATCTGAGCTTTCCCTGAGAAGTTACAGCCAAGCGTATATCAGAATTGAGGAAAGAATTCAATTTAGCCAGGAACTGCAAATTTGGATCCAGAGTTCAAATTCGAACGAGAAACACAAATTGGATGCTATCTGGGATGTAGAAGCTGAAAAACAAGTCGATTGGTTGATCTGAGCTTTCCCGGAGAAGTTACAGCCAAGTGTATATCAGAATTGAGGAAAGAATTCATTTAGCCAAAAACTGCAAATTTGGATCCAGAGCTCAAATTCGAACGAGAAACACATATTGGATGGTATCTGGGATGCAGAAGCCGAAAAACAAGTCGATTGGTTGATCTGAGCTTTCCCTGAGAAGTTACAGCCAAGCGTATATCAGAATTGACAAAAGAACTCAATTTAGCCAAGAACTGCAAATTTGGATCGAGAGCTCAAATTCGAACGAGAAACACATATTGGATGCTATCTGGAATGCTAAACCCGAAAAACAAGTCGATTGGTTGATCTGAGCTTTCCCTGAGAAGTTACAGCCAAGCGTATATCAGAATTGACAAAAGAACTCAGTTAAGCCAGGAACTGCAAATTTGGATCCAGTTCAAATTCGAACGAGAAACACAAATTGGATGCTATCTGGGATGTAGAAGCTGAAAAACAAGTCGATTGGTTGATCTGAGCTTTCCCTGAGAAGTTACAGCCAAGTGTATATCAGAATTGAGGAAAGAATTCATTTAGCCAAGAACTGCAAATTTGGATCCAGAGGTCAAATTCGAACGAGAAACACATATTGGATGGTATCTGGGATGCAGAAGCCGAAAAAGAAGTCGATTGGTTGATCTGAGCTTTCCCTGAGAAGTTACAGCCAAGGGTATATCAGAATTGACAAAAGAACTCAATTTAGCCAGGAACTGCAAATTTGGATCCAGAGCTCAAATTCGAACGAGAAACACAAATTGGATGGTATCTGGAATGCTAAACCCGAAAAACAAGTTGATTGGTTGATCTGAGCTTTCCCTGAGAAGTTACAGCCAAGCGTATCTCAGAATTGAGGAAAGAACTCAATTTAGCCAGGAACTGCAAATTTGGATCCAGAGCTCAAATTCGAACGAGAAACACATATTCGATGCTATCTGGAATGCTAAACCCGAAAAACAAGTTGATTGGTTGATCTGAGCTTTCCCTGAGAAGTTACAGCCAAGCGTATCTCAGAATTGAGGAAAGAACTCAATTTAGCCAGGAACTGCAAATTTGGATCCAGAGCTCAAATTCGAACGGGAAACACATATTGGATGCTATCTGGAATGCTAAACCCGAAAAAGAAGTTGATTGGTTGATCTGAGCTTTCCCTGAGAAGTTACAGCCAAGCGTATCTCAGAATTGAGGAAATAACTCAATTTAGTCTGGAACTGCAAATTTGGATCCAGAGCTCAAATTCGAACGAGAAACACATATTGGATGCTATCTGGAATGCTAAACCCGAAAAACAAGTTGATTGGTTGATCTGAGCTTTCCCTGAGAAGTTACAGCCAAGCGTATCTCAGAATTGAGGAAAGAACTCAATTTAGTCTGGAACTGCAAATTTGGATCCAGGGCTCAAATTCGAACGAGAAACACATATTAGATGGTATCAGGGATGCAGAAGCCGAAAAACAAGTCTATTGTTTGATCTGAGCTATCCCTGAGAAGTTACAGCCAAGCGTATCTCAGAATTGAGGAAAGAACTCAATTTAGTCTGGAACTGCAAATTTGGATCCAGAGCTCAAATTCGAACGAGAAACACATATTGGATGCTATCTGGAATGCTAAACCCGAAAAACAAGTTGATTGGTTGATCTGACCTTTCCCTGAGAAGTTACAGCCAAGCGTATCTCAGAATGAGGAAAGAACTCAATTTAGTCTGGAACTGCAAATTTGGATCCAGAGCTCCAATTCGAACGAGAAACACATATTGGATGGTATCAGGGATGCAGAAGCCGAAAAACAAGTCTATTGGTTACAGCCAAGTGTATATCAGAATTGAGGAAAGAAGTCAATTTAGCTAAGAACTGCAAATTTGGATCCAGAGCTCAAATTCGAACAAGAAACACATATTGGATGCTATCTGGAATGCTAAACCCGAAAAACAAGTTGATTGGTTGATCTGAGCTTTCCCTGAGAAGTTACAGCCAAGCGTATCTCAGAATTGAGGAAATAACTCAATTTAGTCTGGAAATGCAAATTTGGATCCACGGCTCAAATTCGAACGAAAAACACATATTAGATGGTATCAGGGATGCAGAAGCCGAAAAACAAGTTGATTGGTTGATCTGACCTTTCCCTGAGAAGTTACAGCCAAGCGTATCTCAGAATTGAGGAAATAACTCAATTTAGTCTGGAACTGCAAATTTGGATCCAGAGCTCAAATTCGAACGAAAAACACATATTGGATGCTATCTGGAATGCTAAACCCGAAAAACAAGTTGATTGGTTGATCTGAGCTTTCCCTGAGAAGTTACAGCCAAGCGTATCTCAGAATTGAGGAAAGAACTCAATTTAGCCAGGAACTGCAAATTTGGATCCAGAGCTCAAATTCGAACGAGAAACACATATTCGATGCTATCTGGAATGCTAAACCCGAAAAAGAAGTTGATTGGTTGATCTGACCTTTCCCTGAGAAGTTACAGCCAAGCGTATCTCAGAATTGAGGAAATAACTCAATTTAGTCTGGAACTGCAAATTTGGATCCAGGGCTCAAATTCGAACGAGAAACACATATTAGATGGTATCAGGGATGCAGAAGCCGAAAAACAAGTCTATTGGTTGATCTGAGCTATCCCTGAGAAGTTACAGCCAAGCGTATCTCAGAATTGAGGAAAGAACTCAATTTAGTCTGGAACTGCAAATTTGGATCCAGGGCTCAAATTCGAACGAGAAACACATATTAGATGGTATCAGGGATGCAGAAGCCGAAAAACAAGTCTATTGGTTGATCTGAGCTATCCCTGAGAAGTTACAGCCAAGCGTATCTCAGAATTGAGGAAATAACTCAATTTAGCCAGGAACTGCAAATTTGGATCCAGAGCTCAAATTCGAACGAGAAACACATATTCGATGCTATCTGGAATGCTAAACCCGAAAAAGAAGTTGATTGGTTGATCGGAGCTTTCCCTGAGAAGTTACAGCCAAGCGTATCTCAGAATTGAGGAAATAACTCAATTTAGTCTGGAACTGCAAATTTGGATCCAGAGCTCAAATTCGAACGAGAAACACATATTGGATGCTATCTGGAATGCTAAACCCGAAAAACAAGTAGATTGGTTGATCTGAGCTTTCCCTGAGAAGTTACAGCCAAGCGTATCTCAGAATTGAGGAAAGAACTCAATTTAGTCTGGAACTGCAAATTTGGATCCAGGGCTCAAATTCGAAGGAGAAACACATATTAGATGGTATCAGGGATGCAGAAGCCGAAAAACAAGTCTATTGTTTGATCTGAGCTATCCCTGAGAAGTTACAGCCAAGCGTATCTCAGAATTGAGGAAAGAACTCAATTTAGTCTGGAACTGCAAATTTGGATCCAGAGCTCAAATTCGAACGAGAAACACATATTGGATGCTATCTGGAATGCTAAACCCGAAAAACAAGTTGATTGGTTGATCTGACCTTTCCCTGAGAAGTTACAGCCAAGCGTATCTCAGAATGAGGAAAGAACTCAATTTAGTCTGGAACTGCAAATTTGGATCCAGAGCTCCAATTCGAACGAGAAACACATATTGGATGGTATCAGGGATGCAGAAGCCGAAAAACAAGTCTATTGGTTACAGCCAAGTGTATATCAGAATTGAGGAAAGAAGTCAATTTAGCTAAGAACTGCAAATTTGGATCCAGAGCTCAAATTCGAACAAGAAACACATATTGGATGCTATCTGGAATGCTAAACCCGAAAAACAAGTTGATTGGTTGATCTGAGCTTTCCCTGAGAAGTTACAGCCAAGCGTATCTCAGAATTGAGGAAATAACTCAATTTAGTCTGGAAATGCAAATTTGGATCCACGGCTCAAATTCGAACGAAAAACACATATTAGATGGTATCAGGGATGCAGAAGCCGAAAAACAAGTCTATTGGTTGATCTGAGCTTTCCCTGAGAAGGTACAGCCAAGTGTATATCAGAATTGAGGAAAGAATTCAATTTAGCCAAGAACTGCAAATTTGGATCCAGAGCTCAAATTCGAACGAAAAACACATATTGGATGCTATCTGGAATGCTAAACCCGAAAAACAAGTTGATTGGTTGATCTGAGCTTTCCCTGAGAAGTTACAGCCAAGCGTATCTCAGAATTGAGGAAAGAACTCAATTTAGTCTGGAACTGCAAATTTGGATCCAGAGCTCAAATTCGAACGAGAAACACATATTCGATGCTATCTGGAATGCTAAACCCGAAAAAGAAGTTGATTGGTTGATCTGACCTTTCCCTGAGAAGTTACAGCCAAGCGTATCTCAGAATTGAGGAAATAACTCAATTTAGTCTGGAACTGCAAATTTGGATCCAGGGCTCAAATTCGAACGAGAAACACATATTAGATGGTATCAGGGATGCAGAAGCCGAAAAACAAGTCTATTGGTTGATCTGAGCTATCCCTGAGAAGTTACAGCCAAGCGTATCTCAGAATTGAGGAAAGAACTCAATTTAGTCTGGAACTGCAAATTTGGATCCAGGGCTCAAATTCGAACGAGAAACACATATTAGATGGTATCAGGGATGCAGAAGCCGAAAAACAAGTCTATTGGTTGATCTGAGCTATCCCTGAGAAGTTACAGCCAAGCGTATCTCAGAATTGAGGAAAGAACTCAATTTAGTCTGGAACTGCAAATTTGGATCCAGAGCTCAAATTCGAACGAGAAACACATATTGGATGCTATCTGGAATGCTAAACCCGAAAAACAAGTTGATTGGTTGATCTGAGCTTTCCCTGAGAAGTTACTGCCAAGCGTATCTCAGAATTGAGGAAATAACTCAATTTAGTCTGGAACTGCAAATTTGGATCCAGAGCTCAAATTCGAACGGGAAACACATATTGGATGCTATCTGGAATGCTAAACCCAAAAAACAAGTTGATTGGTTGATCTGAGCTTTCCCTGAGAAGTTACAGCCAAGCGTATCTCAGAATTGAGGAAAACTCATTTTAGTCTGGAACTGCAAATTGGGATCCAGAGCTCAAATTCGAACGAGAAACACATATTAGATGGTATCAGGGATACAGAAGCCGGAAAACAAGTCTATTGGTTGATCTGAGCTATCCCTGAGAAGTTACAGCCAAGCGTATCTCAGAATTGAGGAAATAACTCATTTTAGTCTGGAACTGCAAATTTGGATCCAGAGCTCTAATTCGAACGAGAAACACATATTCTATGCTATCTGGAATGCTAAACCCGAAAAACAAGTTGATTGGTTGATCTGAGCTTTCCCTGAGAAGTTACAGCCAAGCGTATCTCAGAATTGAGGAAAGAACTCAATTTAGCCAGGAACTGCAAATTTGGATCCAGAGCTCAAATTCGAACGGGAAACACATATTGGATGCTATCTGGAATGCTAAACCCAAAAAACAAGTTGATTGGTTGATCTGAGCTTTCCCTGAGAAGTTACAGCCAAGCGTATCTCAGAATTGAGGAAATAACTCATTTTAGTCTGGAACTGCAAATTGGGATCCAGAGCTCAAATTCGAACGAGAAACACATATTAGATGGTATCAGGGATACAGAAGCCGGAAAACAAGTCTATTGGTTGATCTGAGCTATCCCTGAGAAGTTACAGCCAAGCGTATCTCAGAATTGAGGAAATAACTCATTTTAGTCTGGAACTGCAAATTTGGATCCAGAGCTCTAATTCGAACGAGAAACACATATTGGATGCTATCTGGAATTATAAACCCAAAAAACAAGTTGATTGGTTGATCTGAGCTCTCCCTGAGAAGTTACAGCCAAGCGTATCTCAGAATTGAGGAAATAACACAATTTAGTCTGGAACTGCAAATTTGGATCCAGAGCTCAAATTCGAACGAGAAACACATATTGGATGGTATCAGGGATGCAGAAGCCGAAAAACAAGTCTATTGGTTGATCTGAACTTTCCCTGAGAAGTTACAGCCAAGCGTATATCAGAATTGACAAAAGAACTCAGTTTAGCCAGGACCTGCAAATTTGAATCCAGAGCTCAAATTCGAACGAGAAACACATATTGGATGCTATCTGGAATGCTAAACCCAAAAGACGATTGGTTGATCTGAGCTTTCCCTGAGAAGTTACAGCCAAGCGTATCTCAGTATTGAGGAAATAACTCATTTTAGTCTGGAACTGCAAATTTGGATCCAGAGCTCTAATTCGAACGAGAAACACATATTCTATGCTATCTGGAATGCTAAACCCGAAAAACAAGTTGATTGGTTGATCTGAGCTTTCCCTGAGAAGTTACAGCCAAGCGTATCTCAGAATTGAGGAAAGAACTCAATTTAGCCAGGAACTGCAAATTTGGATCCAGAGCTCAAATTCGAACGGGAAACACATATTGGATGCTATCTGGAATGCTAAACCCAAAAAACAAGTTGATTGGTTGATCTGAGCTTTCCCTGAGAAGTTACAGCCAAGCGTATCTCAGAATTGAGGAAATAACTCATTTTAGTCTGGAACTGCAAATTGGGATCCAGAGCTCAAATTCGAACGAGAAACACATATTAGATGGTATCAGGGATACAGAAGCCGGAAAACAAGTCTATTGGTTGATCTGAGCTATCCCTGAGAAGTTACAGCCAAGCGTATCTCAGAATTGAGGAAATAACTCATTTTAGTCTGGAACTGCAAATTTGGATCCAGAGCTCTAATTCGAACGAGAAACACATATTGGATGCTATCTGGAATTATAAACCCAAAAAACAAGTTGATTGGTTGATCTGAGCTCTCCCTGAGAAGTTACAGCCAAGCGTATCTCAGAATTGAGGAAATAACACAATTTAGTCTGGAACTGCAAATTTGGATCCAGAGCTCAAATTCGAACGAGAAACACATATTGGATGGTATCAGGGATGCAGAAGCCGAAAAACAAGTCTATTGGTTGATCTGAACTTTCCCTGAGAAGTTACAGCCAAGCGTATATCAGAATTGACAAAAGAACTCAGTTTAGCCAGGACCTGCAAATTTGAATCCAGAGCTCAAATTCGAACGAGAAACACATATTGGATGCTATCTGGAATGCTAAACCCAAAAGACGATTGGTTGATCTGAGCTTTCCCTGAGAAGTTACAGCCAAGCGTATCTCAGTATTGAGGAAAGAACTCAATTTAGCCAGGAACTGCAAAATTGGATCGAGAGCTCAAATTCGAACGAGAAACACATATTGGATGCTATCTGGAATGCTAAACCCGAAAAACAAGTCGATTGGTTGATCTGAGCTTTCCCTGAGAAGTTACAGCCAAGCGTATATCAGAATTGACAAAAGAACTCAGTTTAGGCAGGAACTGCAAATTTGGATCCAGAGTTCAAATTCGAACGAGAAACACAAATTGGATGCTATCTGGGATGTAGAAGCTGAAAAACAAGTCGATTGGTTGATCTGAGCTTTCCCTGAGAAGTTACAGCCAAGTGTATATCAGAATTGAGGAAAGAATTCATTTAGCCAAGAACTGCAAATTTGGATCCAGAGCTCAAATTCGAACGAGAAACACATATTGGATGGTATCTGGGATGCAGAAGCCGAAAAAGAAGTCGATTGGTTGATCTGAGCTTTCCCTGAGAAGTTACAGCCAAGCGTATATCAGAATTGACAAAAGAACTCAGTTTAGCCAGGAACTGCAAATTTGGATCCAGAGTTCAAATTCGAACGAGAAACACAAATTGGATGCTAGCTGGGATGTAGAAGCTGAAAAACAAGTCGATTGGTTGATCTGAGCTTTCCCGGAGAAGTTACAGCCAAGTGTATATCAGAATTGAGGAAAGAATTCATTTAGCCAAGAACTGCAAATTTGGATCCAGAGCTCAAATTCGAACGAGAAACACATATTGGATGGTATCTGGGATGCAGAAGCCGAAAAACAAGTCGATTGGTTGATCTGAGCTTTCCCTGAGAAGTTACAGCCAAGCGTATATCAGAATTGACAAAAGAACTCAATTTAGCCAAGAACTGCAAATTTGGATCGAGAGCTCAAATTCGAACGAGAAACACATATTGGATGCTATCTGGAATGCTAAACCCGAAAAACAAGTCGATTGGTTGATCTGAGCTTTCCCTGAGAAGTTACAGCCAAGCGTATATCAGAATTGACAAAAGAACTCAGTTTTGCCAGGAACTGCAAATTTGGATCCAGTTCAAATTCGAACGAGAAACACAAATTGGATGCTATCTGGGATGTAGAAGCTGAAAAACAAGTCGATTGGTTGATCTGAGCTTTCCCTGAGAAGTTACAGCCAAGTATATATCAGAATTGAGGAAAGAATTCATTTAGCCAAGAACTGCAAATTTGGATCCAGAGCTCAAATTCGAACGAGAAACACATATTCGATGCTATCTGGAATGCTAAACCCGAAAAACAAGTTGATTCGTTGATCTGAGCTTTCCCTGAGAAGTTACAGCCAAGCGTATCTCAGAATTGAGGAAATAACTCAATTTAGTCTGGAACTGCAAATTTGGATCCAGAGCTCAAATTCGAACGAGAAACACATATTGGATGCTATCTGGAATGCTAAACCCGAAAAACAAGTTGATTGGTTGATCTGAGCTTTCCCTGAGAAGTTACAGCCAAGCGTATCTCAGAATTGAGGAAAGAACTCAATTTAGTCTGGAACTGCAAATTTGGATCCAGGGCTCAAATTCGAACGAGAAACACATATTAGATGGTATCAGGGATGCAGAAGCCGAAAAACAAGTCTATTGTTTGATCTGAGCTATCCCTGAGAAGTTACAGCCAAGCGTATCTCAGAATTGAGGAAAGAACTCAATTTAGTCTGGAACTGCAAATTTGGATCCAGAGCTCAAATTCGAACGAGAAACACATATTGGATGCTATCTGGAATGCTAAACCCGAAAAACAAGTTGATTGGTTGATCTGAGCTTTCCCTGAGAAGTTACAGCCAAGCGTATCTCAGAATTGAGGAAATAACTCAATTTAGTCTGGAACTGCAAATTTGGATCCAGAGCTCAAATTCGAACGAGAAACACATATTGGATGCTATCTGGAATGCTAAACCCAAAAAACAAGTTGATTGGTTGATCTGAGCTTTCCCTGAGAAGTTACAGCCAAGCGTATCTCAGAATTGAGGAAATAACTCAATTTAGCCAGGAACTGCAAATTTGGATCCAGAGCTCAAATTCGAACGAGAAACACATATTCGATGCTATCTGGAATGCTAAACCCGAAAAACAAGTTGATTGGTTGATCTGAGCTTTCCCTGAGAAGTTACAGCCAAGCGTATCTCAGAATTGAGGAAAGAACTCAATTTAGCCAGGAACTGCAAATTTGGATCCAGAGCTCAAATTCGAACGAGAAACACATATTGGATGCTATCTGGAATGCTAAACCCGAAAAAGAAGTTGATTGGTTGATCTGAGCTTTCCCTGAGAAGTTACAGCCAAGCGTATCTCAGAATTGAGGAAATAACTCAATTTAGTCTGGAACTGCAAATTTGGATCCAGAGCTCAAATTCGAACGAGAAACACATATTGGATGCTATCTGGAATGCTAAACCCGAAAAACAAGTTGATTGGTTGATCTGAGCTTTCCCTGAGAAGTTACAGCCAAGCGTATCTCAGAATTGAGGAAAGAACTCAATTTAGTCTGGAACTGCAAATTTGGATCCAGGGCTCAAATTCGAACGAGAAACACATATTAGATGGTATCAGGGATGCAGAAGCCGAAAACCAAGTCTATTGTTTGATCTGAGCTATCCCTGAGAAGTTACAGCCAAGCGTATCTCAGAATTGAGGAAAGAACTCAATTTAGTCTGGAACTGCAAATTTGGATCCAGAGCTCAAATTCGAACGAGAAACACATATTGGATGCTATCTGGAATGCTAAACCCGAAAAACAAGTTGATTGGTTGATCTGACCTTTCCCTGAGAAGTTACAGCCAAGCGTATCTCAGAATGAGGAAAGAACTCAATTTAGTCTGGAACTGCAAATTTGGATCCAGAGCTCAAATTCGAACGAGAAACACATATTCGATGCTATCTGGAATGCTAAACCCGAAAAAGAAGTTGATTGGTTGATCTGACCTTTCCCTGAGAAGTTACAGCCAAGCGTATCTCAGAATTGAGGAAATAACTCAATTTAGTCTGGAACTGCAAATTTGGATCCAGGGCTCAAATTCGAACGAGAAACACATATTAGATGGTATCAGGGATGCAGAAGCCGAAAAACAAGTCTATTGGTTGATCTGAGCTATCCCTGAGAAGTTACAGCCAAGCGTATCTCAGAATTGAGGAAAGAACTCAATTTAGTCTGGAACTGCAAATTTGGATCCAGAGCTCAAATTCGAACGAGAAACACATATTGGATGCTATCTGGAATGCTAAACCCGAAAAACAAGTTGATTGGTTGATCTGAGCTTTCCCTGAGAAGTTACAGCCAAGCGTATCTCAGAATTGAGGAAATAACTCAATTTAGTCTGGAACTGCAAATTTGGATCCAGAGCTCAAATTCGAACGAGAAACACATATTCTATGCTATCTGGAATGCTAAACCCGAAAAACAAGTTGATTGGTTGATCTGACCTTTCCCTGAGAAGTTACAGCCAAGCGTATCTCAGAATTGAGGAAATAACTCAATTTAGTCTGGAACTGCAAATTTGGATCCACGGCTCAAATTCGAACGAAAAACACATATTAGATGGTATCAGGGATGCAGAAGCCGAAAAACAAGTCTATTGGTTGATCTGAGCTATCCCTGAGAAGTTACAGCCAAGCGTATCTCAGAATTGAGGAAATAACTCATTTTAGTCTGGAACTGCAAATTTGGATCCAGAGCTCAAATTCGAACGAGAAACACATATTGGATGCTATCTGGAATGCTAAACCCAAAAAACAAGTTGATTGGTTGATCTGAGCTTTCCCTGAGAAGTTACAGCCAAGCGTATCTCAGAATTGAGGAAAGAACTCAATTTAGCCAGGAACTGCAAATTTGGATCCAGAGCTCAAATTCGAACGGGAAACACATATTGGATGCTATCTGGAATGCTAAACCCAAAAAACAAGTTGATTGGTTGATCTGAGCTTTCCCTGAGAAGTTACAGCCAAGCGTATCTCAGAATTGAGGAAAGAACTCAATTTAGCCAGGAACTGCAAATTTGGATCCAGAGCTCAAATTCGAACGAGAAACACATATTCGATGCTATCTGGAATGCTAAACCCGAAAAACAAGTTGATTGGTTGATCTGAGCTTTCCCTGAGAAGTTACAGCCAAGCGTATCTCAGAATTGAGGAAAGAACTCAATTTAGCCAGGAACTGCAAATTTGGATCCAGAGCTCAAATTCGAACGGGAAACACATATTGGATGCTATCTGGAATGCTAAACCCAAAAAACAAGTTGATTGGTTGATCTGAGCTTTCCCTGAGAAGTTACAGCCAAGCGTATCTCAGAATTGAGGAAATAACTCATTTTAGTCTGGAACTGCAAATTGGGATCCAGAGCTCAAATTCGAACGAGAAACACATATTAGATGGTATCAGGGATACAGAAGCCGGAAAACAAGTCTATTGGTTGATCTGAGCTATCCCTGAGAAGTTACAGCCAAGCGTATCTCAGAATTGAGGAAATAACTCATTTTAGTCTGGAACTGCAAATTTGGATCCAGAGCTCAAATTCGAACGAGAAACACATATTGGATGCTATCTGGAATGCTAAACCCAAAAAACAAGTTGATTGGTTGATCTGAGCTTTCCCTGAGAAGTTACAGCCAAGCGTATCTCAGAATTGAGGAAAGAACTCAATTTAGCCAGGAACTGCAAATTTGGATCCAGAGCTCAAATTCGAACGGGAAACACATATTGGATGCTATCTGGAATGCTAAACCCAAAAAACAAGTTGATTGGTTGATCTGAGCTTTCCCTGAGAAGTTACAGCCAAGCGTATCTCAGAATTGAGGAAAGAACTCAATTTAGTCTGGAAATGCAAATTTGGATCCACGGCTCAAATTCGAACGAAAAACACATATTAGATGGTATCAGGGATGCAGAAGCCGAAAAACAAGTCTATTGGTTGATCTGAGCTTTCCCTGAGAAGGTACAGCCAAGTGTATATCAGAATTGAGGAAAGAATTCAATTTAGCCAAGAACTGCAAATTTGGATCCAGAGCTCAAATTCGAACGAAAAACACATATTGGATGCTATCTGGAATGCTAAACCCGAAAAACAAGTTGATTGGTTGATCTGAGCTTTCCCTGAGAAGTTACAGCCAAGCGTATCTCAGAATTGAGGAAAGAACTCAATTTAGCCAGGAACTGCAAATTTGGATCCAGAGCTCAAATTCGAACGAGAAACACATATTCGATGCTATCTGGAATGCTAAACCCGAAAAAGAAGTTGATTGGTTGATCTGACCTTTCCCTGAGAAGTTACAGCCAAGCGTATCTCAGAATTGAGGAAATAACTCAATTTAGTCTGGAACTGCAAATTTGGATCCAGGGCTCAAATTCGAACGAGAAACACATATTAGATGGTATCAGGGATGCAGAAGCCGAAAAACAAGTCTATTGGTTGATCTGAGCTATCCCTGAGAAGTTACAGCCAAGCGTATCTCAGAATTGAGGAAAGAACTCAATTTAGTCTGGAACTGCAAATTTGGATCCAGAGCTCAAATTCGAACGAGAAACACATATTGGATGCTATCTGGAATGCTAAACCCGAAAAACAAGTTGATTGGTTGATCTGAGCTTTCCCTGAGAAGTTACAGCCAAGCGTATCTCAGAATTGAGGAAATAACTCAATTTAGTCTGGAACTGCAAATTTGGATCCAGAGCTCAAATTCGAACGAGAAACACATATTCTATGCTATCTGGAATGCTAAACCCGAAAAACAAGTTGATTGGTTGATCTGACCTTTCCCTGAGAAGTTACAGCCAAGCGTATCTCAGAATTGAGGAAATAACTCAATTTAGTCTGGAACTGCAAATTTGGATCCACGGCTCAAATTCGAACGAAAAACACATATTAGATGGTATCAGGGATGCAGAAGCCGAAAAACAAGTCTATTGGTTGATCTGAGCTATCCCTGAGAAGTTACAGCCAAGCGTATCTCAGAATTGAGGAAATAACTCATTTTAGTCTGGAACTGCAAATTTGGATCCAGAGCTCAAATTCGAACGAGAAACACATATTGGATGCTATCTGGAATGCTAAACCCAAAAAACAAGTTGATTGGTTGATCTGAGCTTTCCCTGAGAAGTTACAGCCAAGCGTATCTCAGAATTGAGGAAAGAACTCAATTTAGCCAGGAACTGCAAATTTGGATCCAGAGCTCAAATTCGAACGGGAAACACATATTGGATGCTATCTGGAATGCTAAACCCAAAAAACAAGTTGATTGGTTGATCTGAGCTTTCCCTGAGAAGTTACAGCCAAGCGTATCTCAGAATTGAGGAAAGAACTCAATTTAGCCAGGAACTGCAAATTTGGATCCAGAGCTCAAATTCGAACGAGAAACACATATTCGATGCTATCTGGAATGCTAAACCCGAAAAAGAAGTTGATTGGTTGATCTGACCTTTCCCTGAGAAGTTACAGCCAAGCGTATCTCAGAATTGAGGAAATAACTCAATTTAGTCTGGAACTGCAAATTTGGATCCAGGGCTCAAATTCGAACGAGAAACACATATTAGATGGTATCAGGGATGCAGAAGCCGAAAAACAAGTCTATTGGTTGATCTGAGCTATCCCTGAGAAGTTACAGCCAAGCGTATCTCAGAATTGAGGAAAGAACTCAATTTAGTCTGGAACTGCAAATTTGGATCCAGAGCTCAAATTCGAACGAGAAACACATATTGGATGCTATCTGGAATGCTAAACCCGAAAAACAAGTTGATTGGTTGATCTGAGCTTTCCCTGAGAAGTTACAGCCAAGCGTATCTCAGAATTGAGGAAATAACTCAATTTAGTCTGGAACTGCAAATTTGGATCCAGAGCTCAAATTCGAACGAGAAACACATATTCTATGCTATCTGGAATGCTAAACCCGAAAAACAAGTTGATTGGTTGATCTGACCTTTCCCTGAGAAGTTACAGCCAAGCGTATCTCAGAATTGAGGAAATAACTCAATTTAGTCTGGAACTGCAAATTTGGATCCACGGCTCAAATTCGAACGAAAAACACATATTAGATGGTATCAGGGATGCAGAAGCCGAAAAACAAGTCTATTGGTTGATCTGAGCTATCCCTGAGAAGTTACAGCCAAGCGTATCTCAGAATTGAGGAAATAACTCATTTTAGTCTGGAACTGCAAATTTGGATCCAGAGCTCAAATTCGAACGAGAAACACATATTGGATGCTATCTGGAATGCTAAACCCAAAAAACAAGTTGATTGGTTGATCTGAGCTTTCCCTGAGAAGTTACAGCCAAGCGTATCTCAGAATTGAGGAAAGAACTCAATTTAGCCAGGAACTGCAAATTTGGATCCAGAGCTCAAATTCGAACGGGAAACACATATTGGATGCTATCTGGAATGCTAAACCCAAAAAACAAGTTGATTGGTTGATCTGAGCTTTCCCTGAGAAGTTACAGCCAAGCGTATCTCAGAATTGAGGAAAGAACTCAATTTAGCCAGGAACTGCAAATTTGGATCCAGAGCTCAAATTCGAACGAGAAACACATATTCGATGCTATCTGGAATGCTAAACCCGAAAAACAAGTTGATTGGTTGATCTGAGCTTTCCCTGAGAAGTTACAGCCAAGCGTATCTCAGAATTGAGGAAAGAACTCAATTTAGCCAGGAACTGCAAATTTGGATCCAGAGCTCAAATTCGAACGGGAAACACATATTGGATGCTATCTGGAATGCTAAACCCAAAAAACAAGTTGATTGGTTGATCTGAGCTTTCCCTGAGAAGTTACAGCCAAGCGTATCTCAGAATTGAGGAAATAACTCATTTTAGTCTGGAACTGCAAATTGGGATCCAGAGCTCAAATTCGAACGAGAAACACATATTAGATGGTATCAGGGATACAGAAGCCGGAAAACAAGTCTATTGGTTGATCTGAGCTATCCCTGAGAAGTTACAGCCAAGCGTATCTCAGAATTGAGGAAATAACTCATTTTAGTCTGGAACTGCAAATTTGGATCCAGAGCTCTAATTCGAACGAGAAACACATATTGGATGCTATCTGGAATTATAAACCCAAAAAACAAGTTGATTGGTTGATCTGAGCTTTCCCTGAGAAGTTACAGCCAAGCGTATATCAGAATTGAGGAAAGAATTCAATTTAGCCAGGAACTGCAAATTTGGATCCAGAGTTCAAATTCGAACGAGAAACACAAATTGGATGCTATCTGGGATGTAGAAGCTGAAAAACAAGTCGATTGGTTGATCTGAGCTTTCCCGGAGAAGTTACAGCCAAGTGTATATCAGAATTGAGGAAAGAATTCATTTAGCCAAAAACTGCAAATTTGGATCCAGAGCTCAAATTCGAACGAGAAACACATATTGGATGGTATCTGGGATGCAGAAGCCGAAAAACAAGTCGATTGGTTGATCTGAGCTTTCCCTGAGAAGTTACAGCCAAGCGTATATCAGAATTGACAAAAGAACTCAATTTAGCCAAGAACTGCAAATTTGGATCGAGAGCTCAAATTCGAACGAGAAACACATATTGGATGCTATCTGGAATGCTAAACCCGAAAAACAAGTCGATTGGTTGATCTGAGCTTTCCCTGAGAAGTTACAGCCAAGCGTATATCAGAATTGACAAAAGAACTCAGTTTAGCCAGGAACTGCAAATTTGGATCCAGTTCAAATTCGAACGAGAAACACAAATTGGATGCTATCTGGGATGTAGAAGCTGAAAAACAAGTCGATTGGTTGATCTGAGCTTTCCCTGAGAAGTTACAGCCAAGTGTATATCAGAATTGAGGAAAGAATTCATTTAGCCAAGAACTGCAAATTTGGATCCAGAGCTCAAATTCGAACGAGAAACACATATTAGATGGTATCTGGGATGCAGAAGCCGAAAAAGAAGTCGATTGGTTGATCTGAGCTTTCCCTGAGAAGTTACAGCCAAGGGTATATCAGAATTGACAAAAGAACTCAATTTAGCCAGGAACTGCAAATTTGGATCCAGAGCTCAAATTCGAACGAGAAACACAAATTGGATGGTATCTGGGATGTAGAAGCTGAAAAACAAGTCGATTGGTTGATCTGAGCTTTCCCAGAGAAGTTACAGCCAAGCGTATATCAGAATTGAGGAAAGAATTCAATTTAGCCAGGAACTGCAAATTTGGATCCAGAGCTCAAATTCGAATGGGAAACACATATTGGATGCTATCTGGAATGCTAAACCCAAAAAACAAGTTGATTGGTTGATCTGAGCTTTCCCTGAGAAGTTACAGCCAAGCGTATCTCAGAATTGAGGAAAGAACTCAATTTAGCCAGGAACTGCAAATTTGGATCCAGAGCTCAAATTCGAACGAGAAACACATATTCGATGCTATCTGGAATGCTAAACCCGAAAAACAAGTTGATTGGTTGATCTGAGCTTTCCCTGAGAAGTTACAGCCAAGCGTATCTCAGAATTGAGGAAAGAACTCAATTTAGCCAGGAACTGCAAATTTGGATCCAGAGCTCAAATTCGAACGGGAAACACATATTGGATGCTATCTGGAATGCTAAACCCGAAAAAGAAGTTGATTGGTTGATCTGAGCTTTCCCTGAGAAGTTACAGCCAAGCGTATCTCAGAATTGAGGAAATAACTCAATTTAGTCTGGAACTGCAAATTTGGATCCAGAGCTCAAATTCGAACGAGAAACACATATTGGATGCTATCTGGAATGCTAAACCCGAAAAACAAGTTGATTGGTTGATCTGAGCTTTCCCTGAGAAGTTACAGCCAAGCGTATCTCAGAATTGAGGAAAGAACTCAATTTAGTCTGGAACTGCAAATTTGGATCCAGGGCTCAAATTCGAACGAGAAACACATATTAGATGGTATCAGGGATGCAGAAGCCGAAAAACAAGTCTATTGTTTGATCTGAGCTATCCCTGAGAAGTTACAGCCAAGCGTATCTCAGAATTGAGGAAAGAACTCAATTTAGTCTGGAACTGCAAATTTGGATCCAGAGCTCAAATTCGAACGAGAAACACATATTGGATGCTATCTGGAATGCTAAACCCGAAAAACAAGTTGATTGGTTGATCTGAGCTTTCCCTGAGAAGTTACAGCCAAGCGTATCTCAGAATTGAGGAAATAACTCAATTTAGTCTGGAACTGCAAATTTGGATCCAGAGCTCAAATTCGAACGAGAAACACATATTGGATGCTATCTGGAATGCTAAACCCAAAAAACAAGTTGATTGGTTGATCTGAGCTTTCCCTGAGAAGTTACAGCCAAGCGTATCTCAGAATTGAGGAAATAACTCAATTTAGCCAGGAACTGCAAATTTGGATCCAGAGCTCAAATTCGAACGAGAAACACATATTCGATGCTATCTGGAATGCTAAACCCGAAAAACAAGTTGATTGGTTGATCTGAGCTTTCCCTGAGAAGTTACAGCCAAGCGTATCTCAGAATTGAGGAAAGAACTCAATTTAGCCAGGAACTGCAAATTTGGATCCAGAGCTCAAATTCGAACGAGAAACACATATTGGATGCTATCTGGAATGCTAAACCCGAAAAAGAAGTTGATTGGTTGATCTGAGCTTTCCCTGAGAAGTTACAGCCAAGCGTATCTCAGAATTGAGGAAATAACTCAATTTAGTCTGGAACTGCAAATTTGGATCCAGAGCTCAAATTCGAACGAGAAACACATATTGGATGCTATCTGGAATGCTAAACCCGAAAAACAAGTTGATTGGTTGATCTGAGCTTTCCCTGAGAAGTTACAGCCAAGCGTATCTCAGAATTGAGGAAAGAACTCAATTTAGTCTGGAACTGCAAATTTGGATCCAGGGCTCAAATTCGAACGAGAAACACATATTAGATGGTATCAGGGATGCAGAAGCCGAAAAACAAGTCTATTGTTTGATCTGAGCTATCCCTGAGAAGTTACAGCCAAGCGTATCTCAGAATTGAGGAAAGAACTCAATTTAGTCTGGAACTGCAAATTTGGATCCAGAGCTCAAATTCGAACGAGAAACACATATTGGATGCTATCTGGAATGCTAAACCCGAAAAACAAGTTGATTGGTTGATCTGACCTTTCCCTGAGAAGTTACAGCCAAGCGTATCTCAGAATGAGGAAAGAACTCAATTTAGTCTGGAACTGCAAATTTGGATCCAGAGCTCCAATTCGAACGAGAAACACATATTGGATGGTATCAGGGATGCAGAAGCCGAAAAACAAGTCTATTGGTTACAGCCAAGTGTATATCAGAATTGAGGAAAGAAGTCAATTTAGCTAAGAACTGCAAATTTGGATCCAGAGCTCAAATTCGAACAAGAAACACATATTGGATGCTATCTGGAATGCTAAACCCGAAAAACAAGTTGATTGGTTGATCTGAGCTTTCCCTGAGAAGTTACAGCCAAGCGTATCTCAGAATTGAGGAAATAACTCAATTTAGTCTGGAAATGCAAATTTGGATCCACGGCTCAAATTCGAACGAAAAACACATATTAGATGGTATCAGGGATGCAGAAGCCGAAAAACAAGTCTATTGGTTGATCTGAGCTTTCCCTGAGAAGGTACAGCCAAGTGTATATCAGAATTGAGGAAAGAATTCAATTTAGCCAAGAACTGCAAATTTGGATCCAGAGCTCAAATTCGAACGAAAAACACATATTGGATGCTATCTGGAATGCTAAACCCGAAAAACAAGTTGATTGGTTGATCTGAGCTTTCCCTGAGAAGTTACAGCCAAGCGTATCTCAGAATTGAGGAAAGAACTCAATTTAGCCAGGAACTGCAAATTTGGATCCAGAGCTCAAATTCGAACGAGAAACACATATTCGATGCTATCTGGAATGCTAAACCCGAAAAAGAAGTTGATTGGTTGATCTGACCTTTCCCTGAGAAGTTACAGCCAAGCGTATCTCAGAATTGAGGAAATAACTCAATTTAGTCTGGAACTGCAAATTTGGATCCAGGGCTCAAATTCGAACGAGAAACACATATTGGATGCTATCTGGAATGCTAAACCCGAAAAACAAGTTGATTGGTTGATCTGACCTTTCCCTGAGAAGTTACAGCCAAGCGTATCTCAGAATGAGGAAAGAACTCAATTTAGTCTGGAACTGCAAATTTGGATCCAGAGCTCCAATTCGAACGAGAAACACATATTGGATGGTATCAGGGATGCAGAAGCCGAAAAACAAGTCTATTGGTTACAGCCAAGTGTATATCAGAATTGAGGAAAGAAGTCAATTTAGCTAAGAACTGCAAATTTGGATCCAGAGCTCAAATTCGAACAAGAAACACATATTGGATGCTATCTGGAATGCTAAACCCGAAAAACAAGTTGATTGGTTGATCTGAGCTTTCCCTGAGAAGTTACAGCCAAGCGTATCTCAGAATTGAGGAAATAACTCAATTTAGTCTGGAAATGCAAATTTGGATCCACGGCTCAAATTCGAACGAAAAACACATATTAGATGGTATCAGGGATGCAGAAGCCGAAAAACAAGTCTATTGGTTGATCTGAGCTTTCCCTGAGAAGGTACAGCCAAGTGTATATCAGAATTGAGGAAAGAATTCAATTTAGCCAAGAACTGCAAATTTGGATCCAGAGCTCAAATTCGAACGAAAAACACATATTGGATGCTATCTGGAATGCTAAACCCGAAAAACAAGTTGATTGGTTGATCTGAGCTTTCCCTGAGAAGTTACAGCCAAGCGTATCTCAGAATTGAGGAAAGAACTCAATTTAGCCAGGAACTGCAAATTTGGATCCAGAGCTCAAATTCGAACGAGAAACACATATTCGATGCTATCTGGAATGCTAAACCCGAAAAAGAAGTTGATTGGTTGATCTGACCTTTCCCTGAGAAGTTACAGCCAAGCGTATCTCAGAATTGAGGAAATAACTCAATTTAGTCTGGAACTGCAAATTTGGATCCAGGGCTCAAATTCGAACGAGAAACACATATTAGATGGTATCAGGGATGCAGAAGCCGAAAAACAAGTCTATTGGTTGATCTGAGCTATCCCTGAGAAGTTACAGCCAAGCGTATCTCAGAATTGAGGAAAGAACTCAATTTAGTCTGGAACTGCAAATTTGGATCCAGGGCTCAAATTCGAACGAGAAACACATATTAGATGGTATCAGGGATGCAGAAGCCGAAAAACAAGTCTATTGGTTGATCTGAGCTATCCCTGAGAAGTTACAGCCAAGCGTATCTCAGAATTGAGGAAATAACTCAATTTAGCCAGGAACTGCAAATTTGGATCCAGAGCTCAAATTCGAACGAGAAACACATATTCGATGCTATCTGGAATGCTAAACCCGAAAAACAAGTTGATTGGTTGATCTGAGCTTTCCCTGAGAAGTTACAGCCAAGCGTATCTCAGAATTGAGGAAAGAACTCAATTTAGCCAGGAACTGCAAATTTGGATCCAGAGCTCAAATTCGAACGAGAAACACATATTGGATGGTATCAGGGATACAGAAGCCGGAAAACAAGTCTATTGGTTGATCTGAGCTTTCCCTGAGAAGTTACAGCCAAGCGTATCTCAGAATTGAGGAAATAACTCAATTTAGTCTGGAACTGCAAATTTGGATCCAGAGCTCAAATTCGAACGAGAAACACATATTGGATGCTATCTGGAATGCTAAACCCGAAAAACAAGTAGATTGGTTGATCTGAGCTTTCCCTGAGAAGTTACAGCCAAGCGTATCTCAGAATTGAGGAAAGAACTCAATTTAGTCTGGAACTGCAAATTTGGATCCAGGGCTCAAATTCGAAGGAGAAACACATATTAGATGGTATCAGGGATGCAGAAGCCGAAAAACAAGTCTATTGTTTGATCTGAGCTATCCCTGAGAAGTTACAGCCAAGCGTATCTCAGAATTGAGGAAAGAACTCAATTTAGTCTGGAACTGCAAATTTGGATCCAGAGCTCAAATTCGAACGAGAAACACATATTGGATGCTATCTGGAATGCTAAACCCGAAAAACAAGTTGATTGGTTGATCTGACCTTTCCCTGAGAAGTTACAGCCAAGCGTATCTCAGAATGAGGAAAGAACTCAATTTAGTCTGGAACTGCAAATTTGGATCCAGAGCTCCAATTCGAACGAGAAACACATATTGGATGGTATCAGGGATGCAGAAGCCGAAAAACAAGTCTATTGGTTACAGCCAAGTGTATATCAGAATTGAGGAAAGAAGTCAATTTAGCTAAGAACTGCAAATTTGGATCCAGAGCTCAAATTCGAACAAGAAACACATATTGGATGCTATCTGGAATGCTAAACCCGAAAAACAAGTTGATTGGTTGATCTGAGCTTTCCCTGAGAAGTTACAGCCAAGCGTATCTCAGAATTGAGGAAATAACTCAATTTAGTCTGGAAATGCAAATTTGGATCCACGGCTCAAATTCGAACGAAAAACACATATTAGATGGTATCAGGGATGCAGAAGCCGAAAAACAAGTCTATTGGTTGATCTGAGCTTTCCCTGAGAAGGTACAGCCAAGTGTATATCAGAATTGAGGAAAGAATTCAATTTAGCCAAGAACTGCAAATTTGGATCCAGAGCTCAAATTCGAACGAAAAAAACATATTGGATGCTATCTGGAATGCTAAACCCGAAAAACAAGTTGATTGGTTGATCTGAGCTTTCCCTGAGAAGTTACAGCCAAGCGTATCTCAGAATTGAGGAAAGAACTCAATTTAGCCAGGAACTGCAAATTTGGATCCAGAGCTCAAATTCGAACGAGAAACACATATTCGATGCTATCTGGAATGCTAAACCCGAAAAAGAAGTTGATTGGTTGATCTGACCTTTCCCTGAGAAGTTACAGCCAAGCGTATCTCAGAATTGAGGAAATAACTCAATTTAGTCTGGAACTGCAAATTTGGATCCAGGGCTCAAATTCGAACGAGAAACACATATTAGATGGTATCAGGGATGCAGAAGCCGAAAAACAAGTCTATTGGTTGATCTGAGCTATCCCTGAGAAGTTACAGCCAAGCGTATCTCAGAATTGAGGAAAGAACTCAATTTAGTCTGGAACTGCAAATTTGGATCCAGGGCTCAAATTCGAACGAGAAACACATATTAGATGGTATCAGGGATGCAGAAGCCGAAAAACAAGTCTATTGGTTGATCTGAGCTATCCCTGAGAAGTTACAGCCAAGCGTATCTCAGAATTGAGGAAAGAACTCAATTTAGTCTGGAACTGCAAATTTGGATCCAGAGCTCAAATTCGAACGAGAAACACATATTGGATGCTATCTGGAATGCTAAACCCGAAAAACAAGTTGATTGGTTGATCTGAGCTTTCCCTGAGAAGTTACAGCCAAGCGTATCTCAGAATTGAGGAAATAACTCAATTTAGTCTGGAACTGCAAATTTGGATCCAGAGCTCAAATTCGAACGGGAAACACATATTGGATGCTATCTGGAATGCTAAACCCAAAAAACAAGTTGATTGGTTGATCTGAGCTTTCCCTGAGAAGTTACAGCCAAGCGTATCTCAGAATTGAGGAAAACTCATTTTAGTCTGGAACTGCAAATTGGGATCCAGAGCTCAAATTCGAACGAGAAACACATATTAGATGGTATCAGGGATACAGAAGCCGGAAAACAAGTCTATTGGTTGATCTGAGCTATCCCTGAGAAGTTACAGCCAAGCGTATCTCAGAATTGAGGAAATAACTCATTTTAGTCTGGAACTGCAAATTTGGATCCAGAGCTCTAATTCGAACGAGAAACACATATTCTATGCTATCTGGAATGCTAAACCCGAAAAACAAGTTGATTGGTTGATCTGACCTTTCCCTGAGAAGTTACAGCCAAGCGTATCTCAGAATTGAGGAAATAACTCAATTTAGTCTGGAACTGCAAATTTGGATCCAGGGCTCAAATTCGAACGAAAAACACATATTAGATGGTATCAGGGATGCAGAAGCCGAAAAACAAGTCTATTGGTTGATCTGAGCTATCCCTGAGAAGTTACAGCCAAGCGTATCTCAGAATTGAGGAAATAACTCATTTTAGTCTGGAACTGCAAATTTGGATCCAGAGCTCAAATTCGAACGAGAAACACATATTGGATGCTATCTGGAATGCTAAACCCAAAAAACAAGTTGATTGGTTGATCTGAGCTTTCCCTGAGAAGTTACAGCCAAGCGTATCTCAGAATTGAGGAAAGAACTCAATTTAGCCAGGAACTGCAAATTTGGATCCAGAGCTCAAATTCGAACGGGAAACACATATTGGATGCTATCTGGAATGCTAAACCCAAAAAACAAGTTGATTGGTTGATCTGAGCTTTCCCTGAGAAGTTACAGCCAAGCGTATCTCAGAATTGAGGAAAACTCATTTTAGTCTGGAACTGCAAATTGGGATCCAGAGCTCAAATTCGAACGAGAAACACATATTAGATGGTATCAGGGATACAGAAGCCGGAAAACAAGTCTATTGGTTGATCTGAGCTATCCCTGAGAAGTTACAGCCAAGCGTATCTCAGAATTGAGGAAATAACTCATTTTAGTCTGGAACTGCAAATTTGGATCCAGAGCTCTAATTCGAACGAGAAACACATATTCTATGCTATCTGGAATGCTAAACCCGAAAAACAAGTTGATTGGTTGATCTGACCTTTCCCTGAGAAGTTACAGCCAAGCGTATCTCAGAATTGAGGAAATAACTCAATTTAGTCTGGAACTGCAAATTTGGATCCAGGGCTCAAATTCGAACGAAAAACACATATTAGATGGTATCAGGGATGCAGAAGCCGAAAAACAAGTCTATTGGTTGATCTGAGCTATCCCTGAGAAGTTACAGCCAAGCGTATCTCAGAATTGAGGAAATAACTCATTTTAGCCTGGAACTGCAAATTTGGATCCAGAGCTCAAATTCGAACGAGAAACACATATTGGATGCTATCTGGAATGCTAAACCCAAAAAACAAGTTGATTGGTTGATCTGAGCTTTCCCTGAGAAGTTACAGCCAAGCGTATCTCAGAATTGAGGAAAGAACTCAATTTAGCCAGGAACTGCAAATTTGGATCCAGAGCTCAAATTCGAACGGGAAACACATATTGGATGCTATCTGGAATGCTAAACCCAAAAAACAAGTTGATTGGTTGATCTGAGCTTTCCCTGAGAAGTTACAGCCAAGCGTATCTCAGAATTGAGGAAATAACTCATTTTAGTCTGGAACTGCAAATTGGGATCCAGAGCTCAAATTCGAACGAGAAACACATATTAGATGGTATCAGGGATACAGAAGCCGGAAAACAAGTCTATTGGTTGATCTGAGCTATCCCTGAGAAGTTACAGCCAAGCGTATCTCAGAATTGAGGAAATAACTCATTTTAGTCTGGAACTGCAAATTTGGATCCAGAGCTCTAATTCGAACGAGAAACACATATTGGATGCTATCTGGAATTATAAACCCAAAAAACAAGTTGATTGGTTGATCTGAGCTCTCCCTGAGAAGTTACAGCCAAGCGTATCTCAGAATTGAGGAAATAACACAATTTAGTCTGGAACTGCAAATTTGGATCCAGAGCTCAAATTCGAACGAGAAACACATATTGGATGGTATCAGGGATGCAGAAGCCGAAAAACAAGTCTATTGGTTGATCTGAACTTTCCCTGAGAAGTTACAGCCAAGCGTATATCAGAATTGACAAAAGAACTCAGTTTAGCCAGGACCTGCAAATTTGAATCCAGAGCTCAAATTCGAACGAGAAACACATATTGGATGCTATCTGGAATGCTAAACCCAAAAGACGATTGGTTGATCTGAGCTTTCCCTGAGAAGTTACAGCCAAGCGTATCTCAGTATTGAGGAAAGAACTCAATTTAGCCAGGAACTGCAAAATTGGATCGAGAGCTCAAATTCGAACGAGAAACACATATTGGATGCTATCTGGAATGCTAAACCCGAAAAACAAGTCGATTGGTTGATCTGAGCTTTCCCTGAGAAGTTACAGCCAAGCGTATATCAGAATTGACAAAAGAACTCAGTTTAGGCAGGAACTGCAAATTTGGATCCAGAGTTCAAATTCGAACGAGAAACACAAATTGGATGCTATCTGGGATGTAGAAGCTGAAAAACAAGTCGATTGGTTGATCTGAGCTTTCCCTGAGAAGTTACAGCCAAGTGTATATCAGAATTGAGGAAAGAATTCATTTAGCCAAGAACTGCAAATTTGGATCCAGAGCTCAAATTCGAACGAGAAACACATATTGGATGGTATCTGGGATGCAGAAGCCGAAAAAGAAGTCGATTGGTTGATCTGAGCTTTCCCTGAGAAGTTACAGCCAAGCGTATATCAGAATTGACAAAAGAACTCAGTTTAGCCAGGAACTGCAAATTTGGATCCAGAGTTCAAATTCGAACGAGAAACACAAATTGGATGCTATCTGGAATGCTAAACCCGAAAAACAAGTTGATTGGTTGATCTGAGCTTTCCCTGAGAAGTTACAGCCAAGCGTATCTCAGAATTGAGGAAATAACTCAATTTAGTCTGGAAATGCAAATTTGGATCCACGGCTCAAATTCGAACGAAAAACACATATTAGATGGTATCAGGGATGCAGAAGCCGAAAAACAAGTCTATTGGTTGATCTGAGCTTTCCCTGAGAAGGTACAGCCAAGTGTATATCAGAATTGAGGAAAGAATTCAATTTAGCCAAGAACTGCAAATTTGGATCCAGAGCTCAAATTCGAACGAAAAAAACATATTGGATGCTATCTGGAATGCTAAACCCGAAAAACAAGTTGATTGGTTGATCTGAGCTTTCCCTGAGAAGTTACAGCCAAGCGTATCTCAGAATTGAGGAAAGAACTCAATTTAGCCAGGAACTGCAAATTTGGATCCAGAGCTCAAATTCGAACGAGAAACACATATTCGATGCTATCTGGAATGCTAAACCCGAAAAAGAAGTTGATTGGTTGATCTGACCTTTCCCTGAGAAGTTACAGCCAAGCGTATCTCAGAATTGAGGAAATAACTCAATTTAGTCTGGAACTGCAAATTTGGATCCAGGGCTCAAATTCGAACGAGAAACACATATTAGATGGTATCAGGGATGCAGAAGCCGAAAAACAAGTCTATTGGTTGATCTGAGCTATCCCTGAGAAGTTACAGCCAAGCGTATCTCAGAATTGAGGAAAGAACTCAATTTAGTCTGGAACTGCAAATTTGGATCCAGGGCTCAAATTCGAACGAGAAACACATATTAGATGGTATCAGGGATGCAGAAGCCGAAAAACAAGTCTATTGGTTGATCTGAGCTATCCCTGAGAAGTTACAGCCAAGCGTATCTCAGAATTGAGGAAAGAACTCAATTTAGTCTGGAACTGCAAATTTGGATCCAGAGCTCAAATTCGAACGAGAAACACATATTGGATGCTATCTGGAATGCTAAACCCGAAAAACAAGTTGATTGGTTGATCTGAGCTTTCCCTGAGAAGTTACAGCCAAGCGTATCTCAGAATTGAGGAAATAACTCAATTTAGTCTGGAACTGCAAATTTGGATCCAGAGCTCAAATTCGAACGGGAAACACATATTGGATGCTATCTGGAATGCTAAACCCAAAAAACAAGTTGATTGGTTGATCTGAGCTTTCCCTGAGAAGTTACAGCCAAGCGTATCTCAGAATTGAGGAAAACTCATTTTAGTCTGGAACTGCAAATTGGGATCCAGAGCTCAAATTCGAACGAGAAACACATATTAGATGGTATCAGGGATACAGAAGCCGGAAAACAAGTCTATTGGTTGATCTGAGCTATCCCTGAGAAGTTACAGCCAAGCGTATCTCAGAATTGAGGAAATAACTCATTTTAGTCTGGAACTGCAAATTTGGATCCAGAGCTCTAATTCGAACGAGAAACACATATTCTATGCTATCTGGAATGCTAAACCCGAAAAACAAGTTGATTGGTTGATCTGACCTTTCCCTGAGAAGTTACAGCCAAGCGTATCTCAGAATTGAGGAAATAACTCAATTTAGTCTGGAACTGCAAATTTGGATCCAGGGCTCAAATTCGAACGAAAAACACATATTAGATGGTATCAGGGATGCAGAAGCCGAAAAACAAGTCTATTGGTTGATCTGAGCTATCCCTGAGAAGTTACAGCCAAGCGTATCTCAGAATTGAGGAAATAACTCATTTTAGTCTGGAACTGCAAATTTGGATCCAGAGCTCAAATTCGAACGAGAAACACATATTGGATGCTATCTGGAATGCTAAACCCAAAAAACAAGTTGATTGGTTGATCTGAGCTTTCCCTGAGAAGTTACAGCCAAGCGTATCTCAGAATTGAGGAAAGAACTCAATTTAGCCAGGAACTGCAAATTTGGATCCAGAGCTCAAATTCGAACGGGAAACACATATTGGATGCTATCTGGAATGCTAAACCCAAAAAACAAGTTGATTGGTTGATCTGAGCTTTCCCTGAGAAGTTACAGCCAAGCGTATCTCAGAATTGAGGAAAACTCATTTTAGTCTGGAACTGCAAATTGGGATCCAGAGCTCAAATTCGAACGAGAAACACATATTAGATGGTATCAGGGATACAGAAGCCGGAAAACAAGTCTATTGGTTGATCTGAGCTATCCCTGAGAAGTTACAGCCAAGCGTATCTCAGAATTGAGGAAATAACTCATTTTAGTCTGGAACTGCAAATTTGGATCCAGAGCTCTAATTCGAACGAGAAACACATATTCTATGCTATCTGGAATGCTAAACCCGAAAAACAAGTTGATTGGTTGATCTGACCTTTCCCTGAGAAGTTACAGCCAAGCGTATCTCAGAATTGAGGAAATAACTCAATTTAGTCTGGAACTGCAAATTTGGATCCAGGGCTCAAATTCGAACGAAAAACACATATTAGATGGTATCAGGGATGCAGAAGCCGAAAAACAAGTCTATTGGTTGATCTGAGCTATCCCTGAGAAGTTACAGCCAAGCGTATCTCAGAATTGAGGAAATAACTCATTTTAGCCTGGAACTGCAAATTTGGATCCAGAGCTCAAATTCGAACGAGAAACACATATTGGATGCTATCTGGAATGCTAAACCCAAAAAACAAGTTGATTGGTTGATCTGAGCTTTCCCTGAGAAGTTACAGCCAAGCGTATCTCAGAATTGAGGAAAGAACTCAATTTAGCCAGGAACTGCAAATTTGGATCCAGAGCTCAAATTCGAACGGGAAACACATATTGGATGCTATCTGGAATGCTAAACCCAAAAAACAAGTTGATTGGTTGATCTGAGCTTTCCCTGAGAAGTTACAGCCAAGCGTATCTCAGAATTGAGGAAATAACTCATTTTAGTCTGGAACTGCAAATTGGGATCCAGAGCTCAAATTCGAACGAGAAACACATATTAGATGGTATCAGGGATACAGAAGCCGGAAAACAAGTCTATTGGTTGATCTGAGCTATCCCTGAGAAGTTACAGCCAAGCGTATCTCAGAATTGAGGAAATAACTCATTTTAGTCTGGAACTGCAAATTTGGATCCAGAGCTCTAATTCGAACGAGAAACACATATTGGATGCTATCTGGAATTATAAACCCAAAAAACAAGTTGATTGGTTGATCTGAGCTCTCCCTGAGAAGTTACAGCCAAGCGTATCTCAGAATTGAGGAAATAACACAATTTAGTCTGGAACTGCAAATTTGGATCCAGAGCTCAAATTCGAACGAGAAACACATATTGGATGGTATCAGGGATGCAGAAGCCGAAAAACAAGTCTATTGGTTGATCTGAACTTTCCCTGAGAAGTTACAGCCAAGCGTATATCAGAATTGACAAAAGAACTCAGTTTAGCCAGGACCTGCAAATTTGAATCCAGAGCTCAAATTCGAACGAGAAACACATATTGGATGCTATCTGGAATGCTAAACCCAAAAGACGATTGGTTGATCTGAGCTTTCCCTGAGAAGTTACAGCCAAGCGTATCTCAGTATTGAGGAAAGAACTCAATTTAGCCAGGAACTGCAAAATTGGATCGAGAGCTCAAATTCGAACGAGAAACACATATTGGATGCTATCTGGAATGCTAAACCCGAAAAACAAGTCGATTGGTTGATCTGAGCTTTCCCTGAGAAGTTACAGCCAAGCGTATATCAGAATTGACAAAAGAACTCAGTTTAGGCAGGAACTGCAAATTTGGATCCAGAGTTCAAATTCGAACGAGAAACACAAATTGGATGCTATCTGGGATGTAGAAGCTGAAAAACAAGTCGATTGGTTGATCTGAGCTTTCCCTGAGAAGTTACAGCCAAGTGTATATCAGAATTGAGGAAAGAATTCATTTAGCCAAGAACTGCAAATTTGGATCCAGAGCTCAAATTCGAACGAGAAACACATATTGGATGGTATCTGGGATGCAGAAGCCGAAAAAGAAGTCGATTGGTTGATCTGAGCTTTCCCTGAGAAGTTACAGCCAAGCGTATATCAGAATTGACAAAAGAACTCAGTTTAGCCAGGAACTGCAAATTTGGATCCAGAGTTCAAATTCGAACGAGAAACACAAATTGGATGCTAGCTGGGATGTAGAAGCTGAAAAACAAGTCGATTGGTTGATCTGAGCTTTCCCGGAGAAGTTACAGCCAAGTGTATATCAGAATTGAGGAAAGAATTCATTTAGCCAAGAACTGCAAATTTGGATCCAGAGCTCAAATTCGAACGAGAAACACATATTGGATGGTATCTGGGATGCAGAAGCCGAAAAACAAGTCGATTGGTTGATCTGAGCTTTCCCTGAGAAGTTACAGCCAAGCGTATATCAGAATTGACAAAATAACTCAATTTAGCCAGGAACTGCAAATTTGGATCCAGAGCTCAAATTCGAACGAGAAACACATATTGGATGCTATCTGGAATGCTAAACCCGAAAAAGAAGTTGATTGGTTGATCTGAGCTTTCCCTGAGAAGTTACAGCCAAGCGTATCTCAGAATTGAGGAAATAACTCAATTTAGTCTGGAACTGCAAATTTGGATCCAGAGCTCAAATTCGAACGAGAAACACATATTGGATGCTATCTGGAATGCTAAACCCGAAAAACAAGTTGATTGGTTGATCTGAGCTTTCCCTGAGAAGTTACAGCCAAGCGTATCTCAGAATTGAGGAAAGAATTCAATTTAGTCTGGAACTGCAAATTTGGATCCAGGGCTCAAATTCGAACGAGAAACACATATTAGATGGTATCAGGGATGCAGAAGCCGAAAAACAAGTCTATTGTTTGATCTGAGCTATCCCTGAGAAGTTACAGCCAAGCGTATCTCAGAATTGAGGAAAGAACTCAATTTAGTCTGGAACTGCAAATTTGGATCCAGAGCTCAAATTCGAACGAGAAACACATATTGGATGCTATCTGGAATGCTAAACCCGAAAAACAAGTTGATTGGTTGATCTGACCTTTCCCTGAGAAGTTACAGCCAAGCGTATCTCAGAATGAGGAAAGAACTCAATTTAGTCTGGAACTGCAAATTTGGATCCAGAGCTCCAATTCGAACGAGAAACACATATTGGATGGTATCAGGGATGCAGAAGCCGAAAAACAAGTCTATTGGTTACAGCCAAGTGTATATCAGAATTGAGGAAAGAAGTCAATTTAGCTAAGAACTGCAAATTTGGATCCAGAGCTCAAATTCGAACAAGAAACACATATTGGATGCTATCTGGAATGCTAAACCCGAAAAACAAGTTGATTGGTTGATCTGAGCTTTCCCTGAGAAGTTACAGCCAAGCGTATCTCAGAATTGAGGAAATAACTCAATTTAGTCTGGAAATGCAAATTTGGATCCACGGCTCAAATTCGAACGAAAAACACATATTAGATGGTATCAGGGATGCAGAAGCCGAAAAACAAGTCTATTGGTTGATCTGAGCTTTCCCTGAGAAGGTACAGCCAAGTGTATATCAGAATTGAGGAAAGAATTCAATTTAGCCAAGAACTGCAAATTTGGATCCAGAGCTCAAATTCGAACGAAAAACACATATTGGATGCTATCTGGAATGCTAAACCCGAAAAACAAGTTGATTGGTTGATCTGAGCTTTCCCTGAGAAGTTACAGCCAAGCGTATCTCAGAATTGAGGAAAGAACTCAATTTAGCCAGGAACTGCAAATTTGGATCCAGAGCTCAAATTCGAACGAGAAACACATATTCGATGCTATCTGGAATGCTAAACCCGAAAAAGAAGTTGATTGGTTGATCTGACCTTTCCCTGAGAAGTTACAGCCAAGCGTATCTCAGAATTGAGGAAATAACTCAATTTAGTCTGGAACTGCAAATTTGGATCCAGGGCTCAAATTCGAACGAGAAACACATATTAGATGGTATCAGGGATGCAGAAGCCGAAAAACAAGTCTATTGGTTGATCTGAGCTATCCCTGAGAAGTTACAGCCAAGCGTATCTCAGAATTGAGGAAAGAACTCAATTTAGTCTGGAACTGCAAATTTGGATCCAGGGCTCAAATTCGAACGAGAAACACATATTAGATGGTATCAGGGATGCAGAAGCCGAAAAACAAGTCTATTGGTTGATCTGAGCTATCCCTGAGAAGTTACAGCCAAGCGTATCTCAGAATTGAGGAAATAACTCAATTTAGCCAGGAACTGCAAATTTGGATCCAGGGCTCAAATTCGAACGAGAAACACATATTCGATGCTATCTGGAATGCTAAACCCGAAAAACAAGTTGATTGGTTGATCTGAGCTTTCCCTGAGAAGTTACAGCCAAGCGTATCTCAGAATTGAGGAAAGAACTCAATTTAGCCAGGAACTGCAAATTTGGATCCAGAGCTCAAATTCGAACGAGAAACACATATTGGATGCTATCTGGAATGCTAAACCCGAAAAAGAAGTTGATTGGTTGATCTGAGCTTTCCCTGAGAAGTTACAGCCAAGCGTATCTCAGAATTGAGGAAATAACTCAATTTAGTCTGGAACTGCAAATTTGGATCCAGAGCTCAAATTCGAACGAGAAACACATATTGGATGCTATCTGGAATGCTAAACCCGAAAAACAAGTAGATTGGTTGATCTGAGCTTTCCCTGAGAAGTTACAGCCAAGCGTATCTCAGAATTGAGGAAAGAACTCAATTTAGTCTGGAACTGCAAATTTGGATCCAGGGCTCAAATTCGAAGGAGAAACACATATTAGATGGTATCAGGGATGCAGAAGCCGAAAAACAAGTCTATTGTTTGATCTGAGCTATCCCTGAGAAGTTACAGCCAAGCGTATCTCAGAATTGAGGAAAGAACTCAATTTAGTCTGGAACTGCAAATTTGGATCCAGAGCTCAAATTCGAACGAGAAACACATATTGGATGCTATCTGGAATGCTAAACCCGAAAAACAAGTTGATTGGTTGATCTGACCTTTCCCTGAGAAGTTACAGCCAAGCGTATCTCAGAATGAGGAAAGAACTCAATTTAGTCTGGAACTGCAAATTTGGATCCAGAGCTCCAATTCGAACGAGAAACACATATTGGATGGTATCAGGGATGCAGAAGCCGAAAAACAAGTCTATTGGTTACAGCCAAGTGTATATCAGAATTGAGGAAAGAAGTCAATTTAGCTAAGAACTGCAAATTTGGATCCAGAGCTCAAATTCGAACAAGAAACACATATTGGATGCTATCTGGAATGCTAAACCCGAAAAACAAGTTGATTGGTTGATCTGAGCTTTCCCTGAGAAGTTACAGCCAAGCGTATCTCAGAATTGAGGAAATAACTCAATTTAGTCTGGAAATGCAAATTTGGATCCACGGCTCAAATTCGAACGAAAAACACATATTAGATGGTATCAGGGATGCAGAAGCCGAAAAACAAGTCTATTGGTTGATCTGAGCTTTCCCTGAGAAGGTACAGCCAAGTGTATATCAGAATTGAGGAAAGAATTCAATTTAGCCAAGAACTGCAAATTTGGATCCAGAGCTCAAATTCGAACGAAAAACACATATTGGATGCTATCTGGAATGCTAAACCCGAAAAACAAGTTGATTGGTTGATCTGAGCTTTCCCTGAGAAGTTACAGCCAAGCGTATCTCAGAATTGAGGAAAGAACTCAATTTAGCCAGGAACTGCAAATTTGGATCCAGAGCTCAAATTCGAACGAGAAACACATATTCGATGCTATCTGGAATGCTAAACCCGAAAAAGAAGTTGATTGGTTGATCTGACCTTTCCCTGAGAAGTTACAGCCAAGCGTATCTCAGAATTGAGGAAATAACTCAATTTAGTCTGGAACTGCAAATTTGGATCCAGGGCTCAAATTCGAACGAGAAACACATATTAGATGGTATCAGGGATGCAGAAGCCGAAAAACAAGTCTATTGGTTGATCTGAGCTATCCCTGAGAAGTTACAGCCAAGCGTATCTCAGAATTGAGGAAAGAACTCAATTTAGTCTGGAACTGCAAATTTGGATCCAGGGCTCAAATTCGAACGAGAAACACATATTAGATGGTATCAGGGATGCAGAAGCCGAAAAACAAGTCTATTGGTTGATCTGAGCTATCCCTGAGAAGTTACAGCCAAGCGTATCTCAGAATTGAGGAAAGAACTCAATTTAGTCTGGAACTGCAAATTTGGATCCAGAGCTCAAATTCGAACGAGAAACACATATTGGATGCTATCTGGAATGCTAAACCCGAAAAACAAGTTGATTGGTTGATCTGAGCTTTCCCTGAGAAGTTACAGCCAAGCGTATCTCAGAATTGAGGAAATAACTCAATTTAGTCTGGAACTGCAAATTTGGATCCAGAGCTCAAATTCGAACGGGAAACACATATTGGATGCTATCTGGAATGCTAAACCCAAAAAACAAGTTGATTGGTTGATCTGAGCTTTCCCTGAGAAGTTACAGCCAAGCGTATCTCAGAATTGAGGAAAACTCATTTTAGTCTGGAACTGCAAATTGGGATCCAGAGCTCAAATTCGAACGAGAAACACATATTAGATGGTATCAGGGATACAGAAGCCGGAAAACAAGTCTATTGGTTGATCTGAGCTATCCCTGAGAAGTTACAGCCAAGCGTATCTCAGAATTGAGGAAATAACTCATTTTAGTCTGGAACTGCAAATTTGGATCCAGAGCTCTAATTCGAACGAGAAACACATATTCTATGCTATCTGGAATGCTAAACCCGAAAAACAAGTTGATTGGTTGATCTGACCTTTCCCTGAGAAGTTACAGCCAAGCGTATCTCAGAATTGAGGAAATAACTCAATTTAGTCTGGAACTGCAAATTTGGATCCAGGGCTCAAATTCGAACGAAAAACACATATTAGATGGTATCAGGGATGCAGAAGCCGAAAAACAAGTCTATTGGTTGATCTGAGCTATCCCTGAGAAGTTACAGCCAAGCGTATCTCAGAATTGAGGAAATAACTCATTTTAGTCTGGAACTGCAAATTTGGATCCAGAGCTCAAATTCGAACGAGAAACACATATTGGATGCTATCTGGAATGCTAAACCCAAAAAACAAGTTGATTGGTTGATCTGAGCTTTCCCTGAGAAGTTACAGCCAAGCGTATCTCAGAATTGAGGAAAGAACTCAATTTAGCCAGGAACTGCAAATTTGGATCCAGAGCTCAAATTCGAACGGGAAACACATATTGGATGCTATCTGGAATGCTAAACCCAAAAAACAAGTTGATTGGTTGATCTGAGCTTTCCCTGAGAAGTTACAGCCAAGCGTATCTCAGAATTGAGGAAATAACTCATTTTAGTCTGGAACTGCAAATTGGGATCCAGAGCTCAAATTCGAACGAGAAACACATATTAGATGGTATCAGGGATACAGAAGCCGGAAAACAAGTCTATTGGTTGATCTGAGCTATCCCTGAGAAGTTACAGCCAAGCGTATCTCAGAATTGAGGAAATAACTCATTTTAGTCTGGAACTGCAAATTTGGATCCAGAGCTCTAATTCGAATGAGAAACACATATTGGATGCTATCTGGAATTATAAACCCAAAAAACAAGTTGATTGGTTGATCTGAGCTTTCCCTGAGAAGTTACAGCCAAGCGTATCTCAGAATTGAGGAAATAACTCATTTTAGTCTGGAACTGCAAATTGGGATCCAGAGCTCAAATTCGAACGAGAAACACATATTAGATGGTATCAGGGATACAGAAGCCGGAAAACAAGTCTATTGGTTGATCTGAGCTATCCCTGAGAAGTTACAGCCAAGCGTATCTCAGAATTGAGGAAATAACTCATTTTAGTCTGGAACTGCAAATTTGGATCCAGAGCTCTAATTCGAACGAGAAACACATATTGGATGCTATCTGGAATTATAAACCCAAAAAACAAGTTGATTGGTTGATCTGAGCTCTCCCTGAGAAGTTACAGCCAAGCGTATCTCAGAATTGAGGAAATAACACAATTTAGTCTGGAACTGCAAATTTGGATCCAGAGCTCAAATTCGAACGAGAAACACATATTGGATGGTATCAGGGATGCAGAAGCCGAAAAACAAGTCTATTGGTTGATCTGAACTTTCCCTGAGAAGTTACAGCCAAGCGTATATCAGAATTGACAAAAGAACTCAGTTTAGCCAGGACCTGCAAATTTGAATCCAGAGCTCAAATTCGAACGAGAAACACATATTGGATGCTATCTGGAATGCTAAACCCAAAAGACGATTGGTTGATCTGAGCTTTCCCTGAGAAGTTACAGCCAAGCGTATCTCAGTATTGAGGAAAGAACTCAATTTAGCCAGGAACTGCAAAATTGGATCGAGAGCTCAAATTCGAACGAGAAACACTAATTGGATGCTATCTGGAATGCTAAACCCGAAAAACAAGTCGATTGGTTGATCTGAGCTTTCCCTGAGAAGTTACAGCCAAGCGTATATCAGAATTGACAAAAGAACTCAGTTTAGGCAGGAACTGCAAATTTGGATCCAGAGTTCAAATTCGAACGAGAAACACAAATTGGATGCTATCTGGGATGTAGAAGCTGAAAAACAAGTCGATTGGTTGATCTGAGCTTTCCCTGAGAAGTTACAGCCAAGTGTATATCAGAATTGAGGAAAGAATTCATTTAGCCAAGAACTGCAAATTTGGATCCAGAGCTCAAATTCGAACGAGAAACACATATTGGATGGTATCTGGGATGCAGAAGCCGAAAAAGAAGTCGATTGGTTGATCTGAGCTTTCCCTGAGAAGTTACAGCCAAGCGTATTTCAGAATTGACAAAAGAACTCAGTTTAGCCAGGAACTGCAAATTTGGATCCAGAGTTCAAATTCGAACGAGAAACACAAATTGGATGCTAGCTGGGATGTAGAAGCTGAAAAACAAGTCGATTGGTTGATCTGAGCTTTCCCGGAGAAGTTACAGCCAAGTGTATATCAGAATTGAGGAAAGAATTCATTTAGCCAAGAACTGCAAATTTGGATCCAGAGCTCAAATTCGAACGAGAAACACATATTGGATGGTATCTGGGATGCAGAAGCCGAAAAACAAGTCGATTGGTTGATCTGAGCTTTCCCTGAGAAGTTACAGCCAAGCGTATATCAGAATTGACAAAAGAACTCAATTTAGCCAAGAACTGCAAATTTGGATCGAGAGCTCAAATTCGAACGAGAAACACATATTGGATGCTATCTGGAATGCTAAACCCGAAAAACAAGTCGATTGGTTGATCTGAGCTTTCCCTGAGAAGTTACAGCCAAGCGTATATCAGAATTGACAAAAGAACTCAGTTTTGCCAGGAACTGCAAATTTGGATCCAGTTCAAATTCGAACGAGAAACACAAATTGGATGCTATCTGGGATGTAGAAGCTGAAAAACAAGTCGATTGGTTGATCTGAGCTTTCCCTGAGAAGTTACAGCCAAGTATATATCAGAATTGAGGAAAGAATTCATTTAGCCAAGAACTGCAAATTTGGATCCAGAGCTCAAATTCGAACGAGAATCACATATTGGATGGTATCTGGGATGCAGAAGCCGAAAAAGAAGTCGATTGGTTGATCTGAGCTTTCCCTGAGAAGTTACAGCCAAGGGTATATCAGAATTGAGGAAAGAACTCAATTTAGCCAGGAACTGCAAATTTGGATCCAGAGCTCAAATTCGAACGAGAAACACAAATTGGATGGTATCTGGGATGTAGAAGCTGAAAAACAAGTCGATTGGTTGATCTGAGCTTTCCCAGAGAAGTTACAGCCAAGCGTATATCAGAATTGAGGAAAGAATTCAATTTAGCCAGGAACTGCAAATTTGGATCCAGAGCTCAAATTCGAACGAGAAACACATATTGGATGGTATCTGGGATGTAGAAGCTGAAAAACAAGTCGATTGGTTGATCTGAGCTTTCCCTGAGAAGTTACAGCCAAGTGTATATCAGAATTGAGGAAAGAATTCATTTAGCCAAGAACTGCAAATTTGGATCCAGAGCTCAAATTCGAACGAGAAACACATATTGGATGGTATCTGGGATGCAGAAGCCGAAAAACAAGTCGATTGGTTGATCTGAGCTTTCCCTGAGAAGTTACAGCCAAGCGTATATCAGAATTGACAAAAGAACTCAATTTAGCCAAGAACTGTAAATTTGGATCCAGAGCTCAAATTCGAACGAGAAACACATATTGGATGGTATCTGGGATGCAGAAGCCGAAAAACAAGTCGATTGGTTGATCTGACCTTTCCCTGAGAAGTTACAGCCAAGTGTATATCAGAATTGAGGAAAGAACTCAATTTAGCCAGGAACTGCAAATTTGGATCGAGAGCTCAAATTCGAACGAGAAACACAAATTGGATGCTATCTGGGATGTAGAAGCTGAAAAACAAGTCGATTGGTTGATCTGAGCTTTCCCTGAGAAGTTACAGCCAAGCGTATATCAGAATTGAGGAAAGAATTCAATTTAGCCAAGAACTGCAAATTTGGATCCAGAGCTCAAATTCGAACGAGAAACACATATTGGATGGTATCTGGGATGCAGAAGCCGAAAAACAAGTCGATTGGTTGATCTGAGCTTTCCCTGAGAAGTTACAGCCAAGCGTATTTCAGAATTGACAAAAGAACTCAATTTAGCCAAGAACTGTAAATTTGGATCCAGAATTCAAATTCGAACGAGAAACACATATTGGATGGTATCTGGGATGCAGAAGCCGAAAAACAAGTCGATTGGTTGATCTGAGCTTTCCCTGAGAAGTTACAGCCAAGCGTATATCAGAATTGACAAAAGAACTCAGTTTAGCCAGGAACTACAAATTTGGATCCAGAGTTCAAATTCGAACGAGAAACACAAATTGGATGCTAGCTGGGATGTAGAAGCTGAAAAACAAGTCGATTGGTTGATCTGAGCTTTCCCTGAGAAGTTACAGCCAAGCGTATATCAGAATTGAGGAAAGAATTCAATTTAGCCAAGAACTGCAAATTTGGATCCAGAGCTCAAATTCGAACGAGAAACACATATTGGATGCTAGCTGGGATGTAGAAGCTGAAAAACAAGTCGATTGGTTGATCTGAGCTTTCCCGGAGAAGTTACAGCCAAGTGTATATCAGAATTGAGGAAAGAATTCATTTAGCCAAGAACTGCAAATTTGGATCCAGAGCTCAAATTCGAACGAGAAACACATATTGGATGGTATCTGGGATGCAGAAGCCGAAAAACAAGTCGATTGGTTGATCTGAGCTTTCCCTGAGGTTACAGCCAAGCGTATATCAGAATTGACAAAAGAACTCAATTTAGCCAAGAACTGCAAATTTGGATCGAGAGCTCAAATTCGAACGAGAAACACATATTGGATGCTATCTGGAATGCTAAACCCGAAAAACAAGTCGATTGGTTGATCTGAGCTTTCCCTGAGAAGTTACAGCCAAGCGTATATCAGAATTGAGGAAAGAATTCATTTAGCCAAGAACTGCAAATTTGGATCCAGAGCTCAAATTCGAACGAGAAACACATATTGGATGGTATCTGGGATGCAGAAGCCGAAAAACAAGTCGATTGGTTGATCTGAGCTTTCCCTGAGAAGTTACAGCCAAGCGTATATCAGAATTGACAAAAGAACTCAATTTAGCCAAGAACTGTAAATTTGGATCCAGAGCTCAAATTCGAACGAGAAACACATATTGGATGGTATCTGGGATGCAGAAGCCGAAAAACAAGTCGATTGGTTGATCTGACCTTTCCCTGAGAAGTTACAGCCAAGTGTATATCAGAATTGAGGAAAGAACTCAATTTAGCCAGGAACTGCAAATTTGGATCGAGAGCTCAAATTCGAACGAGAAACACAAATTGGATGCTATCTGGGATGTAGAAGCTGAAAAACAAGTCGATTGGTTGATCTGAGCTTTCCCTGAGAAGTTACAGCCAAGCGTATATCAGAATTGAGGAAAGAATTCAATTTAGCCAAGAACTGCAAATTTGGATCCAGAGCTCAAATTCGAACGAGAAACACATATTGGATGGTATCTGGGATGCAGAAGCCGAAAAACAAGTCGATTGGTTGATCTGAGCTTTCCCTGAGAAGTTACAGCCAAGCGTATTTCAGAATTGACAAAAGAACTCAATTTAGCCAAGAACTGTAAATTTGGATCCAGAATTCAAATTCGAACGAGAAACACATATTGGATGGTATCTGGGATGCAGAAGCCGAAAAACAAGTCGATTGGTTGATCTGAGCTTTCCCTGAGAAGTTACAGCCAAGCGTATATCAGAATTGACAAAAGAACTCAGTTTAGCCAGGAACTACAAATTTGGATCCAGAGTTCAAATTCGAACGAGAAACACAAATTGGATGCTAGCTGGGATGTAGAAGCTGAAAAACAAGTCGATTGGTTGATCTGAGCTTTCCCTGAGAAGTTACAGCCAAGCGTATATCAGAATTGAGGAAAGAATTCAATTTAGCCAAGAACTGCAAATTTGGATCCAGAGCTCAAATTCGAACGAGAAACACATATTGGATGCTAGCTGGGATGTAGAAGCTGAAAAACAAGTCGATTGGTTGATCTGAGCTTTCCCGGAGAAGTTACAGCCAAGTGTATATCAGAATTGAGGAAAGAATTCATTTAGCCAAGAACTGCAAATTTGGATCCAGAGCTCAAATTCGAACGAGAAACACATATTGGATGGTATCTGGGATGCAGAAGCCGAAAAACAAGTCGATTGGTTGATCTGAGCTTTCCCTGAGGTTACAGCCAAGCGTATATCAGAATTGACAAAAGAACTCAATTTAGCCAAGAACTGCAAATTTGGATCGAGAGCTCAAATTCGAACGAGAAACACATATTGGATGCTATCTGGAATGCTAAACCCGAAAAACAAGTCGATTGGTTGATCTGAGCTTTCCCTGAGAAGTTACAGCCAAGCGTATATCAGAATTGACAAAAGAACTCAGTTTTGCCAGGAACTGCAAATTTGGATCCAGTTCAAATTCGAACGAGAAACACAAATTGGATGCTATATGGGATGTAGAAGCTGAAAAACAAGTCGATTGGTTGATCTGAGCTTTCCCTGAGAAGTTACAGCCAAGTATATATCAGAATTGAGGAAAGAATTCATTTAGCCAAGAACTGCAAATTTGGATCCAGAGCTCAAATTCGAACGAGAATCACATATTGGATGGTATCTGGGATGCAGAAGCCGAAAAAGAAGTCGATTGGTTGATCTGAGCTTTCCCTGAGAAGTTACAGCCAAGGGTATATCAGAATTGAGGAAAGAACTCAATTTAGCCAGGAACTGCAAATTTGGATCCAGAGCTCAAATTCGAACGAGAAACACAAATTGGATGGTATCTGGGATGTAGAAGCTGAAAAACAAGTCGATTGGTTGATCTGAGCTTTCCCAGAGAAGTTACAGCCAAGCGTATATCAGAATTGAGGAAAGAATTCAATTTAGCCAGGAACTGCAAATTTGGATCCAGAGCTCAAATTCGAACGAGAAACACATATTGGATGGTATCTGGGATGTAGAAGCTGAAAAACAAGTCGATTGGTTGATCTGAGCTTTCCCTGAGAAGTTACAGCCAAGTGTATATCAGAATTGAGGAAAGAATTCATTTAGCCAAGAACTGCAAATTTGGATCCAGAGCTCAAATTCGAACGAGAAACACATATTGGATGGTATCTGGGATGCAGAAGCCGAAAAACAAGTCGATTGGTTGATCTGAGCTTTCCCTGAGAAGTTACAGCCAAGCGTATATCAGAATTGACAAAAGAACTCAATTTAGCCAAGAACTGTAAATTTGGATCCAGAGCTCAAATTCGAACGAGAAACACATATTGGATGGTATCTGGGATGCAGAAGCCGAAAAACAAGTCGATTGGTTGATCTGACCTTTCCCTGAGAAGTTACAGCCAAGTGTATATCAGAATTGAGGAAAGAACTCAATTTAGCCAGGAACTGCAAATTTGGATCGAGAGCTCAAATTCGAACGAGAAACACAAATTGGATGCTATCTGGGATGTAGAAGCTGAAAAACAAGTCGATTGGTTGATCTGAGCTTTCCCTGAGAAGTTACAGCCAAGCGTATATCAGAATTGAGGAAAGAATTCAATTTAGCCAAGAACTGCAAATTTGGATCCAGAGCTCAAATTCGAACGAGAAACACATATTGGATGGTATCTGGGATGCAGAAGCCGAAAAACAAGTCGATTGGTTGATCTGAGCTTTCCCTGAGAAGTTACAGCCAAGCGTATTTCAGAATTGACAAAAGAACTCAATTTAGCCAAGAACTGTAAATTTGGATCCAGAATTCAAATTCGAACGAGAAACACATATTGGATGGTATCTGGGATGCAGAAGCCGAAAAACAAGTCGATTGGTTGATCTGAGCTTTCCCTGAGAAGTTACAGCCAAGCGTATATCAGAATTGACAAAAGAACTCAGTTTAGCCAGGAACTGCAAATTTGGATCCAGAGTTCAAATTCGAACGAGAAACACAAATTGGATGCTAGCTGGGATGTAGAAGCTGAAAAACAAGTCGATTGGTTGATCTGAGCTTTCCCTGAGAAGTTACAGCCAAGCGTATATCAGAATTGAGGAAAGAATTCAATTTAGCCAAGAACTGCAAATTTGGATCCAGAGCTCAAATTCGAACGAGAAACACATATTGGATGGTATCTGGGATGCAGAAGCCGAAAAACAAGTCGATTGGTTGATCTGAGCTTTCCCTGAGAAGTTACAGCCAAGCGTATTTCAGAATTGACAAAAGAACTCAATTTAGCCAAGAACTGTAAATTTGGATCCAGAATTCAAATTCGAACGAGAAACACATATTGGATGGTATCTGGGATGCAGAAGCCGAAAAACAAGTCGATTGGTTGATCTGAGCTTTCCCTGAGAAGTTACAGCCAAGCGTATATCAGAATTGACAAAAGAACTCAATTTAGCCAAGAACTGTAAATTTGGATCCAGAATTCAAATTCGAACGAGAAACACATATTGGATGGTATCTGGGATGCAGAAGCCGAAAAACAAGTCGATTGGTTGATCTGAGCTTTCCCTGAGAAGTTACAGCCAAGCGTATATCAGAATTGACAAAAGAACTCAGTTTAGCCAGGAACTGCAAATTTGGATCCAGAGTTCAAATTCGAACGAGAAACACATATTGGATGCTATCTGGAATGCTAAACCCAAAAAACAAGTCGATTGGTTGATCTGAGCTTTCCCTGAGAAGTTACAGCCAAGCGTATATCAGAATTGAGGAAAGAATTCAATTTAGCCAAGAACTGCAAATTTGGATCCAGAGCTCAAATTCGAACGAGAAACACATATTGGATGGTATCTGGGATGCAGAAGCCGAAAAACAAGTCGATTGGTTGATCTGAGCTTTCCCTGAGAAGTTACAGCCAAGCGTATTTCAGAATTGACAAAAGAACTCAATTTAGCCAAGAACTGTAAATTTGGATCCAGAATTCAAATTCGAACGAGAAACACATATTGCATGGTATCTGGGATGCAGAAGCCGAAAAACAAGTCGATTGGTTGATCTGAGCTTTCCCTGAGAAGTTACAGCCAAGCGTATATCAGAATTGACAAAAGAACTCAGTTTAGCCAGGAACTGCAAATTTGGATCCAGAGTTCAAATTCGAACGAGAAACACAAATTGGATGCTAGCTGGGATGTAGAAGCTGAAAAACAAGTCGATTGGTTGATCTGAGCTTTCCCTGAGAAGTTACAGCCAAGCGTATATCAGAATTGAGGAAAGAATTCAATTTAGCCAAGAACTGCAAATTTGGATCCAGAGCTCAAATTCGAACGAGAAACACATATTGGATGGTATCTGGGATGCAGAAGCCGAAAAACAAGTCGATTGGTTGATCTGTGCTTTCCCTGAGAAGTTACAGCCAAGCGTATATCAGAATTGACAAAAGAACTCAATTTAGCCAGGAACTGCAAATTTGGATCGAGAGCTCAAATTCGAACGAGAAACACTAATTGGATGCTATCTGGAATGCTAAACCCGAAAAACAAGTCGATTGGTTGATCTGAGCTTTCCCTGAGAAGTTACAGCCAAGCGTATATCAGAATTGACAAAAGAACTCAGTTTAGGCAGGAACTGCAAATTTGGATCCAGAGTTCAAATTCGAACGAGAAACACAAATTGGATGCTATCTGGGATGTAGAAGCTGAAAAACAAGTCGATTGGTTGATCTGAGCTTTCCCTGAGAAGTTACAGCCAAGTGTATATCAGAATTGAGGAAAGAATTCATTTAGCCAAGAACTGCAAATTTGGATCCAGAGCTCAAATTCGAACGAGAAACACATATTGGATGGTATCTGGGATGCAGAAGCCGAAAAAGAAGTCGATTGGTTGATCTGAGCTTTCCCTGAGAAGTTACAGCCAAGGGTATATCAGAATTGACAAAAGAACTCAATTTAGCCAGGAACTGCAAATTTGGATCCAGAGCTCAAATTCGAACGAGAAACACAAATTGGATGGTATCTGGGATGTAGAAGCTGAAAAACAAGTCGATTGGTTGATCTGAGCTTTCCCAGAGAAGTTACAGCCAAGCGTATATCAGAATTGAGGAAAGAATTCAATTTAGCCAGGAACTGCAAATTTGGATCCAGAGTTCAAATTCGAACGAGAAACACAAATTGGATGCTATCTGGGATGTAGAAGCTGAAAAACAAGTCGATTGGTTGATCTGAGCTTTCCCAGAGAAGTTACAGCCAAGCGTATATCAGAATTGAGGAAAGAATTCAGTTTAGCCAGGACCTGCAAATTTGAATCCAGAGCTCAAATTCGAACGAGAAACACATATTGGATGCTATCTGGAATGCTAAACCCAAAAGACGATTGGTTGATCTGAGCTTTCCCTGAGAAGTTACAGCCAAGCGTATCTCAGTATTGAGGAAAGAACTCAATTTAGCCAGGAACTGCAAAATTGGATCGAGAGCTCAAATTCGAACGAGAAACACATATTGGATGCTATCTGGAAAGCTAAACCCGAAAAACAAGTCGATTGGTTGATCTGAGCTTTCCCTGAGAAGTTACAGCCAAGCGTATATCAGAATTGACAAAAGAACTCAGTTTAGGCAGGAACTGCAAATTTGGATCCAGAGTTCAAATTCGAACGAGAAACACAAATTGGATGCTATCTGGGATGTAGAAGCTGAAAAACAAGTCGATTGGTTGATCTGAGCTTTCCCTCAGAAGTTACAGCCAAGTGTATATCAGAATTGAGGAAAGAATTCATTTAGCCAAGAACTGCAAATTTGGATCCAGAGCTCAAATTCGAACGAGAAACACATATTGGATGGTATCTGGGATGCAGAAGCCGAAAAAGAAGTCGATTGGTTGATCTGAGCTTTCCCTGAGAAGTTACAGCCAAGCGTATATCAGAATTGAGGAAAGAATTCAATTTAGCCAGGAACTGCAAATTTGGATCCAGAGTTCAAATTCGAACGAGAAACACAAATTGGATGCTATCTGGGATGTAGAAGCTGAAAAACAAGTCGATTGGTTGATCTGAGCTTTCCCGGAGAAGTTACAGCCAAGTGTATATCAGAATTGAGGAAAGAATTCATTTAGCCAAGAACTGCAAATTTGGATCCAGAGCTCAAATTCGAACGAGAAACACATATTGGATGGTATCTGGGATGCTAAACCCGAAAAACAAGTCGATTGGTTGATCTGAGCTTTCCCTAAGAAGTTACAGCCAAGCGTATATCAGAATTGACAAAAGAACTCAGTTTAGCCAGGAACTGCAAATTTGGATCCAGTTCAAATTCGAACGAGAAACACAAATTGGATGCTATCTGGGATGTAGAAGCTGAAAAACAAGTCGATTGGTTGATCTGAGCTTTCCCTGAGAAGTTACAGCCAAGTGTATATCAGAATTGAGGAAAGAACTCAATTTAGCCAAGAACTGTAAATTTGGATCCAGAATTCAAATTCGAACGAGAAACACATATTGGATGGTATCTGGGATGTAGAAGCTGAAAAACAAGTCGATTGGTTGATCTGAGCTTTCCCTGAGAAGTTACAGCCAAGTGTATATCAGAATTGAGGAAAGAATTCATTTAGCCAAGAACTGCAAATTTGGATCCAGAGCTCAAATTCGAACGAGAAACACATATTGGATGGTATCTGGGATGCAGAAGCCGAAAAACAAGTCGATTGGTTGATCTTAGCTTTCCCTGAGAAGTTACAGCCAAGCGTATATCAGAATTGACAAAAGAACTCAATTTAGCCAAGAACTGTAAATTTGGATCCAGAGCTCAAATTCGAACGAGAAACACATATTGGATGGTATCTGGGATGCAGAAGCCGAAAAACAAGTCGATTGGTTGATCTGACCTTTCCCTGAGAAGTTACAGCCAAGTGTATATCAGAATTGAGGAAAGAACTCAATTTAGCCAGGAACTGCAAATTTGGATCGAGAGCTCAAATTCGAACGAGAAACACAAATTGGATGCTATCTGGGATGTAGAAGCTGAAAAACAAGTCGATTGGTTGATCTGAGCTTTCCCGGAGAAGTTACAGCCAAGTGTATATCAGAATTGAGGAAAGAATTCATTTAGCCAAGAACTGCAAATTTGGATCCAGAGCTCAAATTCGAACGAGAAACACATATTGGATGGTATCTGGGATGCAGAAGCCGAAAAACAAGTCGATTGGTTGATCTGAGCTTTCCCTGAGAAGTTACAGCCAAGCGTATATCAGAATTGACAAAAGAACTCAATTTAGCCAAGAACTGCAAATTTGGATCGAGAGCTCAAATTCGAACGAGAAACACATATTGGATGCTATCTGGAATGCTAAACCCGAAAAACAAGTCGATTGGTTGATCTGAGCTTTCCCTGAGAAGTTACAGCCAAGCGTATATCAGAATTGACAAAAGAACTCAGTTTAGCCAGGAACTGCAAATTTGGATCCAGTTCAAATTCGAACGAGAAACACAAATTGGATGCTATCTGGGATGTAGAAGCTGAAAAACAAGTCGATTGGTTGATCTGAGCTTTCCCTGAGAAGTTACAGCCAAGTGTATATCAGAATTGAGGAAAGAACTCAATTTAGCCAAGAACTGTAAATTTGGATCCAGAATTCAAATTCGAACGAGAAACACATATTGGATGGTATCTGGGATGTAGAAGCTGAAAAACAAGTCGATTGGTTGATCTGAGCTTTCCCTGAGAAGTTACAGCCAAGTGTATATCAGAATTGAGGAAAGAATTCATTTAGCCAAGAACTGCAAATTTGGATCCAGAGCTCAAATTCGAACGAGAAACACATATTGGATGGTATCTGGGATGCAGAAGCCGAAAAACAAGTCGATTGGTTGATCTGAGCTTTCCCTGAGAAGTTACAGCCAAGCGTATATCAGAATTGACAAAAGAACTCAATTTAGCCAAGAACTGTAAATTTGGATCCAGAGCTCAAATTTGACCGAGAAACACATATTGGATGGTATCTGGGATGCAGAAGCCGAAAAACAAGTCGATTGGTTGATCTGACCTTTCCCTGAGAAGTTACAGCCAAGTGTATATCAGAATTGAGGAAAGAACTCAATTTAGCCAGGAACTGCAAATTTGGATCGAGAGCTCAAATTCGAACGAGAAACACAAATTGGATGCTATCTGGGATGTAGAAGCTGAAAAACAAGTCGATTGGTTGATCTGAGCTTTCCCTGAGAAGTTACAGCCAAGCGTATATCAGAATTGACAAAAGAACTCAGTTTAGGCAGGAACTGCAAATTTGGATCCAGAGTTCAAATTCGAACGAGAAACACAAATTGGATGCTATCTGGGATGTAGAAGCTGAAAAACAAGTCGATTGGTTGATCTGAGCTTTCCCTGAGAAGTTACAGCCAAGTGTATATCAGAATTGAGGAAAGAATTCATTTAGCCAAGAACTGCAAATTTGGATCCAGAGCTCAAATTCGAACGAGAAACACATATTGGATGGTATCTGGGATGCAGAAGCCGAAAAAGAAGTTGATTGGTTGATCTGAGCTTTCCCTGAGAAGTTACAGCCAAGCGTATATCAGAATTGACAAAAGAACTCAGTTTAGCCAGGAACTGCAAATTTGGATCGAGAGCTCAAATTCGAACGAGAAACACATATTGGATGCTATCTGGAATGCTAAACCCGAAAAACAAGTCGATTGGTTGATCTGAGCTTTCCCTGAGAAGTTACAGCCAAGCGTATATCAGAATTGACAAAAGAACTCAGTTTAGCCAGGAACTGCAAATTTGGATCCAGTTCAAATTCGAACGAGAAACACAAATTGGATGCTATCTGGGATGTAGAAGCTGAAAAACAAGTCGATTGGTTGATCTGAGCTTTCCCTGAGAAGTTACAGCCAAGTGTATATCAGAATTGAGGAAAGAACTCAATTTAGCCAAGAACTGTAAATTTGGATCCAGAATTCAAATTCGAACGAGAAACACATATTGGATGGTATCTGGGATGTAGAAGCTGAAAAACAAGTCGATTGGTTGATCTGAGCTTTCCCTGAGAAGTTACAGCCAAGTGTATATCAGAATTGAGGAAAGAATTCATTTAGCCAAGAACTGCAAATTTGGATCCAGAGCTCAAATTCGAACGAGAAACACATATTGGATGGTATCTGGGATGCAGAAGCCGAAAAACAAGTCGATTGGTTGATCTGAGCTTTCCCTGAGAAGTTACAGCCAAGCGTATATCAGAATTGACAAAAGAACTCAATTTAGCCAAGAACTGTAAATTTGGATCCAGAGCTCAAATTTGACCGAGAAACACATATTGGATGGTATCTGGGATGCAGAAGCCGAAAAACAAGTCGATTGGTTGATCTGACCTTTCCCTGAGAAGTTACAGCCAAGTGTATATCAGAATTGACAAAAGAACTCAGTTTAGGCAGGAACTGCAAATTTGGATCCAGAGTTCAAATTCGAACGAGAAACACAAATTGGATGCTATCTGGGATGTAGAAGCTGAAAAACAAGTCGATTGGTTGATCTGAGCTTTCCCTGAGAAGTTACAGCCAAGTGTATATCAGAATTGAGGAAAGAATTCATTTAGCCAAGAACTGCAAATTTGGATCCAGAGCTCAAATTCGAACGAGAAACACATATTGGATGGTATCTGGGATGCAGAAGCCGAAAAAGAAGTCGATTGGTTGATCTGAGCTTTCCCTGAGAAGTTACAGCCAAGGGTATATCAGAATTGACAAAAGAACTCAATTTAGCCAGGAACTGCAAATTTGGATCCAGAGCTCAAATTCGAACGAGAAACACAAATTGGATGGTATCTGGGATGTAGAAGCTGAAAAACAAGTCGATTGGTTGATCTGAGCTTTCCCAGAGAAGTTACAGCCAAGCGTATATCAGAATTGAGGAAAGAATTCAATTTAGCCAGGAACTGCAAATTTGGATCCAGAGTTCAAATTCGAACGAGAAACACAAATTGGATGCTATCTGGGATGTAGAAGCTGAAAAACAAGTCGATTGGTTGATCTGAGCTTTCCCAGAGAAGTTACAGCCAAGCGTATATCAGAATTGAGGAAAGAATTCAGTTTAGCCAGGACCTGCAAATTTGAATCCAGAGCTCAAATTCGAACGAGAAACACATATTGGATGCTATCTGGAATGCTAAACCCAAAAGACGATTGGTTGATCTGAGCTTTCCCTGAGAAGTTACAGCCAAGCGTATCTCAGTATTGAGGAAAGAACTCAATTTAGCCAGGAACTGCAAAATTGGATCGAGAGCTCAAATTCGAACGAGAAACACATATTGGATGCTATCTGGAAAGCTAAACCCGAAAAACAAGTCGATTGGTTGATCTGAGCTTTCCCTGAGAAGTTACAGCCAAGCGTATATCAGAATTGACAAAAGAACTCAGTTTAGGCAGGAACTGCAAATTTGGATCCAGAGTTCAAATTCGAACGAGAAACACAAATTGGATGCTATCTGGGATGTAGAAGCTGAAAAACAAGTCGATTGGTTGATCTGAGCTTTCCCTCAGAAGTTACAGCCAAGTGTATATCAGAATTGAGGAAAGAATTCATTTAGCCAAGAACTGCAAATTTGGATCCAGAGCTCAAATTCGAACGAGAAACACATATTGGATGGTATCTGGGATGCAGAAGCCGAAAAAGAAGTCGATTGGTTGATCTGAGCTTTCCCTGAGAAGTTACAGCCAAGCGTATATCAGAATTGAGGAAAGAATTCAATTTAGCCAGGAACTGCAAATTTGGATCCAGAGTTCAAATTCGAACGAGAAACACAAATTGGATGCTATCTGGGATGTAGAAGCTGAAAAACAAGTCGATTGGTTGATCTGAGCTTTCCCGGAGAAGTTACAGCCAAGTGTATATCAGAATTGAGGAAAGAATTCATTTAGCCAAGAACTGCAAATTTGGATCCAGAGCTCAAATTCGAACGAGAAACACATATTGGATGGTATCTGGGATGCTAAACCCGAAAAACAAGTCGATTGGTTGATCTGAGCTTTCCCTAAGAAGTTACAGCCAAGCGTATATCAGAATTGACAAAAGAACTCAGTTTAGCCAGGAACTGCAAATTTGGATCCAGTTCAAATTCGAACGAGAAACACAAATTGGATGCTATCTGGGATGTAGAAGCTGAAAAACAAGTCGATTGGTTGATCTGAGCTTTCCCTGAGAAGTTACAGCCAAGTGTATATCAGAATTGAGGAAAGAACTCAATTTAGCCAAGAACTGTAAATTTGGATCCAGAATTCAAATTCGAACGAGAAACACATATTGGATGGTATCTGGGATGTAGAAGCTGAAAAACAAGTCGATTGGTTGATCTGAGCTTTCCCTGAGAAGTTACAGCCAAGTGTATATCAGAATTGAGGAAAGAATTCATTTAGCCAAGAACTGCAAATTTGGATCCAGAGCTCAAATTCGAACGAGAAACACATATTGGATGGTATCTGGGATGCAGAAGCCGAAAAACAAGTCGATTGGTTGATCTTAGCTTTCCCTGAGAAGTTACAGCCAAGCGTATATCAGAATTGACAAAAGAACTCAATTTAGCCAAGAACTGTAAATTTGGATCCAGAGCTCAAATTCGAACGAGAAACACATATTGGATGGTATCTGGGATGCAGAAGCCGAAAAACAAGTCGATTGGTTGATCTGACCTTTCCCTGAGAAGTTACAGCCAAGTGTATATCAGAATTGAGGAAAGAACTCAATTTAGCCAGGAACTGCAAATTTGGATCGAGAGCTCAAATTCGAACGAGAAACACAAATTGGATGCTATCTGGGATGTAGAAGCTGAAAAACAAGTCGATTGGTTGATCTGAGCTTTCCCGGAGAAGTTACAGCCAAGTGTATATCAGAATTGAGGAAAGAATTCATTTAGCCAAGAACTGCAAATTTGGATCCAGAGCTCAAATTCGAACGAGAAACACATATTGGATGGTATCTGGGATGCAGAAGCCGAAAAACAAGTCGATTGGTTGATCTGAGCTTTCCCTGAGAAGTTACAGCCAAGCGTATATCAGAATTGACAAAAGAACTCAATTTAGCCAAGAACTGCAAATTTGGATCGAGAGCTCAAATTCGAACGAGAAACACATATTGGATGCTATCTGGAATGCTAAACCCGAAAAACAAGTCGATTGGTTGATCTGAGCTTTCCCTGAGAAGTTACAGCCAAGCGTATATCAGAATTGACAAAAGAACTCAGTTTAGCCAGGAACTGCAAATTTGGATCCAGTTCAAATTCGAACGAGAAACACAAATTGGATGCTATCTGGGATGTAGAAGCTGAAAAACAAGTCGATTGGTTGATCTGAGCTTTCCCTGAGAAGTTACAGCCAAGTGTATATCAGAATTGAGGAAAGAACTCAATTTAGCCAAGAACTGTAAATTTGGATCCAGAATTCAAATTCGAACGAGAAACACATATTGGATGGTATCTGGGATGTAGAAGCTGAAAAACAAGTCGATTGGTTGATCTGAGCTTTCCCTGAGAAGTTACAGCCAAGTGTATATCAGAATTGAGGAAAGAATTCATTTAGCCAAGAACTGCAAATTTGGATCCAGAGCTCAAATTCGAACGAGAAACACATATTGGATGGTATCTGGGATGCAGAAGCCGAAAAACAAGTCGATTGGTTGATCTGAGCTTTCCCTGAGAAGTTACAGCCAAGCGTATATCAGAATTGACAAAAGAACTCAATTTAGCCAAGAACTGTAAATTTGGATCCAGAGCTCAAATTTGACCGAGAAACACATATTGGATGGTATCTGGGATGCAGAAGCCGAAAAACAAGTCGATTGGTTGATCTGACCTTTCCCTGAGAAGTTACAGCCAAGTGTATATCAGAATTGAGGAAAGAACTCAATTTAGCCAGGAACTGCAAATTTGGATCGAGAGCTCAAATTCGAACGAGAAACACAAATTGGATGCTATCTGGGATGTAGAAGCTGAAAAACAAGTCGATTGGTTGATCTGAGCTTTCCCTGAGAAGTTACAGCCAAGCGTATATCAGAATTGACAAAAGAACTCAGTTTAGGCAGGAACTGCAAATTTGGATCCAGAGTTCAAATTCGAACGAGAAACACAAATTGGATGCTATCTGGGATGTAGAAGCTGAAAAACAAGTCGATTGGTTGATCTGAGCTTTCCCTGAGAAGTTACAGCCAAGTGTATATCAGAATTGAGGAAAGAATTCATTTAGCCAAGAACTGCAAATTTGGATCCAGAGCTCAAATTCGAACGAGAAACACATATTGGATGGTATCTGGGATGCAGAAGCCGAAAAAGAAGTTGATTGGTTGATCTGAGCTTTCCCTGAGAAGTTACAGCCAAGCGTATATCAGAATTGACAAAAGAACTCAGTTTAGCCAGGAACTGCAAATTTGGATCCAGAGTTCAAATTCGAACGAGAAACACAAATTGGATGCTAGCTGGGATGTAGAAGCTGAAAAACAAGTCGATTGGTTGATCTGAGCTTTCCCGGAGAAGTTACAGCCAAGTGTATATCAGAATTGAGGAAAGAATTCATTTAGCCAAGAACTGCAAATTTGGATCCAGAGCTCAAATTCGAACGAGAAACACATATTGGATGGTATCTGGGATGCAGAAGCCGAAAAACAAGTCGATTGGTTGATCTGAGCTTTCCCTGAGAAGTTACAGCCAAGCGTATATCAGAATTGACAAAAGAACTCAATTTAGCCAAGAACTGCAAATTTGGATCGAGAGCTCAAATTCGAACGAGAAACACATATTGGATGCTATCTGGAATGCTAAACCCGAAAAACAAGTCGATTGGTTGATCTGAGCTTTCCCTGAGAAGTTACAGCCAAGCGTATATCAGAATTGACAAAAGAACTCAGTTTTGCCAGGAACTGCAAATTTGGATCCCGTTCAAATTCGAACGAGAAACACAAATTGGATGCTATCTGGGATGTAGAAGCTGAAAAACAAGTCGATTGGTTGATCTGAGCTTTCCCTGAGAAGTTACAGCCAAGTATATATCAGAATTGAGGAAAGAATTCATTTAGCCAAGAACTGCAAATTTGGATCCAGAGCTCAAATTCGAACGAGAAACACATATTGGATGGTATCTGGGATGCAGAAGCCGAAAAACAAGTCGATTGGTTGATCTGAGCTTTCCCTGAGAAGTTACAGCCAAGGGTATATCAGAATTGAGGAAAGAACTCAATTTAGCCAGGAACTGCAAATTTGGATCCAGAGCTCAAATTCGAACGAGAAACACAAATTGGATGGTATCTGGGATGTAGAAGCTGAAAAACAAGTCGATTGGTTGATCTGAGCTTTCCCAGAGAAGTTACAGCCAAGCGTATATCAGAATTGAGGAAAGAATTCAATTTAGCCAGGAACTGCAAATTTGGATCCAGAGCTCAAATTCGAACGAGAAACACATATTGGATGGTATCTGGGATGTAGAAGCTGAAAAACAAGTCGATTGGTTGATCTGAGCTTTCCCTGAGAAGTTACAGCCAAGTGTATATCAGAATTGAGGAAAGAATTCATTTAGCCAAGAACTGCAAATTTGGATCCAGAGCTCAAATTCGAACGAGAAACACATATTGGATGGTATCTGGGATGCAGAAGCCGAAAAACAAGTCGATTGGTTGATCTGAGCTTTCCCTGAGAAGTTACAGCCAAGCGTATATCAGAATTGACAAAAGAACTCAATTTAGCCAAGAACTGTAAATTTGGATCCAGAGCTCAAATTCGAACGAGAAACACATATTGGATGGTATCTGGGATGGAGAAGCCGAAAAACAAGTCGATTGGTTGATCTGACCTTTCCCTGAGAAGTTACAGCCAAGTGTATATCAGAATTGAGGAAAGAACTCAATTTAGCCAGGAACTGCAAATTTGGATCGAGAGCTCAAATTCGAACGAGAAACACAAATTGGATGCTATCTGGGATGTAGAAGCTGAAAAACAAGTCGATTGGTTGATCTGAGCTTTCCCTGAGAAGTTACAGCCAAGCGTATATCAGAATTGAGGAAAGAATTCAATTTAGCCAAGAACTGCAAATTTGGATCCAGAGCTCAAATTCGAACGAGAAACACATATTGGATGGTATCTGGGATGCAGAAGCCGAAAAACAAGTCGATTGGTTGATCTGAGCTTTCCCTGAGAAGTTACAGCCAAGCGTATTTCAGAATTGACAAAAGAACTCAATTTAGCCAAGAACTGTAAATTTGGATCCAGAATTCAAATTCGAACGAGAAACACATATTGGATGGTATCTGGGATGCAGAAGCCGAAAAACAAGTCGATTGGTTGATCTGAGCTTTCCCTGAGAAGTTACAGCCAAGCGTATATCAGAATTGACAAAAGAACTCAGTTTAGCCAGGAACTGCAAATTTGGATCCAGAGTTCAAATTCGAACGAGAAACACAAATTGGATGCTAGCTGGGATGTAGAAGCTGAAAAACAAGTCGATTGGTTGATCTGAGCTTTCCCTGAGAAGTTACAGCCAAGCGTATATCAGAATTGAGGAAAGAATTCAATTTAGCCAAGAACTGCAAATTTGGATCCAGAGCTCAAATTCGAACGAGAAACACATATTGGATGGTATCTGGGATGCAGAAGCCGAAAAACAAGTCGATTGGTTGATCTGAGCTTTCCCTGAGAAGTTACAGCCAAGCGTATTTCAGAATTGACAAAAGAACTCAATTTAGCCAAGAACTGTAAATTTGGATCCAGAATTCAAATTCGAACGAGAAACACATATTGGATGGTATCTGGGATGCAGAAGCCGAAAAACAAGTCGATTGGTTGATCTGAGCTTTCCCTGAGAAGTTACAGCCAAGCGTATATCAGAATTGACAAAAGAACTCAGTTTAGCCAGGAACTGCAAATTTGGATCCAGAGTTCAAATTCGAACGAGAAACACAAATTGGATGCTAGCTGGGATGTAGAAGCTGAAAAACAAGTCGATTGGTTGATCTGAGCTTTCCCTGAGAAGTTACAGCCAAGCGTATATCAGAATTGAGGAAAGAATTCAATTTAGCCAAGAACTGCAAATTTGGATCCAGAGCTCAAATTCGAACGAAAAACACATATTGGATGGTATCTGGGATGCAGAAGCCGAAAAACAAGTCGATTGGTTGATCTGTGCTTTCCCTGAGAAGTTACAGCCAAGCGTATATCAGAATTGACAAAAGAACTCAGTTTAGCCAGGACCTGCAAATTTGAATCCAGAGCTCAAATTCAAACGAGAAACACATATTGGATGCTATCTGGAATGCTAAACCCAAAAAACAAGTCGATTGGTTGATCTGAGCTTTCCCTGAGAAGTTACAGCCAAGCGTATATCAGAATTGAGGAAAGAATTCAATTTAGCCAAGAACTGCAAATTTGGATCCAGAGCTCAAATTCGAACGAGAAACACATATTGGATGGTATCTGGGATGCAGAAGCCGAAAAACAAGTCGATTGGTTGATCTGAGCTTTCCCTGAGAAGTTACAGCCAAGCGTATTTCAGAATTGACAAAAGAACTCAATTTAGCCAAGAACTGTAAATTTGGATCCAGAATTCAAATTCGAACGAGAAACACATATTGCATGGTATCTGGGATGCAGAAGCCGAAAAACAAGTCGATTGGTTGATCTGAGCTTTCCCTGAGAAGTTACAGCCAAGCGTATATCAGAATTGACAAAAGAACTCAGTTTAGCCAGGAACTGCAAATTTGGATCCAGAGTTCAAATTCGAACGAGAAACACAAATTGGATGCTAGCTGGGATGTAGAAGCTGAAAAACAAGTCGATTGGTTGATCTGAGCTTTCCCTGAGAAGTTACAGCCAAGCGTATATCAGAATTGAGGAAAGAATTCAATTTAGCCAAGAACTGCAAATTTGGATCCAGAGCTCAAATTCGAACGAGAAACACATATTGGATGGTATCTGGGATGCAGAAGCCGAAAAACAAGTCGATTGGTTGATCTGTGCTTTCCCTGAGGTTACAGCCAAGCGTATATCAGAATTGACAAAAGAACTCAATTTAGCCAGGAACTGCAAATTTGGATCGAGAGCTCAAATTCGAACGAGAAACACTAATTGGATGCTATCTGGAATGCTAAACCCGAAAAACAAGTCGATTGGTTGATCTGAGCTTTCCCTGAGAAGTTACAGCCAAGCGTATATCAGAATTGACAAAAGAACTCAGTTTAGGCAGGAACTGCAAATTTGGATCCAGAGTTCAAATTCGAACGAGAAACACAAATTGGATGCTATCTGGGATGTAGAAGCTGAAAAACAAGTCGATTGGTTGATCTGAGCTTTCCCTGAGAAGTTACAGCCAAGTGTATATCAGAATTGAGGAAAGAATTCATTTAGCCAAGAACTGCAAATTTGGATCCAGAGCTCAAATTCGAACGAGAAACACATATTGGATGGTATCTGGGATGCAGAAGCCGAAAAAGAAGTCGATTGGTTGATCTGAGCTTTCCCTGAGAAGTTACAGCCAAGGGTATATCAGAATTGACAAAAGAACTCAATTTAGCCAGGAACTGCAAATTTGGATCCAGAGCTCAAATTCGAACGAGAAACACAAATTGGATGGTATCTGGGATGTAGAAGCTGAAAAACAAGTCGATTGGTTAATCTGAGCTTTCCCAGAGAAGTTACAGCCAAGCGTATATCAGAATTGAGGAAAGAATTCAATTTAGCCAGGAACTGCAAATTTGGATCCAGAGTTCAAATTCGAACGAGAAACACAAATTGGATGCTATCTGGGATGTAGAAGCTGAAAAACAAGTCGATTGGTTGATCTGAGCTTTCCCAGAGAAGTTACAGCCAAGCGTATATCAGAATTGAGGAAAGAATTCAGTTTAGCCAGGACCTGCAAATTTGAATCCAGAGCTCAAATTCGAACGAGAAACACATATTGGATGCTATCTGGAATGCTAAACCCAAAAGACGATTGGTTGATCTGAGCTTTCCCTGAGAAGTTACAGCCAAGCGTATATCAGTATTGAGGAAAGAACTCAATTTAGCCAGGAACTGCAAAATTGGATCGAGAGCTCAAATTCGAACGAGAAACACATATTGGATGCTATCTGGAAAGCTAAACCCGAAAAACAAGTCGATTGGTTGATCTGAGCTTTCCCTGAGAAGTTACAGCCAAGCGTATATCAGAATTGACAAAAGAACTCAGTTTAGGCAGGAACTGCAAATTTGGATCCAGAGTTCAAATTCGAACGAGAAACACAAATTGGATGCTATCTGGGATGTAGAAGCTGAAAAACAAGTCGATTGGTTGATCTGAGCTTTCCCTGAGAAGTTACAGCCAAGTATATATCAGAATTGAGGAAAGAATTCATTTAGCCAAGAACTGCAAATTTGGATCCAGAGCTCAAATTCGAACGAGAAACACATATTGGATGGTATCTGGGATGCAGAAGCCGAAAAAGAAGTCGATTGGTTGATCTGAGCTTTCCCTGAGAAGTTACAGCCAAGGGTATATCAGAATTGAGGAAAGAACTCAATTTAGCCAGGAACTGCAAATTTGGATCCAGAGCTCAAATTCGAACGAGAAACACAAATTGGATGGTATCTGGGATGTAGAAGCTGAAAAACAAGTCGATTGGTTAATCTGAGCTTTCCCAGAGAAGTTACAGCCAAGCGTATATCAGAATTGAGGAAAGAATTCAATTTAGCCAGGAACTGCAAATTTGGATCCAGAGTTCAAATTCGAACGAGAAACACAAATTGGATGCTATCTGGGATGTAGAAGCTGAAAAACAAGTCGATTGGTTGATCTGAGCTTTCCCAGAGAAGTTACAGCCAAGCGTATATCAGAATTGAGGAAAGAATTCAGTTTAGCCAGGACCTGCAAATTTGAATCCAGAGCTCAAATTCGAACGAGAAACACATATTGGATGCTATCTGGAATGCTAAACCCAAAAGACGATTGGTTGATCTGAGCTTTCCCTGAGAAGTTACAGCCAAGCGTATCTCAGTATTGAGGAAAGAACTCAATTTAGCCAGGAACTGCAAAATTGGATCGAGAGCTCAAATTCGAACGAGAAACACATATTGGATGCTATCTGGAAAGCTAAACCCGAAAAACAAGTCGATTGGTTGATCTGAGCTTTCCCTGAGAAGTTACAGCCAAGCGTATATCAGAATTGACAAAAGAACTCAGTTTAGGCAGGAACTGCAAATTTGGATCCAGAGTTCAAATTCGAACGAGAAACACAAATTGGATGCTATCTGGGATGTAGAAGCTGAAAAACAAGTCGATTGGTTGATCTGAGCTTTCCCTGAGAAGTTACAGCCAAGTATATATCAGAATTGAGGAAAGAATTCATTTAGCCAAGAACTGCAAATTTGGATCCAGAGCTCAAATTCGAACGAGAAACACATATTGGATGGTATCTGGGATGCAGAAGCCGAAAAAGAAGTCGATTGGTTGATCTGAGCTTTCCCTGAGAAGTTACAGCCAAGGGTATATCAGAATTGAGGAAAGAACTCAATTTAGCCAGGAACTGCAAATTTGGATCCAGAGCTCAAATTCGAACGAGAAACACAAATTGGATGGTATCTGGGATGTAGAAGCTGAAAAACAAGTCGATTGGTTGATCTGAGCTTTCCCAGAGAAGTTACAGCCAAGCGTATATCAGAATTGAGGAAAGAATTCAATTTAGCCAGGAACTGCAAATTTGGATCCAGAGCTCAAATTCGAACGAGAAACACATATTGGATGGTATCTGGGATGTAGAAGCTGAAAAACAAGTCGATTGGTTGATCTGAGCTTTCCCTGAGGAGTTACAGCCAAGTGTATATCAGAATTGAGGAAAGAATTCATTTAGCCAAGAACTGCAAATTTGGATCCAGAGCTCAAATTCGAACGAGAAACACATATTGGATGGTATCTGGGATGCAGAAGCCGAAAAACAAGTCGATTGGTTGATCTGAGCTTTCCCTGAGAAGTTACAGCCAAGCGTATATCAGAATTGACAAAAGAACTCAATTTAGCCAAGAACTGTAAATTTGGATCCAGAGCTCAAATTCGAACGAGAAACACATATTGGATGGTATCTGGGATGGAGAAGCCGAAAAACAAGTCGATTGGTTGATCTGACCTTTCCCTGAGAAGTTACAGCCAAGTGTATATCAGAATTGAGGAAAGAACTCAATTTAGCCAGGAACTGCAAATTTGGATCGAGAGCTCAAATTCGAACGAGAAACACAAATTGGATGCTATCTGGGATGTAGAAGCTGAAAAACAAGTCGATTGGTTGATCTGAGCTTTCCCTGAGAAGTTACAGCCAAGCGTATATCAGAATTGAGGAAAGAATTCAATTTAGCCAAGAACTGCAAATTTGGATCCAGAGCTCAAATTCGAACGAGAAACACATATTGGATGGTATCTGGGATGCAGAAGCCGAAAAACAAGTCGATTGGTTGATCTGAGCTTTCCCTGAGAAGTTACAGCCAAGCGTATTTCAGAATTGACAAAAGAACTCAATTTAGCCAAGAACTGTAAATTTGGATCCAGAATTCAAATTCGAACGAGAAACACATATTGGATGGTATCTGGGATGCAGAAGCCGAAAAACAAGTCGATTGGTTGATCTGAGCTTTCCCTGAGAAGTTACAGCCAAGCGTATATCAGAATTGACAAAAGAACTCAGTTTAGCCAGGAACTGCAAATTTGGATCCAGAGTTCAAATTCGAACGAGAAACACAAATTGGATGCTAGCTGGGATGTAGAAGCTGAAAAACAAGTCGATTGGTTGATCTGAGCTTTCCCTGAGAAGTTACAGCCAAGCGTATATCAGAATTGAGGAAAGAATTCAATTTAGCCAAGAACTGCAAATTTGGATCCAGAGCTCAAATTCGAACGAGAAACACATATTGGATGGTATCTGGGATGCAGAAGCCGAAAAACAAGTCGATTGGTTGATCTGTGCTTTCCCTGAGAAGTTACAGCCAAGCGTATATCAGAATTGACAAAAGAACTCAGTTTAGCCAGGACCTGCAAATTTGAATCCAGAGCTCAAATTCAAACGAGAAACACATATTGGATGCTATCTGGAATGCTAAACCCAAAAAACAAGTCGATTGGTTGATCTGAGCTTTCCCTGAGAAGTTACAGCCAAGCGTATATCAGAATTGAGGAAAGAATTCAATTTAGCCAAGAACTGCAAATTTGGATCCAGAGCTCAAATTCGAACGAGAAACACATATTGGATGGTATCTGGGATGCAGAAGCCGAAAAACAAGTCGATTGGTTGATCTGAGCTTTCCCTGAGAAGTTACAGCCAAGCGTATTTCAGAATTGACAAAAGAACTCAATTTAGCCAAGAACTGTAAATTTGGATCCAGAATTCAAATTCGAACGAGAAACACATATTGCATGGTATCTGGGATGCAGAAGCCGAAAAACAAGTCGATTGGTTGATCTGAGCTTTCCCTGAGAAGTTACAGCCAAGCGTATATCAGAATTGACAAAAGAACTCAGTTTAGCCAGGAACTGCAAATTTGGATCCAGAGTTCAAATTCGAACGAGAAACACAAATTGGATGCTAGCTGGGATGTAGAAGCTGAAAAACAAGTCGATTGGTTGATCTGAGCTTTCCCTGAGAAGTTACAGCCAAGCGTATATCAGAATTGAGGAAAGAATTCAATTTAGCCAAGAACTGCAAATTTGGATCCAGAGCTCAAATTCGAACGAGAAACACATATTGGATGGTATCTGGGATGCAGAAGCCGAAAAACAAGTCGATTGGTTGATCTGTGCTTTCCCTGAGGTTACAGCCAAGCGTATATCAGAATTGACAAAAGAACTCAATTTAGCCAGGAACTGCAAATTTGGATCGAGAGCTCAAATTCGAACGAGAAACACTAATTGGATGCTATCTGGAATGCTAAACCCGAAAAACAAGTCGATTGGTTGATCTGAGCTTTCCCTGAGAAGTTACAGCCAAGCGTATATCAGAATTGACAAAAGAACTCAGTTTAGGCAGGAACTGCAAATTTGGATCCAGAGTTCAAATTCGAACGAGAAACACAAATTGGATGCTATCTGGGATGTAGAAGCTGAAAAACAAGTCGATTGGTTGATCTGAGCTTTCCCTGAGAAGTTACAGCCAAGTGTATATCAGAATTGAGGAAAGAATTCATTTAGCCAAGAACTGCAAATTTGGATCCAGAGCTCAAATTCGAACGAGAAACACATATTGGATGGTATCTGGGATGCAGAAGCCGAAAAAGAAGTCGATTGGTTGATCTGAGCTTTCCCTGAGAAGTTACAGCCAAGGGTATATCAGAATTGACAAAAGAACTCAATTTAGCCAGGAACTGCAAATTTGGATCCAGAGCTCAAATTCGAACGAGAAACACAAATTGGATGGTATCTGGGATGTAGAAGCTGAAAAACAAGTCGATTGGTTAATCTGAGCTTTCCCAGAGAAGTTACAGCCAAGCGTATATCAGAATTGAGGAAAGAATTCAATTTAGCCAGGAACTGCAAATTTGGATCCAGAGTTCAAATTCGAACGAGAAACACAAATTGGATGCTATCTGGGATGTAGAAGCTGAAAAACAAGTCGATTGGTTGATCTGAGCTTTCCCAGAGAAGTTACAGCCAAGCGTATATCAGAATTGAGGAAAGAATTCAGTTTAGCCAGGACCTGCAAATTTGAATCCAGAGCGCCAAATTCGAACGAGAAACACATATTGGATGCTATCTGGAATGCTAAACCCAAAAGACGATTGGTTGATCTGAGCTTTCCCTGAGAAGTTACAGCCAAGCGTATCTCAGTATTGAGGAAAGAACTCAATTTAGCCAGGAACTGCAAAATTGGATCGAGAGCTCAAATTCGAACGAGAAACACATATTGGATGCTATCTGGAAAGCTAAACCCGAAAAACAAGTCGATTGGTTGATCTGAGCTTTCCCTGAGAAGTTACAGCCAAGCGTATATCAGAATTGACAAAAGAACTCAGTTTAGGCAGGAACTGCAAATTTGGATCCAGAGTTCAAATTCGAACGAGAAACACAAATTGGATGCTATCTGGGATGTAGAAGCTGAAAAACAAGTCGATTGGTTGATCTGAGCTTTCCCTGAGAAGTTACAGCCAAGTATATATCAGAATTGAGGAAAGAATTCATTTAGCCAAGAACTGCAAATTTGGATCCAGAGCTCAAATTCGAACGAGAAACACATATTGGATGGTATCTGGGATGCAGAAGCCGAAAAAGAAGTCGATTGGTTGATCTGAGCTTTCCCTGAGAAGTTACAGCCAAGGGTATATCAGAATTGAGGAAAGAACTCAATTTAGCCAGGAACTGCAAATTTGGATCCAGAGCTCAAATTCGAACGAGAAACACAAATTGGATGGTATCTGGGATGTAGAAGCTGAAAAACAAGTCGATTGGTTAATCTGAGCTTTCCCAGAGAAGTTACAGCCAAGCGTATATCAGAATTGAGGAAAGAACTCAATTTAGCCAGGAACTGCAAATTTGGATCCAGAGTTCAAATTCGAACGAGAAACACAAATTGGATGCTATCTGGGATGTAGAAGCTGAAAAACAAGTCGATTGGTTGATCTGAGCTTTCCCAGAGAAGTTACAGCCAAGCGTATATCAGAATTGAGGAAAGAATTCAGTTTAGCCAGGACCTGCAAATTTGAATCCAGAGCTCAAATTCGAACGAGAAACACATATTGGATGCTATCTGGAATGCTAAACCCAAAAGACGATTGGTTGATCTGAGCTTTCCCTGAGAAGTTACAGCCAAGCGTATCTCAGTATTGAGGAAAGAACTCAATTTAGCCAGGAACTGCAAAATTGGATCGAGAGCTCAAATTCGAACGAGAAACACATATTGGATGCTATCTGGAAAGCTAAACCCGAAAAACAAGTCGATTGGTTGATCTGAGCTTTCCCTGAGAAGTTACAGCCAAGCGTATATCAGAATTGACAAAAGAACTCAGTTTAGGCAGGAACTGCAAATTTGGATCCAGAGTTCAAATTCGAACGAGAAACACAAATTGGATGCTATCTGGGATGTAGAAGCTGAAAAACAAGTCGATTGGTTGATCTGAGCTTTCCCTGAGAAGTTACAGCCAAGTATATATCAGAATTGAGGAAAGAATTCATTTAGCCAAGAACTGCAAATTTGGATCCAGAGCTCAAATTCGAACGAGAAACACATATTGGATGGTATCTGGGATGCAGAAGCCGAAAAAGAAGTCGATTGGTTGATCTGAGCTTTCCCTGAGAAGTTACAGCCAAGGGTATATCAGAATTGAGGAAAGAACTCAATTTAGCCAGGAACTGCAAATTTGGATCCAGAGCTCAAATTCGAACGAGAAACACAAATTGGATGGTATCTGGGATGTAGAAGCTGAAAAACAAGTCGATTGGTTGATCTGAGCTTTCCCAGAGAAGTTACAGCCAAGCGTATATCAGAATTGAGGAAAGAATTCAATTTAGCCAGGAACTGCAAATTTGGATCCAGAGCTCAAATTCGAACGAGAAACACATATTGGATGGTATCTGGGATGTAGAAGCTGAAAAACAAGTCGATTGGTTGATCTGAGCTTTCCCTGAGAAGTTACAGCCAAGTGTATATCAGAATTGAGGAAAGAATTCATTTAGCCAAGAACTGCAAATTTGGATCCAGAGCTCAAATTCGAACGAGAAACACATATTGGATGGTATCTGGGATGCAGAAGCCGAAAAACAAGTCGATTGGTTGATCTGAGCTTTCCCTGAGAAGTTACAGCCAAGCGTATATCAGAATTGACAAAAGAACTCAATTTAGCCAAGAACTGTAAATTTGGATCCAGAGCTCAAATTCGAACGAGAAACACATATTGGATGGTATCTGGGATGGAGAAGCCGAAAAACAAGTCGATTGGTTGATCTGACCTTTCCCTGAGAAGTTACAGCCAAGTGTATATCAGAATTGAGGAAAGAACTCAATTTAGCCAGGAACTGCAAATTTGGATCGAGAGCTCAAATTCGAACGAGAAACACAAATTGGATGCTATCTGGGATGTAGAAGCTGAAAAACAAGTCGATTGGTTGATCTGAGCTTTCCCTGAGAAGTTACAGCCAAGCGTATATCAGAATTGAGGAAAGAATTCAATTTAGCCAAGAACTGCAAATTTGGATCCAGAGCTCAAATTCGAACGAGAAACACATATTGGATGGTATCTGGGATGCAGAAGCCGAAAAACAAGTCGATTGGTTGATCTGAGCTTTCCCTGAGAAGTTACAGCCAAGCGTATTTCAGAATTGACAAAAGAACTCAATTTAGCCAAGAACTGTAAATTTGGATCCAGAATTCAAATTCGAACGAGAAACACATATTGGATGGTATCTGGGATGCAGAAGCCGAAAAACAAGTCGATTGGTTGATCTGAGCTTTCCCTGAGAAGTTACAGCCAAGCGTATATCAGAATTGACAAAAGAACTGTTTAGCCAGGAACTGCAAATTTGGATCCAGAGTTCAAATTCGAACGAGAAACACAAATTGGATGCTAGCTGGGATGTAGAAGCTGAAAAACAAGTCGATTGGTTGATCTGAGCTTTCCCTGAGAAGTTACAGCCAAGCGTATATCAGAATTGAGGAAAGAATTCAATTTAGCCAAGAACTGCAAATTTGGATCCAGAGCTCAAATTCGAACGAGAAACACATATTGGATGGTATCTGGGATGCAGAAGCCGAAAAACAAGTCGATTGGTTGATCTGAGCTTTCCCTGAGAAGTTACAGCCAAGCGTATTTCAGAATTGACAAAAGAACTCAATTTAGCCAAGAACTGTAAATTTGGATCCAGAATTCAAATTCGAACGAGAAACACATATTGGATGGTATCTGGGATGCAGAAGCCGAAAAACAAGTCGATTGGTTGATCTGAGCTTTCCCTGAGAAGTTACAGCCAAGCGTATATCAGAATTGACAAAAGAACTCAGTTTAGCCAGGAACTGCAAATTTGGATCCAGAGTTCAAATTCGAACGAGAAACACAAATTGGATGCTAGCTGGGATGTAGAAGCTGAAAAACAAGTCGATTGGTTGATCTGAGCTTTCCCTGAGAAGTTACAGCCAAGCGTATATCAGAATTGAGGAAAGAATTCAATTTAGCCAAGAACTGCAAATTTGGATCCAGAGCTCAAATTCGAACGAGAAACACATATTGGATGGTATCTGGGATGCAGAAGCCGAAAAACAAGTCGATTGGTTGATCTGTGCTTTCCCTGAGAAGTTACAGCCAAGCGTATATCAGAATTGACAAAAGAACTCAGTTTAGCCAGGACCTGCAAATTTGAATCCAGAGCTCAAATTCAAACGAGAAACACATATTGGATGCTATCTGGAATGCTAAACCCAAAAAACAAGTCGATTGGTTGATCTGAGCTTTCCCTGAGAAGTTACAGCCAAGCGTATATCAGAATTGAGGAAAGAATTCAATTTAGCCAAGAACTGCAAATTTGGATCCAGAGCTCAAATTCGAACGAGAAACACATATTGGATGGTATCTGGGATGCAGAAGCCGAAAAACAAGTCGATTGGTTGATCTGAGCTTTCCCTGAGAAGTTACAGCCAAGCGTATTTCAGAATTGACAAAAGAACTCAATTTAGCCAAGAACTGTAAATTTGGATCCAGAATTCAAATTCGAACGAGAAACACATATTGCATGGTATCTGGGATGCAGAAGCCGAAAAACAAGTCGATTGGTTGATCTGAGCTTTCCCTGAGAAGTTACAGCCAAGCGTATATCAGAATTGACAAAAGAACTCAGTTTAGCCAGGAACTGCAAATTTGGATCCAGAGTTCAAATTCGAACGAGAAACACAAATTGGATGCTAGCTGGGATGTAGAAGCTGAAAAACAAGTCGATTGGTTGATCTGAGCTTTCCCTGAGAAGTTACAGCCAAGCGTATATCAGAATTGAGGAAAGAATTCAATTTAGCCAAGAACTGCAAATTTGGATCCAGAGCTCAAATTCGAACGAGAAACACATATTGGATGGTATCTGGGATGCAGAAGCCGAAAAACAAGTCGATTGGTTGATCTGTGCTTTCCCTGAGGTTACAGCCAAGCGTATATCAGAATTGACAAAAGAACTCAATTTAGCCAGGAACTGCAAATTTGGATCGAGAGCTCAAATTCGAACGAGAAACACTAATTGGATGCTATCTGGAATGCTAAACCCGAAAAACAAGTCGATTGGTTGATCTGAGCTTTCCCTGAGAAGTTACAGCCAAGCGTATATCAGAATTGACAAAAGAACTCAGTTTAGGCAGGAACTGCAAATTTGGATCCAGAGTTCAAATTCGAACGAGAAACACAAATTGGATGCTATCTGGGATGTAGAAGCTGAAAAACAAGTCGATTGGTTGATCTGAGCTTTCCCTGAGAAGTTACAGCCAAGTGTATATCAGAATTGAGGAAAGAATTCATTTAGCCAAGAACTGCAAATTTGGATCCAGAGCTCAAATTCGAACGAGAAACACATATTGGATGGTATCTGGGATGCAGAAGCCGAAAAAGAAGTCGATTGGTTGATCTGAGCTTTCCCTGAGAAGTTACAGCCAAGGGTATATCAGAATTGACAAAAGAACTCAATTTAGCCAGGAACTGCAAATTTGGATCCAGAGCTCAAATTCGAACGAGAAACACAAATTGGATGGTATCTGGGATGTAGAAGCTGAAAAACAAGTCGATTGGTTAATCTGAGCTTTCCCAGAGAAGTTACAGCCAAGCGTATATCAGAATTGAGGAAAGAATTCAATTTAGCCAGGAACTGCAAATTTGGATCCAGAGTTCAAATTCGAACGAGAAACACAAATTGGATGCTATCTGGGATGTAGAAGCTGAAAAACAAGTCGATTGGTTGATCTGAGCTTTCCCAGAGAAGTTACAGCCAAGCGTATATCAGAATTGAGGAAAGAATTCAGTTTAGCCAGGACCTGCAAATTTGAATCCAGAGCTCAAATTCGAACGAGAAACACATATTGGATGCTATCTGGAATGCTAAACCCAAAAGACGATTGGTTGATCTGAGCTTTCCCTGAGAAGTTACAGCCAAGCGTATCTCAGTATTGAGGAAAGAACTCAATTTAGCCAGGAACTGCAAAATTGGATCGAGAGCTCAAATTCGAACGAGAAACACATATTGGATGCTATCTGGAAAGCTAAACCCGAAAAACAAGTCGATTGGTTGATCTGAGCTTTCCCTGAGAAGTTACAGCCAAGCGTATATCAGAATTGACAAAAGAACTCAGTTTAGGCAGGAACTGCAAATTTGGATCCAGAGTTCAAATTCGAACGAGAAACACAAATTGGATGCTATCTGGGATGTAGAAGCTGAAAAACAAGTCGATTGGTTGATCTGAGCTTTCCCTGAGAAGTTACAGCCAAGCGTATTTCAGAATTGACAAAAGAACTCAATTTAGCCAAGAACTGTAAATTTGGATCCAGAATTCAAATTCGAACGAGAAACACATATTGGATGGTATCTGGGATGCAGAAGCCGAAAAACAAGTTGATTGGTTGATCTGAGCTTTCCCTGAGAAGTTACAGCCAAGCGTATATCAGAATTGACAAAAGAACTCAGTTTAGCCAGGAACTGCAAATTTGGATCCAGAGTTCAAATTCGAACGAGAAACACAAATTGGATGCTAGCTGGGATGTAGAAGCTGAAAAACAAGTCGATTGGTTGATCTGAGCTTTCCCTGAGAAGTTACAGCCAAGCGTATATCAGAATTGAGGAAAGAATTCAATTTAGCCAAGAACTGCAAATTTGGATCCAGAGCTCAAATTCGAACGAGAAACACATATTGGATGGTATCTGGGATGCAGAAGCCGAAAAACAAGTCGATTGGTTGATCTGAGCTTTCCCTGAGAAGTTACAGCCAAGCGTATTTCAGAATTGACAAAAGAACTCAATTTAGCCAAGAACTGTAAATTTGGATCCAGAATTCAAATTCGAACGAGAAACACATATTGGATGGTATCTGGGATGCAGAAGCCGAAAAACAAGTCGATTTTTTGATCTGAGCTTTCCCTGAGAAGTTACAGCCAAGCGTATATCAGAATTGACAAAAGAACTCAGTTTAGCCAGGAACTGCAAATTTGGATCCAGAGTTCAAATTCGAACGAGAAACACAAATTGGATGCTAGCTGGGATGTAGAAGCTGAAAAACAAGTCGATTGGTTGATCTGAGCTTTCCCTGAGAAGTTACAGCCAAGCGTATATCAGAATTGAGGAAAGAATTCAATTTAGCCAAGAACTGCAAATTTGGATCCAGAGCTCAAATTCGAACGAGAAACACATATTGGATGGTATCTGGGATGCAGAAGCCGAAAAACAAGTCGATTGGTTGATCTGTGCTTTCCCTGAGAAGTTACAGCCAAGCGTATATCAGAATTGACAAAAGAACTCAGTTTAGCCAGGACCTGCAAATTTGAATCCAGAGCTCAAATTCAAACGAGAAACACATATTGGATGCTATCTGGAATGCTAAACCCAAAAAACAAGTCGATTGGTTGATCTGAGCTTTCCCTGAGAAGTTACAGCCAAGCGTATATCAGAATTGAGGAAAGAATTCAATTTAGCCAAGAACTGCAAATTTGGATCCAGAGCTCAAATTCGAACGAGAAACACATATTGGATGGTATCTGGGATGCAGAAGCCGAAAAACAAGTCGATTGGTTGATCTGAGCTTTCCCTGAGAAGTTACAGCCAAGCGTATTTCAGAATTGACAAAAGAACTCAATTTAGCCAAGAACTGTAAATTTGGATCCAGAATTCAAATTCGAACGAGAAACACATATTGCATGGTATCTGGGATGCAGAAGCCGAAAAACAAGTCGATTGGTTGATCTGAGCTTTCCCTGAGAAGTTACAGCCAAGCGTATATCAGAATTGACAAAAGAACTCAGTTTAGCCAGGAACTGCAAATTTGGATCCAGAGTTCAAATTCGAACGAGAAACACAAATTGGATGCTAGCTGGGATGTAGAAGCTGAAAAACAAGTCGATTGGTTGATCTGAGCTTTCCCTGAGAAGTTACAGCCAAGCGTATATCAGAATTGAGGAAAGAATTCAATTTAGCCAAGAACTGCAAATTTGGATCCAGAGCTCAAATTCGAACGAGAAACACATATTGGATGGTATCTGGGATGCAGAAGCCGAAAAACAAGTCGATTGGTTGATCTGTGCTTTCCCTGAGAAGTTACAGCCAAGCGTATATCAGAATTGACAAAAGAACTCAATTTAGCCAGGAACTGCAAATTTGGATCGAGAGCTCAAATTCGAACGAGAAACACTAATTGGATGCTATCTGGAATGCTAAACCCGAAAAACAAGTCGATTGGTTGATCTGAGCTTTCCCTGAGAAGTTACAGCCAAGCGTATATCAGAATTGACAAAAGAACTCAGTTTAGGCAGGAACTGCAAATTTGGATCCAGAGTTCAAATTCGAACGAGAAACACAAATTGGATGCTATCTGGGATGTAGAAGCTGAAAAACAAGTCGATTGGTTGATCTGAGCTTTCCCTGAGAAGTTACAGCCAAGTGTATATCAGAATTGAGGAAAGAATTCATTTAGCCAAGAACTGCAAATTTGGATCCAGAGCTCAAATTCGAACGAGAAACACATATTGGATGGTATCTGGGATGCAGAAGCCGAAAAAGAAGTCGATTGGTTGATCTGAGCTTTCCCTGAGAAGTTACAGCCAAGGGTATATCAGAATTGACAAAAGAACTCAATTTAGCCAGGAACTGCAAATTTGGATCCAGAGCTCAAATTCGAACGAGAAACACAAATTGGATGGTATCTGGGATGTAGAAGCTGAAAAACAAGTCGATTGGTTGATCTGAGCTTTCCCAGAGAAGTTACAGCCAAGCGTATATCAGAATTGAGGAAAGAATTCAATTTAGCCAGGAACTGCAAATTTGGATCCAGAGTTCAAATTCGAACGAGAAACACAAATTGGATGCTATCTGGGATGTAGAAGCTGAAAGACAAGTCGATTGGTTGATCTGAGCTTTCCCAGAGAAGTTACAGCCAAGCGTATATCAGAATTGAGGAAAGAATTCAGTTTAGCCAGGACCTGCAAATTTGAATCCAGAGCTCAAATTCGAACGAGAAACACATATTGGATGCTATCTGGAATGCTAAACCCAAAAGACGATTGGTTGATCTGAGCTTTCCCTGAGAAGTTACAGCCAAGCGTATCTCAGTATTGAGGAAAGAACTCAATTTAGCCAGGAACTGCAAAATTGGATCGAGAGCTCAAATTCGAACGAGAAACACATATTGGATGCTATCTGGAAATCTAAACCCGAAAAACAAGTCGATTGGTTGATCTGAGCTTTCCCTGAGAAGTTACAGCCAAGCGTATATCAGAATTGACAAAAGAACTCAGTTTAGGCAGGAACTGCAAATTTGGATCCAGAGTTCAAATTCGAACGAGAAACACAAATTGGATGCTATCTGGGATGTAGAAGCTGAAAAACAAGTCGATTGGTTGATCTGAGCTTTCCCTGAGAAGTTACAGCCAAGTGTATATCAGAATTGAGGAAAGAATTCATTTAGCCAAGAACTGCAAATTTGGATCCAGAGCTCAAATTCGAACGAGAAACACATATTGGATGGTATCTGGGATGCAGAAGCCGAAAAAGGTCGATTGGTTGATCTGAGCTTTCCCTGAGAAGTTACAGCCAAGCGTATATCAGAATTGAGGAAAGAATTCAATTTAGCCAGGAACTGCAAATTTGGATCCAGAGTTCAAATTCGAACGAGAAACACAAATTGGATGCTATCTGGGATGTAGAAGCTGAAAAACAAGTCGATTGGTTGATCTGAGCTTTCCCGGAGAAGTTACAGCCAAGTGTATATCAGAATTGAGGAAAGAATTCATTTAGCCAAGAACTGCAAATTTGGATCCAGAGCTCAAATTCGAACGAGAAACACATATTGGATGGTATCTGGGATGCAGAAGCCGAAAAACAAGTCGATTGGTTGATCTGAGCTTTCCCTGAGAAGTTACAGCCAAGCGTATATCAGAATTGACAAAAGAACTCAATTTAGCCAAGAACTGCAAATTTGGATCGAGAGCTCAAATTCGAACGAGAAACACAAATTGGATGGTATCTGGGATGTAGAAGCTGAAAAACAAGTCGATTGGTTAATCTGAGCTTTCCCAGAGAAGTTACAGCCAAGCGTATATCAGAATTGAGGAAAGAATTCAATTTAGCCAGGAACTGCAAATTTGGATCCAGAGTTCAAATTCGAACGAGAAACACAAATTGGATGCTATCTGGGATGCAGAAGCCGAAAAACAAGTCGATTGGTTGATCTGAGCTTTCCCTGAGAAGTTACAGCCAAGCGTATATCAGAATTGACAAAAGAACTCAATTTAGCCAAGAACTGCAAATTTGGATCGAGAGCTCAAATTCGAACGAGAAACACATATTGGATGCTATCTGGAATGCTAAACCCGAAAAACAAGTCGAATGGTTGATCTGAGCTTTCCCTGAGAAGTTACAGCCAAGCGTATATCAGAATTGACAAAAGAACTCAGTTTAGCCAGGAACTGCAAATTTGGATCCAGTTCAAATTCGAACGAGAAACACAAATTGGATGCTATCTGGGATGTAGAAGCTGAAAAACAAGTCGATTGGTTGATCTGAGCTTTCCCTGAGAAGTTACAGCCAAGTGTATATCAGAATTGAGGAAAGAACTCAATTTAGCCAAGAACTGTAAATTTGGATCCAGAATTCAAATTCGAACGAGAAACACATATTGGATGGTATCTGGGATGTAGAAGCTGAAAAACAAGTCGATTGGTTGATCTGAGCTTTCCCTGAGAAGTTACAGCCAAGTGTATATCAGAATTGAGGAAAGAATTCATTTAGCCAAGAACTGCAAATTTGGATCCAGAGCTCAAATTCGAACGAGAAACACATATTGGATGGTATCTGGGATGCAGAAGCCGAAAAACAAGTCGATTGGTTGATCTGAGCTTTCCCTGAGAAGTTACAGCCAAGCGTATATCAGAATTGACAAAAGAACTCAATTCAGCCAAGAACTGTAAATTTGGATCCAGAGCTCAAATTCGAACGAGAAACACATATTGGATGGTATCTGGGATGCAGAAGCCGAAAAACAAGTCGATTGGTTGATCTGAGCTTTCCCTGAGAAGTTACAGCCAAGCGTATTTCAGAATTGACAAAAGAACTCAATTTAGCCAAGAACTGTAAATTTGGATCCAGAATTGAAATTCGAACGAGAAACACATATTGGATGGTATCTGGGATGCAGAAGCCGAAAAACAAGTCGATTGGTTGATCTGAGCTTTCCCTGAGAAGTTACAGCCAAGCGTATATCAGAATTGACAAAAGAACTCAGTTTAGCCAGGAACTGCAAATTTGGATCCAGAGTTCAAATTCGAACGAGAAACACGAATTGGATGCTAGCTGGGATGTAGAAGCTGAAAAACAAGTCGATTGGTTGATCTGAGCTTTCCCTGAGAAGTTACAGCCAAGCGTATATCAGAATTGAGGAAAGAATTCAATTTAGCCAAGAACTGCAAATTTGGATCCAGAGCTCAAATTCGAACGAGAAACACATATTGGATGGTATCTGGGATGCAGAAGCCGAAAAACAAGTCGATTGGTTGATCTGTGCTTTCCCTGAGAAGTTACAGCCAAGCGTATATCAGAATTGACAAAAGAACTCAGTTTAGCCAGGACCTGCAAATTTGAATCCAGAGCTCAAATTCAAACGAGAAACACATATTGGATGCTATCTGGAATGCTAAACCCAAAAAACAAGTCGATTGGTTGATCTGAGCTTTCCCTGAGAAGTTACAGCCAAGCGTATATCAGAATTGAGGAAAGAATTCAATTTAGCCAAGAACTGCAAATTTGGATCCAGAGCTCAAATTCGAACGAGAAACACATATTGGATGGTATCTGGGATGCAGAAGCCGAAAAACAAGTCGATTGGTTGATCTGAGCTTTCCCTGAGAAGTTACAGCCAAGCGTATTTCAGAATTGACAAAAGAACTCAATTTAGCCAAGAACTGTAAATTTGGATCCAGAATTCAAATTCGAACGAGAAACACATATTGGGTGGTATCTGGGATGCAGAAGCCGAAAAACAAGTCGATTGGTTGATCTGAGCTTTCCCTGAGAAGTTACAGCCAAGCGTATATCAGAATTGACAAAAGAACTCAGTTTAGCCAGGAACTGCAAATTTGGATCCAGAGTTCAAATTCGAACGAGAAACACAAATTGGATGCTAGCTGGGATGTAGAAGCTGAAAAACAAGTCGATTGGTTGATCTGAGCTTTCCCTGAGAAGTTACAGCCAAGCGTATATCAGAATTGAGGAAAGAATTCAATTTAGCCAAGAACTGCAAATTTGGATCGAGAGCTCAAATTCGAACGAGAAACACTAATTGGATGCTATCTGGAATGCTAAACCCGAAAAACAAGTCGATTGGTTGATCTGAGCTTTCCCTGAGAAGTTACAGCCAAGCGTTTATCAGAATTGACAAAAGAACTCAGTTTAGGCAGGAACTGCAAATTTGGATCCAGAGTTCAAATTCGAACGAGAAACACAAATTGGATGCTATCTGGGATGTAGAAGCTGAAAAACAAGTCGATTGGTTGATCTGAGCTTTCCCTGAGAAGTTACAGCCAAGCGTATATCAGAATTGAGGAAAGAATTCAATTTAGCCAGGAACTGCAAATTTGGATCCAGAGTTCAAATTCGAACGAGAAACACAAATTGGATGCTAGCTGGGATGTAGAAGCTGAAAAACAAGTCGATTGGTTGATCTGAGCTTTCCCTGAGAAGTTACAGCCAAGCGTATATCAGAATTGAGGAAAGAATTCAATTTAGCCAAGAACTGCAAATTTGGATCGAGAGCTCAAATTCGAACGAGAAACACTAATTGGATGCTATCTGGAATGCTAAACCCGAAAAACAAGTCGATTGGTTGATCTGAGCTTTCCCTGAGAAGTTACAGCCAAGCGTTTATCAGAATTGACAAAAGAACTCAGTTTAGGCAGGAACTGCAAATTTGGATCCAGAGTTCAAATTCGAACGAGAAACACAAATTGGATGCTATCTGGGATGTAGAAGCTGAAAAACAAGTCGATTGGTTGATCTGAGCTTTCCCTGAGAAGTTACAGCCAAGCGTATATCAGAATTGAGGAAAGAATTCAATTTAGCCAGGAACTGCAAATTTGGATCCAGAGTTCAAATTCGAACGAGAAACACAAATTGGATGCTATCTGGGATGTAGAAGCTGAAAAACAAGTCGATTGGTTGATCTGAGCTTTCCCAGAGAAGTTACAGCCAAGCGTATATCAAAATTGAGGAAAGAATTCAGTTTAGCCAGGACCTGCAAATTTGAATCCAGAGCTCAAATTCGAACGAGAAACACATATTGGATGCTATCTGGAATGCTAAACCCAAAAGACGATTGGTTGATCTGAGCTTTCCCTGAGAAGTTACAGCCAAGCGTATCTCAGTATTGAGGAAAGAACTCAATTTAGCCAGGAACTGCAAAATTGGATCGAGAGCTCAAATTCGAACGAGAAACACATATTGGATGCTATCTGGAAAGCTAAACCCGAAAAACAAGTCGATTGGTTGATCTGAGCTTTCCCTGAGAAGTTACAGCCAAGCGTATATCAGAATTGACAAAAGAACTCAGTTTAGGCAGGAACTGCAAATTTGGATCCAGAGTTCAAATTCGAACGAGAAACACAAATTGGATGCTATCTGGGATGTAGAAGCTGAAAAACAAGTCGATTGGTTGATCTGAGCTTTCCCTGAGAAGTTACAGCCAAGTGTATATCAGAATTGAGGAAAGAATTCATTTAGCCAAGAACTGCAAATTTGGATCCAGAGCTCAAATTCGAACGAGAAACACATATTGGATGGTATCTGGGATGCAGAAGCCGAAAAACAAGTCGATTGGTTGATCTGAGCTTTCCCTGAGAAGTTACAGCCAAGCGTATATCAGAATTGACAAAAGAACTCAGTTTAGCCAGGAACTGCAAATTTGGATCCAGAGTTCAAATTCGAACGAGAAACACAAATTGGATGCTAGCTGGGATGTAGAAGCTGAAAAACAAGTCGATTGGTTGATCTGAGCTTTCCCTGAGAAGTTACAGCCAAGCGTATATCAGAATTGAGGAAAGAATTCAATTTAGCCAAGAACTGCAAATTTGGATCCAGAGCTCAAATTCGAACGAGAAACACATATTGGATGGTATCTGGGATGCAGAAGCCGAAAAACAAGTCGATTGGTTGATCTGTGCTTTCCCTGAGAAGTTACAGCCAAGCGTATATCAGAATTGACAAAAGAACTCAATTTAGCCAGGAACTGCAAATTTGGATCGAGAGCTCAAATTCGAACGAGAAACACTAATTGGATGCTATCTGGAATGCTAAACCCGAAAAACAAGTCGATTGGTTGATCTGAGCTTTCCCTGAGAAGTTACAGCCAAGCGTTTATCAGAATTGACAAAAGAACTCAGTTTAGGCAGGAACTGCAAATTTGGATCCAGAGTTCAAATTCGAACGAGAAACACAAATTGGATGCTATCTGGGATGTAGAAGCTGAAAAACAAGTCGATTGGTTGATCTGAGCTTTCCCTGAGAAGTTACAGCCAAGTGTATATCAGAATTGAGGAAAGAATTCATTTAGCCAAGAACTGCAAATTTGGATCCAGAGCTCAAATTCGAACGAGAAACACATATTGGATGGTATCTGGGATGCAGAAGCCGAAAAAGAAGTCGATTGGTTGATCTGAGCTTTCCCTGAGAAGTTACAGCCAAGGGTATATCAGAATTGACAAAAGAACTCAATTTAGCCAGGAACTGCAAATTTGGATCCAGAGCTCAAATTCGAACGAGAAACACAAATTGGATGGTATCTGGGATGTAGAAGCTGAAAAACAAGTCGATTGGTTGATCTGAGCTTTCCCGGAGAAGTTACAGCCAAGCGTATATCAGAATTGAGGAAAGAATTCAATTTAGCCAGGAACTGCAAATTTGGATCCAGAGTTCAAATTCGAACGAGAAACACAAATTGGATGCTATCTGGGATGTAGAAGCTGAAAAACAAGTCGATTGGTTGATCTGAGCTTTCCCAGAGAAGTTACAGCCAAGCGTATATCAGAATTGAGGAAAGAATTCAGTTTAGCCAGGACCTGCAAATTTGAATCCAGAGCTCAAATTCGAACGAGAAACACATATTGGATGCTATCTGGAATGCTAAACCCAAAAGACGATTGGTTGATCTGAGCTTTCCCTGAGAAGTTACAGCCAAGCGTATCTCAGTATTGAGGAAAGAACTCAATTTAGCCAGGAACTGCAAAATTGGATCGAGAGCTCAAATTCGAACGAGAAACACATATTGGATGCTATCTGGAAAGCTAAACCCGAAAAACAAGTCGATTGGTTAATCTGAGCTTTCCCTGAGAAGTTACAGCCAAGCGTATATCAGAATTGACAAAAGAACTCAGTTTAGGCAGGAACTGCAAATTTGGATCCAGAGTTCAAATTCGAACGAGAAACACAAATTGGATGCTATCTGGGATGTAGAAGCTGAAAAACAAGTCGATTGGTTGATCTGAGCTTTCCCTGAGAAGTTACAGCCAAGTGTATATCAGAATTGAGGAAAGAATTCATTTAGCCAAGAACTGCAAATTTGGATCCAGAGCTCAAATTCGAACGAGAAACACATATTGGATGGTATCTGGGATGCAGAAGCCGAAAAAGAAGTCGATTGGTTGATCTGAGCTTTCCCTGAGAAGTTACAGCCAAGCGTATATCAGAATTGACAAAAGAACTCAGTTTAGCCAGGAACTGCAAATTTGGATCCAGAGTTCAAATTCGAACGAGAAACACAAATTGGATGCTAGCTGGGATGTAGAAGCTGAAAAACAAGTCGATTGGTTGATCTGAGCTTTCCCTGAGAAGTTACAGCCAAGCGTATATCAGAATTGAGGAAAGAATTCAATTTAGCCAAGAACTGCAAATTTGGATCCAGAGCTCAAATTCGAACGAGAAACACATATTGGATGGTATCTGGGATGCAGAAGCCGAAAAACAAGTCGATTGGTTGATCTGTGCTTTCCCTGAGAAGTTACAGCCAAGCGTATATCAGAATTGACAAAAGAACTCAATTTAGCCAGGAACTGCAAATTTGGATCGAGAGCTCAAATTCGAACGAGAAACACTAATTGGATGCTATCTGGAATGCTAAACCCGAAAAACAAGTCGATTGGTTGATCTGAGCTTTCCCTGAGAAGTTACAGCCAAGCGTATATCAGAATTGACAAGAGAACTCAGTTTAGGCAGGAACTGCAAATTTGGATCCAGAGTTCAAATTCGAACGAGAAACACAAATTGGATGCTATCTGGGATGTAGAAGCTGAAAAACAAGTCGATTGGTTGATCTGAGCTTTCCCTGAGAAGTTACAGCCAAGTGTATATCAGAATTGAGGAAAGAATTCATTTAGCCAAGAACTGCAAATTTGGATCCAGAGCTCAAATTCGAACGAGAAACACATATTGGATGGTATCTGGGATGCAGAAGCCGAAAAAGAAGTCGATTGGTTGATCTGAGCTTTCCCTGAGAAGTTACAGCCAAGGGTATATCAGAATTGACAAAAGAACTCAATTTAGCCAGGAACTGCAAATTTGGATCCAGAGCTCAAATTCGAACGAGAAACACAAATTGGATGGTATCTGGGATGTAGAAGCTGAAAAACAAGTCGATTGGTTGATCTGAGCTTTCCCAGAGAAGTTACAGCCAAGCGTATATCAGAATTGAGGAAAGAATTCAATTTAGCCAGGAACTGCAAATTTGGATCCAGAGTTCAAATTCGAACGAGAAACACAAATTGGATGCTATCTGGGATGTAGAAGCTGAAAAACAAGTCGATTGGTTGATCTGAGCTTTCCCAGAGAAGTTACAGCCAAGCGTATATCAGAATTGAGGAAAGAATTCAGTTTAGCCAGGACCTGCAAATTTGAATCCAGAGCTCAAATTCGAACGAGAAACACATATTGGATGCTATCTGGAATGCTAAACCCAAAAGACGATTGGTTGATCTGAGCTTTCCCTGAGAAGTTACAGCCAAGCGTATCTCAGTATTGAGGAAAGAACTCAATTTAGCCAGGAACTGCAAAATTGGATCGAGAGCTCAAATTCGAACGAGAAACACATATTGGATGCTATCTGGAAATCTAAACCCGAAAAACAAGTCGATTGGTTGATCTGAGCTTTCCCTGAGAAGTTACAGCCAAGCGTATATCAGAATTGACAAAAGAACTCAGTTTAGGCAGGAACTGCAAATTTGGATCCAGAGTTCAAATTCGAACGAGAAACACAAATTGGATGCTATCTGGGATGTAGAAGCTGAAAAACAAGTCGATTGGTTGATCTGAGCTTTCCCTGAGAAGTTACAGCCAAGTGTATATCAGAATTGAGGAAAGAATTCATTTAGCCAAGAACTGCAAATTTGGATCCAGAGCTCAAATTCGAACGAGAAACACATATTGGATGGTATCTGGGATGCAGAAGCCGAAAAAGAAGTCGATTGGTTGATCTGAGCTTTCCCTGAGAAGTTACAGCCAAGCGTATATCAGAATTGAGGAAAGAATTCAATTTAGCCAGGAACTGCAAATTTGGATCCAGAGTTCAAATTCGAACGAGAAACACAAATTGGATGCTATCTGGGATGTAGAAGCTGAAAAACAAGTCGATTGGTTGATCTGAGCTTTCCCGGAGAAGTTACAGCCAAGTGTATATCAGAATTGAGGAAAGAATTCATTTAGCCAAGAACTGCAAATTTGGATCCAGAGCTCAAATTCGAACGAGAAACACATATTGGATGGTATCTGGGATGCAGAAGCCGAAAAACAAGTCGATTGGTTGATCTGAGCTTTCCCTGAGAAGTTACAGCCAAGCGTATATCAGAATTGACAAAAGAACTCAATTTAGCCAAGAACTGCAAATTTGGATCGAGAGCTCAAATTCGAACGAGAAACACATATTGGATGCTATCTGGAATGCTAAACCCGAAAAACAAGTCGAATGGTTGATCTGAGCTTTCCCTGAGAAGTTACAGCCAAGCGTATATCAGAATTGACAAAAGAACTCAGTTTAGCCAGGAACTGCAAATTTGGATCCAGTTCAAATTCGAACGAGAAACACAAATTGGATGCTATCTGGGATGTAGAAGCTGAAAAACAAGTCGATTGGTTGATCTGAGCTTTTCCTGAGAAGTTACAGCCAAGTGTATATCAGAATTGAGGAAAGAACTCAATTTAGCCAAGAACTGTAAATTTGGATCCAGAATTCAAATTCGAACGAGAAACACATATTGGATGGTATCTGGGATGTAGAAGCTGAAAAACAAGTCGATTGGTTGATCTGAGCTTTCCCTGAGAAGTTACAGCCAAGTGTATATCAGAATTGAGGAAAGAATTCATTTAGCCAAGAACTGCAAATTTGGATCCAGAGCTCAAATTCGAACGAGAAACACATATTGGATGGTATCTGGGATGCAGAAGCCGAAAAACAAGTCGATTGGTTGATCTGAGCTTTCCCTGAGAAGTTACAGCCAAGCGTATATCAGAATTGACAAAAGAACTCAATTCAGCCAAGAACTGTAAATTTGGATCCAGAGCTCAAATTCGAACGAGAAACACATATTGGATGGTATCTGGGATGCAGAAGCCGAAAAACAAGTCGATTGGTTGATCTGACCTTTCCCTGAGAAGTTACAGCCAAGTGTATATCAGAATTGAGGAAAGAACTCAATTTAGCCAGGAACTGCAAATTTGGATCGAGAGCTCAAATTCGAACGAGAAACACAAATTGGATGCTATCTGGGATGTAGAAGCTGAAAAACAAGTCGATTGGTTGATCTGAGCTTTCCCTGAGAAGTTACAGCCAAGCGTATATCAGAATTGAGGAAAGAATTCAATTTAGCCAAGAACTGCAAATTTGGATCCAGAGCTCAAATTCGAACGAGAAACACATATTGGATGGTATCTGGGATGCAGAAGCCGAAAAACAAGTCGATTGGTTGATCTGAGCTTTCCCTGAGAAGTTACAGCCAAGCGTATTTCAGAATTGACAAAAGAACTCAATTTAGCCAAGAACTGTAAATTTGGATCCAGAATTCAAATTCGAACGAGAAACACATATTGGATGGTATCTGGGATGCAGAAGCCGAAAAACAAGTCGATTGGTTGATCTGAGCTTTCCCTGAGAAGTTACAGCCAAGCGTATATCAGAATTGACAAAAGAACTCAGTTTAGCCAGGAACTGCAAATTTGGATCCAGAGTTCAAATTCGAACGAGAAACACAAATTGGATGCTAGCTGGGATGTAGAAGCTGAAAAAGAAGTCGATTGGTTGATCTGAGCTTTCCCTGAGAAGTTACAGCCAAGCGTATATCAGAATTGAGGAAAGAATTCAATTTAGCCAAGAACTGCAAATTTGGATCCAGAGCTCAAATTCGAACGAGAAACACATATTGGATGCTATCTGGAATGCTAAACCCGAAAAACAAGTCGATTGGTTGATCTGAGCTTTCCCTGAGAAGTTACAGCCAAGCGTATATCAGAATTGAGGAAAGAATTCAATTTAGCCAAGAACTGCAAATTTGGATCCAGAGCTCAAATTCGAACGAGAAACACATATTGGATGGTATCTGGGATGCAGAAGCCGAAAAACAAGTCGATTGGTTGATCTGTGCTTTCCCTGAGAAGTTACAGCCAAGCGTATATCAGAATTGACAAAAGAACTCAGTTTAGCCAGGACCTGCAAATTTGAATCCAGAGCTCAAATTCAAACGAGAAACACATATTGGATGCTATCTGGAATGCTAAACCCAAAAAACAAGTCGATTGGTTGATCTGAGCTTTCCCTGAGAAGTTACAGCCAAGCGTATATCAGAATTGAGGAAAGAATTCAATTTAGCCAAGAACTGCAAATTTGGATCCAGAGCTCAAATTCGAACGAGAAACACATATTGGATGGTATCTGGGATGCAGAAGCCGAAAAACAAGTCGATTGGTTGATCTGAGCTTTCCCTGAGAAGTTACAGCCAAGCGTATTTCAGAATTGACAAAAGAACTCAATTTAGCCAAGAACTGTAAATTTGGATCCAGAATTCAAATTCGAACGAGAAACACATATTGGATGGTATCTGGGATGCAGAAGCCGAAAAACAAGTCGATTGGTTGATCTGAGCTTTCCCTGAGAAGTTACAGCCAAGCGTATATCAGAATTGACAAAAGAACTCAGTTTAGCCAGGAACTGCAAATTTGGATCCAGAGTTCAAATTCGAAAGAGAAACACAAATTGGATGCTAGCTGGGATGTAGAAGCTGAAAAACAAGTCGATTGGTTGATCTGAGCTTTCCCTGAGAAGTTACAGCCAAGCGTATATCAGAATTGAGGAAAGAATTCAATTTAGCCAAGAACTGCAAATTTGGATCGAGAGCTCAAATTCGAACGAGAAACACTAATTGGATGCTATCTGGAATGCTAAACCCGAAAAACAAGTCGATTGGTTGATCTGAGCTTTCCCTGAGAAGTTACAGCCAAGCGTTTATCAGAATTGACAAAAGAACTCAGTTTAGGCAGGAACTGCAAATTTGGATCCAGAGTTCAAATTCGAACGAGAAACACAAATTGGATGCTATCTGGGATGTAGAAGCTGAAAAACAAGTCGATTGGTTGATCTGAGCTTTCCCTGAGAAGTTACAGCCGTGTATATCAGAATTGAGGAAAGAATTCATTTAGCCAAGAACTGCAAATTTGGATCCAGAGCTCAAATTCGAACGAGAAACACATATTGGATGGTATCTGGGATGCAGAAGCCGAAAAAGAAGTCGATTGGTTGATCTGAGCTTTCCCTGAGAAGTTACAGCCAAGGGTATATCAGAATTGACAAAAGAACTCAATTTAGCCAGGAACTGCAAATTTGGATCCAGAGCTCAAATTCGAACGAGAAACACAAATTGGATGGTATCTGGGATGCAGAAGCCGAAAAACAAGTCGATTGGTTGATCTGAGCTTTCCCTGAGAAGTTACAGCCAAGCGTATATCAGAATTGACAAAAGAACTCAGTTTAGCCAGGAACTGCAAATTTGGATCCAGAGTTCAAATTCGAACGAGAAACACAAATTGGATGCTAGCTGGGATGTAGAAGCTGAAAAAGAAGTCGATTGGTTGATCTGAGCTTTCCCTGAGAAGTTACAGCCAAGCGTATATCAGAATTGAGGAAAGAATTCAATTTAGCCAAGAACTGCAAATTTGGATCCAGAGCTCAAATTCGAACGAGAAACACATATTGGATGGTATCTGGGATGCAGAAGCCGAAAAACAAGTCGATTGGTTGATCTGTGCTTTCCCTGAGAAGTTACAGCCAAGCGTATATCAGAATTGACAAAAGAACTCAGTTTAGCCAGGACCTGCAAATTTGAATCCAGAGCTCAAATTCAAACGAGAAACACATATTGGATGCTATCTGGAATGCTAAACCCAAAAAACAAGTCGATTGGTTGATCTGAGCTTTCCCTGAGAAGTTACAGCCAAGCGTATATCAGAATTGAGGAAAGAATTCAATTTAGCCAAGAACTGCAAATTTGGATCCAGAGCTCAAATTCGAACGAGAAACACATATTGGATGGTATCTGGGATGCAGAAGCCGAAAAACAAGTCGATTGGTTGATCTGAGCTTTCCCTGAGAAGTTACAGCCAAGCGTATTTCAGAATTGACAAAAGAACTCAATTTAGCCAAGAACTGTAAATTTGGATCCAGAAGTCAAATTCGAACGAGAAACACATATTGGATGGTATCTGGGATGCAGAAGCCGAAAAACAAGTCGATTGGTTGATCTGAGCTTTCCCTGAGAAGTTACAGCCAAGCGTATATCAGAATTGACAAAAGAACTCAGTTTAGCCAGGAACTGCAAATTTGGATCCAGAGTTCAAATTCGAACGAGAAACACAAATTGGATGCTAGCTGGGATGTAGAAGCTGAAAAACAAGTCGATTGGTTGATCTGAGCTTTCCCTGAGAAGTTACAGCCAAGCGCATATCAGAATTGAGGAAAGAATTCAATTTAGCCAAGAACTGCAAATTTGGATCGAGAGCTCAAATTCGAACGAGAAACACTAATTGGATGCTATCTGGAATGCTAAACCCGAAAAACAAGTCGATTGGTTGATCTGAGCTTTCCCTGAGAAGTTACAGCCAAGCGTTTATCAGAATTGACAAAAGAACTCAGTTTAGGCAGGAACTGCAAATTTGGATCCAGAGTTCAAATTCGAACGAGAAACACAAATTGGATGCTATCTGGGATGTAGAAGCTGAAAAACAAGTCGATTGGTTGATCTGAGCTTTCCCTGAGAAGTTACAGCCGTGTATATCAGAATTGAGGAAAGAATTCATTTAGCCAAGAACTGCAAATTTGGATCCAGAGCTCAAATTCGAACGAGAAACACATATTGGATGGTATCTGGGATGCAGAAGCCGAAAAAGAAGTCGATTGGTTGATCTGAGCTTTCCCTGAGAAGTTACAGCCAAGGGTATATCAGAATTGACAAAAGAACTCAATTTAGCCAGGAACTGCAAATTTGGATCCAGAGCTCAAATTCGAACGAGAAACACAAATTGGATGGTATCTGGGATGTAGAAGCTGAAAAACAAGTCGATTGGTTGATCTGAGCTTTCCCAGAGAAGTTACAGCCAAGCGTATATCAGAATTGAGGAAAGAATTCAATTTAGCCAGGAACTGCAAATTTGGATCCAGAGTTCAAATTCGAACGAGAAACACAAATTGGATGCTATCTGGGAAGTAGAAGCTGAAAAACAAGTCGATTGGTTGATCTGAGCTTTCCCAGAGAAGTTACAGCCAAGCGTATATCAGAATTGAGGAAAGAATTCAGTTTAGCCAGGACCTGCAAATTTGAATCCAGAGCTCAAATTCGAACGAGAAACACATATTGGATGCTATCTGGAATGCTAAACCCAAAAGACGATTGGTTGATCTGAGCTTTCCCTGAGAAGTTACAGCCAAGCGTATCTCAGTATTGAGGAAAGAACTCAATTTAGCCAGGAACTGCAAAATTGGATCGAGAGCTCAAATTCGAACGAGAAACACATATTGGATGCTATCTGGAAAGCTAAACCCGAAAAACAAGTCGATTGGTTGATCTGAGCTTTCCCTGAGAAGTTACAGCCAAGCGTATATCAGAATTGACAAAAGAACTCAGTTTAGGCAGGAACTGCAAATTTGGATCCAGAGTTCAAATTCGAACGAGAAACACAAATTGGATGCTATCTGGGATGTAGAAGCTGAAAAACAAGTCGATTGGTTGATCTGAGCTTTCCCTGAGAAGTTACAGCCAAGTGTATATCAGAATTGAGGAAAGAATTCATTTAGCCAAGAACTGCAAATTTGGATCCAGAGCTCAAATTCGAACGAGAAACACATATTGGATGGTATCTGGGATGCAGAAGCCGAAAAAGAAGTCGATTGGTTGATCTGAGCTTTCCCTGAGAAGTTACAGCCAAGCGTATTTCAGAATTGACAAAAGAACTCAATTTAGCCAAGAACTGCAAATTTGGATCCAGAGCTCAAATTCGAACGAGAAACACAAATTGGATGGTATCTGGGATGTAGAAGCTGAAAAACAAGTCGATTGGTTGATCTGAGCTTTCCCAGAGAAGTTACAGCCAAGCGTATATCAGAATTGAGGAAAGAATTCAATTTAGCCAGGAACTGCAAATTTGGATCCAGAGTTCAAATTCGAACGAGAAACACAAATTGGATGCTATCTGGGATGTAGAAGCTGAAAAACAAGTCGATTGGTTGATCTGAGCTTTCCCAGAGAAGTTACAGCCAAGCGTATATCAGAATTGAGGAAAGAATTCAGTTTAGCCAGGACCTGCAAATTTGAATCCAGAGCTCAAATTCGAACGAGAAACACATATTGGATGCTATCTGGAATGCTAAACCCAAAAGACGATTGGTTGATCTGAGCTTTCCCTGAGAAGTTACAGCCAAGCGTATCTCAGTATTGAGGAAAGAACTCAATTTAGCCAGGAACTGCAAAATTGGATCGAGAGCTCAAATTCGAACGAGAAACACATATTGGATGCTATCTGGAAAGCTAAACCCGAAAAACAAGTCGATTGGTTGATCTGAGCTTTCCCTGAGAAGTTACAGCCAAGCGTATATCAGAATTGACAAAAGAACTCAGTTTAGGCAGGAACTGCAAATTTGGATCCAGAGTTCAAATTCGAACGAGAAACACAAATTGGATGCTATCTGGGATGTAGAAGCTGAAAAACAAGTCGATTGGTTGATCTGAGCTTTCCCTGAGAAGTTACAGCCAAGTGTATATCAGAATTGAGGAAAGAATTCATTTAGCCAAGAACTGCAAATTTGGATCCAGAGCTCAAATTCGAACGAGAAACACATATTGGATGGTATCTGGGATGCAGAAGCCGAAAAAGAAGTCGATTGGTTGATCTGAGCTTTCCCTGAGAAGTTACAGCCAAGCGTATTTCAGAATTGACAAAAGAACTCAATTTAGCCAAGAACTGTAAATTTGGATCCAGAATTCAAATTCGAACGAGAAACACATATTGGATGGTATCTGGGATGCAGAAGCCGAAAAACAAGTCGATTGGTTGATCTGAGCTTTCCCTGAGAAGTTACAGCCAAGCGTATATCAGAATTGACAAAAGAACTCAGTTTAGCCAGGAACTGCAAATTTGGATCCAGAGTTCAAATTCGAACGAGAAACACAAATTGGATGCTAGCTGGGATGTAGAAGCTGAAAAACAAGTCGATTGGTTGATCTGAGCTTTCCCTGAGAAGTTACAGCCAAGCGTATATCAGAATTGAGGAAAGAATTCAATTTAGCCAAGAACTGCAAATTTGGATCCAGAGCTCAAATTCGAACGAGAAACACATATTGGATGGTATCTGGGATGCAGAAGCCGAAAAACAAGTCGATTGGTTGATCTGTGCTTTCCCTGAGAAGTTACAGCCAAGCGTATATCAGAATTGACAAAAGAACTCAATTTAGCCAGGAACTGCAAATTTGGATCGAGAGCTCAAATTCGAACGAGAAACACTAATTGGATGCTATCTGGAATGCTAAACCCGAAAAACAAGTCGATTGGTTGATCTGAGCTTTCCCTGAGAAGTTACAGCCAAGCGTTTATCAGAATTGACAAAAGAACTCAGTTTAGGCAGGAACTGCAAATTTGGATCCAGAGTTCAAATTCGAACGAGAAACACAAATTGGATGCTATCTGGGATGTAGAAGCTGAAAAACAAGTCGATTGGTTGATCTGAGCTTTCCCTGAGAAGTTACAGCCAAGTGTATATCAGAATTGAGGAAAGAATTCATTTAGCCAAGAACTGCAAATTTGGATCCAGAGCTCAAATTCGAACGAGAAACACATATTGGATGGTATCTGGGATGCAGAAGCCGAAAAAGAAATCGATTGGTTGATCTGAGCTTTCCCTGAGAAGTTACAGCCAAGGGTATATCAGAATTGACAAAAGAACTCAATTTAGCCAGGAACTGCAAATTTGGATCCAGAGCTCAAATTCGAACGAGAAACACAAATTGGATGGTATCTGGGATGTAGAAGCTGAAAAACAAGTCGATTGGTTGATCTGAGCTTTCCCAGAGAAGTTACAGCCAAGCGTATATCAGAATTGAGGAAAGAATTCAATTTAGCCAGGAACTGCAAATTTGGATCCAGAGTTCAAATTCGAACGAGAAACACAAATTGGATGCTATCTGGGATGTAGAAGCTGAAAAACAAGTCGATTGGTTGATCTGAGCTTTCCCAGAGAAGTTACAGCCAAGCGTATATCAGAATTGAGGAAAGAATTCAGTTTAGCCAGGACCTGCAAATTTGAATCCAGAGCTCAAATTCGAACGAGAAACACATATTGGATGCTATCTGGAATGCTAAACCCAAAAGACGATTGGTTGATCTGAGCTTTCCCTGAGAAGTTACAGCCAAGCGTATCTCAGTATTGAGGAAAGAACTCAATTTAGCCAGGAACTGCAAAATTGGATCGAGAGCTCAAATTCGAACGAGAAACACATATTGGATGCTATCTGGAAAGCTAAACCCGAAAAACAAGTCGATTGGTTGATCTGAGCTTTCCCTGAGAAGTTACAGCCAAGCGTATATCAGAATTGACAAAAGAACTCAGTTTAGGCAGGAACTGCAAATTTGGATCCAGAGTTCAAATTCGAACGAGAAACACAAATTGGATGCTATCTGGGATGTAGAAGCTGAAAAACAAGTCGATTGGTTGATCTGAGCTTTCCCTGAGAAGTTACAGCCAAGTGTATATCAGAATTGAGGAAAGAATTCATTTAGCCAAGAACTGCAAATTTGGATCCAGAGCTCAAATTCGAACGAGAAACACATATTGGATGGTATCTGGGATGCAGAAGCCGAAAAAGAAGTCGATTGGTTGATCTGAGCTTTCCCTGAGAAGTTACAGCCAAGCGTATATCAGAATTGACAAAAGAACTCAATTTAGCCAAGAACTGCAAATTTGGATCCAGAGCTCAAATTCGAACGAGAAACACATATTGGATGGTATCTGGGATGCAGAAGCCGAAAAAGAAGTCGATTGGTTGATCTGAGCTTTCCCTGAGAAGTTACAGCCAAGCGTATATGAGAATTGAGGAAAGAATTAAATTTAGCCAAGAACTGCAAATTTGGATCCAGAGCTCAAATTCGAACGAGAAACACATATTGGATGGTATCTGGGATTCAGAAGCCGAAAAACAAGTCGATTGGTTGATCTGAGCTTTCCCTGAGAAGTTACAGCCAAGCGTATATCAGAATTGACAAAAGAACTCAGTTTAGCCAGGAACTGCAAATTTGGATCCAGAGTTCAAATTCGAACGAGAAACACAAATTGGATGCTAGCTGGGATGTAGAAGCTGAAAAACAAGTCGATTGGTTGATCTGAGCTTTCCCTGAGAAGTTACAGCCAAGCGTATATCAGAATTGAGGAAAGAATTCAATTTAGCCAAGAACTGCAAATTTGGATCCAGAGCTCAAATTCGAACGAGAAACACATATTGGATGGTATCTGGGATGCAGAAGCCGAAAAACAAGTCGATTGGTTGATCTGTGCTTTCCCTGAGAAGTTACAGCCAAGCGTATATCAGAATTGACAAAAGAACTCAATTTAGCCAGGAACTGCAAATTTGGATCGAGAGCTCAAATTCGAACGAGAAACACTAATTGGATGCTATCTGGAATGCTAAACCCGAAAAACAAGTCGATTGGTTGATCTGAGCTTTCCCTGAGAAGTTACAGCCAAGCGTTTATCAGAATTGACAAAAGAACTCAGTTTAGGCAGGAACTGCAAATTTAGATCCAGAGTTCAAATTCGAACGAGAAACACAAATTGGATGCTATCTGGGATGTAGAAGCTGAAAAACAAGTCGATTGGTTGATCTGAGCTTTCCCTGAGAAGTTACAGCCAAGTGTATATCAGAATTGAGGAAAGAATTCATTTAGCCAAGAACTGCAAATTTGGATCCAGAGCTCAAATTCGAACGAGAAACACATATTGGATGGTATCTGGGATGCAGAAGCCGAAAAAGAAGTCGATTGGTTGATCTGAGCTTTCCCTGAGAAGTTACAGCCAAGGGTATATCAGAATTGACAAAAGAACTCAATTTAGCCAGGAACTGCAAATTTGGATCCAGAGCTCAAATTCGAACGAGAAACACAAATTGGATGGTATCTGGGATGTAGAAGCTGAAAAACAAGTCGATTGGTTGATCTGAGCTTTCCCGGAGAAGTTACAGCCAAGCGTATATCAGAATTGAGGAAAGAATTCAATTTAGCCAGGAACTGCAAATTTGGATCCAGAGTTCAAATTCGAACGAGAAACACAAATTGGATGCTATCTGGGATGTAGAAGCTGAAAAACAAGTCGATTGGTTGATCTGAGCTTTCCCAGAGAAGTTACAGCCAAGCGTATATCAGAATTGAGGAAAGAATTCAGTTTAGCCAGGACCTGCAAATTTGAATCCAGAGCTCAAATTCGAACGAGAAACACATATTGGATGCTATCTGGAATGCTAAACCCAAAAGACGATTGGTTGATCTGAGCTTTCCCTGAGAAGTTACAGCCAAGCGTATCTCAGTATTGAGGAAAGAACTCAATTTAGCCAAGAACTGCAAATTTGGATCGAGAGCTCAAATTCGAACGAGAAACACATATTGGATGCTATCTGGAATGCTAAACCCGAAAAACAAGTCGATTGGTTGATCTGAGCTTTCCCTGAGAAGTTACAGCCAAGCGTATATCAGAATTGACAAAAGAACTCAGTTTAGCCAGGAACTGCAAATTTGGATCCAGTTCAAATTCGAACGAGAAACACAAATTGGATGCTATCTGGGATGTAGAAGCTGAAAAACAAGTCGATTGGTTGATCTGAGCTTTCCCAGAGAAGTTACAGCCAAGCGTATATCAGAATTGAGGAAAGAATTCAGTTTAGCCAGGACCTGCAAATTTGAATCCAGAGCTCAAATTCGAACGAGAAACACATATTGGATGCTATCTGGAATGCTAAACCCAAAAGACGATTGGTTGATCTGAGCTTTCCCTGAGAAGTTACAGCCAAGCGTATCTCAGTATTGAGGAAAGAACTCAATTTAGCCAGGAACTGCAAAATTGGATCGAGAGCTCAAATTCGAACGAGAAACACATATTGGATGCTATCTGGAAAGCTAAACCCGAAAAACAAGTCGATTGGTTGATCTGAGCTTTCCCTGAGAAGTTACAGCCAAGCGTATATCAGAATTGACAAAAGAACTCAGTTTAGGCAGGAACTGCAAATTTGGATCCAGAGTTCAAATTCGAACGAGAAACACAAATTGGATGCTATCTGGGATGCAGAAGCCGAAAAACAAGTCGATTGGTTGATCTGAGCTTTCCCTGAGAAGTTACAGCCAAGTGTATATCAGAATTGAGGAAAGAACTCAATTTAGCCAGGAACTGCAAATTTGGATCGAGAGCTCAAATTCGAACGAGAAACACAAATTGGATGGTATCTGGGATGTAGAAGCTGAAAAAAAAGTCGATTGGTTGATCTGAGCTTTCCCAGAGAAGTTACAGCCAAGCGTATATCAGAATTGAGGAAAGAATTCAATTTAGCCAAGAACTGCAAATTTGGATCCAGAGTTCAAATTCGAACGAGAAACACATATTGGATGGTATCTGGGATGCAGAAGCCGAAAAAGAAGTCGATTGGTTGATCTGAGCTTTCCCTGAGAAGTTACAGCCAAGCGTATATCAGAATTGAGGAAAGAATTCAATTTAGCCAGGAACTGCAAATTTGGATCCAGAGTTCAAATTCGAACGAGAAACACAAATTGGATGCTATCTGGGATGTAGAAGCTGAAAAACAAGTCGATTGGTTGATCTGAGCTTTCCCGGAGAAGTTACAGCCAAGTGTATATCAGAATTGAGGAAAGAATTCATTTAGCCAAGAACTGCAAATTTGGATCCAGAGCTCAAATTCGAACGAGAAACACATATTGGATGGTATCTGGGATGCAGAAGCCGAAAAACAAGTCGATTGGTTGATCTGAGCTTTCCCTGAGAAGTTACAGCCAAGCGTATATCAGAATTGACAAAAGAACTCAATTTAGCCAAGAACTGCAAATTTGGATCGAGAGCTCAAATTCGAACGAGAAACACATATTGGATGCTATCTGGAATGCTAAACCCGAAAAACAAGTCGATTGGTTGATCTGAGCTTTCCCTGAGAAGTTACAGCCAAGCGTATATCAGAATTGACAAAAGAACTCAGTTTAGCCAGGAACTGCAAATTTGGATCCAGTTCAAATTCGAACGAGAAACACAAATTGGATGCTATCTGGGATGTAGAAGCTGAAAAACAAGTCGATTGGTTGATCTGAGCTTTCCCTGAGAAGTTACAGCCAAGTGTATATCAGAATTGAGGAAAGAACTCAATTTAGCCAAGAACTGTAAATTTGGATCCAGAATTCAAATTCGAACGAGAAACACATATTGGATGGTATCTGGGATGCAGAAGCCGAAAAACAAGTCGATTGGTTGATCTGAGCTTTCCCTGAGAAGTTACAGCCAAGCGTATATCAGAATTGACAAAAGAACTCAGTTTAGCCAGGAACTGCAAATTTGGATCCAGAGTTCAAATTCGAACGAGAAACACAAATTGGATGCTATCTGGGATGTAGAAGCTGAAAAACAAGTCGATTGGTTGATCTGAGCTTTCCCTGAGAAGTTACAGCCAAGTGTATATCAGAATTGAGGAAAGAATTCATTTAGCCAAGAACTGCAAATTTGGATCCAGAGCTCAAATTCGAACGAGAAACACATATTGGATGGTATCTGGGATGCAGAAGCCAAGAAACAAGTCGATTGGTTGATCTGAGCTTTCCCTGAGAAGTTACAGCCAAGCGTATATCAGAATTGACAAAAGAACTCAATTTAGCCAGGAACTGCAAATTTGGATCCAGAGCTCAAATTTGAACGAGAAACACATATTGGATGGTATCTGGGATGCAGAAGCCGAAAAACAAGTCGATTGGTTGATCTGAGCTTTCCCTGAGAAGTTACAGCCAAGTGTATATCAGAATTGAGGAAAGAACTCAATTTAGCCAGGAACTGCAAATTTGGATCGAGAGCTCAAATTCGAACGAGAAACACAAATTGGATGGTATCTGGGATGTAGAAGCTGAAAAACAAGTCGATTGGTTGATCTGAGCTTTCCCAGAGAAGTTACAGCCAAGCGTATATCAGAATTGAGGAAAGAATTCAATTTAGCCAAGAACTGCAAATTTGGATCCAGAGTTCAAATTCGAACGAGAAACACAAATTGGATGCTATCTGGGATGTAGAAGCTGAAAAACAAGTCGATTGGTTGATCTGAGCTTTCCCTGAGAAGTTACAGCCAAGCGTATATCAGAATTGAGGAAAGAATTCAATTTAGCCAAGAACTGCAAATTTGGATCCAGAGCTCAAATTCGAACGAGAAACACATATTGGATGGTATCTGGGATGCAGAAGCCGAAAAACAAGTCGATTGGTTGATCTGAGCTTTCCCTGAGAAGTTACAGCCAAGCGTATTTCAGAATTGACAAAAGAACTCAATTTAGCCAAGAACTGTAAATTTGGATCCAGAATTCCAATTCGAACGAGAAACACATATTGGATGGTATCTGGGATGCAGAAGCCGAAAAACAAGTCGATTGGTTGATCTGAGCTTTCCCTGAGAAGTTACAGCCAAGCGTATATCATTGACAAAAGAACTCAGTTTAGCCAGGAACTGCAAATTTGGATCCAGAGTTCAAATTCGAACGAGAAACACAAATTGGATGCTAGCTGGGATGTAGAAGCTGAAACACAAGTCGATTGGTTGATCTGAGCTTTCCCTGAGAAGTTACAGCCAAGCGTATATCAGAATTGAGGAAAGAATTCAATTTAGCCAAGAACTGCAAATTTGGATCCAGAGCTCAAATTCGAACGAGAAACACATATTGGATGGTATCTGGGATGCAGAAGCCGAAAAACAAGTCGATTGGTTGATCTGTGCTTTCCCTGAGGTTACAGCCAAGCGTATATCAGAATTGACAAAAGAACTCAGTTTAGCCAGGACCTGCAAATTTGAATCCAGAGCTCAAATTCAAACGAGAAACACATATTGGATGCTATCTGGAATGCTAAACCCAAAAAACAAGTCGATTGGTTGATCTGAGCTTTCCCTGAGAAGTTACAGCCAAGCGTATCTCTGTATTGAGGAAAGAACTCAATTTAGCCAGGAACTGCAAATTTGGATCGAGAGCTCAAATTCGAACGAGAAACACTAATTGGATGCTATCTGGAATGCTAAACCCGAAAAACAAGTCGATTGGTTGATCTGAGCTTTCCCAGAGAAGTTACAGCCAAGCGTATATCAGAATTGAGGAAAGAATTCAATTTAGCCAGGAACTGCAAATTTGGATCCAGAGTTCAAATTCGAACGAGAAACACAAATTGGATGCTATCTGGGATGTAGAAGCTGAAAAACAAGTCGATTGGTTGATCTGAGCTTTCCCTGAGAAGTTACAGCCAAGTGTATATCAGAATTGAGGAAAGAATTCATTTAGCCAAGAACTGCAAATTTGGATCCAGAGCTCAAATTCGAACGAGAAACAAATATTGGATGGTATCTGGGATGCAGAAGCCGAAAAAGAAGTCGATTGGTTGATCTGAGCTTTCCCTGAGAAGTTACAGCCAAGGGTATATCAGAATTGACAAAAGAACTCAATTTAGCCAGGAACTGCAAATTTGGATCCAGAGCTCAAATTCGAACGAGAAACACAAATTGGATGGTATCTGGGATGTAGAAGCTGAAAAACAAGTCGATTGGTTGATCTGAGCTTTCCCAGAGAAGTTACAGCCAAGCGTATATCAGAATTGAGGAAAGAATTCAATTTAGCCAGGAACTGCAAATTTGGATCCAGAGCTCAAATTCGAACGAGAAACACATATTGGATGGTATCTGGGATGTAGAAGCTGAAAAACAAGTCGATTGGTTGATCTGAGCTTTCCCTGAGAAGTTACAGCCAAGTGTATATCAGAATTGAGGAAAGAATTCATTTAGCCAAAAACTGCAAATTTGGATCCAGAGCTCAAATTCGAACGAGAAACACATATTGGATGGTATCTGGGATGCAGAAGCCGAAAAACAAGTCGATTGGTTGATCTGAGCTTTCCCTGAGAAGTTACAGCCAAGCGTATATCAGAATTGACAAAAGAACTCAGTTTAGCCAGGAACTGCAAATTTGGATCCAGAGTTCAAATTCGAACGAGAAACACAAATTGGATGCTATCTGGGATGTAGAAGCTGAAAAACAAGTCGATTGGTTGATCTGAGCTTTCCCTGAGAAGTTACAGCCAAGTGTATATCAGAATTGAGGAAAGAATTCATTTAGCCAAGAACTGCAAATTTGGATCCAGACTTCAAATTCGAACGAGAAACACATATTGGATGGTATCTGGGATGCAGAAGCCGAAAAAGAAGTCGATTGGTTGATCTGAGCTTTCCCTGAGAAGTTACAGCCAAGGGTATATCAGAATTGACAAAAGAACTCAATTTAGCCAGGAACTGCAAATTTGGATCCAGAGCTCAAATTCGAACGAGAAACACAAATTGGATGGTATCTGGGATGTAGAAGCTGAAAAACAAGTCGATTGGTTGATCTGAGCTTTCCCAGAGAAGTTACAGCCAAGCGTATATCAGAATTGAGGAAAGAATTCAATTTAGCCAGGAACTGCAAATTTGGATCCAGAGTTCAAATTCGAACGAGAAACACAAATTGGATGCTATCTGGGATGTAGAAACTGAAAAACAAGTCGATTGGTTGATCTGAGCTTTCCCTGAGAAGTTACAGCCAAGCGTATATCAGAATTGACAAAAGAACTCAGTTTAGCCAGGACCTGCAAATTTGGATCCAGAGCTCAAATTTGAACGAGAAACACATATTGGATGGTATCTGGGATGCAGAAGCCGAAAAACAAGTCGATTGGTTGATCTGAGCTTTCCCTGAGAAGTTACAGCCAAGTGTATATCAGAATTGAGGAAAGAACTCAATTTAGCCAGGAACTGCAAATTTGGATCGAGAGCTCAAATTCGAACGAGAAACACAAATTGGATGGTATCTGGGATGTAGAAGCTGAAAAACAAGTCGATTGGTTGATCTGAGCTTTCCCAGAGAAGTTACAGCCAAGCGTATATCAGAATTGAGGAAAGAATTCAATTTAGCCAAGAACTGCAAATTTGGATCCAGAGTTCAAATTCGAACGAGAAACACAAATTGGATGCTATCTGGGATGTAGAAGCTGAAAAACAAGTCGATTGGTTGATCTGAGCTTTCCCTGAGAAGTTACAGCCAAGCGTATATCAGAATTGAGGAAAGAATTCAATTTAGCCAAGAACTGCAAATTTGGATCCAGAGTTCAAATTCGAACGAGAAACACAAATTGGATGCTATCTGGGATGTAGAAGCTGAAAAACAAGTCGATTGGTTGATCTGAGCTTTCCCTGAGAAGTTACAGCCAAGCGTATATCAGAATTGAGGAAAGAATTCAATTTAGCCAAGAACTGCAAATTTGGATCCAGAGCTCAAATTCGAACGAGAAACACATATTGGATGGTATCTGGGATGCAGAAGCCGAAAAACAAGTCGATTGGTTGATCTGAGCTTTCCCTGAGAAGTTACAGCCAAGCGTATTTCAGAATTGACAAAAGAACTCAATTTAGCCAAGAACTGCAAATTTGGATCCAGAATTCAAATTCGAACGAGAAACACATATTGGATGGTATCTGGGATGCAGAAGCCGAAAAACAAGTCGATTGGTTGATCTGAGCTTTCCCTGAGAAGTTACAGCCAAGCGTATATCATTGACAAAAGAACTCAGTTTAGCCAGGAACTGCAAATTTGGATCCAGAGTTCAAATTCGAACGAGAAACACAAATTGGATGCTAGCTGGGATGTAGAAGCTGAAAAACAAGTCGATTGGTTGATCTGAGCTTTCCCTGAGAAGTTACAGCCAAGCGTATATCAGAATTGAGGAAAGAATTCAATTTAGCCAGGAACTGCAAATTTGGATCCAGAGTTCAAATTCGAACGAGAAACACATATTGGATGGTATCTGGGATGCAGAAGCCGAAAAACAAGTCGATTGGTTGATCTGAGCTTTCCCTGAGAAGTTACAGCCAAGCGTATTTCAGAATTGACAAAAGAACTCAATTTAGCCAAGAACTGCAAATTTGGATCCAGAATTCAAATTCGAACGAGAAACACATATTGGATGGTATCTGGGATGCAGAAGCCGAAAAACAAGTCGATTGGTTGATCTGAGCTCTCCCTGAGAAGTTACAGCCAAGCGTATATCATTGACAAAAGAACTCAGTTTAGCCAGGAACTGCAAATTTGGATCCAGAGTTCAAATTCGAACGAGAAACACAAATTGGATGCTAGCTGGGATGTAGAAGCTGAAAAACAAGTCGATTGGTTGATCTGAGCTTTCCCAGAGAAGTTACAGCCAAGCGTATATCAGAATTGAGGAAAGAATTCAATTTAGCCAGGAACTGCAAATTTGGATCCAGAGTTCAAATTCGAACGAGAAACACAAATTGGATGCTATCTGGGATGTAGAAACTGAAAAACAAGTCGATTGGTTGATCTGAGCTTTCCCTGAGAAGTTACAGCCAAGCGTATATCAGAATTGACAAAAGAACTCAGTTTAGCCAGGACCTGCAAATTTGGATCCAGAGCTCAAATTTGAACGAGAAACACATATTGGATGGTATCTGGGATGCAGAAGCCGAAAAACAAGTCGATTGGTTGATCTGAGCTTTCCCTGAGAAGTTACAGCCAAGTGTATATCAGAATTGAGGAAAGAACTCAATTTAGCCAGGAACTGCAAATTTGGATCGAGAGCTCAAATTCGAACGAGAAACACAAATTGGATGGTATCTGGGATGTAGAAGCTGAAAAACAAGTCGATTGGTTGATCTGAGCTTTCCCAGAGAAGTTACAGCCAAGCGTATATCAGAATTGAGGAAAGAATTCAATTTAGCCAAGAACTGCAAATTTGGATCCAGAGTTCAAATTCGAACGAGAAACACAAATTGGATGCTATCTGGGATGTAGAAGCTGAAAAACAAGTCGATTGGTTGATCTGAGCTTTCCCTGAGAAGTTACAGCCAAGCGTATATCAGAATTGAGGAAAGAATTCAATTTAGCCAAGAACTGCAAATTTGGATCCAGAGCTCAAATTCGAACGAGAAACACATATTGGATGGTATCTGGGATGCAGAAGCCGAAAAACAAGTCGATTGGTTGATCTGAGCTTTCCCTGAGAAGTTACAGCCAAGCGTATTTCAGAATTGACAAAAGAACTCAATTTAGCCAAGAACTGTAAATTTGGATCCAGAATTCCAATTCGAACGAGAAACACATATTGGATGGTATCTGGGATGCAGAAGCCGAAAAACAAGTCGATTGGTTGATCTGAGCTTTCCCTGAGAAGTTACAGCCAAGCGTATATCATTGACAAAAGAACTCAGTTTAGCCAGGAACTGCAAATTTGGATCCAGAGTTCAAATTCGAACGAGAAACACAAATTGGATGCTAGCTGGGATGTAGAAGCTGAAACACAAGTCGATTGGTTGATCTGAGCTTTCCCTGAGAAGTTACAGCCAAGCGTATATCAGAATTGAGGAAAGAATTCAATTTAGCCAAGAACTGCAAATTTGGATCCAGAGCTCAAATTCGAACGAGAAACACATATTGGATGGTATCTGGGATGCAGAAGCCGAAAAACAAGTCGATTGGTTGATCTGTGCTTTCCCTGAGAAGTTACAGCCAAGCGTATATCAGAATTGACAAAAGAACTCAGTTTAGCCAGGACCTGCAAATTTGAATCCAGAGCTCAAATTCAAACGAGAAACACATATTGGATGCTATCTGGAATGCTAAACCCAAAAAACAAGTCGATTGGTTGATCTGAGCTTTCCCTGAGAAGTTACAGCCAAGCGTATCTCTGTATTGAGGAAAGAACTCAATTTAGCCAGGAACTGCAAATTTGGATCGAGAGCTCAAATTCGAACGAGAAACACTAATTGGATGCTATCTGGAATGCTAAACCCGAAAAACAAGTCGATTGGTTGATCTGAGCTTTCCCAGAGAAGTTACAGCCAAGCGTATATCAGAATTGAGGAAAGAATTCAATTTAGCCAGGAACTGCAAATTTGGATCCAGAGTTCAAATTCGAACGAGAAACACAAATTGGATGCTATCTGGGATGTAGAAGCTGAAAAACAAGTCGATTGGTTGATCTGAGCTTTCCCTGAGAAGTTACAGCCAAGTGTATATCAGAATTGAGGAAAGAATTCATTTAGCCAAGAACTGCAAATTTGGATCCAGAGCTCAAATTCGAACGAGAAACACATATTGGATGGTATCTGGGATGCAGAAGCCGAAAAAGAAGTCGATTGGTTGATCTGAGCTTTCCCTGAGAAGTTACAGCCAAGGGTATATCAGAATTGACAAAAGAACTCAATTTAGCCAGGAACTGCAAATTTGGATCCAGAGCTCAAATTCGAACGAGAAACACAAATTGGATGGTATCTGGGATGTAGAAGCTGAAAAACAAGTCGATTGGTTGATCTGAGCTTTCCCAGAGAAGTTACAGCCAAGCGTATATCAGAATTGAGGAAAGAATTCAATTTAGCCAGGAACTGCAAATTTGGATCCAGAGCTCAAATTCGAACGAGAAACACATATTGGATGGTATCTGGGATGTAGAAGCTGAAAAACAAGTCGATTGGTTGATCTGAGCTTTCCCTGAGAAGTTACAGCCAAGTGTATATCAGAATTGAGGAAAGAATTCATTTAGCCAAAAACTGCAAATTTGGATCCAGAGCTCAAATTCGAACGAGAAACACATATTGGATGGTATCTGGGATGCAGAAGCCGAAAAACAAGTCGATTGGTTGATCTGAGCTTTCCCTGAGAAGTTACAGCCAAGCGTATATCAGAATTGACAAAAGAACTCAATTTAGCCAAGAACTGTAAATTTGGATCCAGAATTCAAATTCGAACGAGAAACACATATTGGATGGTATCTGGGATGCAGAAGCCGAAAAACAAGTCGATTGGTTGATCTGAGCTTTCCCTGAGAAGTTACAGCCAAGCGTATATCAGAATTGACAAAAGAACTCAGTTTAGCCAGGAACTGCAAATTTGGATCCAGAGTTCAAATTCGAACGAGAAACACAAATTGGATGCTATCTGGGATGTAGAAGCTGAAAAACAAGTCGATTGGTTGATCTGAGCTTTCCCTGAGAAGTTACAGCCAAGTGTATATCAGAATTGAGGAAAGAATTCATTTAGCCAAGAACTGCAAATTTGGATCCAGACTTCAAATTCGAACGAGAAACACATATTGGATGGTATCTGGGATGCAGAAGCCGAAAAAGAAGTCGATTGGTTGATCTGAGCTTTCCCTGAGAAGTTACAGCCAAGGGTATATCAGAATTGACAAAAGAACTCAATTTAGCCAGGAACTGCAAATTTGGATCCAGAGCTCAAATTCGAACGAGAAACACAAATTGGATGGTATCTGGGATGTAGAAGCTGAAAAACAAGTCGATTGGTTGATCTGAGCTTTCCCAGAGAAGTTACAGCCAAGCGTATATCAGAATTGAGGAAAGAATTCAATTTAGCCAGGAACTGCAAATTTGGATCCAGAGTTCAAATTCGAACGAGAAACACAAATTGGATGCTATCTGGGATGTAGAAACTGAAAAACAAGTCGATTGGTTGATCTGAGCTTTCCCTGAGAAGTTACAGCCAAGCGTATATCAGAATTGACAAAAGAACTCAGTTTAGCCAGGACCTGCAAATTTGGATCCAGAGCTCAAATTTGAACGAGAAACACATATTGGATGGTATCTGGGATGCAGAAGCCGAAAAACAAGTCGATTGGTTGATCTGAGCTTTCCCTGAGAAGTTACAGCCAAGTGTATATCAGAATTGAGGAAAGAACTCAATTTAGCCAGGAACTGCAAATTTGGATCGAGAGCTCAAATTCGAACGAGAAACACAAATTGGATGGTATCTGGGATGTAGAAGCTGAAAAACAAGTCGATTGGTTGATCTGAGCTTTCCCAGAGAAGTTACAGCCAAGCGTATATCAGAATTGAGGAAAGAATTCAATTTAGCCAAGAACTGCAAATTTGGATCCAGAGTTCAAATTCGAACGAGAAACACAAATTGGATGCTATCTGGGATGTAGAAGCTGAAAAACAAGTCGATTGGTTGATCTGAGCTTTCCCTGAGAAGTTACAGCCAAGCGTATATCAGAATTGAGGAAAGAATTCAATTTAGCCAAGAACTGCAAATTTGGATCCAGAGTTCAAATTCGAACGAGAAACACAAATTGGATGCTATCTGGGATGTAGAAGCTGAAAAACAAGTCGATTGGTTGATCTGAGCTTTCCCTGAGAAGTTACAGCCAAGCGTATATCAGAATTGAGGAAAGAATTCAATTTAGCCAAGAACTGCAAATTTGGATCCAGAGCTCAAATTCGAACGAGAAACACATATTGGATGGTATCTGGGATGCAGAAGCCGAAAAACAAGTCGATTGGTTGATCTGAGCTTTCCCTGAGAAGTTACAGCCAAGCGTATTTCAGAATTGACAAAAGAACTCAATTTAGCCAAGAACTGCAAATTTGGATCCAGAATTCAAATTCGAACGAGAAACACATATTGGATGGTATCTGGGATGCAGAAGCCGAAAAACAAGTCGATTGGTTGATCTGAGCTTTCCCTGAGAAGTTACAGCCAAGCGTATATCATTGACAAAAGAACTCAGTTTAGCCAGGAACTGCAAATTTGGATCCAGAGTTCAAATTCGAACGAGAAACACAAATTGGATGCTAGCTGGGATGTAGAAGCTGAAAAACAAGTCGATTGGTTGATCTGAGCTTTCCCAGAGAAGTTACAGCCAAGCGTATATCAGAATTGAGGAAAGAATTCAATTTAGCCAGGAACTGCAAATTTGGATCCAGAGTTCAAATTCGAACGAGAAACACAAATTGGATGCTATCTGGGATGTAGAAACTGAAAAACAAGTCGATTGGTTGATCTGAGCTTTCCCTGAGAAGTTACAGCCAAGCGTATATCAGAATTGACAAAAGAACTCAGTTTAGCCAGGACCTGCAAATTTGGATCCAGAGCTCAAATTTGAACGAGAAACACATATTGGATGGTATCTGGGATGCAGAAGCCGAAAAACAAGTCGATTGGTTGATCTGAGCTTTCCCTGAGAAGTTACAGCCAAGTGTATATCAGAATTGAGGAAAGAACTCAATTTAGCCAGGAACTGCAAATTTGGATCGAGAGCTCAAATTCGAACGAGAAACACAAATTGGATGGTATCTGGGATGTAGAAGCTGAAAAACAAGTCGATTGGTTGATCTGAGCTTTCCCAGAGAAGTTACAGCCAAGCGTATATCAGAATTGAGGAAAGAATTCAATTTAGCCAAGAACTGCAAATTTGGATCCAGAGTTCAAATTCGAACGAGAAACACAAATTGGATGCTATCTGGGATGTAGAAGCTGAAAAACAAGTCGATTGGTTGATCTGAGCTTTCCCAGAGAAGTTACAGCCAAGCGTATATCAGAATTGAGGAAAGAATTCAATTTAGCCAGGAACTGCAAATTTGGATCCAGAGTTCAAATTCGAACGAGAAACACAAATTGGATGGTATCTGGGATGTAGAAGCTGAAAAACAAGTCGATTGGTTGATCTGAGCTTTCCCAGAGAAGTTACAGCCAAGTGTATATCAGAATTGAGGAAAGAATTCAATTTAGCCAAGAACTGCAAATTTGGATCCAGAGCTCAAATTCGAACGAGAAACACATATTGGATGGTATCTGGGATGCAGAAGCCGAAAAACAAGTCGATTGGTTGATCTGTGCTTTCCCTGAGAAGTTACAGCCAAGCGTATATCAGAATTGACAAAAGAACTCAGTTTAGCCAGGACCTGCAAATTTGAATCCAGAGCTCAAATTCAAACGAGAAACACATATTGGATGCTATCTGGAATGCTAAACCCAAAAAACAAGTCGATTGGTTGATCTGAGCTTTCCCTGAGAAGTTACAGCCAAGCGTATCTCTGTATTGAGGAAAGAACTCAATTTAGCCAGGAACTGCAAATTTGGATCGAGAGCTCAAATTCGAACGAGAAACACTAATTGGATGCTATCTGGAATGCTAAACCCGAAAAACAAGTCGATTGGTTGATCTGAGCTTTCCCTGAGAAGTTACAGCCAAGCGTATATCAGAATTGACAAAAGAACTCAGTTTAGCCAGGAACTGCAAATTTGGATCCAGAGTTCAAATTCGAACGAGAAACACAAATTGGATGCTATCTGGGATGTAGAAGCTGAAAAACAAGTCGATTGGTTGATCTGAGCTTTCCCTGAGAAGTTACAGCCAAGTGTATATCAGAATTGAGGAAAGAATTCATTTAGCCAAGAACTGCAAATTTGGATCCAGACTTCAAATTCGAACGAGAAACACATATTGGATGGTATCTGGGATGCAGAAGCCGAAAAAGAAGTCGATTGGTTGATCTGAGCTTTCCCTGAGAAGTTACAGCCCAGGGTATATCAGAATTGACAAAAGAACTCAATTTAGCCAGGAACTGCAAATTTGGATCCAGAGCTCAAATTCGAACGAGAAACACAAATTGGATGGTATCTGGGATGTAGAAGCTGAAAAACAAGTCGATTGGTTGATCTGAGCTTTCCCAGAGAAGTTACAGCCAAGCGTATATCAGAATTGAGGAAAGAATTCAATTTAGCCAGGAACTGCAAATTTGGATCCAGAGTTCAAATTCGAACGAGAAACACAAATTGGATGCTATCTGGGATGTAGAAACTGAAAAACAAGTCGATTGGTTGATCTGAGCTTTCCCTGAGAAGTTACAGCCAAGCGTATATCAGAATTGACAAAAGAACTCAGTTTAGCCAGGACCTGCAAATTTGAATCCAGAGCTCAAATTCAAACGAGAAACACATATTGGATGCTATCTGGAATGCTAAACCCAAAAAACAAGTCGATTGGTTGATCTGAGCTTTCCCTGAGAAGTTACAGCCAAGCGTATCTCTGTATTGAGGAAAGAACTCAATTTAGCCAGGAACTGCAAATTTGGATCGAGAGCTCAAATTCGAACGAGAAACACTAATTGGATGGTATAGGGAATGCTAAACCCGAAAAACAAGTCGATTGGTTGATCTGAGCTTTCCCTGAGAAGTTACAGCCAAGCGTATATCAGAATTGACAAAAGAACTCAGTTTAGGCAGGAAATGCAAATTTGGATCCAGAGTTCAAATTCGAACGAGAAACACAAATTGGATGCTATCTGGGATGTAGAAGCTGAAAAACAAGTCGATTGGTTGATCTGAGCTTTCCCTGAGAAGTTACAGCCAAGTGTATATCAGAATTGAGGAAAGAATTCATTTAGCCAAGAACTGCAAATTTGGATCCAGAGCTCAAATTCGAACGAGAAACACATATTGGATGGTATCTGGGATGCAGAAGCCGAAAAAGAAGTCGATTGGTTGATCTGAGCTTTCCCTGAGAAGTTACAGCCAAGGGTATATCAGAATTGACAAAAGAACTCAATTTAGCCAGGAACTGCAAATTTGGATCCAGAGCTCAAATTCGAACGAGAAACACAAATTGGATAGTATCTGGGATGTAGAAGCTGAAAAACAAGTCGATTGGTTGATCTGAGCTTTCCCAGAGAAGTTACAGCCAAGCGTATATCAGAATTGAGGAAAGAATTCAATTTAGCCAGGAACTGCAAATTTGGATCCAGAGTTCAAATTCGAACGAGAAACACAAATTGGATGCTAGCTGGGATGTAGAAGCCGAAAAACAAGTCGATTGGTTGATCTGTGCTTTCCCTGAGAAGTTACAGCCAAGCGTATATCAGAATTGACAAAAGAACTCAGTTTAGCCAGGACCTGCAAATTTGAATCCAGAGCTCAAATTCAAACGAGAAACACATATTGGATGCTATCTGGAATGCTAAACCCAAAAAACAAGTCGATTGGTTGATCTGAGCTTTCCCTGAGAAGTTACAGCCAAGCGTATATCAGAATTGAGGAAAGAATTCAATTTAGCCAAGAACTGCAAATTTGGATCCAGAGCTCAAATTCGAACGAGAAACACATATTGGATGGTATCTGGGATGCAGAAGCCGAAAAACAAGTCGATTGGTTGATCTGAGCTTTCCCTGAGAAGTTACAGCCAAGCGTATTTCAGAATTGACAAAAGAACTCAATTTAGCCAAGAACTGTAAATTTGGATCCAGAATTCAAATTCGAACGAGAAACACATATTGGATGGTATCTGGGATGCAGAAGCCGAAAAACAAGTCGATTGGTTGATCTGAGCTTTCCCTGAGAAGTTACAGCCAAGCGTATATCAGAATTGACAAAAGAACTCAGTTTAGCCAGGAACTGCAAATTTGGATCCAGAGTTCAAATTCGAACGAGAAACACAAATTGGATGCTAGCTGGGATGTAGAAGCTGAAAAACAAGTCGATTGGTTGATCTGAGCTTTCCCTGAGAAGTTACAGCCAAGCGTATATCAGAATTGAGGAAAGAATTCAATTTAGCCAAGAACTGCAAATTTGGATCGAGAGCTCAAATTCGAACGAGAAACACTAATTGGATGCTATCTGGAATGCTAAACCCGAAAAACAAGTCGATTGGTTGATCTGAGCTTTCCCTGAGAAGTTACAGCCAAGCGTTTATCAGAATTGACAAAAGAACTCAGTTTAGGCAGGAACTGCAAATTTGGATCCAGAGTTCAAATTCAAACGAGAAACACATATTGGATGCTATCTGGGATGTAGAAGCTGAAAAACAAGTCGATTGGTTGATCTGAGCTTTCCCTGAGAAGTTACAGCCGTGTATATCAGAATTGAGGAAAGAATTCATTTAGCCAAGAACTGCAAATTTGGATCCAGAGCTCAAATTCGAACGAGAAACACATATTGGATGGTATCTGGGATGCAGAAGCCGAAAAAGAAGTCGATTGGTTGATCTGAGCTTTCCCTGAGAAGTTACAGCCAAGGGTATATCAGAATTGACAAAAGAACTCAATTTAGCCAGGAACTGCAAATTTGGATCCAGAGCTCAAATTCGAACGAGAAACACAAATTGGATGGTATCTGGGATGCAGAAGCCGAAAAACAAGTCGATTGGTTGATCTGAGCTTTCCCTGAGAAGTTACAGCCAAGCGTATATCAGAATTGACAAAAGAACTCAGTTTAGCCAGGAACTGCAAATTTGGATCCAGAGTTCAAATTCGAACGAGAAACACAAATTGGATGCTAGCTGGGATGTAGAAGCTGAAAAAGAAGTCGATTGGTTGATCTGAGCTTTCCCTGAGAAGTTACAGCCAAGCGTATATCAGAATTGAGGAAAGAATTCAATTTAGCCAAGAACTGCAAATTTGGATCCAGAGCTCAAATTCGAACGAGAAACACATATTGGATGGTATCTGGGATGCAGAAGCCGAAAAACAAGTCGATTGGTTGATCTGTGCTTTCCCTGAGAAGTTACAGCCAAGCGTATATCAGAATTGACAAAAGAACTCAGTTTAGCCAGGACCTGCAAATTTGAATCCAGAGCTCAAATTCAAACGAGAAACACATATTGGATGCTATCTGGAATGCTAAACCCAAAAAACAAGTCGATTGGTTGATCTGAGCTTTCCCTGAGAAGTTACAGCCAAGCGTATCTCTGTATTGAGGAAAGAACTCAATTTAGCCAGGAACTGCAAATTTGGATCGAGAGCTCAAATTCGAACGAGAAACACTAATTGGATGCTATCTGGAATGCTAAACCCGAAAAACAAGTCGATTGGTTGATCTGAGCTTTCCCTGAGAAGTTACAGCCAAGCGTATATCAGAATTGACAAAAGAACTCAGTTTAGCCAGGAACTGCAAATTTGGATCCAGAGTTCAAATTCGAACGAGAAACACAAATTGGATGCTATCTGGGATGTAGAAGCTGAAAAACAAGTCGATTGGTTGATCTGAGCTTTCCCTGAGAAGTTACAGCCAAGTGTATATCAGAATTGAGGAAAGAATTCATTTAGCCAAGAACTGCAAATTTGGATCCAGACTTCAAATTCGAACGAGAAACACATATTGGATGGTATCTGGGATGCAGAAGCCGAAAAAGAAGTCGATTGGTTGATCTGAGCTTTCCCTGAGAAGTTACAGCCAAGGGTATATCAGAATTGACAAAAGAACTCAATTTAGCCAGGAACTGCAAATTTGGATCCAGAGCTCAAATTCGAACGAGAAACACAAATTGGATGGTATCTGGGATGTAGAAGCTGAAAAACAAGTCGATTGGTTGATCTGAGCTTTCCCAGAGAAGTTACAGCCAAGCGTATATCAGAATTGAGGAAAGAATTCAATTTAGCCAGGAACTGCAAATTTGGATCCAGAGTTCAAATTCGAACGAGAAACACAAATTGGATGCTATCTGGGATGTAGAAACTGAAAAACAAGTCGATTGGTTGATCTGAGCTTTCCCTGAGAAGTTACAGCCAAGCGTATATCAGAATTGACAAAAGAACTCAGTTTAGCCAGGACCTGCAAATTTGAATCCAGAGCTCAAATTCAAACGAGAAACACTAATTGGATGCTATCTGGAATGCTAAACCCGAAAAACAAGTCGATTGGTTGATCTGAGCTTTCCCTGAGAAGTTACAGCCAAGCGTATATCAGAATTGACAAAAGAACTCAGTTTAGGCAGGAACTGCAAATTTGGATCCAGAGTTCAAATTCGAACGAGAAACACAAATTGGATGCTAGCTGGGATGTAGAAGCTGAAAAACAAGTCGATTGGTTGATCTGAGCTTTCCCTGAGAAGTTACAGCCAAGCGTATATCAGAATTGAGGAAAGAATTCAATTTAGCCAGGAACTGCAAATTTGGATCCAGAGTTCAAATTCGAACGAGAAACACATATTGGATGGTATCTGGGATGCAGAAGCCGAAAAACAAGTCGATTGGTTGATCTGAGCTTTCCCTGAGAAGTTACAGCCAAGCGTATTTCAGAATTGACAAAAGAACTCAATTTAGCCAAGAACTGCAAATTTGGATCCAGAATTCAAATTCGAACGAGAAACACATATTGGATGGTATCTGGGATGCAGAAGCCGAAAAACAAGTCGATTGGTTGATCTGAGCTCTCCCTGAGAAGTTACAGCCAAGCGTATATCATTGACAAAAGAACTCAGTTTAGCCAGGAACTGCAAATTTGGATCCAGAGTTCAAATTCGAACGAGAAACACAAATTGGATGCTAGCTGGGATGTAGAAGCTGAAAAACAAGTCGATTGGTTGATCTGAGCTTTCCCAGAGAAGTTACAGCCAAGCGTATATCAGAATTGAGGAAAGAATTCAATTTAGCCAGGAACTGCAAATTTGGATCCAGAGTTCAAATTCGAACGAGAAACACAAATTGGATGCTATCTGGGATGTAGAAACTGAAAAACAAGTCGATTGGTTGATCTGAGCTTTCCCTGAGAAGTTACAGCCAAGCGTATATCAGAATTGACAAAAGAACTCAGTTTAGCCAGGACCTGCAAATTTGGATCCAGAGCTCAAATTTGAACGAGAAACACATATTGGATGGTATCTGGGATGCAGAAGCCGAAAAACAAGTCGATTGGTTGATCTGAGCTTTCCCTGAGAAGTTACAGCCAAGTGTATATCAGAATTGAGGAAAGAACTCAATTTAGCCAGGAACTGCAAATTTGGATCGAGAGCTCAAATTCGAACGAGAAACACAAATTGGATGGTATCTGGGATGTAGAAGCTGAAAAACAAGTCGATTGGTTGATCTGAGCTTTCCCAGAGAAGTTACAGCCAAGCGTATATCAGAATTGAGGAAAGAATTCAATTTAGCCAAGAACTGCAAATTTGGATCCAGAGTTCAAATTCGAACGAGAAACACAAATTGGATGCTATCTGGGATGTAGAAGCTGAAAAACAAGTCGATTGGTTGATCTGAGCTTTCCCAGAGAAGTTACAGCCAAGCGTATATCAGAATTGAGGAAAGAATTCAATTTAGCCAGGAACTGCAAATTTGGATCCAGAGTTCAAATTCGAACGAGAAACACAAATTGGATGGTATCTGGGATGTAGAAGCTGAAAAACAAGTCGATTGGTTGATCTGAGCTTTCCCAGAGAAGTTACAGCCAAGTGTATATCAGAATTGAGGAAAGAATTCAATTTAGCCAAGAACTGCAAATTTGGATCCAGAGCTCAAATTCGAACGAGAAACACATATTGGATGGTATCTGGGATGCAGAAGCCGAAAAACAAGTCGATTGGTTGATCTGTGCTTTCCCTGAGAAGTTACAGCCAAGCGTATATCAGAATTGACAAAAGAACTCAGTTTAGCCAGGACCTGCAAATTTGAATCCAGAGCTCAAATTCAAACGAGAAACACATATTGGATGCTATCTGGAATGCTAAACCCAAAAAACAAGTCGATTGGTTGATCTGAGCTTTCCCTGAGAAGTTACAGCCAAGCGTATCTCTGTATTGAGGAAAGAACTCAATTTAGCCAGGAACTGCAAATTTGGATCGAGAGCTCAAATTCGAACGAGAAACACTAATTGGATGCTATCTGGAATGCTAAACCCGAAAAACAAGTCGATTGGTTGATCTGAGCTTTCCCTGAGAAGTTACAGCCAAGCGTATATCAGAATTGACAAAAGAACTCAGTTTAGCCAGGAACTGCAAATTTGGATCCAGAGTTCAAATTCGAACGAGAAACACAAATTGGATGCTATCTGGGATGTAGAAGCTGAAAAACAAGTCGATTGGTTGATCTGAGCTTTCCCTGAGAAGTTACAGCCAAGTGTATATCAGAATTGAGGAAAGAATTCATTTAGCCAAGAACTGCAAATTTGGATCCAGACTTCAAATTCGAACGAGAAACACATATTGGATGGTATCTGGGATGCAGAAGCCGAAAAAGAAGTCGATTGGTTGATCTGAGCTTTCCCTGAGAAGTTACAGCCCAGGGTATATCAGAATTGACAAAAGAACTCAATTTAGCCAGGAACTGCAAATTTGGATCCAGAGCTCAAATTCGAACGAGAAACACAAATTGGATGGTATCTGGGATGTAGAAGCTGAAAAACAAGTCGATTGGTTGATCTGAGCTTTCCCAGAGAAGTTACAGCCAAGCGTATATCAGAATTGAGGAAAGAATTCAATTTAGCCAGGAACTGCAAATTTGGATCCAGAGTTCAAATTCGAACGAGAAACACAAATTGGATGCTATCTGGGATGTAGAAACTGAAAAACAAGTCGATTGGTTGATCTGAGCTTTCCCTGAGAAGTTACAGCCAAGCGTATATCAGAATTGACAAAAGAACTCAGTTTAGCCAGGACCTGCAAATTTGAATCCAGAGCTCAAATTCAAACGAGAAACACATATTGGATGCTATCTGGAATGCTAAACCCAAAAAACAAGTCGATTGGTTGATCTGAGCTTTCCCTGAGAAGTTACAGCCAAGCGTATCTCTGTATTGAGGAAAGAACTCAATTTAGCCAGGAACTGCAAATTTGGATCGAGAGCTCAAATTCGAACGAGAAACACTAATTGGATGGTATAGGGAATGCTAAACCCGAAAAACAAGTCGATTGGTTGATCTGAGCTTTCCCTGAGAAGTTACAGCCAAGCGTATATCAGAATTGACAAAAGAACTCAGTTTAGGCAGGAAATGCAAATTTGGATCCAGAGTTCAAATTCGAACGAGAAACACAAATTGGATGCTATCTGGGATGTAGAAGCTGAAAAACAAGTCGATTGGTTGATCTGAGCTTTCCCTGAGAAGTTACAGCCAAGTGTATATCAGAATTGAGGAAAGAATTCATTTAGCCAAGAACTGCAAATTTGGATCCAGAGCTCAAATTCGAACGAGAAACACATATTGGATGGTATCTGGGATGCAGAAGCCGAAAAAGAAGTCGATTGGTTGATCTGAGCTTTCCCTGAGAAGTTACAGCCAAGGGTATATCAGAATTGACAAAAGAACTCAATTTAGCCAGGAACTGCAAATTTGGATCCAGAGCTCAAATTCGAACGAGAAACACAAATTGGATAGTATCTGGGATGTAGAAGCTGAAAAACAAGTCGATTGGTTGATCTGAGCTTTCCCAGAGAAGTTACAGCCAAGCGTATATCAGAATTGAGGAAAGAATTCAATTTAGCCAGGAACTGCAAATTTGGATCCAGAGTTCAAATTCGAACGAGAAACACAAATTGGATGCTAGCTGGGATGTAGAAGCTGAAAAACAAGTCGATTGGTTGATCTGAGCTTTCCCTGAGAAGTTACAGCCAAGCGTATATCAGAATTGAGGAAAGAATTCAATTTAGCCAAGAACTGCAAATTTGGATCCAGAGCTCAAATTCGAACGAGAAACACATATTGGATGGTATCTGGGATGCAGAAGCCGAAAAACAAGTCGATTGGTTGATCTGTGCTTTCCCTGAGAAGTTACAGCCAAGCGTATATCAGAATTGACAAAAGAACTCAGTTTAGCCAGGACCTGCAAATTTGAATCCAGAGCTCAAATTCAAACGAGAAACACATATTGGATGCTATCTGGAATGCTAAACCCAAAAAACAAGTCGATTGGTTGATCTGAGCTTTCCCTGAGAAGTTACAGCCAAGCGTATCTCTGTATTGAGGAAAGAACTCAATTTAGCCAGGAACTGCAAATTTGGATCGAGAGCTCAAATTCGAACGAGAAACACTAATTGGATGCTATCTGGAATGCTAAACCCGAAAAACAAGTCGATTGGTTGATCTGAGCTTTCCCTGAGAAGTTACAGCCAAGCGTATATCAGAATTGACAAAAGAACTCAGTTTAGCCAGGAACTGCAAATTTGGATCCAGAGTTCAAATTCGAACGAGAAACACAAATTGGATGCTATCTGGGATGTAGAAGCTGAAAAACAAGTCGATTGGTTGATCTGAGCTTTCCCTGAGAAGTTACAGCCAAGTGTATATCAGAATTGAGGAAAGAATTCATTTAGCCAAGAACTGCAAATTTGGATCCAGACTTCAAATTCGAACGAGAAACACATATTGGATGGTATCTGGGATGCAGAAGCCGAAAAAGAAGTCGATTGGTTGATCTGAGCTTTCCCTGAGAAGTTACAGCCAAGGGTATATCAGAATTGACAAAAGAACTCAATTTAGCCAGGAACTGCAAATTTGGATCCAGAGCTCAAATTCGAACGAGAAACACAAATTGGATGGTATCTGGGATGTAGAAGCTGAAAAACAAGTCGATTGGTTGATCTGAGCTTTCCCAGAGAAGTTACAGCCAAGCGTATATCAGAATTGAGGAAAGAATTCAATTTAGCCAGGAACTGCAAATTTGGATCCAGAGTTCAAATTCGAACGAGAAACACAAATTGGATGCTATCTGGGATGTAGAAACTGAAAAACAAGTCGATTGGTTGATCTGAGCTTTCCCTGAGAAGTTACAGCCAAGCGTATATCAGAATTGACAAAAGAACTCAGTTTAGCCAGGACCTGCAAATTTGAATCCAGAGCTCAAATTCAAACGAGAAACACTAATTGGATGCTATCTGGAATGCTAAACCCGAAAAACAAGTCGATTGGTTGATCTGAGCTTTCCCTGAGAAGTTACAGCCAAGCGTATATCAGAATTGACAAAAGAACTCAGTTTAGGCAGGAACTGCAAATTTGGATCCAGAGTTCAAATTCGAACGAGAAACACAAATTGGATGCTATCTGGGATGTAGAAGCTGAAAAACAAGTCGATTGGTTGATCTGAGCTTTCCCTGAGAAGTTACAGCCAAGTGTATATCAGAATTGAGGAAAGAATTCATTTAGCCAAGAACTGCAAATTTGGATCCAGAGCTCAAATTCGAACGAGAAACACATATTGGATGGTATCTGGGATGCAGAAGCCGAAAAAGAAGTCGATTGGTTGATCTGAGCTTTCCCTGAGAAGTTACAGCCAAGGGTATATCAGAATTGACAAAAGAACTCAATTTAGCCAGGAACTGCAAATTTGGATCCAGAGGTCAAATTCGAACGAGAAACACAAATTGGATGGTATCTGGGATGTAGAAGCTGAAAAACAAGTCGATTGGTTGATCTGAGCTTTCCCAGAGAAGTTACAGCCAAGCGTATATCAGAATTGAGGAAAGAATTCAATTTAGCCAAGAACTGCAAATTTGGATCGAGAGCTCAAATTCGAACGAGAAACACATATTGGATGCTATCTGGGATGTAGAAGCTGAAAAACAAGTCGATTGGTTGATCTGAGCTTTCCCGGAGAAGTTACAGCCAAGTGTATATCAGAATTGAGGAAAGAATTCATTTAGCCAAGAACTGCAAATTTGGATCCAGAGCTCAAATTCGAACGAGAAACACATATTGGATGGTATCTGGGATGCAGAAGCCGAAAAACAAGTCGATTGGTTGATCTGAGCTTTCCCTGAGAAGTTACAGCCAAGCGTATATCAGAATTGACAAAAGAACTCAATTTAGCCAAGAACTGCAAATTTGGATCGAGAGCTCAAATTCGAACGAGAAACACATATTGGATGCTATCTGGAATGCTAAACCCGAAAAACAAGTCGATTGGTTGATCTGAGCTTTCCCTGAGAAGTTACAGCCAAGCGTATATCAGAATTGACAAAAGAACTCAGTTTAGCCAGGAACTGCAAATTTGGATCCAGTTCAAATTCGAACGAGAAACACAAATTGGATGCTATCTGGGATGTAGAAGCTGAAAAACAAGTCGATTGGTTGATCTGAGCTTTCCCTGAGAAGTTACAGCCAAGTGTATATCAGAATTGAGGAAAGAATTCATTTAGCCAAGAACTGCAAATTTGGATCCAGAGCTCAAATTCGAACGAGAAACACATATTGGATGGTATCTGGGATGCAGAAGCCGAAAAAGAAGTCGATTGGTTGATCTGAGCTTTCCCTGAGAAGTTACAGCCAAGGGTATATCAGAATTGACAAAAGAACTCAATTTAGCCAGGAACTGCAAATTTGGATCCAGAGCTCAAATTCGAACGAGAAACACAAATTGGATGGTATCTGGGATGCAGAAGCCGAAAAACAAGTCGATTGGTTGATCTGAGCTTTCCCTGAGAAGTTACAGCCAAGCGTATATCAGAATTGACAAAAGAACTCAGTTTAGCCAGGAACTGCAAATTTGGATCCAGAGTTCAAATTCGAACGAGAAACACAAATTGGATGCTATCTGGGATGTAGAAGCTGAAAAACAAGTCGATTGGTTGATCTGAGCTTTCCCTGAGAAGTTACAGCCAAGTGTATATCAGAATTGAGGAAAGAATTCATTTAGCCAAGAACTGCAAATTTGGATCCAGAGCTCAAATTCGAACGAGAAACACATATTGGATGGTATCTGGGATGCAGAAGCCGAAAAAGAAGTCGATTGGTTGATCTGAGCTTTCCCTGAGAAGTTACAGCCAAGGGTATATCAGAATTGACAAAAGAACTCAATTTAGCCAGGAACTGCAAATTTGGATCCAGAGCTCAAATTCGAACGAGAAACACAAATTGGATGGTATCTGGGATGTAGAAGCTGAAAAACAAGTCGATTGGTTGATCTGAGCTTTCCCAGAGAAGTTACCGCCAAGCGTATATCAGAATTGAGGAAAGAATTCAATTTAGCCAGGAACTGCAAATTTGGATCCAGAGTTCAAATTCGAACGAGAAACACAAATTGGATGCTATCTGGGATGTAGAAGCTGAAAAACAAGTCGATTGGTTGATCTGAGCTTTCCCTGAGAAGTTACAGCCAAGTGTATATCAGAATTGAGGAAAGAATTCATTTAGCCAAGAACTGCAAATTTGGATCCAGAGCTCAAATTCGAACGAGAAACACATATTGGATGGTATCTGGGATGCAGAAGCCGAAAAAGAAGTCGATTGGTTGATCTGAGCTTTCCCTGAGAAGTTACAGCCAAGGGTATATCAGAATTGACAAAAGAACTCAATTTAGCCAGGAACTGCAAATTTGGATCCAGAGCTCAAATTCGAACGAGAAACACAAATTGGATGGTATCTGGGATGTAGAAGCTGAAAAACAAGTCGATTGGTTGATCTGAGCTTTCCCAGAGAAGTTACAGCCAAGCGTATATCAGAATTGAGGAAAGAATTCAATTTAGCCAGGAACTGCAAATTTGGATCCAGAGCTCAAATTCGAACGAGAAACACATATTGGATGGTATCTGGGATGTAGAAGCTGAAAAACAAGTCGATTAGTTGATCTGAGCTTTCCCTGAGAAGTTACAGCCAAGTGTATATCAGAATTGAGGAAAGAATTCATTTAGCCAAGAACTGCAAATTTGGATCCAGAGCTCAAATTCGAACGAGAAACACATATTGGATGGTATCTGGGATGCAGAAGCCGAAAAACAAGTCGATTGGTTGATCTGAGCTTTCCCTGAGAAGTTACAGCCAAGCGTATATCAGAATTGACAAAAGAACTCAATTTAGCCAAGAACTGTAAATTTGGATCCAGAATTCAAATTCGAACGAGAAACACATATTGGATGGTATCTGGGATGCAGAAGCCGAAAAACAAGTCGATTGGTTGATCTGAGCTTTCCCTGAGAAGTTACAGCCAAGCGTATATCAGAATTGACAAAAGAACTCAATTTAGCCAAGAACTGCAAATTTGGATCCAGAATTCCAATTCGAACGAGAAACACATATTGGATGGTATCTGGGATGCAGAAGCCGAAAAACAAGTCGATTGGTTGATCTGAGCTTTCCCTGAGAAGTTACAGCCAAGCGTATATCATTGACAAAAGAACTCAGTTTAGCCAGGAACTGCAAATTTGGATCCAGAGTTCAAATTCGAACGAGAAACACAAATTGGATGCTAGCTGGGATGTAGAAGCTGAAAAACAAGTCGATTGGTTGATCTGAGCTTTCCCTGAGAAGTTACAGCCAAGCGTATCTCTGTATTGAGGAAAGAACTCAATTTAGCCAGGAACTGCAAATTTGGATCGAGAGCTCAAATTCGAACGAGAAACACAAATTGGATGCTATCTGGGATGTAGAAGCTGAAAAACAAGTCGATTGGTTGATCTGAGCTTTCCCTGAGAAGTTACAGCCAAGTGTATATCAGAATTGAGGAAAGAATTCATTTAGCCAAGACCTGCAAATTTGGATCCAGACTTCAAATTCGAACGAGAAACACATATTGGATGGTATCTGGGATGCAGAAGCCGAAAAAGAAGTCGATTGGTTGATCTGAGCTTTCCCTGAGAAGTTACAGCCAAGGGTATATCAGAATTGACAAAAGAACTCAATTTAGCCAGGAACTGCAAATTTGGATCCAGAGCTCAAATTCGAACGAGAAACACAAATTGGATGGTACCTGGGATGTAGAAGCTGAAAAACAAGTCGATTGGTTGATCTGAGCTTTCCCAGAGAAGTTACAGCCAAGCGTATATCAGAATTGAGGAAAGAATTCAATTTAGCCAGGAACTGCAAATTTGGATCCAGAGTTCAAATTCGAACGAGAAACACAAATTGGATGCTATCTGGGATGTAGAAACTGAAAAACAAGTCGATTGGTTGATCTGAGCTTTCCCTGAGAAGTTACAGCCAAGCGTATATCAGAATTGACAAAAGAACTCAGTTTAGCCAGGACCTGCAAATTTGGATCCAGAGCTCAAATTTGAACGAGAAACACATATTGGATGGTATCTGGGATGCAGAAGCCGAAAAACAAGTCGATTGGTTGATCTGAGCTTTCCCTGAGAAGTTACAGCCAAGTGTATATCAGAATTGAGGAAAGAACTCAATTTAGCCAGGAACTGCAAATTTGGATCGAGAGCTCAAATTCGAACGAGAAACACAAATTGGATGGTATCTGGGATGTAGAAGCTGAAAAACAAGTCGATTGGTTGATCTGAGCTTTCCCAGAGAAGTTACAGCCAAGCGTATATCAGAATTGAGGAAAGAATTCAATTTAGCCAAGAACTGCAAATTTGGATCCAGAGTTCAAATTCGAACGAGAAACACAAATTGGATGCTATCTGGGATGTAGAAGCTGAAAAACAAGTCGATTGGTTGATCTGAGCTTTCCCTGAGAAGTTACAGCCAAGCGTATATCAGAATTGAGGAAAGAATTCAATTTAGCCAAGAACTGCAAATTTGGATCCAGAGCTCAAATTCGAACGAGAAACACATATTGGATGGTATCTGGGATGCAGAAGCCGAAAAACAAGTCGATTGGTTGATCTGAGCTTTCCCTGAGAAGTTACAGCCAAGCGTATTTCAGAATTGACAAAAGAACTCAATTTAGCCAAGAACTGCAAATTTGGATCCAGAATTCAAATTCGAACGAGAAACACATATTGGATGGTATCTGGGATGCAGAAGCCGAAAAACAAGTCGATTGGTTGATCTGAGCTTTCCCTGAGAAGTTACAGCCAAGCGTATATCATTGACAAAAGAACTCAGTTTAGCCAGGAACTGCAAATTTGGATCCAGAGTTCAAATTCGAACGAGAAACACAAATTGGATGCTAGCTGGGATGTAGAAGCTGAAAAACAAGTCGATTGGTTGATCTGAGCTTTCCCTGAGAAGTTACAGCCAAGCGTATATCAGAATTGAGGAAAGAATTCAATTTAGCCAAGAACTGCAAATTTGGATCCAGAGCTCAAATTCGAACGAGAAACACATATTGGATGGTATCTGGGATGCAGAAGCCGAAAAACAAGTCGATTGGTTGATCTGTGCTTTCCCTGAGAAGTTACAGCCAAGCGTATATCAGAATTGACAAAAGAACTCAGTTTAGCCAGGACCTGCAAATTTGAATCCAGAGCTCAAATTCAAACGAGAAACACATATTGGATGCTATCTGGAATGCTAAACCCAAAAAACAAGTCGATTGGTTGATCTGAGCTTTCCCTGAGAAGTTACAGCCAAGCGTATCTCTGTATTGAGGAAAGAACTCAATTTAGCCAGAAACTGCAAATTTGGATCGAGAGCTCAAATTCGAACGAGAAACACTAATTGGATGCTATCTGGAATGCTAAACCCGAAAAACAAGTCGATTGGTTGATCTGAGCTTTCCCTGAGAAGTTACAGCCAAGCGTATATCAGAATTGACAAAAGAACTCAGTTTAGCCAGGAACTGCAAATTTGGATCCAGAGTTCAAATTCGAACGAGAAACACAAATTGGATGCTATCTGGGATGTAGAAGCTGAAAAACAAGTCGATTGGTTGATCTGAGCTTTCCCTGAGAAGTTACAGCCGTGTATATCAGAATTGAGGAAAGAATTCATTTAGCCAAGAACTGCAAATTTGGATCCAGACTTCAAATTCGAACGAGAAACACATATTGGATGGTATCTGGGATGCAGAAGCCGAAAAAGAAGTCGATTGGTTGATCTGAGCTTTCCCTGAGAAGTTACAGCCAAGGGTATATCAGAATTGACAAAGAACTCAATTTAGCCAGGAACTGCAAATTTGGATCCAGAGCTCAAATTCGAACGAGAAACACAAATTGGATGGTATCTGGGATGTAGAAGCTGAAAAACAAGTCGATTGGTTGATCTGAGCTTTCCCAGAGAAGTTACAGCCAAGCGTATATCAGAATTGAGGAAAGAATTCAATTTAGCCAGGAACTGCAAATTTGGATCCAGAGTTCAAATTCGAACGAGAAACACAAATTGGATGCTATCTGGGATGTAGAAACTGAAAAACAAGTCGATTGGTTGATCTGAGCTTTCCCTGAGAAGTTACAGCCAAGCGTATCTCTGTATTGAGGAAAGAACTCAATTTAGCCAGGAACTGCAAATTTGGATCGAGAGCTCAAATTCGAACGAGAAACACTAATTGGATGCTATCTGGAATGCTAAACCCGAAAAACAAGTCGATTGGTTGATCTGAGCTTTCCCTGAGAAGTTACAGCCAAGCGTATATCAGAATTGACAAAAGAACTCAGTTTAGCCAGGAACTGCAAATTTGGATCCAGAGTTCAAATTCGAACGAGAAACACAAATTGGATGCTATCTGGGATGTAGAAGCTGAAAAACAAGTCGATTGGTTGATCTGAGTTTTCCCTGAGAAGTTACAGCCAAGTGTATATCAGAATTGAGGAAAGAATTCATTTAGCCAAGAACTGCAAATTTGGATCCAGACTTCAAATTCGAACGAGAAACACATATTGGATGGTATCTGGGATGCAGAAGCCGAAAAAGAAGTCGATTGGTTGATCTGAGCTTTCCCTGAGAAGTTACAGCCAAGGGTATATCAGAATTGACAAAAGAACTCAATTTAGCCAGGAACTGCAAATTTGGATCCAGAGCTCAAATTCGAACGAGAAACACAAATTGGATGGTATCTGGGATGTAGAAGCTGAAAAACAAGTCGATTGGTTGATCTGAGCTTTCCCTGAGAAGTTACAGCCAAGCGTATATCAGAATTGACAAAAGAACTCAGTTTAGCCAGGACCTGCAAATTTGAATCCAGAGCTCAAATTCAAACGAGAAACACATATTGGATGCTATCTGGAATGCTAAACCCAAAAAACAAGTCGATTGGTTGATCTGAGCTTTCCCTGAGAAGTTACAGCCAAGCGTATCTCTGTATTGAGGAAAGAACTCAATTTAGCCAGGAACTGCAAATTTGGATCGAGAGCTCAAATTCGAACGAGAAACACTAATTGGATGCTATCTGGAATGCTAAACCCGAAAAACAAGTCGATTGGTTGATCTGAGCTTTCCCTGAGAAGTTACAGCCAAGCGTATATCAGAATTGACAAAAGAACTCAGTTTAGCCAGGAACTGCAAATTTGGATCCAGAGTTCAAATTCGAACGAGAAACACAAATTGGATGCTATCTGGGATGTAGAAGCTGAAAAACAAGTCGATTGGTTGATCTGAGCTTTCCCTGAGAAGTTACAGCCAAGTGTATATCAGAATTGAGGAAAGAATTCATTTAGCCAAGAACTGCAAATTTGGATCCAGACTTCAAATTCGAACGAGAAACACATATTGGATGGTATCTGGGATGCAGAAGCCGAAAAAGAAGTCGATTGGTTGATCTGAGCTTTCCCTGAGAAGTTACAGCCAAGGGTATATCAGAATTGACAAAAGAACTCAATTTAGCCAGGAACTGCAAATTTGGATCCAGAGCTCAAATTCGAACGAGAAACACAAATTGGATGGTATCTGGGATGTAGAAGCTGAAAAACAAGTCGATTGGTTGATCTGAGCTTTCCCAGAGAAGTTACAGCCAAGCGTATATCAGAATTGAGGAAAGAATTCAATTTAGCCAGGAACTGCAAATTTGGATCCAGAGTTCAAATTCGAACGAGAAACACAAATTGGATGCTATCTGGGATGTAGAAACTGAAAAACAAGTCGATTGGTTGATCTGAGCTTTCCCTGAGAAGTTACAGCCAAGTGTATATCAGAATTGAGGAAAGAATTCATTTAGCCAAGAACTGCAAATTTGGATCCAGAGCTCAAATTCGAACGAGAAACACATATTGGATGGTATCTGGGATGCAGAAGCCGAAAAAGAAGTCGATTGGTTGATCTGAGCTTTCCCTGAGAAGTTACAGCCAAGGGTATATCAGAATTGACAAAAGAACTCAATTTAGCCAGGAACTGCAAATTTGGATCCAGAGCTCAAATTCGAACGAGAAACACAAATTGGATGGTATCTGGGATGTAGAAGCTGAAAAACAAGTCGATTGGTTGATCTGAGCTTTCCCAGAGAAGTTACAGCCAAGCGTATATCAGAATTGAGGAAAGAATTCAATTTAGCCAGGAACTGCAAATTTGGATCCAGAGCTCAAATTCGAACGAGAAACACATATTGGATGGTATCTGGGATGTAGAAGCTGAAAAACAAGTCGATTAGTTGATCTGAGCTTTCCCTGAGAAGTTACAGCCAAGTGTATATCAGAATTGAGGAAAGAATTCATTTAGCCAAGAACTGCAAATTTGGATCCAGAGCTCAAATTCGAACGAGAAACACATATTGGATGGTATCTGGGATGCAGAAGCCGAAAAACAAGTCGATTGGTTGATCTGAGCTTTCCCTGAGAAGTTACAGCCAAGCGTATATCAGAATTGACAAAAGAACTCAATTTAGCCAAGAACTGTAAATTTGGATCCAGAATTCAAATTCGAACGAGAAACACATATTGGATGGTATCTGGGATGCAGAAGCCGAAAAACAAGTCGATTGGTTGATCTGAGCTTTCCCTGAGAAGTTACAGCCAAGCGTATATCAGAATTGACAAAAGAACTCAATTTAGCCAAGAACTGCAAATTTGGATCCAGAATTCCAATTCGAACGAGAAACACATATTGGATGGTATCTGGGATGCAGAAGCCGAAAAACAAGTCGATTGGTTGATCTGAGCTTTCCCTGAGAAGTTACAGCCAAGCGTATATCATTGACAAAAGAACTCAGTTTAGCCAGGAACTGCAAATTTGGATCCAGAGTTCAAATTCGAACGAGAAACACAAATTGGATGCTAGCTGGGATGTAGAAGCTGAAAAACAAGTCGATTGGTTGATCTGAGCTTTCCCTGAGAAGTTACAGCCAAGCGTATCTCTGTATTGAGGAAAGAACTCAATTTAGCCAGGAACTGCAAATTTGGATCGAGAGCTCAAATTCGAACGAGAAACACAAATTGGATGCTATCTGGGATGTAGAAGCTGAAAAACAAGTCGATTGGTTGATCTGAGCTTTCCCTGAGAAGTTACAGCCAAGTGTATATCAGAATTGAGGAAAGAATTCATTTAGCCAAGACCTGCAAATTTGGATCCAGACTTCAAATTCGAACGAGAAACACATATTGGATGGTATCTGGGATGCAGAAGCCGAAAAAGAAGTCGATTGGTTGATCTGAGCTTTCCCTGAGAAGTTACAGCCAAGGGTATATCAGAATTGACAAAAGAACTCAATTTAGCCAGGAACTGCAAATTTGGATCCAGAGCTCAAATTCGAACGAGAAACACAAATTGGATGGTACCTGGGATGTAGAAGCTGAAAAACAAGTCGATTGGTTGATCTGAGCTTTCCCAGAGAAGTTACAGCCAAGCGTATATCAGAATTGAGGAAAGAATTCAATTTAGCCAGGAACTGCAAATTTGGATCCAGAGTTCAAATTCGAACGAGAAACACAAATTGGATGCTATCTGGGATGTAGAAACTGAAAAACAAGTCGATTGGTTGATCTGAGCTTTCCCTGAGAAGTTACAGCCAAGCGTATATCAGAATTGACAAAAGAACTCAGTTTAGCCAGGACCTGCAAATTTGGATCCAGAGCTCAAATTTGAACGAGAAACACATATTGGATGGTATCTGGGATGCAGAAGCCGAAAAACAAGTCGATTGGTTGATCTGAGCTTTCCCTGAGAAGTTACAGCCAAGTGTATATCAGAATTGAGGAAAGAACTCAATTTAGCCAGGAACTGCAAATTTGGATCGAGAGCTCAAATTCGAACGAGAAACACAAATTGGATGGTATCTGGGATGTAGAAGCTGAAAAACAAGTCGATTGGTTGATCTGAGCTTTCCCAGAGAAGTTACAGCCAAGCGTATATCAGAATTGAGGAAAGAATTCAATTTAGCCAAGAACTGCAAATTTGGATCCAGAGTTCAAATTCGAACGAGAAACACAAATTGGATGCTATCTGGGATGTAGAAGCTGAAAAACAAGTCGATTGGTTGATCTGAGCTTTCCCTGAGAAGTTACAGCCAAGCGTATATCAGAATTGAGGAAAGAATTCAATTTAGCCAAGAACTGCAAATTTGGATCCAGAGCTCAAATTCGAACGAGAAACACATATTGGATGGTATCTGGGATGCAGAAGCCGAAAAACAAGTCGATTGGTTGATCTGAGCTTTCCCTGAGAAGTTACAGCCAAGCGTATTTCAGAATTGACAAAAGAACTCAATTTAGCCAAGAACTGCAAATTTGGATCCAGAATTCAAATTCGAACGAGAAACACATATTGGATGGTATCTGGGATGCAGAAGCCGAAAAACAAGTCGATTGGTTGATCTGAGCTTTCCCTGAGAAGTTACAGCCAAGCGTATATCATTGACAAAAGAACTCAGTTTAGCCAGGAACTGCAAATTTGGATCCAGAGTTCAAATTCGAACGAGAAACACAAATTGGATGCTAGCTGGGATGTAGAAGCTGAAAAACAAGTCGATTGGTTGATCTGAGCTTTCCCTGAGAAGTTACAGCCAAGCGTATCTCTGTATTGAGGAAAGAACTCAATTTAGCCAGAAACTGCAAATTTGGATCGAGAGCTCAAATTCGAACGAGAAACACTAATTGGATGCTATCTGGAATGCTAAACCCGAAAAACAAGTCGATTGGTTGATCTGAGCTTTCCCTGAGAAGTTACAGCCAAGCGTATATCAGAATTGACAAAAGAACTCAGTTTAGCCAGGAACTGCAAATTTGGATCCAGAGTTCAAATTCGAACGAGAAACACAAATTGGATGCTATCTGGGATGTAGAAGCTGAAAAACAAGTCGATTGGTTGATCTGAGCTTTCCCTGAGAAGTTACAGCCAAGTGTATATCAGAATTGAGGAAAGAATTCATTTAGCCAAGAACTGCAAATTTGGATCCAGACTTCAAATTCGAACGAGAAACACATATTGGATGGTATCTGGGATGCAGAAGCCGAAAAAGAAGTCGATTGGTTGATCTGAGCTTTCCCTGAGAAGTTACAGCCAAGGGTATATCAGAATTGACAAAGAACTCAATTTAGCCAGGAACTGCAAATTTGGATCCAGAGCTCAAATTCGAACGAGAAACACAAATTGGATGGTATCTGGGATGTAGAAGCTGAAAAACAAGTCGATTGGTTGATCTGAGCTTTCCCAGAGAAGTTACAGCCAAGCGTATATCAGAATTGAGGAAAGAATTCAATTTAGCCAGGAACTGCAAATTTGGATCCAGAGTTCAAATTCGAACGAGAAACACAAATTGGATGCTATCTGGGATGTAGAAACTGAAAAACAAGTCGATTGGTTGATCTGAGCTTTCCCTGAGAAGTTACAGCCAAGCGTATCTCTGTATTGAGGAAAGAACTCAATTTAGCCAGGAACTGCAAATTTGGATCGAGAGCTCAAATTCGAACGAGAAACACTAATTGGATGCTATCTGGAATGCTAAACCCGAAAAACAAGTCGATTGGTTGATCTGAGCTTTCCCTGAGAAGTTACAGCCAAGCGTATATCAGAATTGACAAAAGAACTCAGTTTAGCCAGGAACTGCAAATTTGGATCCAGAGTTCAAATTCGAACGAGAAACACAAATTGGATGCTATCTGGGATGTAGAAGCTGAAAAACAAGTCGATTGGTTGATCTGAGCTTTCCCTGAGAAGTTACAGCCAAGTGTATATCAGAATTGAGGAAAGAATTCATTTAGCCAAGAACTGCAAATTTGGATCCAGACTTCAAATTCGAACGAGAAACACATATTGGATGGTATCTGGGATGCAGAAGCCGAAAAAGAAGTCGATTGGTTGATCTGAGCTTTCCCTGAGAAGTTACAGCCAAGGGTATATCAGAATTGACAAAAGAACTCAATTTAGCCAGGAACTGCAAATTTGGATCCAGAGCTCAAATTCGAACGAGAAACACAAATTGGATGGTATCTGGGATGTAGAAGCTGAAAAACAAGTCGATTGGTTGATCTGAGCTTTCCCAGAGAAGTTACAGCCAAGCGTATATCAGAATTGAGGAAAGAATTCAATTTAGCCAGGAACTGCAAATTTGGATCCAGAGTTCAAATTCGAACGAGAAACACAAATTGGATGCTATCTGGGATGTAGAAACTGAAAAACAAGTCGATTGGTTGATCTGAGCTTTCCCTGAGAAGTTACAGCCAAGCGTATCTCTGTATTGAGGAAAGAACTCAATTTAGCCAGGAACTGCAAATTTGGATCGAGAGCTCAAATTCGAACGAGAAACACTAATTGGATGCTATCTGGAATGCTAAACCCGAAAAACAAGTCGATTGGTTGATCTGAGCTTTCCCTGAGAAGTTACAGCGAAGCGTATATCAGAATTGACAAAAGAACTCAGTTTAGCCAGGAACTGCAAATTTGGATCCAGAGTTCAAATTCGAACGAGAAACACAAATTGGATGCTATCTGGGATGTAGAAGCTGAAAAACAAGTCGATTGGTTGATCTGAGCTTTCCCTGAGAAGTTACAGCCAAGTGTATATCAGAATTGAGGAAAGAATTCATTTAGCCAAGAACTGCAAATTTGGATCCAGACTTCAAATTCGAACGAGAAACACATATTGGATGGTATCTGGGATGCAGAAGCCGAAAAAGAAGTCGATTGGTTGATCTGAGCTTTCCCTGAGAAGTTACAGCCAAGGGTATATCAGAATTGACAAAAGAACTCAATTTAGCCAGGAACTGCAAATTTGGATCCAGAGCTCAAATTCGAACGAGAAACACAAATTGGATGGTATCTGGGATGTAGAAGCTGAAAAACAAGTCGATTGGTTGATCTGAGCTTTCCCAGAGAAGTTACAGCCAAGCGTATATCAGAATTGAGGAAAGAATTCAATTTAGCCAGGAACTGCAAATTTGGATCCAGAGTTCAAATTCGAACGAGAAACACAAATTGGATGCTATCTGGGATGTAGAAACTGAAAAACAAGTCGATTGGTTGATCTGAGCTTTCCCTGAGAAGTTACAGCCAAGCGTATATCAGAATTGACAAAAGAACTCAGTTTAGCCAGGACCTGCAAATTTGAATCCAGAGCTCAAATTCAAACGAGAAACACATATTGGATGCTATCTGGAATGCTAAACCCAAAAAACAAGTCGATTGGTTGATCTGAGCTTTCCCTGAGAAGTTACAGCCAAGCGTATCTCTGTATTGAGGAAAGAACTCAATTTAGCCAGGAACTGCAAATTTGGATCGAGAGCTCAAATTCGAACGAGAAACACTAATTGGATGCTATCTGGAATGCTAAACCCGAAAAACAAGTCGATTGGTTGATCTGAGCTTTCCCTGAGAAGTTACAGCCAAGCGTATATCAGAATTGACAAAAGAACTCAGTTTAGGCAGGAACTGCAAATTTGGATCCAGAGTTCAAATTCGAACGAGAAACACAAATTGGATGCTATCTGGGATGTAGAAGCTGAAAAACAAGTCGATTGGTTGATCTGAGCTTTCCCTGAGAAGTTACAGCCAAGTGTATATCAGAATTGAGGAAAGAATTCATTTAGCCAAGAACTGCAAATTTGGATCCAGAGCTCAAATTCGAACGAGAAACACATATTGGATGGTATCTGGGATGCAGAAGCCGAAAAAGAAGTCGATTGGTTGATCTGAGCTTTCCCTGAGAAGTTACAGCCAAGGGTATATCAGAATTGACAAAAGAACTCAATTTAGCCAGGAACTGCAAATTTGGATCCAGAGCTCAAATTCGAACGAGAAACACAAATTGGATGGTATCTGGGATGTAGAAGCTGAAAAACAAGTCGATTGGTTGATCTGAGCTTTCCCAGAGAAGTTACAGCCAAGCGTATATCAGAATTGAGGAAAGAATTCAATTTAGCCAGGAACTGCAAATTTGGATCCAGAGTTCAAATTCGAACGAGAAACACAAATTGGATGCTAGCTGGGATGTAGAAGCTGAAAAACAAGTCGATTGGTTGATCTGAGCTTTCCCTGAGAAGTTACAGCCAAGCGTATATCAGAATTGAGGAAAGAATTCAATTTAGCCAAGAACTGCAAATTTGGATCCAGAGCTCAAATTCGAACGAGAAACACATATTGGATGGTATCTGGGATGCAGAAGCCGAAAAACAAGTCGATTGGTTGATCTGTGCTTTCCCTGAGAAGTTACAGCCAAGCGTATATCAGAATTGACAAAAGAACTCAGTTTAGCCAGGACCTGCAAATTTGGATCCAGAGCTCAAATTCAAACGAGAAACACATATTGGATGCTATCTGGAATGCTAAACCCAAAAAACAAGTCGATTGGTTGATCTGAGCTTTCCCTGAGAAGTTACAGCCAAGCGTATCTCTGTATTGAGGAAAGAACTCAATTTAGCCAGGAACTGCAAATTTGGATCGAGAGCTCAAATTCGAACGAGAAACACTAATTGGATGCTATCTGGAATGCTAAACCCGAAAAACAAGTCGATTGGTTGATCTGAGCTTTCCCTGAGAAGTTACAGCCAAGCGTATATCAGAATTGACAAAAGAACTCAGTTTAGCCAGGAACTGCAAATTTGGATCCAGAGTTCAAATTCGAACGAGAAACACAAATTGGATGCTATCTGGGATGTAGAAGCTGAAAAACAAGTCGATTGGTTGATCTGAGCTTTCCCTGAGAAGTTACAGCCAAGTGTATATCAGAATTGAGGAAAGAATTCATTTAGCCAAGAACTGCAAATTTGGATCCAGACTTCAAATTCGAACGAGAAACACATATTGGATGGTATCTGGGATGCAGAAGCCGAAAAAGAAGTCGATTGGTTGATCTGAGCTTTCCCTGAGAAGTTACAGCCAAGGGTATATCAGAATTGACAAAAGAACTCAATTTAGCCAGGAACTGCAAATTTGGATCCAGAGCTCAAATTCGAACGAGAAACACAAATTGGATGGTATCTGGGATGTAGAAGCTGAAAAACAAGTCGATTGGTTGATCTGAGCTTTCCCAGAGAAGTTACAGCCAAGCGTATATCAGAATTGAGGAAAGAATTCAATTTAGCCAGGAACTGCAAATTTGGATCCAGAGTTCAAATTCGAACGAGAAACACAAATTGGATGCTATCTGGGATGTAGAAACTGAAAAACAAGTCGATTGGTTGATCTGAGCTTTCCCTGAGAAGTTACAGCCAAGCGTATCTCTGTATTGAGGAAAGAACTCAATTTAGCCAGGAACTGCAAATTTGGATCGAGAGCTCAAATTCGAACGAGAAACACTAATTGGATGCTATCTGGAATGCTAAACCCGAAAAACAAGTCGATTGGTTGATCTGAGCTTTCCCTGAGAAGTTACAGCGAAGCGTATATCAGAATTGACAAAAGAACTCAGTTTAGCCAGGAACTGCAAATTTGGATCCAGAGTTCAAATTCGAACGAGAAACACAAATTGGATGCTATCTGGGATGTAGAAGCTGAAAAACAAGTCGATTGGTTGATCTGAGCTTTCCCTGAGAAGTTACAGCCAAGTGTATATCAGAATTGAGGAAAGAATTCATTTAGCCAAGAACTGCAAATTTGGATCCAGACTTCAAATTCGAACGAGAAACACATATTGGATGGTATCTGGGATGCAGAAGCCGAAAAAGAAGTCGATTGGTTGATCTGAGCTTTCCCTGAGAAGTTACATCCAAGGGTATATCAGAATTGACAAAAGAACTCAATTTAGCCAGGAACTGCAAATTTGGATCCAGAGCTCAAATTCGAACGAGAAACACAAATTGGATGGTATCTGGGATGTAGAAGCTGAAAAACAAGTCGATTGGTTGATCTGAGCTTTCCCAGAGAAGTTACAGCCAAGCGTATATCAGAATTGAGGAAAGAATTCAATTTAGCCAGGAACTGCAAATTTGGATCCAGAGTTCAAATTCGAACGAGAAACACAAATTGGATGCTATCTGGGATGTAGAAACTGAAAAACAAGTCGATTGGTTGATCTGAGCTTTCCCTGAGAAGTTACAGCCAAGCGTATATCAGAATTGACAAAAGAACTCAGTTTAGCCAGGACCTGCAAATTTGAATCCAGAGCTCAAATTCAAACGAGAAACACATATTGGATGCTATCTGGAATGCTAAACCCAAAAAACAAGTCGATTGGTTGATCTGAGCTTTCCCTGAGAAGTTACAGCCAAGCGTATCTCTGTATTGAGGAAAGAACTCAATTTAGCCAGGAACTGCAAATTTGGATCGAGAGCTCAAATTCGAACGAGAAACACTAATTGGATGCTATCTGGAATGCTAAACCCGAAAAACAAGTCGATTGGTTGATCTGAGCTTTCCCTGAGAAGTTACAGCCAAGCGTATATCAGAATTGACAAAAGAACTCAGTTTAGGCAGGAACTGCAAATTTGGATCCAGAGTTCAAATTCGAACGAGAAACACAAATTGGATGCTATCTGGGATGTAGAAGCTGAAAAACAAGTCGATTGGTTGATCTGAGCTTTCCCTGAGAAGTTACAGCCAAGTGTATATCAGAATTGAGGAAAGAATTCATTTAGCCAAGAACTGCAAATTTGGATCCAGAGCTCAAATTCGAACGAGAAACACATATTGGATGGTATCTGGGATGCAGAAGCCGAAAAAGAAGTCGATTGGTTGATCTGAGCTTTCCCTGAGAAGTTACAGCCAAGGGTATATCAGAATTGACAAAAGAACTCAATTTAGCCAGGAACTGCAAATTTGGATCCAGAGCTCAAATTCGAACGAGAAACACAAATTGGATGGTATCTGGGATGTAGAAGCTGAAAAACAAGTCGATTGGTTGATCTGAGCTTTCCCAGAGAAGTTACAGCCAAGCGTATATCAGAATTGAGGAAAGAATTCAATTTAGCCAGGAACTGCAAATTTGGATCCAGAGTTCAAATTCGAACGAGAAACACAAATTGGATGCTAGCTGGGATGTAGAAGCTGAAAAACAAGTCGATTGGTTGATCTGAGCTTTCCCTGAGAAGTTACAGCCAAGCGTATCTCTGTATTGAGGAAAGAACTCAATTTAGCCAGGAACTGCAAATTTGGATCGAGAGCTCAAATTCGAACGAGAAACACTAATTGGATGCTATCTGGAATGCTAAACCCGAAAAACAAGTCGATTGGTTGATCTGAGCTTTCCCTGAGAAGTTACAGCGAAGCGTATATCAGAATTGACAAAAGAACTCAGTTTAGCCAGGAACTGCAAATTTGGATCCAGAGTTCAAATTCGAACGAGAAACACAAATTGGATGCTATCTGGGATGTAGAAGCTGAAAAACAAGTCGATTGGTTGATCTGAGCTTTCCCTGAGAAGTTACAGCCAAGTGTATATCAGAATTGAGGAAAGAATTCATTTAGCCAAGAACTGCAAATTTGGATCCAGACTTCAAATTCGAACGAGAAACACATATTGGATGGTATCTGGGATGCAGAAGCCGAAAAAGAAGTCGATTGGTTGATCTGAGCTTTCCCTGAGAAGTTACAGCCAAGGGTATATCAGAATTGACAAAAGAACTCAATTTAGCCAGGAACTGCAAATTTGGATCCAGAGCTCAAATTCGAACGAGAAACACAAATTGGATGGTATCTGGGATGTAGAAGCTGAAAAACAAGTCGATTGGTTGATCTGAGCTTTCCCAGAGAAGTTACAGCCAAGCGTATATCAGAATTGAGGAAAGAATTCAATTTAGCCAGGAACTGCAAATTTGGATCCAGAGTTCAAATTCGAACGAGAAACACAAATTGGATGCTATCTGGGATGTAGAAACTGAAAAACAAGTCGATTGGTTGATCTGAGCTTTCCCTGAGAAGTTACAGCCAAGCGTATATCAGAATTGACAAAAGAACTCAGTTTAGCCAGGACCTGCAAATTTGAATCCAGAGCTCAAATTCAAACGAGAAACACATATTGGATGCTATCTGGAATGCTAAACCCAAAAAACAAGTCGATTGGTTGATCTGAGCTTTCCCTGAGAAGTTACAGCCAAGCGTATCTCTGTATTGAGGAAAGAACTCAATTTAGCCAGGAACTGCAAATTTGGATCGAGAGCTCAAATTCGAACGAGAAACACTAATTGGATGCTATCTGGAATGCTAAACCCGAAAAACAAGTCGATTGGTTGATCTGAGCTTTCCCTGAGAAGTTACAGCCAAGCGTATATCAGAATTGACAAAAGAACTCAGTTTAGGCAGGAACTGCAAATTTGGATCCAGAGTTCAAATTCGAACGAGAAACACAAATTGGATGCTATCTGGGATGTAGAAGCTGAAAAACAAGTCGATTGGTTGATCTGAGCTTTCCCTGAGAAGTTACAGCCAAGTGTATATCAGAATTGAGGAAAGAATTCATTTAGCCAAGAACTGCAAATTTGGATCCAGAGCTCAAATTCGAACGAGAAACACATATTGGATGGTATCTGGGATGCAGAAGCCGAAAAAGAAGTCGATTGGTTGATCTGAGCTTTCCCTGAGAAGTTACAGCCAAGGGTATATCAGAATTGACAAAAGAACTCAATTTAGCCAGGAACTGCAAATTTGGATCCAGAGCTCAAATTCGAACGAGAAACACAAATTGGATGGTATCTGGGATGTAGAAGCTGAAAAACAAGTCGATTGGTTGATCTGAGCTTTCCCAGAGAAGTTACAGCCAAGCGTATATCAGAATTGAGGAAAGAATTCAATTTAGCCAGGAACTGCAAATTTGGATCCAGAGTTCAAATTCGAACGAGAAACACAAATTGGATGCTAGCTGGGATGTAGAAGCTGAAAAACAAGTCGATTGGTTGATCTGAGCTTTCCCTGAGAAGTTACAGCCAAGCGTATATCAGAATTGAGGAAAGAATTCAATTTAGCCAAGAACTGCAAATTTGGATCCAGAGCTCAAATTCGAACGAGAAACACATATTGGATGGTATCTGGGATGCAGAAGCCGAAAAACAAGTCGATTGGTTGATCTGTGCTTTCCCTGAGAAGTTACAGCCAAGCGTATATCAGAATTGACAAAAGAACTCAGTTTAGCCAGGACCTGCAAATTTGAATCCAGAGCTCAAATTCAAACGAGAAACACATATTGGATGCTATCTGGAATGCTAAACCCAAAAAACAAGTCGATTGGTTGATCTGAGCTTTCCCTGAGAAGTTACAGCCAAGCGTATCTCTGTATTGAGGAAAGAACTCAATTTAGCCAGGAACTGCAAATTTGGATCGAGAGCTCAAATTCGAACGAGAAACACTAATTGGATGCTATCTGGAATGCTAAACCCGAAAAACAAGTCGATTGGTTGATCTGAGCTTTCCCTGAGAAGTTACAGCCAAGCGTATATCAGAATTGACAAAAGAACTCAGTTTAGCCAGGAACTGCAAATTTGGATCCAGAGTTCAAATTCGAACGAGAAACACAAATTGGATGCTATCTGGGATGTAGAAGCTGAAAAACAAGTCGATTGGTTGATCTGAGCTTTCCCTGAGAAGTTACAGCCAAGTGTATATCAGAATTGAGGAAAGAATTCATTTAGCCAAGAACTGCAAATTTGGATCCAGACTTCAAATTCGAACGAGAAACACATATTGGATGGTATCTGGGATGCAGAAGCCGAAAAAGAAGTCGATTGGTTGATCTGAGCTTTCCCTGAGAAGTTACAGCCAAGGGTATATCAGAATTGACAAAAGAACTCAATTTAGCCAGGAACTGCAAATTTGGATCCAGAGCTCAAATTCGAACGAGAAACACAAATTGGATGGTATCTGGGATGTAGAAGCTGAAAAACAAGTCGATTGGTTGATCTGAGCTTTCCCAGAGAAGTTACAGCCAAGCGTATATCAGAATTGAGGAAAGAATTCAATTTAGCCAGGAACTGCAAATTTGGATCCAGAGTTCAAATTCGAACGAGAAACACAAATTGGATGCTATCTGGGATGTAGAAGCTGAAAAACAAGTCGATTGGTTGATCTGAGCTTTCCCTGAGAAGTTACAGCCAAGCGTATATCAGAATTGAGGAAAGAATTCAATTTAGCCAAGAACTGCAAATTTGGATCCAGAGCTCAAATTCGAACGAGAAACACATATTGGATGGTATCTGGGATGCAGAAGCCGAAAAACAAGTCGATTGGTTGATCTGAGCTTTCCCTGAGAAGTTACAGCCAAGCGTATTTCAGAATTGACAAAAGAACTCAATTTAGCCAAGAACTGCAAATTTGGATCCAGAATTCAAATTCGAACGAGAAACACATATTGGATGGTATCTGGGATGCAGAAGCCGAAAAACAAGTCGATTGGTTGATCTGAGCTTTCCCTGAGAAGTTACAGCCAAGCGTATATCATTGACAAAAGAACTCAGTTTAGCCAGGAACTGCAAATTTGGATCCAGAGTTCAAATTCGAACGAGAAACACAAATTGGATGCTAGCTGGGATGTAGAAGCTGAAAAACAAGTCGATTGGTTGATCTGAGCTTTCCCTGAGAAGTTACAGCCAAGCGTATATCAGAATTGAGGAAAGAATTCAATTTAGCCAAGAACTGCAAATTTGGATCCAGAGCTCAAATTCGAACGAGAAACACATATTGGATGGTATCTGGGATGCAGAAGCCGAAAAACAAGTCGATTGGTTGATCTGTGCTTTCCCTGAGAAGTTACAGCCAAGCGTATATCAGAATTGACAAAAGAACTCAGTTTAGCCAGGACCTGCAAATTTGAATCCAGAGCTCAAATTCAAACGAGAAACACATATTGGATGCTATCTGGAATGCTAAACCCAAAAAACAAGTCGATTGGTTGATCTGAGCTTTCCCTGAGAAGTTACAGCCAAGCGTATCTCTGTATTGAGGAAAGAACTCAATTTAGCCAGGAACTGCAAATTTGGATCGAGAGCTCAAATTCGAACGAGAAACACTAATTGGATGCTATCTGGAATGCTAAACCCGAAAAACAAGTCGATTGGTTGATCTGAGCTTTCCCTGAGAAGTTACAGCCAAGCGTATATCAGAATTGACAAAAGAACTCAGTTTAGCCAGGAACTGCAAATTTGGATCCAGAGTTCAAATTCGAACGAGAAACACAAATTGGATGCTATCTGGGATGTAGAAGCTGAAAAACAAGTCGATTGGTTGATCTGAGCTTTCCCTGAGAAGTTACAGCCAAGTGTATATCAGAATTGAGGAAAGAATTCATTTAGCCAAGAACTGCAAATTTGGATCCAGACTTCAAATTCGAACGAGAAACACATATTGGATGGTATCTGGGATGCAGAAGCCGAAAAAGAAGTCGATTGGTTGATCTGAGCTTTCCCTGAGAAGTCACAGCCAAGGGTATATCATAATTGACAAAAGAACTCAATTTAGCCAGGAACTGCAAATTTGGATCCAGAGCTCAAATTCGAACGAGAAACACAAATTGGATGGTATCTGGGATGTAGAAGCTGAAAAACAAGTCGATTGGTTGATCTGAGCTTTCCCAGAGAAGTTACAGCCAAGCGTATATCAGAATTGAGGAAAGAATTCAATTTAGCCAGGAACTGCAAATTTGGATCCAGAGTTCAAATTCGAACGAGAAACACATATTGGATGGTATCTGGGATGCAGAAGCCGAAAAACAAGTCGATTGGTTGATCTGAGCTTTCCCTGAGAAGTTACAGCCAAGCGTATATCATTGACAAAAGAACTCAGTTTAGCCAGGAACTGCAAATTTGGATCCAGAGTTCAAATTCGAACGAGAAACACAAATTGGATGCTAGCTGGGATGTAGAAGCTGAAAAACAAGTCGATTGGTTGATCTGAGCTTTCCCTGAGAAGTTACAGCCAAGCGTATATCAGAATTGAGGAAAGAATTCAATTTAGCCAAGAACTGCAAATTTGGATCCAGAGCTCAAATTCGAACGAGAAACACATATTGGATGGTATCTGGGATGCAGAAGCCGAAAAACAAGTCGATTGGTTGATCTGTGCTTTCCCTGAGAAGTTACAGCCAAGCGTATATCAGAATTGACAAAAGAACTCAGTTTAGCCAGGACCTGCAAATTTGAATCCAGAGCTCAAATTCAAACGAGAAACACATATTGGATGCTATCTGGAATGCTAAACCCAAAAAACAAGTCGATTGGTTGATCTGAGCTTTCCCTGAGAAGTTACAGCCAAGCGTATCTCTGTATTGAGGAAAGAACTCAATTTAGCCAGGAACTGCAAATTTGGATCGAGAGCTCAAATTCGAACGAGAAACACTAATTGGATGCTATCTGGAATGCTAAACCCGAAAAACAAGTCGATTGGTTGATCTGAGCTTTCCCTGAGAAGTTACAGCCAAGCGTATATCAGAATTGACAAAAGAACTCAGTTTAGCCAGGAACTGCAAATTTGGATCCAGAGTTCAAATTCGAACGAGAAACACAAATTGGATGCTATCTGGGATGTAGAAGCTGAAAAACAAGTCGATTGGTTGATCTGAGCTTTCCCTGAGAAGTTACAGCCAAGTGTATATCAGAATTGAGGAAAGAATTCATTTAGCCAAGAACTGCAAATTTGGATCCAGACTTCAAATTCGAACGAGAAACACATATTGGATGGTATCTGGGATGCAGAAGCCGAAAAAGAAGTCGATTGGTTGATCTGAGCTTTCCCTGAGAAGTTACAGCCAAGGGTATATCAGAATTGACAAAAGAACTCAATTTAGCCAGGAACTGCAAATTTGGATCCAGAGCTCAAATTCGAACGAGAAACACAAATTGGATGGTATCTGGGATGTAGAAGCTGAAAAACAAGTCGATTGGTTGATCTGAGCTTTCCCTGAGAAGTTACAGCCAAGCGTATTTCAGAATTGACAAAAGAACTCAATTTAGCCAAGAACTGCAAATTTGGATCCAGAATTCAAATTCGAACGAGAAACACATATTGGATGGTATCTGGGATGCAGAAGCCGAAAAACAAGTCGATTGGTTGATCTGAGCTTTCCCTGAGAAGTTACAGCCAAGCGTATATCATTGACAAAAGAACTCAGTTTAGCCAGGAACTGCAAATTTGGATCCAGAGTTCAAATTCGAACGAGAAACACAAATTGGATGCTAGCTGGGATGTAGAAGCTGAAAAACAAGTCGATTGGTTGATCTGAGCTTTCCCTGAGAAGTTACAGCCAAGCGTATATCAGAATTGAGGAAAGAATTCAATTTAGCCAAGAACTGCAAATTTGGATCCAGAGCTCAAATTCGAACGAGAAACACATATTGGATGGTATCTGGGATGCAGAAGCCGAAAAACAAGTCGATTGGTTGATCTGTGCTTTCCCTGAGAAGTTACAGCCAAGCGTATATCAGAATTGACAAAAGAACTCATTTAGGCAGGAACTGCAAATTTGGATCCAGAGTTCAAATTCGAACGAGAAACACAAATTGGATGCTATCTGGGATGTAGAAGCTGAAAAACAAGTCGATTGGTTGATCTGAGCTTTCCCTGAGAAGTTACAGCCAAGTGTATATCAGAATTGAGGAAAGAATTCATTTAGCCAAGAACTGCAAATTTGGATCCAGAGCTCAAATTCGAACGAGAAACACATATTGGATGGTATCTGGGATGCAGAAGCCGAAAAAGAAGTCGATTGGTTGATCTGAGCTTTCCCTGAGAAGTTACAGCCAAGGGTATATCAGAATTGACAAAAGAACTCAATTTAGCCAGGAACTGCAAATTTGGATCCAGAGCTCAAATTCGAACGAGAAACACAAATTGGATGGTATCTGGGATGTAGAAGCTGAAAAACAAGTCGATTGGTTGATCTGAGCTTTCCCAGAGAAGTTACAGCCAAGCGTATATCAGAATTGAGGAAAGAATTCAATTTAGCCAGGAACTGCAAATTTGGATCCAGAGTTCAAATTCGAACGAGAAACACAAATTGGATGCTAGCTGGGATGTAGAAACTGAAAAACAAGTCGATTGGTTGATCTGAGCTTTCCCTGAGAAGTTACAGCCAAGCGTATATCAGAATTGACAAAAGAACTCAGTTTAGCCAGGACCTGCAAATTTGGATCCAGAGCTCAAATTTGAACGAGAAACACATATTGGATGGTATCTGGGATGCAGAAGCCGAAAAACAAGTCGATTGGTTGATCTGAGCTTTCCCTGAGAAGTTACAGCCAAGTGTATATCAGAATTGAGGAAAGAACTCAATTTAGCCAGGAACTGCAAATTTGGATCGAGAGCTCAAATTCGAACGAGAAACACAAATTGGATGGTATCTGGGATGTAGAAGCTGAAAAACAAGTCGATTGGTTGATCTGAGCTTTCCCAGAGAAGTTACAGCCAAGCGTATATCAGAATTGAGGAAAGAATTCAATTTAGCCAAGAACTGCAAATTTGGATCCAGAGTTCAAATTCGAACGAGAAACACAAATTGGATGCTATCTGGGATGTAGAAGCTGAAAAACAAGTCGATTGGTTGATCTGAGCTTTCCCTGAGAAGTTACAGCCAAGCGTATATCAGAATTGAGGAAAGAATTCAATTTAGCCAAGAACTGCAAATTTGGATCCAGAGCTCAAATTCGAACGAGAAACACATATTGGATGGTATCTGGGATGCAGAAGCCGAAAAACAAGTCGATTGGTTGATCTGAGCTTTCCCTGAGAAGTTACAGCCAAGCGTATTTCAGAATTGACAAAAGAACTCAATTTAGCCAAGAACTGCAAATTTGGATCCAGAATTCAAATTCGAACGAGAAACACATATTGGATGGTATCTGGGATGCAGAAGCCGAAAAACAAGTCGATTGGTTGATCTGAGCTTTCCCTGAGAAGTTACAGCCAAGCGTATATCATTGACAAAAGAACTCAGTTTAGCCAGGAACTGCAAATTTGGATCCAGAGTTCAAATTCGAACGAGAAACACAAATTGGATGCTAGCTGGGATGTAGAAGCTGAAAAACAAGTCGATTGGTTGATCTGAGCTTTCCCTGAGAAGTTACAGCCAAGCGTATATCAGAATTGAGGAAAGAATTCAATTTAGCCAAGAACTGCAAATTTGGATCCAGAGCTCAAATTCGAACGAGAAACACATATTGGATGGTATCTGGGATGCAGAAGCCGAAAAACAAGTCGATTGGTTGATCTGTGCTTTCCCTGAGAAGTTACAGCCAAGCGTATATCAGAATTGACAAAAGAACTCAGTTTAGCCAGGACCTGCAAATTTGAATCCAGAGCTCAAATTCAAACGAGAAACACATATTGGATGCTATCTGGAATGCTAAACCCAAAAAACAAGTCGATTGGTTGATCTGAGCTTTCCCTGAGAAGTTACAGCCAAGCGTATCTCTGTATTGAGGAAAGAACTCAATTTAGCCAGGAACTGCAAATTTGGATCGAGAGCTCAAATTCGAACGAGAAACACTAATTGGATGCTATCTGGAATGCTAAACCCGAAAAACAAGTCGATTGGTTGATCTGAGCTTTCCCTGAGAAGTTACAGCCAAGCGTATATCAGAATTGACAAAAGAACTCAGTTTAGCCAGGAACTGCAAATTTGGATCCAGAGTTCAAATTCGAACGAGAAACACAAATTGGATGCTATCTGGGATGTAGAAGCTGAAAAACAAGTCGATTGGTTGATCTGAGCTTTCCCTGAGAAGTTACAGCCAAGTGTATATCAGAATTGAGGAAAGAATTCATTTAGCCAAGAACTGCAAATTTGGATCCAGACTTCAAATTCGAACGAGAAACACATATTGGATGGTATCTGGGATGCAGAAGCCGAAAAAGAAGTCGATTGGTTGATCTGAGCTTTCCCTGAGAAGTCACAGCCAAGGGTATATCAGAATTGACAAAAGAACTCAATTTAGCCAGGAACTGCAAATTTGGATCCAGAGCTCAAATTCGAACGAGAAACACAAATTGGATGGTATCTGGGATGTAGAAGCTGAAAAACAAGTCGATTGGTTGATCTGAGCTTTCCCAGAGAAGTTACAGCCAAGCGTATATCAGAATTGAGGAAAGAATTCAATTTAGCCAGGAACTGCAAATTTGGATCCAGAGTTCAAATTCGAACGAGAAACACAAATTGGATGCTATCTGGGATGTAGAAACTGAAAAACAAGTCGATTGGTTGATCTGAGCTTTCCCTGAGAAGTTACAGCCAAGCGTATATCAGAATTGACAAAAGAACTCAGTTTAGCCAGGACCTGCAAATTTGAATCCAGAGCTCAAATTCAAACGAGAAACACATATTGGATGCTATCTGGAATGCTAAACCCAAAAAACAAGTCGATTGGTTGATCTGAGCTTTCCCTGAGAAGTTACAGCCAAGCGTATCTCTGTATTGAGGAAAGAACTCAATTTAGCCAGGAACTGCAAATTTGGATCGAGAGCTCAAATTCGAACGAGAAACACTAATTGGATGCTATCTGGAATGCTAAACCCGAAAAACAAGTCGATTGGTTGATCTGAGCTTTCCCTGAGAAGTTACAGCCAAGCGTATATCAGAATTGACAAAAGAACTCATTTAGGCAGGAACTGCAAATTTGGATCCAGAGTTCAAATTCGAACGAGAAACACAAATTGGATGCTATCTGGGATGTAGAAGCTGAAAAACAAGTCGATTGGTTGATCTGAGCTTTCCCTGAGAAGTTACAGCCAAGTGTATATCAGAATTGAGGAAAGAATTCATTTAGCCAAGAACTGCAAATTTGGATCCAGAGCTCAAATTCGAACGAGAAACACATATTGGATGGTATCTGGGATGCAGAAGCCGAAAAAGAAGTCGATTGGTTGATCTGAGCTTTCCCTGAGAAGTTACAGCCAAGGGTATATCAGAATTGACAAAAGAACTCAATTTAGCCAGGAACTGCAAATTTGGATCCAGAGCTCAAATTCGAACGAGAAACACAAATTGGATGGTATCTGGGATGTAGAAGCTGAAAAACAAGTCGATTGGTTGATCTGAGCTTTCCCAGAGAAGTTACAGCCAAGCGTATATCAGAATTGAGGAAAGAATTCAATTTAGCCAGGAACTGCAAATTTGGATCCAGAGTTCAAATTCGAACGAGAAACACAAATTGGATGCTAGCTGGGATGTAGAAGCTGAAAAACAAGTCGATTGGTTGATCTGAGCTTTCCCTGAGAAGTTACAGCCAAGCGTATATCAGAATTGAGGAAAGAATTCAATTTAGCCAAGAACTGCAAATTTGGATCCAGAGCTCAAATTCGAACGAGAAACACATATTGGATGGTATCTGGGATGCAGAAGCCGAAAAACAAGTCGATTGGTTGATCTGTGCTTTCCCTGAGAAGTTACAGCCAAGCGTATATCAGAATTGACAAAAGAACTCAGTTTAGCCAGGACCTGCAAATTTGAATCCAGAGCTCAAATTCAAACTAGAAACACATATTGGATGCTATCTGGAATGCTAAACCCAAAAAACAAGTCGATTGGTTGATCTGAGCTTTCCCTGAGAAGTTACAGCCAAGCGTATCTCTGTATTGAGGAAAGAACTCAATTTAGCCAGGAACTGCAAATTTGGATCGAGAGCTCAAATTCGAACGAGAAACACTAATTGGATGCTATCTGGAATGCTAAACCCGAAAAACAAGTCGATTGGTTGATCTGAGCTTTCCCTGAGAAGTTACAGCCAAGCGTATATCAGAATTGACAAAAGAACTCAGTTTAGCCAGGAACTGCAAATTTGGATCCAGAGTTCAAATTCGAACGAGAAACACAAATTGGATGCTATCTGGGATGTAGAAGCTGAAAAACAAGTCGATTGGTTGATCTGAGCTTTCCCTGAGAAGTTACAGCCAAGTGTATATCAGAATTGAGGAAAGAATTCATTTAGCCAAGAACTGCAAATTTGGATCCAGACTTCAAATTCGAACGAGAAACACATATTGGATGGTATCTGGGATGCAGAAGCCGAAAAAGAAGTCGATTGGTTGATCTGAGCTTTCCCTGAGAAGTTACAGCCAAGGGTATATCAGAATTGACAAAAGAACTCAATTTAGCCAGGAACTGCAAATTTGGATCCAGAGCTCAAATTCGAACGAGAAACACAAATTGGATGGTATCTGGGATGTAGAAGCTGAAAAACAAGTCGATTGGTTGATCTGAGCTTTCCCAGAGAAGTTACAGCCAAGCGTATATCAGAATTGAGGAAAGAATTCAATTTAGCCAGGAACTGCAAATTTGGATCCAGAGTTCAAATTCGAACGAGAAACACAAATTGGATGCTATCTGGGATGTAGAAACTGAAAAACAAGTCGATTGGTTGATCTGAGCTTTCCCTGAGAAGTTACAGCCAAGCGTATATCAGAATTGACAAAAGAACTCAGTTTAGCCAGGACCTGCAAATTTGAATCCAGAGCTCAAATTCAAACGAGAAACACATATTGGATGCTATCTGGAATGCTAAACCCAAAAAACAAGTCGATTGGTTGATCTGAGCTTTCCCTGAGAAGTTACAGCCAAGCGTATCTCTGTATTGAGGAAAGAACTCAATTTAGCCAGGAACTGCAAATTTGGATCGAGAGCTCAAATTCGAACGAGAAACACTAATTGGATGCTATCTGGAATGCTAAACCCGAAAAACAAGTCGATTGGTTGATCTGAGCTTTCCCTGAGAAGTTACAGCCAAGCGTATATCAGAATTGACAAAAGAACTCAGTTTAGGCAGGAACTGCAAATTTGGATCCAGAGTTCAAATTCGAACGAGAAACACAAATTGGATGCTATCTGGGATGTAGAAGCTGAAAAACAAGTCGATTGGTTGATCTGAGCTTTCCCTGAGAAGTTACAGCCAAGTGTATATCAGAATTGAGGAAAGAATTCATTTAGCCAAGAACTGCAAATTTGGATCGAGAGCTCAAATTCGAACGAGAAACACATATTGGATGGTATCTGGGATGCAGAAGCCGAAAAAGAAGTCGATTGGTTGATCTGAGCTTTCCCTGAGAAGTTACAGCCAAGGGTATATCAGAATTGACAAAAGAACTCAATTTAGCCAGGAACTGCAAATTTGGATCCAGAGCTCAAATTCGAACGAGAAACACAAATTGGATGGTATCTGGGATGTAGAAGCTGAAAAACAAGTCGATTGGTTGATCTGAGCTTTCCCAGAGAAGTTACAGCCAAGCGTATATCAGAATTGAGGAAAGAATTCAATTTAGCCAGGAACTGCAAATTTGGATCCAGAGTTCAAATTCGAACGAGAAACACAAATTGGATGCTATCTGGGATGTAGAAGCTGAAAAACAAGTCGATTGGTTGATCTGAGCTTTCCCTGAGAAGTTACAGCCAAGCGTATATCAGAATTGAGGAAAGAATTCATTTAGCCAAGAACTGCAAATTTGGATCCAGAGCTCAAATTCGAACGAGAAACACATATTGGATGGTATCTGGGATGCAGAAGCCGAAAAAGAAGTCGATTGGTTGATCTGAGCTTTCCCTGAGAAGTTACAGCCAAGCGTATATCAGAATTGAGGAAAGAATTCAATTTAGCCAGGAACTGCAAATTTGGATCCAGAGTTCAAATTCGAACGAGAAACACAAATTGGATGCTAGCTGGGATGTAGAAGCTGAAAAACAAGTCGATTGGTTGATCTGAGCTTTCCCGGAGAAGTTACAGCCAAGTGTATATCAGAATTGAGGAAAGAATTCATTTAGCCAAGAACTGCAAATTTGGATCCAGAGCTCAAATTCGAACGAGAAACACATATTGGATGGTATCTGGGATGCAGAAGCCGAAAAACAAGTCGATTGGTTGATCTGAGCTTTCCCTGAGAAGTTACAGCCAAGCGTATATCAGAATTGACAAAAGAACTCAATTTAGCCAAGAACTGCAAATTTGGATCGAGAGCTCAAATTCGAACGAGAAACACATATTGGATGCTATCTGGAATGCTAAACCCGAAAAACAAGTCGATTGGTTGATCTGAGCTTTCCCTGAGAAGTTACAGCCAAGCGTATATCAGAATTGACAAAAGAACTCAGTTTAGCCAGGAACTGCAAATTTGGATCCAGTTCAAATTCGAACGAGAAACACAAATTGGATGCTATCTGGGATGTAGAAGCTGAAAAACAAGTCGATTGGTTGATCTGAGCTTTCCCTGAGAAGTTACAGCCAAGTGTATATCAGAATTGAGGAAAGAATTCATTTAGCCAAGAACTGCAAATTTGGATCCAGAGCTCAAATTCGAACGAGAAACACATATTGGATGGTATCTGGGATGCAGAAGCCGAAAAAGAAGTCGATTGGTTGATCTGAGCTTTCCCTGAGAAGTTACAGCCAAGGGTATATCAGAATTGACAAAAGAACTCAATTTAGCCAGGAACTGCAAATTTGGATCCAGAGCTCAAATTCGAACGAGAAACACAAATTGGATGGTATCTGGGATGTAGAAGCTGAAAAACAAGTCGATTGGTTGATCTGAGCTTTCCCAGAGAAGTTACAGCCAAGCGTATATCAGAATTGAGGAAAGAATTCAATTTAGCCAGGAACTGCAAATTTGGATCCAGAGCTCAAATTCGAACGAGAAACACATATTGGATGGTATCTGGGATGTAGAAGCTGAAAAACAAGTCGATTGGTTGATCTGAGCTTTCCCTGAGAAGTTACAGCCAAGTGTATATCAGAATTGAGGAAAGAATTCATTTAGCCAAGAACTGCAAATTTGGATCCAGAGCTCAAATTCGAACGAGAAACACATATTGGATGGTATCTGGGATGCAGAAGCCGAAAAACAAGTCGATTGGTTGATCTGAGCTTTCCCTGAGAAGTTACAGCCAAGCGTATATCAGAATTGACAAAAGAACTCAATTTAGCCAAGAACTGTAAATTTGGATCCAGAATTCAAATTCGAACGAGAAACACATATTGGATGGTATCTGGGATGCAGAAGCCGAAAAACAAGTCGATTGGTTGATCTGAGCTTTCCCTGAGAAGTTACACCCAAGCGTATATCAGAATTGACAAAAGAACTCAGTTTAGCCAGGAACTGCAAATTTGGATCCAGAGTTCAAATTCGAACGAGAAACACAAATTGGATGCTATCTGGGATGTAGAAGCTGAAAAACAAGTCGATTGGTTGATCTGAGCTTTCCCTGAGAAGTTACAGCCAAGTGTATATCAGAATTGAGGAAAGAATTCATTTAGCCAAGAACTGCAAATTTGGATCCAGAGCTCAAATTCGAACGAGAAACACATATTGGATGGTATCTGGGATGCAGAAGCCGAAAAAGAAGTCGATTGGTTGATCTGAGCTTTCCCTGAGAAGTTACAGCCAAGGGTATATCAGAATTGACAAAAGAACTCAATTTAGCCAGGAACTGCAAATTTGGATCCAGAGCTCAAATTCGAACGAGAAACACAAATTGGATGGTATCTGGGATGTAGAAGCTGAAAAACAAGTCGATTGGTTGATCTGAGCTTTCCCAGAGAAGTTACAGCCAAGCGTATATCAGAATTGAGGAAAGAATTCAATTTAGCCAGGAACTGCAAATTTGGATCCAGAGTTCAAATTCGAACGAGAAACACAAATTGGATGCTATCTGGGATGTAGAAGCTGAAAAACAAGTCGATTGGTTGATCTGAGCTTTCCCTGAGAAGTTACAGCCAAGTGTATATCAGAATTGAGGAAAGAATTCATTTAGCCAAGAACTGCAAATTTGGATCCAGAGCTCAAATTCGAACGAGAAACACATATTGGATGGTATCTGGGATGCAGAAGCCGAAAAAGAAGTCGATTGGTTGATCTGAGCTTTCCCTGAGAAGTTACAGCCAAGGGTATATCAGAATTGACAAAAGAACTCAATTTAGCCAGGAACTGCAAATTTGGATCCAGAGCTCAAATTCGAACGAGAAACACAAATTGGATGGTATCTGGGATGTAGAAGCTGAAAAACAAGTCGATTGGTTGATCTGAGCTTTCCCAGAGAAGTTACAGCCAAGCGTATATCAGAATTGAGGAAAGAATTCAATTTAGCCAGGAACTGCAAATTTGGATCCAGAGCTCAAATTCGAACGAGAAACACATATTGGATGGTATCTGGGATGTAGAAGCTGAAAAACAAGTCGATTGGTTGATCTGAGCTTTCCCTGAGAAGTTACAGCCAAGTGTATATCAGAATTGAGGAAAGAATTCATTTAGCCAAGAACTGCAAATTTGGATCCAGAGCTCAAATTCGAACGAGAAACACATATTGGATGGTATCTGGGATGCAGAAGCCGAAAAACAAGTCGATTGGTTGATCTGAGCTTTCCCTGAGAAGTTACAGCCAAGCGTATATCAGAATTGACAAAAGAACTCAATTTAGCCAAGAACTGTAAATTTGGATCCAGAATTCAAATTCGAACGAGAAACACATATTGGATGGTATCTGGGATGCAGAAGCCGAAAAACAAGTCGATTGGTTGATCTGAGCTTTCCCTGAGAAGTTACAGCCAAGCGTATATCAGAATTGACAAAAGAACTCAGTTTAGCCAGGAACTGCAAATTTGGATCCAGAGTTCAAATTCGAACGTGAAACACAAATTGGATGCTATCTGGGATGTAGAAGCTGAAAAACAAGTCGATTGGTTGATCTGAGCTTTCCCTGAGAAGTTACAGCCAAGTGTATATCAGAATTGAGGAAAGAATTCATTTAGCCAAGAACTGCAAATTTGGATCCAGAGCTCAAATTCGAACGAGAAACACATATTGGATGGTATCTGGGATGCAGAAGCCGAAAAAGAAGTCGATTGGTTGATCTGAGCTTTCCCTGAGAAGTTACAGCCAAGGGTATATCAGAATTGACAAAAGAACTCAATTTAGCCAGGAACTGCAAATTTGGATCCAGAGCTCAAATTCGAACGAGAAACACAAATTGGATGGTATCTGGGATGTAGAAGCTGAAAAACAAGTCGATTGGTTGATCTGAGCTTTCCCAGAGAAGTTACAGCCAAGCGTATATCAGAATTGAGGAAAGAATTCAATTTAGCCAGGAACTGCAAATTTGGATCCAGAGTTCAAATTCGAACGAGAAACACAAATTGGATGCTATCTGGGATGTAGAAGCTGAAAAACAAGTCGATTGGTTGATCTGAGCTTTCCCTGAGAAGAAGTTACAGCCAAGTGTATATCAGAATTGAGGAAAGAATTCATTTAGCCAAGAACTGCAAATTTGGATCCAGAGCTCAAATTCGAACGAGAAACACATATTGGATGGTATCTGGGATGCAGAAGCCGAAAAAGAAGTCGATTGGTTGATCTGAGCTTTCCCTGAGAAGTTACAGCCAAGGGTATATCAGAATTGACAAAAGAACTCAATTTAGCCAGGAACTGCAAATTTGGATCCAGAGCTCAAATTCGAACGAGAAACACAAATTGGATGGTATCTGGGATGTAGAAGCTGAAAAACAAGTCGATTGGTTGATCTGAGCTTTCCCAGAGAAGTTACAGCCAAGCGTATATCAGAATTGAGGAAAGAATTCAATTTAGCCAGGAACTGCAAATTTGGATCCAGAGCTCAAATTCGAACGAGAAACACATATTGGATGGTATCTGGGATGTAGAAGCTGAAAAACAAGTCGATTGGTTGATCTGAGCTTTCCCTGAGAAGTTACAGCCAAGTGTATATCAGAATTGAGGAAAGAATTCATTTAGCCAAGAACTGCAAATTTGGATCCAGAGCTCAAATTCGAACGAGAAACACATATTGGATGGTATCTGGGATGCAGAAGCCGAAAAACAAGTCGATTGGTTGATCTGAGCTTTCCCTGAGAAGTTACAGCCAAGCGTATATCAGAATTGACAAAAGAACTCAATTTAGCCAAGAACTGTAAATTTGGATCCAGAATTCAAATTCGAACGAGAAACACATATTGGATGGTATCTGGGATGCAGAAGCCGAAAAACAAGTCGATTGGTTGATCTGAGCTTTCCCTGAGAAGTTACAGCCAAGCGTATATCAGAATTGACAAAAGAACTCAGTTTAGCCAGGAACTGCAAATTTGGATCCAGAGTTCAAATTCGAACGAGAAACACAAATTGGATGCTATCTGGGATGTAGAAGCTGAAAAACAAGTCGATTGGTTGATCTGAGCTTTCCCTGAGAAGTTACAGCCAAGTGTATATCAGAATTGAGGAAAGAATTCATTTAGCCAAGAACTGCAAATTTGGATCCAGAGCTCAAATTCGAACGAGAAACACAAATTGGATGGTATCTGGGATGTAGAAGCTGAAAAACAAGTCGATTGGTTGATCTGAGCTTTCCCAGAGAAGTTACAGCCAAGCGTATATCAGAATTGAGGAAAGAATTCAATTTAGCCAGGAACTGCAAATTTGGATCCAGAGCTCAAATTCGAACGAGAAACACATATTGGATGGTATCTGGGATGTAGAAGCTGAAAAACAAGTCGATTGGTTGATCTGAGCTTTCCCTGAGAAGTTACAGCCAAGTGTATATCAGAATTGAGGAAAGAATTCATTTAGCCAAGAACTGCAAATTTGGATCCAGAGCTCAAATTCGAACGAGAAACACATATTGGATGGTATCTGGGATGCAGAAGCCGAAAAACAAGTCGATTGGTTGATCTGAGCTTTCCCTGAGAAGTTACAGCCAAGCGTATATCAGAATTGACAAAAGAACTCAATTTAGCCAAGAACTGTAAATTTGGATCCAGAATTCAAATTCGAACGAGAAACACATATTGGATGGTATCTGGGATGCAGAAGCCGAAAAACAAGTCGATTGGTTGATCTGAGCTTTCCCTGAGAAGTTACACCCAAGCGTATATCAGAATTGACAAAAGAACTCAGTTTAGCCAGGAACTGCAAATTTGGATCCAGAGTTCAAATTCGAACGAGAAACACAAATTGGATGCTATCTGGGATGTAGAAGCTGAAAAACAAGTCGATTGGTTGATCTGAGCTTTCCCTGAGAAGTTACAGCCAAGTGTATATCAGAATTGAGGAAAGAATTCATTTAGCCAAGAACTGCAAATTTGGATCCAGAGCTCAAATTCGAACGAGAAACACATATTGGATGGTATCTGGGATGCAGAAGCCGAAAAAGAAGTCGATTGGTTGATCTGAGCTTTCCCTGAGAAGTTACAGCCAAGGGTATATCAGAATTGACAAAAGAACTCAATTTAGCCAGGAACTGCAAATTTGGATCCAGAGCTCAAATTCGAACGAGAAACACAAATTGGATGGTATCTGGGATGTAGAAGCTGAAAAACAAGTCGATTGGTTGATCTGAGCTTTCCCAGAGAAGTTACAGCCAAGCGTATATCAGAATTGAGGAAAGAATTCAATTTAGCCAGGAACTGCAAATTTGGATCCAGAGTTCAAATTCGAACGAGAAACACAAATTGGATGCTATCTGGGATGTAGAAGCTGAAAAACAAGTCGATTGGTTGATCTGAGCTTTCCCTGAGAAGTTACAGCCAAGTGTATATCAGAATTGAGGAAAGAATTCATTTAGCCAAGAACTGCAAATTTGGATCCAGAGCTCAAATTCGAACGAGAAACACATATTGGATGGTATCTGGGATGCAGAAGCCGAAAAAGAAGTCGATTGGTTGATCTGAGCTTTCCCTGAGAAGTTACAGCCAAGGGTATATCAGAATTGACAAAAGAACTCAATTTAGCCAGGAACTGCAAATTTGGATCCAGAGCTCAAATTCGAACGAGAAACACAAATTGGATGGTATCTGGGATGTAGAAGCTGAAAAACAAGTCGATTGGTTGATCTGAGCTTTCCCAGAGAAGTTACAGCCAAGCGTATATCAGAATTGAGGAAAGAATTCAATTTAGCCAGGAACTGCAAATTTGGATCCAGAGCTCAAATTCGAACGAGAAACACATATTGGATGGTATCTGGGATGTAGAAGCTGAAAAACAAGTCGATTGGTTGATCTGAGCTTTCCCTGAGAAGTTACAGCCAAGTGTATATCAGAATTGAGGAAAGAATTCATTTAGCCAAGAACTGCAAATTTGGATCCAGAGCTCAAATTCGAACGAGAAACACATATTGGATGGTATCTGGGATGCAGAAGCCGAAAAACAAGTCGATTGGTTGATCTGAGCTTTCCCTGAGAAGTTACAGCCAAGCGTATATCAGAATTGACAAAAGAACTCAATTTAGCCAAGAACTGTAAATTTGGATCCAGAATTCAAATTCGAACGAGAAACACATATTGGATGGTATCTGGGATGCAGAAGCCGAAAAACAAGTCGATTGGTTGATCTGAGCTTTCCCTGAGAAGTTACAGCCAAGCGTATATCAGAATTGACAAAAGAACTCAGTTTAGCCAGGAACTGCAAATTTGGATCCAGAGTTCAAATTCGAACGAGAAACACAAATTGGATGCTATCTGGGATGTAGAAGCTGAAAAACAAGTCGATTGGTTGATCTGAGCTTTCCCTGAGAAGTTACAGCCAAGTGTATATCAGAATTGAGGAAAGAATTCATTTAGCCAAGAACTGCAAATTTGGATCCAGAGCTCAAATTCGAACGAGAAACACATATTGGATGGTATCTGGGATGCAGAAGCCGAAAAAGAAGTCGATTGGTTGATCTGAGCTTTCCCTGAGAAGTTACAGCCAAGGGTATATCAGAATTGACAAAAGAACTCAATTTAGCCAGGAACTGCAAATTTGGATCCAGAGCTCAAATTCGAACGAGAAACACAAATTGGATGGTATCTGGGATGTAGAAGCTGAAAAACAAGTCGATTGGTTGATCTGAGCTTTCCCAGAGAAGTTACAGCCAAGCGTATATCAGAATTGAGGAAAGAATTCAATTTAGCCAGGAACTGCAAATTTGGATCCAGAGCTCAAATTCGAACGAGAAACACATATTGGATGGTATCTGGGATGTAGAAGCTGAAAAACAAGTCGATTGGTTGATCTGAGCTTTCCCTGAGAAGTTACAGCCAAGTGTATATCAGAATTGAGGAAAGAATTCATTTAGCCAAGAACTGCAAATTTGGATCCAGAGCTCAAATTCGAACGAGAAACACATATTGGATGGTATCTGGGATGCAGAAGCCGAAAAACAAGTCGATTGGTTGATCTGAGCTTTCCCTGAGAAGTTACAGCCAAGCGTATATCAGAATTGACAAAAGAACTCAATTTAGCCAAGAACTGTAAATTTGGATCCAGAATTCAAATTCGAACGAGAAACACATATTGGATGGTATCTGGGATGCAGAAGCCGAAAAACAAGTCGATTGGTTGATCTGAGCTTTCCCTGAGAAGTTACAGCCAAGCGTATATCAGAATTGACAAAAGAACTCAGTTTAGCCAGGAACTGCAAATTTGGATCCAGAGTTCAAATTCGAACGTGAAACACAAATTGGATGCTATCTGGGATGTAGAAGCTGAAAAACAAGTCGATTGGTTGATCTGAGCTTTCCCTGAGAAGTTACAGCCAAGTGTATATCAGAATTGAGGAAAGAATTCATTTAGCCAAGAACTGCAAATTTGGATCCAGAGCTCAAATTCGAACGAGAAACACATATTGGATGGTATCTGGGATGCAGAAGCCGAAAAAGAAGTCGATTGGTTGATCTGAGCTTTCCCTGAGAAGTTACAGCCAAGGGTATATCAGAATTGACAAAAGAACTCAATTTAGCCAGGAACTGCAAATTTGGATCCAGAGCTCAAATTCGAACGAGAAACACAAATTGGATGGTATCTGGGATGTAGAAGCTGAAAAACAAGTCGATTGGTTGATCTGAGCTTTCCCAGAGAAGTTACAGCCAAGCGTATATCAGAATTGAGGAAAGAATTCAATTTAGCCAGGAACTGCAAATTTGGATCCAGAGCTCAAATTCGAACGAGAAACACATATTGGATGGTATCTGGGATGTAGAAGCTGAAAAACAAGTCGATTGGTTGATCTGAGCTTTCCCTGAGAAGTTACAGCCAAGTGTATATCAGAATTGAGGAAAGAATTCATTTAGCCAAGAACTGCAAATTTGGATCCAGAGCTCAAATTCGAACGAGAAACACATATTGGATGGTATCTGGGATGCAGAAGCCGAAAACAAGTCGATTGGTTGATCTGAGCTTTCCCTGAGAAGTTACAGCCAAGCGTATATCAGAATTGACAAAAGAACTCAATTTAGCCAAGAACTGTAAATTTGGATCCAGAATTCAAATTCGAACGAGAAACACATATTGGATGGTATCTGGGATGCAGAAGCCGAAAAACAAGTCGATTGGTTGATCTGAGCTTTCCCTGAGAAGTTACAGCCAAGTGTATATCAGAATTGAGGAAAGAATTCATTTAGCCAAGAACTGCAAATTTGGATCCAGAGCTCAAATTCGAACGAGAAACACATATTGGATGGTATCTGGGATGCAGAAGCCAAAAAACAAGTCGATTGGTTGATCTGAGCTTTCCCTGAGAAGTTACAGCCAAGCGTATATCAGATTTGAGGAAAGAATTCAATTTAGCCAGGAACTGCAAATTTGGATCCAGAGTTCAAATTCGAACGAGAAACACAAATTGGATGCTATCTGGGATGTAGAAGCTGAAAAACAAGTCGATTGGTTGATCTGAGCTTTCCCGGAGAAGTTACAGCCAAGCGTATATCAGAATTGAGGAAAGAATTCATTTAGCCAAGAACTGCAAATTTGGATCGAGAGCTCAAATTCGAACGAGAAACACAAATTGGATGGTATCTGGGATGTAGAAGCTGAAAAACAAGTCGATTGGTTGATCTGAGCTTTCCCAGAGAAGTTACAGCCAAGCGTATATCAGAATTGAGGAAAGAATTCAATTTAGCCAAGAACTGCAAATTTGGATCCAGAGTTCAAATTCGAACGAGAAACACAAATTGGATGCTATCTGGGATGTAGAAGCTGAAAAACAAGTCGATTGGTTGATCTGAGCTTTCCCTGAGAAGTTACAGCCAAGCGTATATCAGAATTGAGGAAAGAATTCAATTTAGCCAAGAACTGCAAATTTGGATCCAGAGCTCAAATTCGAACGAGAAACACATATTGGATGGTATCTGGGATGCAGAAGCCGAAAAACAAGTCGATTGGTTGATCTGAGCTTTCCCTGAGAAGTTACAGCCAAGCGTATTTCAGAATTGACAAAAGAACTCAATTTAGCCAAGAACTGTAAATTTGGATCCAGAATTCAAATTCGAACGAGAAACACATATTGGATGGTATCTGGGATGCAGAAGCCGAAAAACAAGTCGATTGGTTGATCTGAGCTTTCCCTGAGAAGTTACAGCCAAGCGTATATCATTGACAAAAGAACTCAGTTTAGCCAGGAACTGCAAATTTGGATCCAGAGTTCAAATTCGAACGAGAAACACAAATTGGATGCTAGCTGGGATGTAGAAGCTGAAAAACAAGTCGATTGGTTGATCTGAGCTTTCCCAGAGAAGTTACAGCCAAGCGTATATCAGAATTGAGGAAAGAATTCAATTTAGCCAAGAACTGCAAATTTGGATCCAGAGCTCAAATTCGAACGAGAAACACATATTGGATGGTATCTGGGATGCAGAAGCCGAAAAACAAGTCGATTGGTTGATCTGTGCTTTCCCTGAGAAGTTACAGCCAAGCGTATATCAGAATTGACAAAAGAACTCAGTTTAGCCAGGACCTGCAAATTTGAATCCAGAGCTCAAATTCAAACGAGAAACACATATTGGATGCTATCTGGAATGCTAAACCCAAAAAACAAGTCGATTGGTTGATCTGAGCTTTCCCTGAGAAGTTACAGCCAAGCGTATCTCTGTATTGAGGAAAGAACTCAATTTAGCCAGGAACTGCAAATTTGGATCGAGAGCTCAAATTCGAACGAGAAACACTAATTGGATGCTATCTGGAATGCTAAACCCGAAAAACAAGTCGATTGGTTGATCTGAGCTTTCCCTGAGAAGTTACAGCCAAGCGTATATCAGAATTGACAAAAGAACTCAGTTTAGCCAGGAACTGCAAATTTGGATCCAGAGTTCAAATTCGAACGAGAAACACAAATTGGATGCTATCTGGGATGTAGAAGCTGAAAAACAAGTCGATTGGTTGATCTGAGCTTTCCCTGAGAAGTTACAGCCAAGTGTATATCAGAATTGAGGAAAGAATTCATTTAGCCAAGAACTGCAAATTTGGATCCAGAGCTCAAATTCGAACGAGAAACACATATTGGATGGTATCTGGGATGCAGAAGCCGAAAAAGAAGTCGATTGGTTGATCTGAGCTTTCCCTGAGAAGTTACAGCCAAGGGTATATCAGAATTGACAAAAGAACTCAATTTAGCCAGGAACTGCAAATTTGGATCCAGAGCTCAAATTCGAACGAGAAACACAAATTGGATGGTATCTGGGATGTAGAAGCTGAAAAACAAGTCGATTGGTTGATCTGAGCTTTCCCAGAGAAGTTACAGCCAAGCGTATATCAGAATTGAGGAAAGAATTCAATTTAGCCAGGAACTGCAAATTTGGATCCAGAGCTCAAATTCGAACGAGAAACACATATTGGATGGTATCTGGGATGTAGAAGCTGAAAAACAAGTCGATTGGTTGATCTGAGCTTTCCCTGAGAAGTTACAGCCAAGTGTATATCAGAATTGAGGAAAGAATTCATTTAGCCAAGAACTGCAAATTTGGATCCAGAGCTCAAATTCGAACGAGAAACACATTTTGGATGGTATCTGGGATGCAGAAGCCGAAAAACAAGTCGATTGGTTGATCTGAGCTTTCCCTGAGAAGTTACAGCCAAGCGTATATCAGAATTGACAAAAGAACTCAATTTAGCCAAGAACTGTAAATTTGGATCCAGAATTCAAATTCGAACGAGAAACACATATTGGATGGTATCTGGGATGCAGAAGCCGAAAAACAAGTCGATTGGTTGATCTGAGCTTTCCCTGAGAAGTTACAGCCAAGTGTATATCAGAATTGAGGAAAGAATTCATTTAGCCAAGAACTGCAAATTTGGATCGAGAGCTCAAATTCGAACGAGAAACACAAATTGGATGGTATCTGGGATGTAGAAGCTGAAAAACAAGTCGATTGGTTGATCTGAGCTTTCCCAGAGAAGTTACAGCCAAGCGTATATCAGAATTGAGGAAAGAATTCAATTTAGCCAAGAACTGCAAATTTGGATCCAGAGTTCAAATTCGAACGAGAAACACAAATTGGTTGCTATCTGGGATGTAGAAGCCGAAAAACAAGTCGATTGGTTGATCTGAGCTTTCCCTGAGAAGTTACAGCCAAGCGTATATCATTGACAAAAGAACTCAGTTTAGCCAGGAACTGCAAATTTGGATCCAGAGTTCAAATTCGAACGAGAAACACAAATTGGATGCTAGCTGGGATGTAGAAGCTGAAAAACAAGTCGATTGGTTGATCTGAGCTTTCCCAGAGAAGTTACAGCCAAGCGTATATCAGAATTGAGGAAAGAATTCAATTTAGCCAAGAACTGCAAATTTGGATCCAGAGCTCAAATTCGAACGAGAAACACATATTGGATGGTATCTGGGATGCAGAAGCCGAAAAACAAGTCGATTGGTTGATCTGTGCTTTCCCTGAGAAGTTACAGCCAAGCGTATATCAGAATTGACAAAAGAACTCAGTTTAGCCAGGACCTGCAAATTTGAATCCAGAGCTCAAATTCAAACGAGAAACACATATTGGATGCTATCTGGAATGCTAAACCCAAAAAACAAGTCGATTGGTTGATCTGAGCTTTCCCTGAGAAGTTACAGCCAAGCGTATCTCTGTATTGAGGAAAGAACTCAATTTAGCCAGGAACTGCAAATTTGGATCGAGAGCTCAAATTCGAACGAGAAACACTAATTGGATGCTATCTGGAATGCTAAACCCGAAAAACAAGTCGATTGGTTGATCTGAGCTTTCCCTGAGAAGTTACAGCCAAGCTTATATCAGAATTGACAAAAGAACTCAGTTTAGCCAGGAACTGCAAATTTGGATCCAGAGTTCAAATTCGAACGAGAAACACAAATTGGATGCTATCTGGGATGCAGAAGCCGAAAAACAAGTCGATTGGTTGATCTGAGCTTTCCCTGAGAAGTTACAGCCAAGCGTATATCAGAATTGACAAAAGAACTCAATTTAGCCAAGAACTGTAAATTTGGATCCAGAATTCAAATTCGAACGAGAAACACATATTGGATGGTATCTGGGATGCAGAAGCCGAAAAACAAGTCGATTGGTTGATCTGAGCTTTCCCTGAGAAGTTACAGCCAAGCGTATATCAGAATTGACAAAAGAACTCAGTTTAGCCAGGAACTGCAAATTTGGATCCAGAGTTCAAATTCGAACGAGAAACACAAATTGGATGCTATCTGGGATGTAGAAGCTGAAAAACAAGTCGATTGGTTGATCTGAGCTTTCCCTGAGAAGTTACAGCCAAGTGTATATCAGAATTGAGGAAAGAATTCATTTAGCCAAGAACTGCAAATTTGGATCCAGAGCTCAAATTCGAACGAGAAACACATATTGGATGGTATCTGGGATGCAGAAGCCGAAAAAGAAGTCGATTGGTTGATCTGAGCTTTCCCTGAGAAGTTACAGCCAAGGGTATATCAGAATTGACAAAAGAACTCAATTTAGCCAGGAACTGCAAATTTGGATCCAGAGCTCAAATTCGAACGAGAAACACAAATTGGATGGTATCTGGGATGTAGAAGCTGAAAAACAAGTCGATTGGTTGATCTGAGCTTTCCCAGAGAAGTTACAGCCAAGCGTATATCAGAATTGAGGAAAGAATTCAATTTAGCCAGGAACTGCAAATTTGGATCCAGAGCTCAAATTCGAACGAGAAACACATATTGGATGGTATCTGGGATGTAGAAGCTGAAAAACAAGTCGATTGGTTGATCTGAGCTTTCCCTGAGAAGTTACAGCCAAGTGTATATCAGAATTGAGGAAAGAATTCATTTAGCCAAGAACTGCAAATTTGGATCCAGAGCTCAAATTCGAACGAGAAACACATATTGGATGGTATCTGGGATGCAGAAGCCGAAAAACAAGTCGATTGGTTGATCTGAGCTTTCCCTGAGAAGTTACAGCCAAGCGTATATCAGAATTGACAAAAGAACTCAATTTAGCCAAGAACTGTAAATTTGGATCCAGAATTCAAATTCGAACGAGAAACACATATTGGATGGTATCTGGGATGCAGAAGCCGAAAAACAAGTCGATTGGTTGATCTGAGCTTTCCCTGAGAAGTTACAGCCAAGCGTATATCAGAATTGACAAAAGAACTCAGTTTAGCCAGGAACTGCAAATTTGGATCCAGAGTTCAAATTCGAACGAGAAACACAAATTGGATGCTATCTGGGATGTAGAAGCTGAAAAACAAGTCGATTGGTTGATCTGATCTTTCCCTGAGAAGTTACAGCCAAGTGTATATCAGAATTGAGGAAAGAATTCATTTAGCCAAGAACTGCAAATTTGGATCCAGAGCTCAAATTCGAACGAGAAACACATATTGGATGGTATCTGGGATGCAGAAGCCAAAAAACAAGTCGATTGGTTGATCTGAGCTTTCCCTGAGAAGTTACAGCCAAGCGTATATCAGAATTGAGGAAAGAATTCAATTTAGCCAGGAACTGCAAATTTGGATCCAGAGTTCAAATTCGAACGAGAAACACAAATTGGATGCTATCTGGGATGTAGAAGCTGAAAAACAAGTCGATTGGTTGATCTGAGCTTTCCCGGAGAAGTTACAGCCAAGCGTATATCAGAATTGAGGAAAGAATTCATTTAGCCAAGAACTGCAAATTTGGATCGAGAGCTCAAATTCGAACGAGAAACACAAATTGGATGGTATCTGGGATGTAGAAGCTGAAAAACAAGTCGATTGGTTGATCTGAGCTTTCCCAGAGAAGTTACAGCCAAGCGTATATCAGAATTGAGGAAAGAATTCAATTTAGCCAAGAACTGCAAATTTGGATCCAGAGTTCAAATTCGAACGAGAAACACAAATTGGATGCTATCTGGGATGTAGAAGCTGAAAAACAAGTCGATTGGTTGATCTGAGCTTTCCCTGAGAAGTTACAGCCAAGCGTATATCAGAATTGAGGAAAGAATTCAATTTAGCCAAGAACTGCAAATTTGGATCCAGAGCTCAAATTCGAACGAGAAACACATATTGGATGGTATCTGGGATGCAGAAGCCGAAAAACAAGTCGATTGGTTGATCTGAGCTTTCCCTGAGAAGTTACAGCCAAGCGTATTTCAGAATTGACAAAATAACTCAATTTAGCCAAGAACTGTAAATTTGGATCCAGAATTCAAATTCGAACGAGAAACACATATTGGATGGTATCTGGGATGAAGAAGCCGAAAAACAAGTCGATTGGTTGATCTGAGCTTTCCCTGAGAAGTTACAGCCAAGCGTATATCATTGACAAAAGAACTCAGTTTAGCCAGGAACTGCAAATTTGGATCCAGAGTTCAAATTCGAACGAGAAACACAAATTGGATGCTAGCTGGGATGTAGAAGCTGAAAAACAAGTCGATTGGTTGATCTGAGCTTTCCCTGAGAAGTTACAGCCAAGCGTATATCAGAATTGAGGAAAGAATTCAATTTAGCCAAGAACTGCAAATTTGGATCCAGAGCTCAAATTCGAACGAGAAACACATATTGGATGGTATCTGGGATGCAGAAGCCGAAAAACAAGTCGATTGGTTGATCTGTGCTTTCCCTGAGAAGTTACAGCCAAGCGTATATCAGAATTGACAAAAGAACTCAGTTTAGCCAGGACCTGCAAATTTGAATCCAGAGCTCAAATTCAAACGAGAAACACATATTGGATGCTATCTGGAATGCTAAACCCAAAAAACAAGTCGATTGGTTGATCTGAGCTTTCCCTGAGAAGTTACAGCCAAGCGTATCTCTGTATTGAGGAAAGAACTCAATTTAGCCAAGAACTGCAAATTTGGATCGAGAGCTCAAATTCGAACGAGAAACACTAATTGGATGCTATCTGGAATGCTAAACCCGAAAAATAAGTTGATTGGTTGATCTGAGCTTTCCCTGAGAAGTTACAGCCAAGCGTATATCAGAATTGACAAAAGAACTCAGTTTAGCCAGGAACTGCAAATTTGGATCCAGAGTTCAAATTCGAACGAGAAACACAAATTGGATGCTATCTGGGATGTAGAAGCTGAAAAACAAGTCGATTGGTTGATCTGAGCTTTCCCTGAGAAGTTACAGCCAAGCGTATATCAGAATTGAGGAAAGAATTCAATTTAGCCAAGAACTGCAAATTTGGATCCAGAGCTCAAATTCGAACGAGAAACACATATTGGATGGTATCTGGGATGCAGAAGCCGAAAAACAAGTCGATTGGTTGATCTGAGCTTTCCCTGAGAAGTTACAGCCAAGCGTATTTCAGAATTGACAAAAGAACTCAATTTAGCCAAGAACTGTAAATTTGGATCCAGAATTCAAATTCGAACGAGAAACACATATTGGATGGTATCTGGGATGCAGAAGCCGAAAAACAAGTCGATTGGTTGATCTGAGCTTTCCCTGAGAAGTTACAGCCAAGCGTATATCATTGACAAAAGAACTCAGTTTAGCCAGGAACTGCAAATTTGGATCCAGAGTTCAAATTCGAACGAGAAACACAAATTGGATGCTAGCTGGGATGTAGAAGCTGAAAAACAAGTCGATTGGTTGATCTGAGCTTTCCCAGAGAAGTTACAGCCAAGCGTATATCAGAATTGAGGAAAGAATTCAATTTAGCCAAGAACTGCAAATTTGGATCCAGAGCTCAAATTCGAACGAGAAACACATATTGGATGGTATCTGGGATGCAGAAGCCGAAAAACAAGTCGATTGGTTGATCTGTGCTTTCCCTGAGAAGTTACAGCCAAGCGTATATCAGAATTGACAAAAGAACTCAGTTTAGCCAGGACCTGCAAATTTGAATCCAGAGCTCAAATTCAAACGAGAAACACATATTGGATGCTATCTGGAATGCTAAACCCAAAAAACAAGTCGATTGGTTGATCTGAGCTTTCCCTGAGAAGTTACAGCCAAGCGTATCTCTGTATTGAGGAAAGAACTCAATTTAGCCAGGAACTGCAAATTTGGATCGAGAGCTCAAATTCGAACGAGAAACACTAATTGGATGCTATCTGGAATGCTAAACCCGAAAAACAAGTCGATTGGTTGATCTGAGCTTTCCCTGAGAAGTTACAGCCAAGCGTATATCAGAATTGACAAAAGAACTCAGTTTAGCCAGGAACTGCAAATTTGGATCCAGAGTTCAAATTCGAACGAGAAACACAAATTGGATGCTATCTGGGATGCAGAAGCCGAAAAACAAGTCGATTGGTTGATCTGAGCTTTCCCTGAGAAGTTACAGCCAAGCGTATATCAGAATTGACAAAAGAACTCAATTTAGCCAAGAACTGTAAATTTGGATCCAGAATTCAAATTCGAACGAGAAACACATATTGGATGGTATCTGGGATGCAGAAGCCGAAAAACAAGTCGATTGGTTGATCTGAGCTTTCCCTGAGAAGTTACAGCCAAGCGTATATCAGAATTGACAAAAGAACTCAATTTAGCCAGGAACTGCAAATTTGGATCCAGAGCTCAAATTCGAACGAGAAACACAAATTGGATGGTATCTGGGATGTAGAAGCTGAAAAACAAGTCGATTGGTTGATCTGAGCTTTCCCAGAGAAGTTACAGCCAAGCGTATATCAGAATTGAGGAAAGAATTCAATTTAGCCAGGAACTGCAAATTTGGATCCAGAGCTCAAATTCGAACGAGAAACACATATTGGATGGTATCTGGGATGTAGAAGCTGAAAAACAAGTCGATTGGTTGATCTGAGCTTTCCCTGAGAAGTTACAGCCAAGTGTATATCAGAATTGAGGAAAGAATTCATTTAGCCAAGAACTGCAAATTTGGATCCAGAGCTCAAATTCGAACGAGAAACACATATTGGATGGTATCTGGGATGCAGAAGCCGAAAAACAAGTCGATTGGTTGATCTGAGCTTTCCCTGAGAAGTTACAGCCAAGCGTATATCAGAATTGACAAAAGAACTCAATTTAGCCAAGAACTGTAAATTTGGATCCAGAATTCAAATTCGAACGAGAAACACATATTGGATGGTATCTGGGATGCAGAAGCCGAAAAACAAGTCGATTGGTTGATCTGAGCTTTCCCTGAGAAGTTACAGCCAAGCGTATATCAGAATTGACAAAAGAACTCAGTTTAGCCAGGAACTGCAAATTTGGATCCAGAGTTCAAATTCGAACGAGAAACACAAATTGGATGCTATCTGGGATGTAGAAGCTGAAAAACAAGTCGATTGGTTGATCTGATCTTTCCCTGAGAAGTTACAGCCAAGTGTATATCAGAATTGAGGAAAGAATTCATTTAGCCAAGAACTGCAAATTTGGATCCAGAGCTCAAATTCGAACGAGAAACACATATTGGATGGTATCTGGGATGCAGAAGCCAAAAAACAAGTCGATTGGTTGATCTGAGCTTTCCCTGAGAAGTTACAGCCAAGCGTATATCAGAATTGAGGAAAGAATTCAATTTAGCCAGGAACTGCAAATTTGGATCCAGAGTTCAAATTCGAACGAGAAACACAAATTGGATGCTATCTGGGATGTAGAAGCTGAAAAACAAGTCGATTGGTTGATCTGAGCTTTCCCGGAGAAGTTACAGCCAAGCGTATATCAGAATTGAGGAAAGAATTCATTTAGCCAAGAACTGCAAATTTGGATCGAGAGCTCAAATTCGAACGAGAAACACAAATTGGATGGTATCTGGGATGTAGAAGCTGAAAAACAAGTCGATTGGTTGATCTGAGCTTTCCCAGAGAAGTTACAGCCAAGCGTATATCAGAATTGAGGAAAGAATTCAATTTAGCCAAGAACTGCAAATTTGGATCCAGAGTTCAAATTCGAACGAGAAACACAAATTGGATGCTATCTGGGATGTAGAAGCTGAAAAACAAGTCGATTGGTTGATCTGAGCTTTCCCTGAGAAGTTACAGCCAAGCGTATATCAGAATTGAGGAAAGAATTCAATTTAGCCAAGAACTGCAAATTTGGATCCAGAGCTCAAATTCGAACGAGAAACACATATTGGATGGTATCTGGGATGCAGAAGCCGAAAAACAAGTCGATTGGTTGATCTGAGCTTTCCCTGAGAAGTTACAGCCAAGCGTATTTCAGAATTGACAAAATAACTCAATTTAGCCAAGAACTGTAAATTTGGATCCAGAATTCAAATTCGAACGAGAAACACATATTGGATGGTATCTGGGATGAAGAAGCCGAAAAACAAGTCGATTGGTTGATCTGAGCTTTCCCTGAGAAGTTACAGCCAAGCGTATATCATTGACAAAAGAACTCAGTTTAGCCAGGAACTGCAAATTTGGATCCAGAGTTCAAATTCGAACGAGAAACACAAATTGGATGCTAGCTGGGATGTAGAAGCTGAAAAACAAGTCGATTGGTTGATCTGAGCTTTCCCTGAGAAGTTACAGCCAAGCGTATATCAGAATTGAGGAAAGAATTCAATTTAGCCAAGAACTGCAAATTTGGATCCAGAGCTCAAATTCGAACGAGAAACACATATTGGATGGTATCTGGGATGCAGAAGCCGAAAAACAAGTCGATTGGTTGATCTGTGCTTTCCCTGAGAAGTTACAGCCAAGCGTATATCAGAATTGACAAAAGAACTCAGTTTAGCCAGGACCTGCAAATTTGAATCCAGAGCTCAAATTCAAACGAGAAACACATATTGGATGCTATCTGGAATGCTAAACCCAAAAAACAAGTCGATTGGTTGATCTGAGCTTTCCCTGAGAAGTTACAGCCAAGCGTATCTCTGTATTGAGGAAAGAACTCAATTTAGCCAAGAACTGCAAATTTGGATCGAGAGCTCAAATTCGAACGAGAAACACTAATTGGATGCTATCTGGAATGCTAAACCCGAAAAATAAGTTGATTGGTTGATCTGAGCTTTCCCTGAGAAGTTACAGCCAAGCGTATATCAGAATTGACAAAAGAACTCAGTTTAGCCAGGAACTGCAAATTTGGATCCAGAGTTCAAATTCGAACGAGAAACACAAATTGGATGCTATCTGGGATGTAGAAGCTGAAAAACAAGTCGATTGGTTGATCTGAGCTTTCCCTGAGAAGTTACAGCCAAGCGTATATCAGAATTGAGGAAAGAATTCAATTTAGCCAAGAACTGCAAATTTGGATCCAGAGCTCAAATTCGAACGAGAAACACATATTGGATGGTATCTGGGATGCAGAAGCCGAAAAACAAGTCGATTGGTTGATCTGAGCTTTCCCTGAGAAGTTACAGCCAAGCGTATTTCAGAATTGACAAAAGAACTCAATTTAGCCAAGAACTGTAAATTTGGATCCAGAATTCAAATTCGAACGAGAAACACATATTGGATGGTATCTGGGATGCAGAAGCCGAAAAACAAGTCGATTGGTTGATCTGAGCTTTCCCTGAGAAGTTACAGCCAAGCGTATATCATTGACAAAAGAACTCAGTTTAGCCAGGAACTGCAAATTTGGATCCAGAGTTCAAATTCGAACGAGAAACACAAATTGGATGCTAGCTGGGATGTAGAAGCTGAAAAACAAGTCGATTGGTTGATCTGAGCTTTCCCAGAGAAGTTACAGCCAAGCGTATATCAGAATTGAGGAAAGAATTCAATTTAGCCAAGAACTGCAAATTTGGATCCAGAGCTCAAATTCGAACGAGAAACACATATTGGATGGTATCTGGGATGCAGAAGCCGAAAAACAAGTCGATTGGTTGATCTGTGCTTTCCCTGAGAAGTTACAGCCAAGCGTATATCAGAATTGACAAAAGAACTCAGTTTAGCCAGGACCTGCAAATTTGAATCCAGAGCTCAAATTCAAACGAGAAACACATATTGGATGCTATCTGGAATGCTAAACCCAAAAAACAAGTCGATTGGTTGATCTGAGCTTTCCCTGAGAAGTTACAGCCAAGCGTATCTCTGTATTGAGGAAAGAACTCAATTTAGCCAGGAACTGCAAATTTGGATCGAGAGCTCAAATTCGAACGAGAAACACTAATTGGATGCTATCTGGAATGCTAAACCCGAAAAACAAGTCGATTGGTTGATCTGAGCTTTCCCTGAGAAGTTACAGCCAAGCGTATATCAGAATTGACAAAAGAACTCAGTTTAGCCAGGAACTGCAAATTTGGATCCAGAGTTCAAATTCGAACGAGAAACACAAATTGGATGCTATCTGGGATGCAGAAGCCGAAAAACAAGTCGATTGGTTGATCTGAGCTTTCCCTGAGAAGTTACAGCCAAGCGTATATCAGAATTGACAAAAGAACTCAATTTAGCCAAGAACTGTAAATTTGGATCCAGAATTCAAATTCGAACGAGAAACACATATTGGATGGTATCTGGGATGCAGAAGCCGAAAAACAAGTCGATTGGTTGATCTGAGCTTTCCCTGAGAAGTTACAGCCAAGCGTATATCAGAATTGACAAAAGAACTCAGTTTAGCCAGGAACTGCAAATTTGGATCCAGAGTTCAAATTCGAACGAGAAACACAAATTGGATGCTATCTGGGATGTAGAAGCTGAAAAACAAGTCGATTGGTTGATCTGAGCTTTCCCTGAGAAGTTACAGCCAAGTGTATATCAGAATTGAGGAAAGAATTCATTTAGCCAAGAACTGCAAATTTGGATCCAGAGCTCAAATTCGAACGAGAAACACATATTGGATGGTATCTGGGATGCAGAAGCCGAAAAAGAAGTCGATTGGTTGATCTGAGCTTTCCCTGAGAAGTTACAGCCAAGGGTATATCAGAATTGACAAAAGAACTCAATTTAGCCAGGAACTGCAAATTTGGATCCAGAGCTCAAATTCGAACGAGAAACACAAATTGGATGGTATCTGGGATGTAGAAGCTGAAAAACAAGTCGATTGGTTGATCTGAGCTTTCCCAGAGAAGTTACAGCCAAGCGTATATCAGAATTGAGGAAAGAATTCAATTTAGCCAGGAACTGCAAATTTGGATCCAGAGCTCAAATTCGAACGAGAAACACATATTGGATGGTATCTGGGATGTAGAAGCTGAAAAACAAGTCGATTGGTTGATCTGAGCTTTCCCTGAGAAGTTACAGCCAAGTGTATATCAGAATTGAGGAAAGAATTCATTTAGCCAAGAACTGCAAATTTGGATCCAGAGCTCAAATTCGAACGAGAAACACATATTGGATGGTATCTGGGATGCAGAAGCCGAAAAACAAGTCGATTGGTTGATCTGAGCTTTCCCTGAGAAGTTACAGCCAAGCGTATATCAGAATTGACAAAAGAACTCAATTTAGCCAAGAACTGTAAATTTGGATCCAGAATTCAAATTCGAACGAGAAACACATATTGGATGGTATCTGGGATGCAGAAGCCGAAAAACAAGTCGATTGGTTGATCTGAGCTTTCCCTGAGAAGTTACAGCCAAGCGTATATCAGAATTGACAAAAGAACTCAGTTTAGCCAGGAACTGCAAATTTGGATCCAGAGTTCAAATTCGAACGAGAAACACAAATTGGATGCTATCTGGGATGTAGAAGCTGAAAAACAAGTCGATTGGTTGATCTGAGCTTTCCCTGAGAAGTTACAGCCAAGTGTATATCAGAATTGAGGAAAGAATTCATTTAGCCAAGAACTGCAAATTTGGATCCAGAGCTCAAATTCGAACGAGAAACACATATTGGATGGTATCTGGGATGCAGAAGCCAAAAAACAAGTCGATTGGTTGATCTGAGCTTTCCCTGAGAAGTTACAGCCAAGCGTATATCAGAATTGAGGAAAGAATTCAATTTAGCCAGGAACTGCAAATTTGGATCCAGAGTTCAAATTCGAACGAGAAACACAAATTGGATGCTATCTGGGATGTAGAAGCTGAAAAACAAGTCGATTGGTTGATCTGAGCTTTCCCGGAGAAGTTACAGCCAAGCGTATATCAGAATTGAGGAAAGAATTCATTTAGCCAAGAACTGCAAATTTGGATCGAGAGCTCAAATTCGAACGAGAAACACAAATTGGATGGTATCTGGGATGTAGAAGCTGAAAAACAAGTCGATTGGTTGATCTGAGCTTTCCCAGAGAAGTTACAGCCAAGCGTATATCAGAATTGAGGAAAGAATTCAATTTAGCCAAGAACTGCAAATTTGGATCCAGAGTTCAAATTCGAACGAGAAACACAAATTGGATGCTATCTGGGATGTAGAAGCTGAAAAACAAGTCGATTGGTTGATCTGAGCTTTCCCTGAGAAGTTACAGCCAAGCGTATTTCAGAATTGACAAAAGAACTCAATTTAGCCAAGAACTGTAAATTTGGATCCAGAATTCAAATTCGAACGAGAAACACATATTGGATGGTATCTGGGATGCAGAAGCCGAAAAACAAGTCGATTGGTTGATCTGAGCTTTCCCTGAGAAGTTACAGCCAAGCGTATATCATTGACAAAAGAACTCAGTTTAGCCAGGAACTGCAAATTTGGATCCAGAGTTCAAATTCGAACGAGAAACACAAATTGGATGCTAGCTGGGATGTAGAAGCTGAAAAACAAGTCGATTGGTTGATCTGAGCTTTCCCTGAGAAGTTACAGCCAAGCGTATATCAGAATTGAGGAAAGAATTCAATTTAGCCAAGAACTGCAAATTTGGATCCAGAGCTCAAATTCGAACGAGAAACACATATTGGATGGGATCTGGGATGCAGAAGCCGAAAAACAAGTCGATTGGTTGATCTGTGCTTTCCCTGAGAAGTTACAGCCAAGCGTATATCAGAATTGACAAAAGAACTCAGTTTAGCCAGGACCTGCAAATTTGAATCCAGAGCTCAAATTCAAACGAGAAACACATATTGGATGCTATCTGGAATGCTAAACCCAAAAAACAAGTCGATTGGTTGATCTGAGCTTTCCCTGAGAAGTTACAGCCAAGCGTATCTCTGTATTGAGGAAAGAACTCAATTTAGCCAAGAACTGCAAATTTGGATCGAGAGCTCAAATTCGAACGAGAAACACTAATTGGATGCTATCTGGAATGCTAAACCCGAAAAACAAGTCGATTGGTTGATCTGAGCTTTCCCTGAGAAGTTACAGCCAAGTGTATATCAGAATTGAGGAAAGAACTCAATTTAGCCAGGAACTGTAAATTTGGATGCAGAGCTCAAATTCGAACGAGAAACACATATTGGATGGTATCTGGGATGCAGAAGCTGAAAAACAAGTCGATTGGTTGATCTGAGCTTTCCCTGAGAAGTTACAGCCAAGCGTATCTCAGAATTGAGGAAAGAACTCAATTTAGTCTGGAACTGCAAATTTGGATGCAGAGCTCAAATTCGAACGAGAAACACATATTGGATGGTATCTGGGATGCAGAAACCGGAAAACAAGTCGATTGGTTGATCTGAGCTTTCCCTGAGAAGTTACAGCCAAGTGTATATCAGAATTGAGGAAAGAACTCAATTTAGCCAGGAACTGTAAATTTGGATGCAGAGCTCAAATTCGAACGAGAAACACATATTGGATGGTATCTGGGATGCAGAAGCTGAAAGACAAGTCGATTGGTTGATCTGAGCTTTCCCTGAGAAGTTACAGCCAAGCGTATCTCAGTATTGAGGAAAGAACTCAATTTAGCCAGGAACTGCAAATTTGGATGCAGAGCTCAAATTCGAACGAGAAACACATATTGGATGCTATCTGGGATGCAGATACCGGAAAACAAGTCGATTGGTTGATCTGAGCTTTCCCTGAGAAGTTACAGCCAAGCATATCTCAGAATTGAGGAAAGAACTCAATTTAGTCTGGAACTGCAAATTTGGATGCAGAGCTCAAATTCGAACGAGAAACACATATTGGATGGTATCTGGGATGCAGAAACCGGAAAACAAGTCGATTGGTTGATCTGAGCTTTCCCTGAGAAGTTTCAGCCAAGTGTATATCAGAATTGAGGAAAGAACTCAATTTAGCCAGGAACTGCAAATTTGGATGCAGAGCTCAAATTCGAACGAGAAACACATATTGGATGCTATCTGGGATGCAGAAACCGGAACACAAGTCGATTGGTTGATCTGAGCTTTCCCTGAGAAGTTACAGCCAAGCATATCTCAGAATTGACAAAAGAACTCAGTTTAGCCAGGAACTGCAAATTTGGATGCAGAGCTCAAATTCGAACGAGAAACACATATTGGATGGTATCTGGGATGCAGAAACCGGAAAACAAGTCGATTGGTTGATCTGAGCTTTCCCTGAGAAGTTACAGCCAAGTGTATATCAGAATTGAGGAAAGAACTCAGTTTATCCAGGAACTACAAATTTGGACCCAGAGTTCAAAATCGAACGAGAAACACAGATTGGATGGTATCTGGAATGCTAAACCCGAAAAACAAGTTGATTGGTTGATCTGAGCTTTCCCTGAGAAGTTACAGCCAAGCGTATCTCAGAATTGAGGAAAGAACTCAATTTAGCCAGGAACTGCAAATTTGGATGCAGAGGTCAAATTAGAACGAGAAACACATATTGGATGGTATCTGGAATGCTAAACCCGAAAAACAAGTTGATTGGTTGATCTGAGCTTTCCCTGAGAAGTTACAGCCAAGCGTATCTCAGAATTGAGGAAAGAACTCAATTTAGCCAGGAACTGCAAATTTGGATGCAGAGGTCAAATTAGAACGAGAAACACATATTGGATGGTATCTGGAATGCTAAACCCGAAAAACAAGTCGATTGGTTGATCTGAGCTTTCCCTGAGAAGTTACAGCCAAGCGTATATCAGAATTGACAAAAGAACTCAGTTTAGCCAGGAACTGCAAATTTGGATCCAGAGTTCAAATTCGAACGAGAAACACAAATTGGATGCTATCTGGGATGTAGAAGCTGAAAAACAAGTCGATTGGTTGATCTGAGCTTTCCCTGAGAAGTTACAGCCAAGTGTATATCAGAATTGAGGAAAGAATTCATTTAGCCAAGAACTGCAAATTTGGATCCAGAGCTCAAATTCGAACGAGAAACACATATTGGATGGTATCTGGGATGCAGAAGCCGAAAAAGAAGTCGATTGGTTGATCTGAGCTTTCCCTGAGAAGTTACAGCCAAGGGTATATCAGAATTGACAAAAGAACTCAATTTAGCCAGGAACTGCAAATTTGGATCCAGAGCTCAAATTCGAACGAGAAACACAAATTGGATGGTATCTGGGATGTAGAAGCTGAAAAACAAGTCGATTGGTTGATCTGAGCTTTCCCAGAGAAGTTACAGCCAAGCGTATATCAGAATTGAGGAAAGAATTCAATTTAGCCAGGAACTGCAAATTTGGATCCAGAGCTCAAATTCGAACGAGAAACACATATTGGATGGTATCTGGGATGTAGAAGCTGAAAAACAAGTCGATTGGTTGATCTGAGCTTTCCCTGAGAAGTTACAGCCAAGTGTATATCAGAATTGAGGAAAGAATTCATTTAGCCAAGAACTGCAAATTTGGATCCAGAGCTCAAATTCGAACGAGAAACACATATTGGATGGTATCTGGGATGCAGAAGCCGAAAAACAAGTCGATTGGTTGATCTGAGCTTTCCCTGAGAAGTTACAGCCAAGCGTATATCAGAATTGACAAAAGAACTCAATTTAGCCAAGAACTGTAAATTTGGATCCAGAATTCAAATTCGAACGAGAAACACATATTGGATGGTATCTGGGATGCAGAAGCCGAAAAACAAGTCGATTGGTTGATCTGAGCTTTCCCTGAGAAGTTACAGCCAAGCGTATATCAGAATTGACAAAAGAACTCAGTTTAGCCAGGAACTGCAAATTTGGATCCAGAGTTCAAATTCGAACGAGAAACACAAATTGGATGGTATCTGGGATGCAGAAGCCGAAAAAGAAGTCGATTGGTTGATCTGAGCTTTCCCTGAGAAGTTACAGCCAAGGGTATATCAGAATTGACAAAAGAACTCAATTTAGCCAGGAACTGCAAATTTGGATCCAGAGCTCAAATTCGAACGAGAAACACAAATTGGATGGTATCTGGGATGTAGAAGCTGAAAAACAAGTCGATTGGTTGATCTGAGCTTTCCCAGAGAAGTTACAGCCAAGCGTATATCAGAATTGAGGAAAGAATTCAATTTAGCCAGGAACTGCAAATTTGGATCCAGAGCTCAAATTCGAACGAGAAACACATATTGGATGGTATCTGGGATGTAGAAGCTGAAAAACAAGTCGATTGGTTGATCTGAGCTTTCCCTGAGAAGTTACAGCCAAGTGTATATCAGAATTGAGGAAAGAATTCATTTAGCCAAGAACTGCAAATTTGGATCCAGAGCTCAAATTCGAACGAGAAACACATTTTGGATGGTATCTGGGATGCAGAAGCCGAAAAACAAGTCGATTGGTTGATCTGAGCTTTCCCTGAGAAGTTACAGCCAAGCGTATATCAGAATTGACAAAAGAACTCAATTTAGCCAAGAACTGTAAATTTGGATCCAGAATTCAAATTCGAACGAGAAACACATATTGGATGGTATCTGGGATGCAGAAGCCGAAAAACAAGTCGATTGGTTGATCTGAGCTTTCCCTGAGAAGTTACAGCCAAGTGTATATCAGAATTGAGGAAAGAATTCATTTAGCCAAGAACTGCAAATTTGGATCGAGAGCTCAAATTCGAACGAGAAACACAAATTGGATGGTATCTGGGATGTAGAAGCTGAAAAACAAGTCGATTGGTTGATCTGAGCTTTCCCAGAGAAGTTACAGCCAAGCGTATATCAGAATTGAGGAAAGAATTCAATTTAGCCAAGAACTGCAAATTTGGATCCAGAGTTCAAATTCGAACGAGAAACACAAATTGGTTGCTATCTGGGATGTAGAAGCTGAAAAACAAGTCGATTGGTTGATCTGAGCTTTCCCTGAGAAGTTACAGCCAAGCGTATATCAGAATTGAGGAAAGAATTCAATTTAGCCAAGAACTGCAAATTTGGATCCAGAGCTCAAATTCGAACGAGAAACACATATTGGATGGTATCTGGGATGCAGAAGCCGAAAAACAAGTCGATTGGTTGATCTGAGCTTTCCCTGAGAAGTTACAGCCAAGCGTATTTCAGAATTGACAAAAGAACTCAATTTAGCCAAGAACTGTAAATTTGGATCCAGAATTCAAATTCGAACGAGAAACACATATTGGATGGTATCTGGGATGCAGAAGCCGAAAAACAAGTCGATTGGTTGATCTGAGCTTTCCCTGAGAAGTTACAGCCAAGCGTATATCATTGACAAAAGAACTCAGTTTAGCCAGGAACTGCAAATTTGGATCCAGAGTTCAAATTCGAACGAGAAACACAAATTGGATGCTAGCTGGGATGTAGAAGCTGAAAAACAAGTCGATTGGTTGATCTGAGCTTTCCCAGAGAAGTTACAGCCAAGCGTATATCAGAATTGAGGAAAGAATTCAATTTAGCCAAGAACTGCAAATTTGGATCCAGAGCTCAAATTCGAACGAGAAACACATATTGGATGGTATCTGGGATGCAGAAGCCGAAAAACAAGTCGATTGGTTGATCTGTGCTTTCCCTGAGAAGTTACAGCCAAGCGTATATCAGAATTGACAAAAGAACTCAGTTTAGCCAGGACCTGCAAATTTGAATCCAGAGCTCAAATTCAAACGAGAAACACATATTGGATGCTATCTGGAATGCTAAACCCAAAAAACAAGTCGATTGGTTGATCTGAGCTTTCCCTGAGAAGTTACAGCCAAGCGTATCTCTGTATTGAGGAAAGAACTCAATTTAGCCAGGAACTGCAAATTTGGATCGAGAGCTCAAATTCGAACGAGAAACACTAATTGGATGCTATCTGGAATGCTAAACCCGAAAAACAAGTCGATTGGTTGATCTGAGCTTTCCCTGAGAAGTTACAGCCAAGCTTATATCAGAATTGACAAAAGAACTCAGTTTAGCCAGGAACTGCAAATTTGGATCCAGAGTTCAAATTCGAACGAGAAACACAAATTGGATGCTATCTGGGATGCAGAAGCCGAAAAACAAGTCGATTGGTTGATCTGAGCTTTCCCTGAGAAGTTACAGCCAAGCGTATATCAGAATTGACAAAAGAACTCAATTTAGCCAAGAACTGTAAATTTGGATCCAGAATTCAAATTCGAACGAGAAACACATATTGGATGGTATCTGGGATGCAGAAGCCGAAAAACAAGTCGATTGGTTGATCTGAGCTTTCCCTGAGAAGTTACAGCCAAGCGTATATCAGAATTGACAAAAGAACTCAGTTTAGCCAGGAACTGCAAATTTGGATCCAGAGTTCAAATTCGAACGAGAAACACAAATTGGATGCTATCTGGGATGTAGAAGCTGAAAAACAAGTCGATTGGTTGATCTGAGCTTTCCCTGAGAAGTTACAGCCAAGTGTATATCAGAATTGAGGAAAGAATTCATTTAGCCAAGAACTGCAAATTTGGATCCAGAGCTCAAATTCGAACGAGAAACACATATTGGATGGTATCTGGGATGCAGAAGCCGAAAAAGAAGTCGATTGGTTGATCTGAGCTTTCCCTGAGAAGTTACAGCCAAGGGTATATCAGAATTGACAAAAGAACTCAATTTAGCCAGGAACTGCAAATTTGGATCCAGAGCTCAAATTCGAACGAGAAACACAAATTGGATGGTATCTGGGATGTAGAAGCTGAAAAACAAGTCGATTGGTTGATCTGAGCTTTCCCAGAGAAGTTACAGCCAAGCGTATATCAGAATTGAGGAAAGAATTCAATTTAGCCAGGAACTGCAAATTTGGATCCAGAGCTCAAATTCGAACGAGAAACACATATTGGATGGTATCTGGGATGTAGAAGCTGAAAAACAAGTCGATTGGTTGATCTGAGCTTTCCCTGAGAAGTTACAGCCAAGTGTATATCAGAATTGAGGAAAGAATTCATTTAGCCAAGAACTGCAAATTTGGATCCAGAGCTCAAATTCGAACGAGAAACACATATTGGATGGTATCTGGGATGCAGAAGCCGAAAAACAAGTCGATTGGTTGATCTGAGCTTTCCCTGAGAAGTTACAGCCAAGCGTATATCAGAATTGACAAAAGAACTCAATTTAGCCAAGAACTGTAAATTTGGATCCAGAATTCAAATTCGAACGAGAAACACATATTGGATGGTATCTGGGATGCAGAAGCCGAAAAACAAGTCGATTGGTTGATCTGAGCTTTCCCTGAGAAGTTACAGCCAAGCGTATATCAGAATTGACAAAAGAACTCAGTTTAGCCAGGAACTGCAAATTTGGATCCAGAGTTCAAATTCGAACGAGAAACACAAATTGGATGCTATCTGGGATGTAGAAGCTGAAAAACAAGTCGATTGGTTGATCTGATCTTTCCCTGAGAAGTTACAGCCAAGTGTATATCAGAATTGAGGAAAGAATTCATTTAGCCAAGAACTGCAAATTTGGATCCAGAGCTCAAATTCGAACGAGAAACACATATTGGATGGTATCTGGGATGCAGAAGCCAAAAAACAAGTCGATTGGTTGATCTGAGCTTTCCCTGAGAAGTTACAGCCAAGCGTATATCAGAATTGAGGAAAGAATTCAATTTAGCCAGGAACTGCAAATTTGGATCCAGAGTTCAAATTCGAACGAGAAACACAAATTGGATGCTATCTGGGATGTAGAAGCTGAAAAACAAGTCGATTGGTTGATCTGAGCTTTCCCGGAGAAGTTACAGCCAAGCGTATATCAGAATTGAGGAAAGAATTCATTTAGCCAAGAACTGCAAATTTGGATCGAGAGCTCAAATTCGAACGAGAAACACAAATTGCATGGTATCTGGGATGTAGAAGCTGAAAAACAAGTCGATTGGTTGATCTGAGCTTTCCCAGAGAAGTTACAGCCAAGCGTATATCAGAATTGAGGAAAGAATTCAATTTAGCCAAGAACTGCAAATTTGGATCCAGAGTTCAAATTCGAACGAGAAACACAAATTGGATGCTATCTGGGATGTAGAAGCTGAAAAACAAGTCGATTGGTTGATCTGAGCTTTCCCTGAGAAGTTACAGCCAAGCGTATATCAGAATTGAGGAAAGAATTCAATTTAGCCAAGAACTGCAAATTTGGATCCAGAGCTCAAATTCGAACGAGAAACACATATTGGATGGTATCTGGGATGCAGAAGCCGAAAAACAAGTCGATTGGTTGATCTGAGCTTTCCCTGAGAAGTTACAGCCAAGCGTATTTCAGAATTGACAAAATAACTCAATTTAGCCAAGAACTGTAAATTTGGATCCAGAATTCAAATTCGAACGAGAAACACATATTGGATGGTATCTGGGATGAAGAAGCCGAAAAACAAGTCGATTGGTTGATCTGAGCTTTCCCTGAGAAGTTACAGCCAAGCGTATATCATTGACAAAAGAACTCAGTTTAGCCAGGAACTGCAAATTTGGATCCAGAGTTCAAATTCGAACGAGAAACACAAATTGGATGCTAGCTGGGATGTAGAAGCTGAAAAACAAGTCGATTGGTTGATCTGAGCTTTCCCTGAGAAGTTACAGCCAAGCGTATATCAGAATTGAGGAAAGAATTCAATTTAGCCAAGAACTGCAAATTTGGATCCAGAGCTCAAATTCGAACGAGAAACACATATTGGATGGTATCTGGGATGCAGAAGCCGAAAAACAAGTCGATTGGTTGATCTGTGCTTTCCCTGAGAAGTTACAGCCAAGCGTATATCAGAATTGACAAAAGAACTCAGTTTAGCCAGGACCTGCAAATTTGAATCCAGAGCTCAAATTCAAACGAGAAACACATATTGGATGCTATCTGGAATGCTAAACCCAAAAAACAAGTCGATTGGTTGATCTGAGCTTTCCCTGAGAAGTTACAGCCAAGCGTATCTCTGTATTGAGGAAAGAACTCAATTTAGCCAAGAACTGCAAATTTGGATCGAGAGCTCAAATTCGAACGAGAAACACTAATTGGATGCTATCTGGAATGCTAAACCCGAAAAATAAGTTGATTGGTTGATCTGAGCTTTCCCTGAGAAGTTACAGCCAAGCGTATATCAGAATTGACAAAAGAACTCAGTTTAGCCAGGAACTGCAAATTTGGATCCAGAGTTCAAATTCGAACGAGAAACACAAATTGGATGCTATCTGGGATGTAGAAGCTGAAAAACAAGTCGATTGGTTGATCTGAGCTTTCCCTGAGAAGTTACAGCCAAGCGTATATCAGAATTGAGGAAAGAATTCAATTTAGCCAAGAACTGCAAATTTGGATCCAGAGCTCAAATTCGAACGAGAAACACATATTGGATGGTATCTGGGATGCAGAAGCCGAAAAACAAGTCGATTGGTTGATCTGAGCTTTCCCTGAGAAGTTACAGCCAAGCGTATTTCAGAATTGACAAAAGAACTCAATTTAGCCAAGAACTGTAAATTTGGATCCAGAATTCAAATTCGAACGAGAAACACATATTGGATGGTATCTGGGATGCAGAAGCCGAAAAACAAGTCGATTGGTTGATCTGAGCTTTCCCTGAGAAGTTACAGCCAAGCGTATATCATTGACAAAAGAACTCAGTTTAGCCAGGAACTGCAAATTTGGATCCAGAGTTCAAATTCGAACGAGAAACACAAATTGGATGCTAGCTGGGATGTAGAAGCTGAAAAACAAGTCGATTGGTTGATCTGAGCTTTCCCAGAGAAGTTACAGCCAAGCGTATATCAGAATTGAGGAAAGAATTCAATTTAGCCAAGAACTGCAAATTTGGATCCAGAGCTCAAATTCGAACGAGAAACACATATTGGATGGTATCTGGGATGCAGAAGCCGAAAAACAAGTCGATTGGTTGATCTGTGCTTTCCCTGAGAAGTTACAGCCAAGCGTATATCAGAATTGACAAAAGAACTCAGTTTAGCCAGGACCTGCAAATTTGAATCCAGAGCTCAAATTCAAACGAGAAACACATATTGGATGCTATCTGGAATGCTAAACCCAAAAAACAAGTCGATTGGTTGATCTGAGCTTTCCCTGAGAAGTTACAGCCAAGCGTATCTCTGTATTGAGGAAAGAACTCAATTTAGCCAGGAACTGCAAATTTGGATCGAGAGCTCAAATTCGAACGAGAAACACTAATTGGATGCTATCTGGAATGCTAAACCCGAAAAACAAGTCGATTGGTTGATCTGAGCTTTCCCTGAGAAGTTACAGCCAAGCGTATATCAGAATTGACAAAAGAACTCAGTTTAGCCAGGAACTGCAAATTTGGATCCAGAGTTCAAATTCGAACGAGAAACACAAATTGGATGCTATCTGGGATGCAGAAGCCGAAAAACAAGTCGATTGGTTGATCTGAGCTTTCCCTGAGAAGTTACAGCCAAGCGTATATCAGAATTGACAAAAGAACTCAATTTAGCCAAGAACTGTAAATTTGGATCCAGAATTCAAATTCGAACGAGAAACACATATTGGATGGTATCTGGGATGCAGAAGCCGAAAAACAAGTCGATTGGTTGATCTGAGCTTTCCCTGAGAAGTTACAGCCAAGCGTATATCAGAATTGACAAAAGAACTCAGTTTAGCCAGGAACTGCAAATTTGGATCCAGAGTTCAAATTCGAACGAGAAACACAAATTGGATGCTATCTGGGATGTAGAAGCTGAAAAACAAGTCGATTGGTTGATCTGAGCTTTCCCTGAGAAGTTACAGCCAAGTGTATATCAGAATTGAGGAAAGAATTCATTTAGCCAAGAACTGCAAATTTGGATCCAGAGCTCAAATTCGAACGAGAAACACATATTGGATGGTATCTGGGATGCAGAAGCCGAAAAAGAAGTCGATTGGTTGATCTGAGCTTTCCCTGAGAAGTTACAGCCAAGGGTATATCAGAATTGACAAAAGAACTCAATTTAGCCAGGAACTGCAAATTTGGATCCAGAGCTCAAATTCGAACGAGAAACACAAATTGGATGGTATCTGGGATGTAGAAGCTGAAAAACAAGTCGATTGGTTGATCTGAGCTTTCCCAGAGAAGTTACAGCCAAGCGTATATCAGAATTGAGGAAAGAATTCAATTTAGCCAGGAACTGCAAATTTGGATCCAGAGCTCAAATTCGAACGAGAAACACATATTGGATGGTATCTGGGATGTAGAAGCTGAAAAACAAGTCGATTGGTTGATCTGAGCTTTCCCTGAGAAGTTACAGCCAAGTGTATATCAGAATTGAGGAAAGAATTCATTTAGCCAAGAACTGCAAATTTGGATCCAGAGCTCAAATTCGAACGAGAAACACATATTGGATGGTATCTGGGATGCAGAAGCCGAAAAACAAGTCGATTGGTTGATCTGAGCTTTCCCTGAGAAGTTACAGCCAAGCGTATATCAGAATTGACAAAAGAACTCAATTTAGCCAAGAACTGTAAATTTGGATCCAGAATTCAAATTCGAACGAGAAACACATATTGGATGGTATCTGGGATGCAGAAGCCGAAAAACAAGTCGATTGGTTGATCTGAGCTTTCCCTGAGAAGTTACAGCCAAGCGTATATCAGAATTGACAAAAGAACTCAGTTTAGCCAGGAACTGCAAATTTGGATCCAGAGTTCAAATTCGAACGAGAAACACAAATTGGATGCTATCTGGGATGTAGAAGCTGAAAAACAAGTCGATTGGTTGATCTGAGCTTTCCCTGAGAAGTTACAGCCAAGTGTATATCAGAATTGAGGAAAGAATTCATTTAGCCAAGAACTGCAAATTTGGATCCAGAGCTCAAATTCGAACGAGAAACACATATTGGATGGTATCTGGGATGCAGAAGCCAAAAAACAAGTCGATTGGTTGATCTGAGCTTTCCCTGAGAAGTTACAGCCAAGCGTATATCAGAATTGAGGAAAGAATTCAATTTAGCCAGGAACTGCAAATTTGGATCCAGAGTTCAAATTCGAACGAGAAACACAAATTGGATGCTATCTGGGATGTAGAAGCTGAAAAACAAGTCGATTGGTTGATCTGAGCTTTCCCGGAGAAGTTACAGCCAAGCGTATATCAGAATTGAGGAAAGAATTCATTTAGCCAAGAACTGCAAATTTGGATCGAGAGCTCAAATTCGAACGAGAAACACAAATTGGATGGTATCTGGGATGTAGAAGCTGAAAAACAAGTCGATTGGTTGATCTGAGCTTTCCCAGAGAAGTTACAGCCAAGCGTATATCAGAATTGAGGAAAGAATTCAATTTAGCCAAGAACTGCAAATTTGGATCCAGAGTTCAAATTCGAACGAGAAACACAAATTGGATGCTATCTGGGATGTAGAAGCTGAAAAACAAGTCGATTGGTTGATCTGAGCTTTCCCTGAGAAGTTACAGCCAAGCGTATTTCAGAATTGACAAAAGAACTCAATTTAGCCAAGAACTGTAAATTTGGATCCAGAATTCAAATTCGAACGAGAAACACATATTGGATGGTATCTGGGATGCAGAAGCCGAAAAACAAGTCGATTGGTTGATCTGAGCTTTCCCTGAGAAGTTACAGCCAAGCGTATATCATTGACAAAAGAACTCAGTTTAGCCAGGAACTGCAAATTTGGATCCAGAGTTCAAATTCGAACGAGAAACACAAATTGGATGCTAGCTGGGATGTAGAAGCTGAAAAACAAGTCGATTGGTTGATCTGAGCTTTCCCTGAGAAGTTACAGCCAAGCGTATATCAGAATTGAGGAAAGAATTCAATTTAGCCAAGAACTGCAAATTTGGATCCAGAGCTCAAATTCGAACGAGAAACACATATTGGATGGGATCTGGGATGCAGAAGCCGAAAAACAAGTCGATTGGTTGATCTGTGCTTTCCCTGAGAAGTTACAGCCAAGCGTATATCAGAATTGACAAAAGAACTCAGTTTAGCCAGGACCTGCAAATTTGAATCCAGAGCTCAAATTCAAACGAGAAACACATATTGGATGCTATCTGGAATGCTAAACCCAAAAAACAAGTCGATTGGTTGATCTGAGCTTTCCCTGAGAAGTTACAGCCAAGCGTATCTCTGTATTGAGGAAAGAACTCAATTTAGCCAAGAACTGCAAATTTGGATCGAGAGCTCAAATTCGAACGAGAAACACTAATTGGATGCTATCTGGAATGCTAAACCCGAAAAACAAGTCGATTGGTTGATCTGAGCTTTCCCTGAGAAGTTACAGCCAAGTGTATATCAGAATTGAGGAAAGAACTCAATTTAGCCAGGAACTGTAAATTTGGATGCAGAGCTCAAATTCGAACGAGAAACACATATTGGATGGTATCTGGGATGCAGAAGCTGAAAAACAAGTCGATTGGTTGATCTGAGCTTTCCCTGAGAAGTTACAGCCAAGCGTATCTCAGAATTGAGGAAAGAACTCAATTTAGTCTGGAACTGCAAATTTGGATGCAGAGCTCAAATTCGAACGAGAAACACATATTGGATGGTATCTGGGATGCAGAAACCGGAAAACAAGTCGATTGGTTGATCTGAGCTTTCCCTGAGAAGTTACAGCCAAGTGTATATCAGAATTGAGGAAAGAACTCAATTTAGCCAGGAACTGTAAATTTGGATGCAGAGCTCAAATTCGAACGAGAAACACATATTGGATGGTATCTGGGATGCAGAAGCTGAAAGACAAGTCGATTGGTTGATCTGAGCTTTCCCTGAGAAGTTACAGCCAAGCGTATCTCAGTATTGAGGAAAGAACTCAATTTAGCCAGGAACTGCAAATTTGGATGCAGAGCTCAAATTCGAACGAGAAACACATATTGGATGCTATCTGGGATGCAGATACCGGAAAACAAGTCGATTGGTTGATCTGAGCTTTCCCTGAGAAGTTACAGCCAAGCATATCTCAGAATTGAGGAAAGAACTCAATTTAGTCTGGAACTGCAAATTTGGATGCAGAGCTCAAATTCGAACGAGAAACACATATTGGATGGTATCTGGGATGCAGAAACCGGAAAACAAGTCGATTGGTTGATCTGAGCTTTCCCTGAGAAGTTTCAGCCAAGTGTATATCAGAATTGAGGAAAGAACTCAATTTAGCCAGGAACTGCAAATTTGGATGCAGAGCTCAAATTCGAACGAGAAACACATATTGGATGCTATCTGGGATGCAGAAACCGGAACACAAGTCGATTGGTTGATCTGAGCTTTCCCTGAGAAGTTACAGCCAAGCATATCTCAGAATTGACAAAAGAACTCAGTTTAGCCAGGAACTGCAAATTTGGATGCAGAGCTCAAATTCGAACGAGAAACACATATTGGATGGTATCTGGGATGCAGAAACCGGAAAACAAGTCGATTGGTTGATCTGAGCTTTCCCTGAGAAGTTACAGCCAAGTGTATATCAGAATTGAGGAAAGAACTCAGTTTATCCAGGAACTACAAATTTGGACCCAGAGTTCAAAATCGAACGAGAAACACAGATTGGATGGTATCTGGAATGCTAAACCCGAAAAACAAGTTGATTGGTTGATCTGAGCTTTCCCTGAGAAGTTACAGCCAAGCGTATCTCAGAATTGAGGAAAGAACTCAATTTAGCCAGGAACTGCAAATTTGGATGCAGAGGTCAAATTAGAACGAGAAACACATATTGGATGGTATCTGGAATGCTAAACCCGAAAAACAAGTTGATTGGTTGATCTGAGCTTTCCCTGAGAAGTTACAGCCAAGCGTATCTCAGAATTGAGGAAAGAACTCAATTTAGCCAGGAACTGCAAATTTGGATGCAGAGGTCAAATTAGAACGAGAAACACATATTGGATGGTATCTGGAATGCTAAACCCGAAAAACAAGTCGATTGGTTGATCTGAGCTTTCCCTGAGAAGTTACAGCCAAGCGTATATCAGAATTGACAAAAGAACTCAGTTTAGCCAGGAACTGCAAATTTGGATCCAGAGTTCAAATTCGAACGAGAAACACAAATTGGATGCTATCTGGGATGTAGAAGCTGAAAAACAAGTCGATTGGTTGATCTGAGCTTTCCCTGAGAAGTTACAGCCAAGTGTATATCAGAATTGAGGAAAGAATTCATTTAGCCAAGAACTGCAAATTTGGATCCAGAGCTCAAATTCGAACGAGAAACACATATTGGATGGTATCTGGGATGCAGAAGCCGAAAAAGAAGTCGATTGGTTGATCTGAGCTTTCCCTGAGAAGTTACAGCCAAGGGTATATCAGAATTGACAAAAGAACTCAATTTAGCCAGGAACTGCAAATTTGGATCCAGAGCTCAAATTCGAACGAGAAACACAAATTGGATGGTATCTGGGATGTAGAAGCTGAAAAACAAGTCGATTGGTTGATCTGAGCTTTCCCAGAGAAGTTACAGCCAAGCGTATATCAGAATTGAGGAAAGAATTCAATTTAGCCAGGAACTGCAAATTTGGATCCAGAGCTCAAATTCGAACGAGAAACACATATTGGATGGTATCTGGGATGTAGAAGCTGAAAAACAAGTCGATTGGTTGATCTGAGCTTTCCCTGAGAAGTTACAGCCAAGTGTATATCAGAATTGAGGAAAGAATTCATTTAGCCAAGAACTGCAAATTTGGATCCAGAGCTCAAATTCGAACGAGAAACACATATTGGATGGTATCTGGGATGCAGAAGCCGAAAAACAAGTCGATTGGTTGATCTGAGCTTTCCCTGAGAAGTTACAGCCAAGCGTATATCAGAATTGACAAAAGAACTCAATTTAGCCAAGAACTGTAAATTTGGATCCAGAATTCAAATTCGAACGAGAAACACATATTGGATGGTATCTGGGATGCAGAAGCCGAAAAACAAGTCGATTGGTTGATCTGAGCTTTCCCTGAGAAGTTACAGCCAAGCGTATATCAGAATTGACAAAAGAACTCAGTTTAGCCAGGAACTGCAAATTTGGATCCAGAGTTCAAATTCGAACGAGAAACACAAATTGGATGCTATCTGGGATGTAGAAGCTGAAAAACAAGTCGATTGGTTGATCTGATCTTTCCCTGAGAAGTTACAGCCAAGTGTATATCAGAATTGAGGAAAGAATTCATTTAGCCAAGAACTGCAAATTTGGATCCAGAGCTCAAATTCGAACGAGAAACACATATTGGATGGTATCTGGGATGCAGAAGCCAAAAAACAAGTCGATTGGTTGATCTGAGCTTTCCCTGAGAAGTTACAGCCAAGCGTATATCAGAATTGAGGAAAGAATTCAATTTAGCCAGGAACTGCAAATTTGGATCCAGAGTTCAAATTCGAACGAGAAACACAAATTGGATGCTATCTGGGATGTAGAAGCTGAAAAACAAGTCGATTGGTTGATCTGAGCTTTCCCGGAGAAGTTACAGCCAAGCGTATATCAGAATTGAGGAAAGAATTCATTTAGCCAAGAACTGCAAATTTGGATCGAGAGCTCAAATTCGAACGAGAAACACAAATTGGATGGTATCTGGGATGTAGAAGCTGAAAAACAAGTCGATTGGTTGATCTGAGCTTTCCCAGAGAAGTTACAGCCAAGCGTATATCAGAATTGAGGAAAGAATTCAATTTAGCCAAGAACTGCAAATTTGGATCCAGAGTTCAAATTCGAACGAGAAACACAAATTGGATGCTATCTGGGATGTAGAAGCTGAAAAACAAGTCGATTGGTTGATCTGAGCTTTCCCTGAGAAGTTACAGCCAAGCGTATATCAGAATTGAGGAAAGAATTCAATTTAGCCAAGAACTGCAAATTTGGATCCAGAGCTCAAATTCGAACGAGAAACACATATTGGATGGTATCTGGGATGCAGAAGCCGAAAAACAAGTCGATTGGTTGATCTGAGCTTTCCCTGAGAAGTTACAGCCAAGCGTATTTCAGAATTGACAAAATAACTCAATTTAGCCAAGAACTGTAAATTTGGATCCAGAATTCAAATTCGAACGAGAAACACATATTGGATGGTATCTGGGATGAAGAAGCCGAAAAACAAGTCGATTGGTTGATCTGAGCTTTCCCTGAGAAGTTACAGCCAAGCGTATATCATTGACAAAAGAACTCAGTTTAGCCAGGAACTGCAAATTTGGATCCAGAGTTCAAATTCGAACGAGAAACACAAATTGGATGCTAGCTGGGATGTAGAAGCTGAAAAACAAGTCGATTGGTTGATCTGAGCTTTCCCTGAGAAGTTACAGCCAAGCGTATATCAGAATTGAGGAAAGAATTCAATTTAGCCAAGAACTGCAAATTTGGATCCAGAGCTCAAATTCGAACGAGAAACACATATTGGATGGTATCTGGGATGCAGAAGCCGAAAAACAAGTCGATTGGTTGATCTGTGCTTTCCCTGAGAAGTTACAGCCAAGCGTATATCAGAATTGACAAAAGAACTCAGTTTAGCCAGGACCTGCAAATTTGAATCCAGAGCTCAAATTCAAACGAGAAACACATATTGGATGCTATCTGGAATGCTAAACCCAAAAAACAAGTCGATTGGTTGATCTGAGCTTTCCCGGAGAAGTTACAGCCAAGCGTATATCAGAATTGAGGAAAGAATTCATTTAGCCAAGAACTGCAAATTTGGATCGAGAGCTCAAATTCGAACGAGAAACACAAATTGGATGGTATCTGGGATGTAGAAGCTGAAAAACAAGTCGATTGGTTGATCTGAGCTTTCCCAGAGAAGTTACAGCCAAGCGTATATCAGAATTGAGGAAAGAATTCAATTTAGCCAAGAACTGCAAATTTGGATCCAGAGTTCAAATTCGAACGAGAAACACAAATTGGATGCTATCTGGGATGTAGAAGCTGAAAAACAAGTCGATTGGTTGATCTGAGCTTTCCCTGAGAAGTTACAGCCAAGCGTATTTCAGAATTGAGGAAAGAATTCAATTTAGCCAAGAACTGTAAATTTGGATCCAGAATTCAAATTCGAACGAGAAACACATATTGGATGGTATCTGGGATGAAGAAGCCGAAAAACAAGTCGATTGGTTGATCTGAGCTTTCCCTGAGAAGTTACAGCCAAGCGTATATCATTGACAAAAGAACTCAGTTTAGCCAGGAACTGCAAATTTGGATCCAGAGTTCAAATTCGAACGAGAAACACAAATTGGATGCTAGCTGGGATGTAGAAGCTGAAAAACAAGTCGATTGGTTGATCTGAGCTTTCCCTGAGAAGTTACAGCCAAGCGTATATCAGAATTGAGGAAAGAATTCAATTTAGCCAAGAACTGCAAATTTGGATCCAGAGCTCAAATTCGAACGAGAAACACATATTGGATGGTATCTGGGATGCAGAAGCCGAAAAACAAGTCGATTGGTTGATCTGTGCTTTCCCTGAGAAGTTACAGCCAAGCGTATATCAGAATTGACAAAAGAACTCAGTTTAGCCAGGACCTGCAAATTTGAATCCAGAGCTCAAATTCAAACGAGAAACACATATTGGATGCTATCTGGAATGCTAAACCCAAAAAACAAGTCGATTGGTTGATCTGAGCTTTCCCTGAGAAGTTACAGCCAAGCGTATCTCTGTATTGAGGAAAGAACTCAATTTAGCCAAGAACTGCAAATTTGGATCGAGAGCTCAAATTCGAACGAGAAACACTAATTGGATGCTATCTGGAATGCTAAACCCGAAAAATAAGTTGATTGGTTGATCTGAGCTTTCCCTGAGAAGTTACAGCCAAGCGTATATCAGAATTGACAAAAGAACTCAGTTTAGCCAGGAACTGCAAATTTGGATCCAGAGTTCAAATTCGAACGAGAAACACAAATTGGATGCTATCTGGGATGTAGAAGCTGAAAAACAAGTCGATTGGTTGATCTGAGCTTTCCCTGAGAAGTTACAGCCAAGCGTATATCAGAATTGAGGAAAGAATTCAATTTAGCCAAGAACTGCAAATTTGGATCCAGAGCTCAAATTCGAACGAGAAACACATATTGGATGGTATCTGGGATGCAGAAGCCGAAAAACAAGTCGATTGGTTGATCTGAGCTTTCCCTGAGAAGTTACAGCCAAGCGTATTTCAGAATTGACAAAAGAACTCAATTTAGCCAAGAACTGTAAATTTGGATCCAGAATTCAAATTCGAACGAGAAACACATATTGGATGGTATCTGGGATGCAGAAGCCGAAAAACAAGTCGATTGGTTGATCTGAGCTTTCCCTGAGAAGTTACAGCCAAGCGTATATCATTGACAAAAGAACTCAGTTTAGCCAGGAACTGCAAATTTGGATCCAGAGTTCAAATTCGAACGAGAAACACAAATTGGATGCTAGCTGGGATGTAGAAGCTGAAAAACAAGTCGATTGGTTGATCTGAGCTTTCCCAGAGAAGTTACAGCCAAGCGTATATCAGAATTGAGGAAAGAATTCAATTTAGCCAAGAACTGCAAATTTGGATCCAGAGCTCAAATTCGAACGAGAAACACATATTGGATGGTATCTGGGATGCAGAAGCCGAAAAACAAGTCGATTGGTTGATCTGTGCTTTCCCTGAGAAGTTACAGCCAAGCGTATATCAGAATTGACAAAAGAACTCAGTTTAGCCAGGACCTGCAAATTTGAATCCAGAGCTCAAATTCAAACGAGAAACACATATTGGATGCTATCTGGAATGCTAAACCCAAAAAACAAGTCGATTGGTTGATCTGAGCTTTCCCTGAGAAGTTACAGCCAAGCGTATCTCTGTATTGAGGAAAGAACTCAATTTAGCCAGGAACTGCAAATTTGGATCGAGAGCTCAAATTCGAACGAGAAACACTAATTGGATGCTATCTGGAATGCTAAACCCGAAAAACAAGTCGATTGGTTGATCTGAGCTTTCCCTGAGAAGTTACAGCCAAGCGTATATCAGAATTGACAAAAGAACTCAGTTTAGCCAGGAACTGCAAATTTGGATCCAGAGTTCAAATTCGAACGAGAAACACAAATTGGATGCTATCTGGGATGCAGAAGCCGAAAAACAAGTCGATTGGTTGATCTGAGCTTTCCCTGAGAAGTTACAGCCAAGCGTATATCAGAATTGACAAAAGAACTCAATTTAGCCAAGAACTGTAAATTTGGATCCAGAATTCAAATTCGAACGAGAAACACATATTGGATGGTATCTGGGATGCAGAAGCCGAAAAACAAGTCGATTGGTTGATCTGAGCTTTCCCTGAGAAGTTACAGCCAAGCGTATATCAGAATTGACAAAAGAACTCAGTTTAGCCAGGAACTGCAAATTTGGATCCAGAGTTCAAATTCGAACGAGAAACACAAATTGGATGCTATCTGGGATGTAGAAGCTGAAAAACAAGTCGATTGGTTGATCTGAGCTTTCCCTGAGAAGTTACAGCCAAGTGTATATCAGAATTGAGGAAAGAATTCATTTAGCCAAGAACTGCAAATTTGGATCCAGAGCTCAAATTCGAACGAGAAACACATATTGGATGGTATCTGGGATGCAGAAGCCGAAAAAGAAGTCGATTGGTTGATCTGAGCTTTCCCTGAGAAGTTACAGCCAAGGGTATATCAGAATTGACAAAAGAACTCAATTTAGCCAGGAACTGCAAATTTGGATCCAGAGCTCAAATTCGAACGAGAAACACAAATTGGATGGTATCTGGGATGTAGAAGCTGAAAAACAAGTCGATTGGTTGATCTGAGCTTTCCCAGAGAAGTTACAGCCAAGCGTATATCAGAATTGAGGAAAGAATTCAATTTAGCCAGGAACTGCAAATTTGGATCCAGAGCTCAAATTCGAACGAGAAACACATATTGGATGGTATCTGGGATGTAGAAGCTGAAAAACAAGTCGATTGGTTGATCTGAGCTTTCCCTGAGAAGTTACAGCCAAGTGTATATCAGAATTGAGGAAAGAATTCATTTAGCCAAGAACTGCAAATTTGGATCCAGAGCTCAAATTCGAACGAGAAACACATATTGGATGGTATCTGGGATGCAGAAGCCGAAAAACAAGTCGATTGGTTGATCTGAGCTTTCCCTGAGAAGTTACAGCCAAGCGTATATCAGAATTGACAAAAGAACTCAATTTAGCCAAGAACTGTAAATTTGGATCCAGAATTCAAATTCGAACGAGAAACACATATTGGATGGTATCTGGGATGCAGAAGCCGAAAAACAAGTCGATTGGTTGATCTGAGCTTTCCCTGAGAAGTTACAGCCAAGCGTATATCAGAATTGACAAAAGAACTCAGTTTAGCCAGGAACTGCAAATTTGGATCCAGAGTTCAAATTCGAACGAGAAACACAAATTGGATGCTATCTGGGATGTAGAAGCTGAAAAACAAGTCGATTGGTTGATCTGAGCTTTCCCTGAGAAGTTACAGCCAAGTGTATATCAGAATTGAGGAAAGAATTCATTTAGCCAAGAACTGCAAATTTGGATCCAGAGCTCAAATTCGAACGAGAAACACATATTGGATGGTATCTGGGATGCAGAAGCCAAAAAACAAGTCGATTGGTTGATCTGAGCTTTCCCTGAGAAGTTACAGCCAAGCGTATATCAGAATTGAGGAAAGAATTCAATTTAGCCAGGAACTGCAAATTTGGATCCAGAGTTCAAATTCGAACGAGAAACACAAATTGGATGCTATCTGGGATGTAGAAGCTGAAAAACAAGTCGATTGGTTGATCTGAGCTTTCCCGGAGAAGTTACAGCCAAGCGTATATCAGAATTGAGGAAAGAATTCATTTAGCCAAGAACTGCAAATTTGGATCGAGAGCTCAAATTCGAACGAGAAACACAAATTGGATGGTATCTGGGATGTAGAAGCTGAAAAACAAGTCGATTGGTTGATCTGAGCTTTCCCAGAGAAGTTACAGCCAAGCGTATATCAGAATTGAGGAAAGAATTCAATTTAGCCAAGAACTGCAAATTTGGATCCAGAGTTCAAATTCGAACGAGAAACACAAATTGGATGCTATCTGGGATGTAGAAGCTGAAAAACAAGTCGATTGGTTGATCTGAGCTTTCCCTGAGAAGTTACAGCCAAGCGTATTTCAGAATTGACAAAAGAACTCAATTTAGCCAAGAACTGTAAATTTGGATCCAGAATTCAAATTCGAACGAGAAACACATATTGGATGGTATCTGGGATGCAGAAGCCGAAAAACAAGTCGATTGGTTGATCTGAGCTTTCCCTGAGAAGTTACAGCCAAGCGTATATCATTGACAAAAGAACTCAGTTTAGCCAGGAACTGCAAATTTGGATCCAGAGTTCAAATTCGAACGAGAAACACAAATTGGATGCTAGCTGGGATGTAGAAGCTGAAAAACAAGTCGATTGGTTGATCTGAGCTTTCCCTGAGAAGTTACAGCCAAGCGTATATCAGAATTGAGGAAAGAATTCAATTTAGCCAAGAACTGCAAATTTGGATCCAGAGCTCAAATTCGAACGAGAAACACATATTGGATGGGATCTGGGATGCAGAAGCCGAAAAACAAGTCGATTGGTTGATCTGTGCTTTCCCTGAGAAGTTACAGCCAAGCGTATATCAGAATTGACAAAAGAACTCAGTTTAGCCAGGACCTGCAAATTTGAATCCAGAGCTCAAATTCAAACGAGAAACACATATTGGATGCTATCTGGAATGCTAAACCCAAAAAACAAGTCGATTGGTTGATCTGAGCTTTCCCTGAGAAGTTACAGCCAAGCGTATCTCTGTATTGAGGAAAGAACTCAATTTAGCCAAGAACTGCAAATTTGGATCGAGAGCTCAAATTCGAACGAGAAACACTAATTGGATGCTATCTGGAATGCTAAACCCGAAAAACAAGTCGATTGGTTGATCTGAGCTTTCCCTGAGAAGTTACAGCCAAGTGTATATCAGAATTGAGGAAAGAACTCAATTTAGCCAGGAACTGTAAATTTGGATGCAGAGCTCAAATTCGAACGAGAAACACATATTGGATGGTATCTGGGATGCAGAAGCTGAAAAACAAGTCGATTGGTTGATCTGAGCTTTCCCTGAGAAGTTACAGCCAAGCGTATCTCAGAATTGAGGAAAGAACTCAATTTAGTCTGGAACTGCAAATTTGGATGCAGAGCTCAAATTCGAACGAGAAACACATATTGGATGGTATCTGGGATGCAGAAACCGGAAAACAAGTCGATTGGTTGATCTGAGCTTTCCCTGAGAAGTTACAGCCAAGTGTATATCAGAATTGAGGAAAGAACTCAATTTAGCCAGGAACTGTAAATTTGGATGCAGAGCTCAAATTCGAACGAGAAACACATATTGGATGGTATCTGGGATGCAGAAGCTGAAAGACAAGTCGATTGGTTGATCTGAGCTTTCCCTGAGAAGTTACAGCCAAGCGTATCTCAGTATTGAGGAAAGAACTCAATTTAGCCAGGAACTGCAAATTTGGATGCAGAGCTCAAATTCGAACGAGAAACACATATTGGATGCTATCTGGGATGCAGATACCGGAAAACAAGTCGATTGGTTGATCTGAGCTTTCCCTGAGAAGTTACAGCCAAGCATATCTCAGAATTGAGGAAAGAACTCAATTTAGTCTGGAACTGCAAATTTGGATGCAGAGCTCAAATTCGAACGAGAAACACATATTGGATGGTATCTGGGATGCAGAAACCGGAAAACAAGTCGATTGGTTGATCTGAGCTTTCCCTGAGAAGTTTCAGCCAAGTGTATATCAGAATTGAGGAAAGAACTCAATTTAGCCAGGAACTGCAAATTTGGATGCAGAGCTCAAATTCGAACGAGAAACACATATTGGATGCTATCTGGGATGCAGAAACCGGAACACAAGTCGATTGGTTGATCTGAGCTTTCCCTGAGAAGTTACAGCCAAGCATATCTCAGAATTGACAAAAGAACTCAGTTTAGCCAGGAACTGCAAATTTGGATGCAGAGCTCAAATTCGAACGAGAAACACATATTGGATGGTATCTGGGATGCAGAAACCGGAAAACAAGTCGATTGGTTGATCTGAGCTTTCCCTGAGAAGTTACAGCCAAGTGTATATCAGAATTGAGGAAAGAACTCAGTTTATCCAGGAACTACAAATTTGGACCCAGAGTTCAAAATCGAACGAGAAACACAGATTGGATGGTATCTGGAATGCTAAACCCGAAAAACAAGTTGATTGGTTGATCTGAGCTTTCCCTGAGAAGTTACAGCCAAGCGTATCTCAGAATTGAGGAAAGAACTCAATTTAGCCAGGAACTGCAAATTTGGATGCAGAGGTCAAATTAGAACGAGAAACACATATTGGATGGTATCTGGAATGCTAAACCCGAAAAACAAGTTGATTGGTTGATCTGAGCTTTCCCTGAGAAGTTACAGCCAAGCGTATCTCAGAATTGAGGAAAGAACTCAATTTAGCCAGGAACTGCAAATTTGGATGCAGAGCTCAAATTCGAACGAGAAACACAAATTGGATGGTATCTGGGATGCAGAAGCTGAAAAACAAGTCGATTGGTTGATCTGAGCTTTCCCTGAGAAGTTACAGCCAAGCATATCTCAGAATTGAGGAAAGAACTCAATTTAGTCTGGAACTGCAAATTTGGACCCAGAGTTCAAAATCGAACGAGAAACACAGATTGGATGGTATCTGGAATGCTAAACCCGAAAAACAAGTTGATTGGTTGATCTGAGCTTTCCCTGAGAAGTTACAGCCAAGCGTATCTCAGAATTGAGGAAAGAACTCAATTTAGCCAGGAACTGCAAATTTGGATGCAGAGGTCAAATTAGAACGAGAAACACATATTGGATGGTATCTGGAATGCTAAACCCGAAAAACAAGTTGATTGGTTGATCTGAGCTTTCCCTGAGAAGTTACAGCCAAGCGTATCTCTGTATTGAGGAAAGAACTCAATTTAGCCAGGAACTGCAAATTTGGATCGAGAGCTCAAATTCGAACGAGAAACACTAATTGGATGCTATCTGGAATGCTAAACCCGAAAAACAAGTCGATTGGTTGATCTGAGCTTTCCCTGAGAAGTTACAGCCAAGCGTATATCAGAATTGACAAAAGAACTCAGTTTAGCCAGGAACTGCAAATTTGGATCCAGAGTTCAAATTCGAACGAGAAACACAAATTGGATGCTATCTGGGATGCAGAAGCCGAAAAACAAGTCGATTGGTTGATCTGAGCTTTCCCTGAGAAGTTACAGCCAAGCGTATATCAGAATTGACAAAAGAACTCAATTTAGCCAAGAACTGTAAATTTGGATCCAGAATTCAAATTCGAACGAGAAACACATATTGGATGGTATCTGGGATGCAGAAGCCGAAAAACAAGTCGATTGGTTGATCTGAGCTTTCCCTGAGAAGTTACAGCCAAGCGTATATCAGAATTGACAAAAGAACTCAGTTTAGCCAGGAACTGCAAATTTGGATCCAGAGTTCAAATTCGAACGAGAAACACAAATTGGATGCTATCTGGGATGTAGAAGCTGAAAAACAAGTCGATTGGTTGATCTGAGCTTTCCCTGAGAAGTTACAGCCAAGTGTATATCAGAATTGAGGAAAGAATTCATTTAGCCAAGAACTGCAAATTTGGATCCAGAGCTCAAATTCGAACGAGAAACACATATTGGATGGTATCTGGGATGCAGAAGCCGAAAAAGAAGTCGATTGGTTGATCTGAGCTTTCCCTGAGAAGTTACAGCCAAGGGTATATCAGAATTGACAAAAGAACTCAATTTAGCCAGGAACTGCAAATTTGGATCCAGAGCTCAAATTCGAACGAGAAACACAAATTGGATGGTATCTGGGATGTAGAAGCTGAAAAACAAGTCGATTGGTTGATCTGAGCTTTCCCAGAGAAGTTACAGCCAAGCGTATATCAGAATTGAGGAAAGAATTCAATTTAGCCAGGAACTGCAAATTTGGATCCAGAGCTCAAATTCGAACGAGAAACACATATTGGATGGTATCTGGGATGTAGAAGCTGAAAAACAAGTCGATTGGTTGATCTGAGCTTTCCCTGAGAAGTTACAGCCAAGTGTATATCAGAATTGAGGAAAGAATTCATTTAGCCAAGAACTGCAAATTTGGATCCAGAGCTCAAATTCGAACGAGAAACACATATTGGATGGTATCTGGGATGCAGAAGCCGAAAAACAAGTCGATTGGTTGATCTGAGCTTTCCCTGAGAAGTTACAGCCAAGCGTATATCAGAATTGACAAAAGAACTCAATTTAGCCAAGAACTGTAAATTTGGATCCAGAATTCAAATTCGAACGAGAAACACATATTGGATGGTATCTGGGATGCAGAAGCCGAAAAACAAGTCGATTGGTTGATCTGAGCTTTCCCTGAGAAGTTACAGCCAAGCGTATATCAGAATTGACAAAAGAACTCAGTTTAGCCAGGAACTGCAAATTTGGATCCAGAGTTCAAATTCGAACGAGAAACACAAATTGGATGCTATCTGGGATGTAGAAGCTGAAAAACAAGTCGATTGGTTGATCTGAGCTTTCCCTGAGAAGTTACAGCCAAGTGTATATCAGAATTGAGGAAAGAATTCATTTAGCCAAGAACTGCAAATTTGGATCCAGAGCTCAAATTCGAACGAGAAACACATATTGGATGGTATCTGGGATGCAGAAGCCAAAAAACAAGTCGATTGGTTGATCTGAGCTTTCCCTGAGAAGTTACAGCCAAGCGTATATCAGAATTGAGGAAAGAATTCAATTTAGCCAGGAACTGCAAATTTGGATCCAGAGTTCAAATTCGAACGAGAAACACAAATTGGATGCTATCTGGGATGTAGAAGCTGAAAAACAAGTCGATTGGTTGATCTGAGCTTTCCCGGAGAAGTTACAGCCAAGCGTATATCAGAATTGAGGAAAGAATTCATTTAGCCAAGAACTGCAAATTTGGATCGAGAGCTCAAATTCGAACGAGAAACACAAATTGGATGGTATCTGGGATGTAGAAGCTGAAAAACAAGTCGATTGGTTGATCTGAGCTTTCCCAGAGAAGTTACAGCCAAGCGTATATCAGAATTGAGGAAAGAATTCAATTTAGCCAAGAACTGCAAATTTGGATCCAGAGTTCAAATTCGAACGAGAAACACAAATTGGATGCTATCTGGGATGTAGAAGCTGAAAAACAAGTCGATTGGTTGATCTGAGCTTTCCCTGAGAAGTTACAGCCAAGCGTATTTCAGAATTGACAAAAGAACTCAATTTAGCCAAGAACTGTAAATTTGGATCCAGAATTCAAATTCGAACGAGAAACACATATTGGATGGTATCTGGGATGCAGAAGCCGAAAAACAAGTCGATTGGTTGATCTGAGCTTTCCCTGAGAAGTTACAGCCAAGCGTATATCATTGACAAAAGAACTCAGTTTAGCCAGGAACTGCAAATTTGGATCCAGAGTTCAAATTCGAACGAGAAACACAAATTGGATGCTAGCTGGGATGTAGAAGCTGAAAAACAAGTCGATTGGTTGATCTGAGCTTTCCCTGAGAAGTTACAGCCAAGCGTATATCAGAATTGAGGAAAGAATTCAATTTAGCCAAGAACTGCAAATTTGGATCCAGAGCTCAAATTCGAACGAGAAACACATATTGGATGGGATCTGGGATGCAGAAGCCGAAAAACAAGTCGATTGGTTGATCTGTGCTTTCCCTGAGAAGTTACAGCCAAGCGTATATCAGAATTGACAAAAGAACTCAGTTTAGCCAGGACCTGCAAATTTGAATCCAGAGCTCAAATTCAAACGAGAAACACATATTGGATGCTATCTGGAATGCTAAACCCAAAAAACAAGTCGATTGGTTGATCTGAGCTTTCCCTGAGAAGTTACAGCCAAGCGTATCTCTGTATTGAGGAAAGAACTCAATTTAGCCAAGAACTGCAAATTTGGATCGAGAGCTCAAATTCGAACGAGAAACACTAATTGGATGCTATCTGGAATGCTAAACCCGAAAAACAAGTCGATTGGTTGATCTGAGCTTTCCCTGAGAAGTTACAGCCAAGTGTATATCAGAATTGAGGAAAGAACTCAATTTAGCCAGGAACTGTAAATTTGGATGCAGAGCTCAAATTCGAACGAGAAACACATATTGGATGGTATCTGGGATGCAGAAGCTGAAAAACAAGTCGATTGGTTGATCTGAGCTTTCCCTGAGAAGTTACAGCCAAGCGTATCTCAGAATTGAGGAAAGAACTCAATTTAGTCTGGAACTGCAAATTTGGATGCAGAGCTCAAATTCGAACGAGAAACACATATTGGATGGTATCTGGGATGCAGAAACCGGAAAACAAGTCGATTGGTTGATCTGAGCTTTCCCTGAGAAGTTACAGCCAAGTGTATATCAGAATTGAGGAAAGAACTCAATTTAGCCAGGAACTGTAAATTTGGATGCAGAGCTCAAATTCGAACGAGAAACACATATTGGATGGTATCTGGGATGCAGAAGCTGAAAGACAAGTCGATTGGTTGATCTGAGCTTTCCCTGAGAAGTTACAGCCAAGCGTATCTCAGTATTGAGGAAAGAACTCAATTTAGCCAGGAACTGCAAATTTGGATGCAGAGCTCAAATTCGAACGAGAAACACATATTGGATGCTATCTGGGATGCAGATACCGGAAAACAAGTCGATTGGTTGATCTGAGCTTTCCCTGAGAAGTTACAGCCAAGCATATCTCAGAATTGAGGAAAGAACTCAATTTAGTCTGGAACTGCAAATTTGGATGCAGAGCTCAAATTCGAACGAGAAACACATATTGGATGGTATCTGGGATGCAGAAACCGGAAAACAAGTCGATTGGTTGATCTGAGCTTTCCCTGAGAAGTTTCAGCCAAGTGTATATCAGAATTGAGGAAAGAACTCAATTTAGCCAGGAACTGCAAATTTGGATGCAGAGCTCAAATTCGAACGAGAAACACATATTGGATGCTATCTGGGATGCAGAAACCGGAACACAAGTCGATTGGTTGATCTGAGCTTTCCCTGAGAAGTTACAGCCAAGCATATCTCAGAATTGACAAAAGAACTCAGTTTAGCCAGGAACTGCAAATTTGGATGCAGAGCTCAAATTCGAACGAGAAACACATATTGGATGGTATCTGGGATGCAGAAACCGGAAAACAAGTCGATTGGTTGATCTGAGCTTTCCCTGAGAAGTTACAGCCAAGTGTATATCAGAATTGAGGAAAGAACTCAGTTTATCCAGGAACTACAAATTTGGACCCAGAGTTCAAAATCGAACGAGAAACACAGATTGGATGGTATCTGGAATGCTAAACCCGAAAAACAAGTTGATTGGTTGATCTGAGCTTTCCCTGAGAAGTTACAGCCAAGCGTATCTCAGAATTGAGGAAAGAACTCAATTTAGCCAGGAACTGCAAATTTGGATGCAGAGGTCAAATTAGAACGAGAAACACATATTGGATGGTATCTGGAATGCTAAACCCGAAAAACAAGTTGATTGGTTGATCTGAGCTTTCCCTGAGAAGTTACAGCCAAGCGTATCTCAGAATTGAGGAAAGAACTCAATTTAGCCAGGAACTGCAAATTTGGATGCAGAGCTCAAATTCGAACGAGAAACACAAATTGGATGGTATCTGGGATGCAGAAGCTGAAAAACAAGTCGATTGGTTGATCTGAGCTTTCCCTGAGAAGTTACAGCCAAGCATATCTCAGAATTGAGGAAAGAACTCAATTTAGTCTGGAACTGCAAATTTGGACCCAGAGTTCAAAATCGAACGAGAAACACAGATTGGATGGTATCTGGAATGCTAAACCCGAAAAACAAGTTGATTGGTTGATCTGAGCTTTCCCTGAGAAGTTACAGCCAAGCGTATCTCAGAATTGAGGAAAGAACTCAATTTAGCCAGGAACTGCAAATTTGGATGCAGAGGTCAAATTAGAACGAGAAACACATATTGGATGGTATCTGGAATGCTAAACCCGAAAAACAAGTTGATTGGTTGATCTGAGCTTTCCCTGAGAAGTTACAGCCAAGCGTATCTCAGAATTGAGGAAAGAACTCAATTTAGCCAGGAACTGCAAATTTGGATGCAGAGCTCAAATTCGAACGAGAAACACAAATTGGATGGTATCTGGGATGCAGAAGCTGAAAAACAAGTCGATTGGTTGATCTGAGCTTTCCCTGAGAAGTTACAGCCAAGCATATCTCAGAATTGAGGAAAGAACTCAATTTAGTCTGGAACTGCAAATTTGGATGCAGAGCTCAAATTCGAACGAGAAACACATATTGGATGGTATCTGGGATGCAGAAGCTGAAAAACAAGTTGATTGGTTGATCTGAGCTTTCCCTGAGAAGTTACAACCAAGCATATCTCAGAATTGAGGAAAGAACTCAATTTAGTCTGGAACTGCGAATTTGGATGCAGAGCTCAAATTCGAACGAGAAACACATATTGGATGGTATCTGGGATGCAGAAACCGGAAAACAAGTCGATTGGTTGATCTGAGCTTTCCCTGAGAAGTTACAGCCAAGCATATCTCAGAATTGACAAAAGAACTCAGTTTAGCCAGGAACTGCAAATTTGGATGCAGAGCTCAAATTCGAACGAGAAACACATATTGGATGGTATCTGGGATGCAGAAACCGGAAAACAAGTCGATTGGTTGATCTGAGCTTTCCCTGAGAAGTTACAGCCAAGTGTATATCAGAATTGAGGAAAGAACTCAGTTTATCCAGGAACTACAAATTTGGACCCAGAGTTCAAAATCGAACGAGAAACACAGATTGGATGGTATCTGGAATGCTAAACCCGAAAAACAAGTTGATTGGTTGATCTGAGCTTTCCCTGAGAAGTTACAGCCAAGCGTATCTCAGAATTGAGGAAAGAACTCAATTTAGCCAGGAACTGCAAATTTGGATGCAGAGCTCAAATTCGAACGAGAAACACAAATTGGATGGTATCTGGGATGCAGAAGCTGAAAAACAAGTCGATTGGTTGATCTGAGCTTTCCCTGAGAAGTTACAGCCAAGCATATCTCAGAATTGAGGAAAGAACTCAATTTAGTCTGGAACTGCAAATTTGGACCCAGAGTTCAAAATCGAACGAGAAACACAGATTGGATGGTATCTGGAATGCTAAACCCGAAAAACAAGTTGATTGGTTGATCTGAGCTTTCCCTGAGAAGTTACAGCCAAGCGTATCTCAGAATTGAGGAAAGAACTCAATTTAGCCAGGAACTGCAAATTTGGATGCAGAGGTCAAATTAGAACGAGAAACACATATTGGATGGTATCTGGAATGCTAAACCCGAAAAACAAGTTGATTGGTTGATCTGAGCTTTCCCTGAGAAGTTACAGCCAAGCGTATCTCAGAATTGAGGAAAGAACTCAATTTAGCCAGGAACTGCAAATTTGGATGCAGAGCTCAAATTCGAACGAGAAACACAAATTGGATGGTATCTGGGATGCAGAAGCTGAAAAACAAGTCGATTGGTTGATCTGAGCTTTCCCTGAGAAGTTACAGCCAAGCATATCTCAGAATTGAGGAAAGAACTCAATTTAGTCTGGAACTGCAAATTTGGATGCAGAGCTCAAATTCGAACGAGAAACACATATTGGATGGTATCTGGGATGCAGAAGCTGAAAAACAAGTTGATTGGTTGATCTGAGCTTTCCCTGAGAAGTTACAACCAAGCATATCTCAGAATTGAGGAAAGAACTCAATTTAGTCTGGAACTGCGAATTTGGATGCAGAGCTCAAATTCGAACGAGAAACACATATTGGATGGTATCTGGGATGCAGAAACCGGAAAACAAGTCGATTGGTTGATCTGAGCTTTCCCTGAGAAGTTACAGCCAAGCATATCTCAGAATTGACAAAAGAACTCAGTTTAGCCAGGAACTGCAAATTTGGATGCAGAGCTCAAATTCGAACGAGAAACACATATTGGATGGTATCTGGGATGCAGAAACCGGAAAACAAGTCGATTGGTTGATCTGAGCTTTCCCTGAGAAGTTACAGCCAAGTGTATATCAGAATTGAGGAAAGAACTCAGTTTATCCAGGAACTACAAATTTGGACCCAGAGTTCAAAATCGAACGAGAAACACAGATTGGATGGTATCTGGAATGCTAAACCCGAAAAACAAGTTGATTGGTTGATCTGAGCTTTCCCTGAGAAGTTACAGCCAAGCGTATCTCAGAATTGAGGAAAGAACTCAATTTAGCCAGGAACTGCAAATTTGGATGCAGAGGTCAAATTAGAACGAGAAACACATATTGGATGGTATCTGGAATGCTAAACCCGAAAAACAAGTTGATTGGTTGATCTGAGCTTTCCCTGAGAAGTTACAGCCAAGCGTATCTCAGAATTGAGGAAAGAACTCAATTTAGCCAGGAACTGCAAATTTGGATGCAGAGCTCAAATTCGAACGAGAAACACAAATTGGATGGTATCTGGGATGCAGAAGCTGAAAAACAAGTCGATTGGTTGATCTGAGCTTTCCCTGAGAAGTTACAGCCAAGCATATCTCAGAATTGAGGAAAGAACTCAATTTAGTCTGGAACTGCAAATTTGGACCCAGAGTTCAAAATCGAACGAGAAACACAGATTGGATGGTATCTGGAATGCTAAACCCGAAAAACAAGTTGATTGGTTGATCTGAGCTTTCCCTGAGAAGTTACAGCCAAGCGTATCTCAGAATTGAGGAAAGAACTCAATTTAGCCAGGAACTGCAAATTTGGATGCAGAGGTCAAATTAGAACGAGAAACACATATTGGATGGTATCTGGAATGCTAAACCCGAAAAACAAGTTGATTGGTTGATCTGAGCTTTCCCTGAGAAGTTACAGCCAAGCGTATCTCAGAATTGAGGAAAGAACTCAATTTAGCCAGGAACTGCAAATTTGGATGCAGAGCTCAAATTCGAACGAGAAACACAAATTGGATGGTATCTGGGATGCAGAAGCTGAAAAACAAGTCGATTGGTTGATCTGAGCTTTCCCTGAGAAGTTACAGCCAAGCATATCTCAGAATTGAGGAAAGAACTCAATTTAGTCTGGAACTGCAAATTTGGATGCAGAGCTCAAATTCGAACGAGAAACACATATTGGATGGTATCTGGGATGCAGAAGCTGAAAAACAAGTTGATTGGTTGATCTGAGCTTTCCCTGAGAAGTTACAACCAAGCATATCTCAGAATTGAGGAAAGAACTCAATTTAGTCTGGAACTGCGAATTTGGATGCAGAGCTCAAATTCGAACGAGAAACACATATTGGATGGTATCTGGGATGCAGAAACCGGAAAACAAGTCGATTGGTTGATCTGAGCTTTCCCTGAGAAGTTTCAGCCAAGTGTATATCAGAATTGAGGAAAGAACTCAATTTAGCCAGGAACTGCAAATTTGGATGCAGAGCTCAAATTCGAACGAGAAACACATATTGGATGCTATCTGGGATGCAGAAACCGGAACACAAGTCGATTGGTTGATCTGAGCTTTCCCTGAGAAGTTACAGCCAAGCATATCTCAGAATTGACAAAAGAGCTCAGTTTATCCAGGAACTGCAAATTTGGATGCAGAGCTCAAATTCGAACGAGAAACACATATTGGATGGTATCTGGGATGCAGAAACCGGAAAACAAGTCGATTGGTTGATCTGAGCTTTCCCTGACTAGTTACAGCCAAGTGTATATCAGAATTGAGGAAAGAACTCAGTTTATCCAGGAACTACAAATTTGGACCCAGAGTTCAAAATCGAACGAGAAACACAGATTGGATGGTATCTGGAATGCTAAACCCGAAAAACAAGTTGATTGGTTGATCTGAGCTTTCCCTGAGAAGTTACAGCCAAGCGTATCTCAGAATTGAGGAAAGAACTCAATTTAGCCAGGAACTGCAAATTTGGATGCAGAGGTCAAATTAGAACGAGAAACACATATTGGATGGTATCTGGAATGCTAAACCCGAAAAACAAGTTGATTGGTTGATCTGAGCTTTCCCTGAGAAGTTACAGCCAAGCGTATCTCAGAATTGAGGAAAGAACTCAATTTAGCCAGGAACTGTAAATTTGGATGCAGAGCTCAAATTCGAACGAGAAACACATATTGGATGGTATCTGGGATGCAGAAGCCGAAAGACAAGTCGATTGGTTGATCTGAGCTTTCCCTGAGAAGTTACAGCCAAGCGTATCTCAGTATTGAGGAAAGAACTCAATTTAGCCAGGAACTGCAAATTTGGATGCAGAGCTCAAATTCGAACGAGAAACACATATTGGATGCTATCTGGGATGCAGAAACCGGAACACAAGTCGATTGGTTGATATGAGCTTTCCCTGAGAAGTTACAGCCAAGCATATCTCAGAATTGACAAAAGAACTCAGTTTAACCAGGAACTGCAAATTTGGATGCAGAGCTCAAATTCGAACGAGAAACACAGATTGGATGGTATCTGGAATGCTAAACCCGAAAAACAAGTTGATTGGTTGATCTGAGCTTTCCCTGAGAAGTTACAGCCAAGCGTATCTCAGAATTGAGGAAAGAACTCAATTTAGCCAGGAACTGCAAATTTGGATGCAGAGCTCAAATTCGAACGAGAAACACAAATTGGATGGTATCTGGGATGCAGAAGCTGAAAAACAAGTCGATTGGTTGATCTGAGCTTTCCCTGAGAAGTTACAGCCAAGCATATCTCAGAATTGAGGAAAGAACTCAATTTAGTCTGGAACTGCAAATTTGGATGCAGAGCTCAAATTCGAACGAGAAACACATATTGGATGGTATCTGGGATGCAGAAGCTGAAAAACAAGTTGATTGGTTGATCTGAGCTTTCCCTGAGAAGTTACAACCAAGCATATCTCAGAATTGAGGAAAGAACTCAATTTAGTCTGGAACTGCAAATTTGGATGCAGAGCTCAAATTCGAACGAGAAACACATATTGGATGGTATCTGGGATGCAGAAACCGAAAAACAAGTCGATTGGTTGATCTGAGCTTTCCCTGAGAAGTTTCAGCCAAGTGTATATCAGAATTGAGGAAAGAACTCAATTTAGCCAGGAACTGCAAATTTGGATGCAGAGCTCAAATTCGAATGAGAAACACATATTGGATGCTATCTGGGATGCAGAAACCGGAAAACAAGTCGATTGGTTGATCTGAGCTTTCCCTGAGAAGTTACAGCCAAGCATATCTCAGAATTGAGGAAAGAACTCAATTTAGTCTGGAACTGCAAATTTGGATGCAGAGCTCAAATTCGAACGAGAAACACATATTGGATGGTATCTGGGATGCAGAAGCTGAAAAACAAGTTGATTGGTTGATCTGAGCTTTCCCTGAGAAGTTACAACCAAGCATATCTCAGAATTGAGGAAAGAACTCAATTTAGTCTGGAACTGCAAATTTGGATGCAGAGCTCAAATTCGAACGAGAAACACATATTGGATGGTATCTGGGATGCAGAAACCGGAAAACAAGTCGATTGGTTGATCTGAGCTTTCCCTGAGAAGTTTCAGCCAAGTGTATATCAGAATTGAGGAAAGAACTCAATTTAGCCAGGAACTGCAAATTTGGATGCAGAGCTCAAATTCGAACGAGAAACACATATTGGATGCTATCTGGGATGCAGAAACCGGAACACAAGTCGATTGGTTGATCTGAGCTTTCCCTGAGAAGTTACAGCCAAGCATATCTCAGAATTGACAAAAGAACTCAGTTTAGCCAGGAACTGCAAATTTGGATGCAGAGCTCAAATTCGAACGAGAAACACATATTGGATGGTATCTGGGATGCAGAAACCGGAAAACAAGTCGATTGGTTGATCTGAGCTTTCCCTGAGAAGTTACAGCCAAGTGTATATCAGAATTGAGGAAAGAACTCAGTTTATCCAGGAACTACAAATTTGGACCCAGAGTTCAAAATCGAACGAGAAACACAGATTGGATGGTATCTGGAATGCTAAACCCGAAAAACAAGTTGATTGGTTGATCTGAGCTTTCCCTGAGAAGTTACAGCCAAGCGTATCTCAGAATTGAGGAAAGAACTCAATTTAGCCAGGAACTGCAAATTTGGATGCAGAGGTCAAATTAGAACGAGAAACACATATTGGATGGTATCTGGAATGCTAAACCCGAAAAACAAGTTGATTGGTTGATCTGAGCTTTCCCTGAGAAGTTACAGCCAAGCGTATCTCAGAATTGAGGAAAGAACTCAATTTAGCCAGGAACTGCAAATTTGGATGCAGAGCTCAAATTCGAACGAGAAACACAAATTGGATGGTATCTGGGATGCAGAAGCTGAAAAACAAGTCGATTGGTTGATCTGAGCTTTCCCTGAGAAGTTACAGCCAAGCATATCTCAGAATTGAGGAAAGAACTCAATTTAGTCTGGAACTGCAAATTTGGACCCAGAGTTCAAAATCGAACGAGAAACACAGATTGGATGGTATCTGGAATGCTAAATCCGAAAAACAAGTTGATTGGTTGATCTGAGCTTTCCCTGAGAAGTTACAGCCAAGCGTATCTCAGAATTGAGGAAAGAACTCAATTTAGCCAGGAACTGCAAATTTGGATGCAGAGGTCAAATTAGAACGAGAAACACAGATTGGATGGTATCTGGAATGCTAAACCCGAAAAACAAGTTGATTGGTTGATCTGAGCTTTCCCTGAGAAGTTACAGCCAAGCGTATCTCAGAATTGAGGAAAGAACTCAATTTAGCCAGGAACTGCAAATTTGGATGCAGAGGTCAAATTAGAACGAGAAACACATATTGGATGGTATCTGGAATGCTAAACCCGAAAAACAAGTTGATTGGTTGATCTGAGCTTTCCCTGAGAAGTTACAGCCAAGCGTATCTCAGAATTGAGGAAAGAACTCAATTTAGCCAGGAACTGCAAATTTGGATGCAGAGCTCAAATTCGAACGAGAAACACAAATTGGATGGTATCTGGGATGCAGAAGCTGAAAAACAAGTCGATTGGTTGATCTGAGCTTTCCCTGAGAAGTTACAGCCAAGCATATCTCAGAATTGAGGAAAGAACTCAATTTAGTCTGGAACTGCAAATTTGGACCCAGAGTTCAAAATCGAACGAGAAACACAGATTGGATGGTATCTGGAATGCTAAACCCGAAAAACAAGTTGATTGGTTGATCTGAGCTTTCCCTGAGAAGTTACAGCCAAGCGTATCTCAGAATTGAGGAAAGAACTCAATTTAGCCAGGAACTGCAAATTTGGATGCAGAGCTCAAATTCGAACGAGAAACACAAATTGGATGGTATCTGGGATGCAGAAGCTGAAAAACAAGTCGATTGGTTGATCTGAGCTTTCCCTGAGAAGTTACAGCCAAGCATATCTCAGAATTGAGGAAAGAACTCAATTTAGTCTGGAACTGCAAATTTGGATGCAGAGCTCAAATTCGAACGAGAAACACATATTGGATGGTATCTGGGATGCAGAAGCTGAAAAACAAGTTGATTGGTTGATCTGAGCTTTCCCTGAGAAGTTACAACCAAGCATATCTCAGAATTGAGGAAAGAACTCAATTTAGTCTGGAACTGCAAATTTGGATGCAGAGCTCAAATTCGAACGAGAAACACATATTGGATGGTATCTGGGATGCAGAAACCGGAAAACAAGTCGATTGGTTGATCTGAGCTTTCCCTGAGAAGTTTCAGCCAAGTGTATATCAGAATTGAGGAAAGAACTCAATTTAGCCAGGAACTGCAAATTTGGATGCAGAGCTCAAATTCGAACGAGAAACACATATTGGATGCTATCTGGGATGCAGAAACCGGAACACAAGTCGATTGGTTGATCTGAGCTTTCCCTGAGAAGTTACAGCCAAGCATATCTCAGAATTGACAAAAGAACTCAGTTTAGCCAGGAACTGCAAATTTGGATGCAGAGCTCAAATTCGAACGAGAAACACATATTGGATGGTATCTGGGATGCAGAAACCGGAAAACAAGTCGATTGGTTGATCTGAGCTTTCCCTGAGAAGTTACAGCCAAGTGTATATCAGAATTGAGGAAAGAACTCAGTTTATCCAGGAACTACAAATTTGGACCCAGAGTTCAAAATCGAACGAGAAACACAGATTGGATGGTATCTGGAATGCTAAACCCGAAAAACAAGTTGATTGGTTGATCTGAGCTTTCCCTGAGAAGTTACAGCCAAGCGTATCTCAGAATTGAGGAAAGAACTCAATTTAGCCAGGAACTGCAAATTTGGATGCAGAGCTCAAATTAGAACGGGAAACACATATTGGATGGTATCTGGAATGCTAAACCCTAAAAACAAGTTGATTGGTTGATCTGAGCTTTCCCTGAGAAGTTACAGCCAAGCATATCTCAGAATTGAGGAAAGAACTCAATTTAGTCTGGAACTGCAAATTTGGATGCAGAGCTCAAATTCGAACGAGAAACACATATTGGATGGTATCTGGGATGCAGAAGCTGAAAAACAAGTTGATTGGTTGATCTGAGCTTTCCCTGAGAAGTTACAACCAAGCATATCTCAGAATTGAGGAAAGAACTCAATTTAGTCTGGAACTGCAAATTTGGATGCAGAGCTCAAATTCGAACGAGAAACACATATTGGATGGTATCTGGGATGCAGAAACCGGAAAACAAGTCGATTGGTTGATCTGAGCTTTCCCTGAGAAGTTTCAGCCAAGTGTATATCAGAATTGAGGAAAGAACTCAATTTAGCCAGGAACTGCAAATTTGGATGCAGAGCTCAAATTCGAACGAGAAACACATATTGGATGCTATCTGGGATGCAGAAACCGGAACACAAGTCGATTGGTTGATCTGAGCTTTCCCTGAGAAGTTACAGCCAAGCATATCTCAGAATTGACAAAAGAACTCAGTTTAGCCAGGAACTGCAAATTTGGATGCAGAGCTCAAATTCGAACGAGAAACACATATTGGATGGTATCTGGGATGCAGAAACCGGAAAACAAGTCGATTGGTTGATCTGAGCTTTCCCTGAGAAGTTACAGCCAAGTGTATATCAGAATTGAGGAAAGAACTCAGTTTATCCAGGAACTACAAATTTGGACCCAGAGTTCAAAATCGAACGAGAAACACAGATTGGATGGTATCTGGAATGCTAAACCCGAAAAACAAGTTGATTGGTTGATCTGAGCTTTCCCTGAGAAGTTACAGCCAAGCGTATCTCAGAATTGAGGAAAGAACTCAATTTAGCCAGGAACTGCAAATTTGGATGCAGAGGTCAAATTAGAACGAGAAACACATATTGGATGGTATCTGGAATGCTAAACCCGAAAAACAAGTTGATTGGTTGATCTGAGCTTTCCCTGAGAAGTTACAGCCAAGCGTATCTCAGAATTGAGGAAAGAACTCAATTTAGCCAGGAACTGCAAATTTGGATGCAGAGCTCAAATTCGAACGAGAAACACATATTGGATGGTATCTGGGATGCAGAAACCGGAAAACAAGTCGATTGGTTGATCTGAGCTTTCCCTGAGAAGTTACAGCCAAGTGTATATCAGAATTGAGGAAAGAACTCAGTTTATCCAGGAACTACAAATTTGGACCCAGAGTTCAAAATCGAACGAGAAACACAGATTGGATGGTATCTGGAATGCTAAACCCGAAAAACAAGTTGATTGGTTGATCTGAGCTTTCCCTGAGAAGTTACAGCCAAGCGTATCTCAGAATTGAGGAAAGAACTCAATTTAGCCAGGAACTGCAAATTTGGATGCAGAGGTCAAATTAGAACGAGAAACACATATTGGATGGTATCTGGAATGCTAAACCCGAAAAACAAGTTGATTGGTTGATCTGAGCTTTCCCTGAGAAGTTACAGCCAAGCGTATCTCAGAATTGAGGAAAGAACTCAATTTAGCCAAGAACTGCAAATTTGGATCCAGAGTTCAAATTCGAACGAGAAACACAAATTGGATGCTATCTGGGATGTAGAAGCTGAAAAACAAGTCGATTGGTTGATCTGAGCTTTCCCTGAGAAGTTACAGCCAAGCGTATTTCAGAATTGACAAAAGAACTCAATTTAGCCAAGAACTGTAAATTTGGATCCAGAATTCAAATTCGAACGAGAAACACATATTGGATGGTATCTGGGATGCAGAAGCCGAAAAACAAGTCGATTGGTTGATCTGAGCTTTCCCTGAGAAGTTACAGCCAAGCGTATATCATTGACAAAAGAACTCAGTTTAGCCAGGAACTGCAAATTTGGATCCAGAGTTCAAATTCGAACGAGAAACACAAATTGGATGCTAGCTGGGATGTAGAAGCTGAAAAACAAGTCGATTGGTTGATCTGAGCTTTCCCTGAGAAGTTACAGCCAAGCGTATATCAGAATTGAGGAAAGAATTCAATTTAGCCAAGAACTGCAAATTTGGATCCAGAGCTCAAATTCAAACGAGAAACACATATTGGATGGTATCTGGGATGCAGAAGCCGAAAAACAAGTCGATTGGTTGATCTGTGCTTTCCCTGAGAAGTTACAGCCAAGCGTATATCAGAATTGACAAAAGAACTCAGTTTAGCCAGGACCTGCAAATTTGAATCCAGAGCTCAAATTCAAACGAGAAACACATATTGGATGCTATCTGGAATGCTAAACCCAAAAAACAAGTCGATTGGTTGATCTGAGCTTTCCCTGAGAAGTTACAGCCAAGCGTATCTCTGTATTGAGGAAAGAACTCAATTTAGCCAAGAACTGCAAATTTGGATCGAGAGCTCAAATTCGAACGAGAAACACTAATTGGATGCTATCTGGAATGCTAAACCCGAAAAACAAGTCGATTGGTTGATCTGAGCTTTCCCTGAGAAGTTACAGCCAAGTGTATATCAGAATTGAGGAAAGAACTCAATTTAGCCAGGAACTGTAAATTTGGATGCAGAGCTCAAATTCGAACGAGAAACACATATTGGATGGTATCTGGGATGCAGAAGCTGAAAAACAAGTCGATTGGTTGATCTGAGCTTTCCCTGAGAAGTTACAGCCAAGCGTATCTCAGAATTGAGGAAAGAACTCAATTTAGTCTGGAACTGCAAATTTGGATGCAGAGCTCAAATTCGAACGAGAAACACATATTGGATGGTATCTGGGATGCAGAAACCGGAAAACAAATCGATTGGTTGATCTGAGCAGTCCCTGAGAAGTTACAGCCAAGTGTATATCAGAATTGAGGAAAGAACTCAATTTAGCCAGGAACTGTAAATTTGGATGCAGAGCTCAAATTCGAACGAGAAACACATATTGGATGGTATCTGGGATGCAGAAGCTGAAAGACAAGTCGATTGGTTGATCTGAGCTTTCCCTGAGAAGTTACAGCCAAGCGTATCTCAGTATTGAGGAAAGAACTCAATTTAGCCAGGAACTGCAAATTTGGATGCAGAGCTCAAATTCGAACGAGAAACAAATATTGGATGCTATCTGGGATGCAGATACCGGAAAACAAGTCGATTGGTTGATCTGAGCTTTCCCTGAGAAGTTACAGCCAAGCATATCTCAGAATTGAGGAAAGAACTCAATTTAGTCTGGAACTGCAAATTTGGATGCAGAGCTCAAATTCGAACGAGAAACACATATTGGATGGTATCTGGGATGCAGAAACCGGAAAACAAGTCGATTGGTTGATCTGAGCTTTCCCTGAGAAGTTTCAGCCAAGTGTATATCAGAATTGAGGAAAGAACTCAATTTAGCCAGGAACTGCAAATTTGGATGCAGAGCTCAAATTCGAACGAGAAACACATATTGGATGCTATCTGGGATGCAGAAACCGGAACACAAGTCGATTGGTTGATCTGAGCTTTCCCTGAGAAGTTACAGCCAAGCATATCTCAGAATTGACAAAAGAACTCAGTTTAGCCAGGAACTGCAAATTTGGATGCAGAGCTCAAATTCGAACGAGAAACACATATTGGATGGTATCTGGGATGCAGAAACCGGAAAACAAGTCGATTGGTTGATCTGAGCTTTCCCTGAGAAGTTACAGCCAAGTGTATATCAGAATTGAGGAAAGAACTCAGTTTATCCAGGAACTACAAATTTGGACCCAGAGTTCAAAATCGAACGAGAAACACAGATTGGATGGTATCTGGAATGCTAAACCCGAAAAACAAGTTGATTGGTTGATCTGAGCTTTCCCTGAGAAGTTACAGCCAAGCGTATCTCAGAATTGAGGAAAGAACTCAATTTAGCCAGGAACTGCAAATTTGGATGCAGAGGTCAAATTAGAACGAGAAACACATATTGGATGGTATCTGGAATGCTAAACCCGAAAAACAAGTTGATTGGTTGATCTGAGCTTTCCCTGAGAAGTTACAGCCAAGCGTATCTCAGAATTGAGGAAAGAACTCAATTTAGCCAGGAACTGCAAATTTGGATGCAGAGCTCAAATTCGAACGAGAAACACAAATTGGATGGTATCTGGGATGCAGAAGCTGAAAAACAAGTCGATTGGTTGATCTGAGCTTTCCCTGAGAAGTTACAGCCAAGCATATCTCAGAATTGAGGAAAGAACTCAATTTAGTCTGGAACTGCAAATTTGGACCCAGAGTTCAAAATCGAACGAGAAACACAGATTGGATGGTATCTGGAATGCTAAACCCGAAAAACAAGTTGATTGGTTGATCTGAGCTTTCCCTGAGAAGTTACAGCCAAGCGTATCTCAGAATTGAGGAAAGAACTCAATTTAGCCAGGAACTGCAAATTTGGATGCAGAGGTCAAATTAGAACGAGAAACACATATTGGATGGTATCTGGAATGCTAAACCCGAAAAACAAGTTGATTGGTTGATCTGAGCTTTCCCTGAGAAGTTACAGCCAAGCGTATCTCAGAATTGAGGAAAGAACTCAATTTAGTCTGGAACTGCAAATTTGGATGCAGAGCTCAAATTCGAACGAGAAACACATATTGGATGGTATCTGGGATGCAGAAGCTGAAAAACAAGTTGATTGGTTGATCTGAGCTTTCCCTGAGAAGTTACAACCAAGCATATCTCAGAATTGAGGAAAGAACTCAATTTAGTCTGGAACTGCGAATTTGGATGCAGAGCTCAAATTCGAACGAGAAACACATATTGGATGGTATCTGGGATGCAGAAACCGGAAAACAAGTCGATTGGTTGATCTGAGCTTTCCCTGAGAAGTTACAGCCAAGCATATCTCAGAATTGACAAAAGAACTCAGTTTAGCCAGGAACTGCAAATTTGGATGCAGAGCTCAAATTCGAACGAGAAACACATATTGGATGGTATCTGGGATGCAGAAACCGGAAAACAAGTCGATTGGTTGATCTGAGCTTTCCCTGAGAAGTTACAGCCAAGTGTATATCAGAATTGAGGAAAGAACTCAGTTTATCCAGGAACTACAAATTTGGACCCAGAGTTCAAAATCGAACGAGAAACACAGATTGGATGGTATCTGGAATGCTAAACCCGAAAAACAAGTTGATTGGTTGATCTGAGCTTTCCCTGAGAAGTTACAGCCAAGCGTATCTCAGAATTGAGGAAAGAACTCAATTTAGCCAGGAACTGCAAATTTGGATGCAGAGGTCAAATTAGAACGAGAAACACATATTGGATGGTATCTGGAATGCTAAACCCGAAAAACAAGTTGATTGGTTGATCTGAGCTTTCCCTGAGAAGTTACAGCCAAGCGTATCTCAGAATTGAGGAAAGAACTCAATTTAGCCAGGAACTGCAAATTTGGATGCAGAGCTCAAATTCGAACGAGAAACACAAATTGGATGGTATCTGGGATGCAGAAGCTGAAAAACAAGTCGATTGGTTGATCTGAGCTTTCCCTGAGAAGTTACAGCCAAGCATATCTCAGAATTGAGGAAAGAACTCAATTTAGTCTGGAACTGCAAATTTGGACCCAGAGTTCAAAATCGAACGAGAAACACAGATTGGATGGTATCTGGAATGCTAAACCCGAAAAACAAGTTGATTGGTTGATCTGAGCTTTCCCTGAGAAGTTACAGCCAAGCGTATCTCAGAATTGAGGAAAGAACTCAATTTAGCCAGGAACTGCAAATTTGGATGCAGAGGTCAAATTAGAACGAGAAACACATATTGGATGGTATCTGGAATGCTAAACCCGAAAAACAAGTTGATTGGTTGATCTGAGCTTTCCCTGAGAAGTTACAGCCAAGCGTATCTCAGAATTGAGGAAAGAACTCAATTTAGCCAGGAACTGCAAATTTGGATGCAGAGCTCAAATTCGAACGAGAAACACAAATTGGATGGTATCTGGGATGCAGAAGCTGAAAAACAAGTCGATTGGTTGATCTGAGCTTTCCCTGAGAAGTTACAGCCAAGCATATCTCAGAATTGAGGAAAGAACTCAATTTAGTCTGGAACTGCAAATTTGGATGCAGAGCTCAAATTCGAACGAGAAACACATATTGGATGGTATCTGGGATGCAGAAGCTGAAAAACAAGTTGATTGGTTGATCTGAGCTTTCCCTGAGAAGTTACAACCAAGCATATCTCAGAATTGAGGAAAGAACTCAATTTAGTCTGGAACTGCGAATTTGGATGCAGAGCTCAAATTCGAACGAGAAACACATATTGGATGGTATCTGGGATGCAGAAACCGGAAAACAAGTCGATTGGTTGATCTGAGCTTTCCCTGAGAAGTTTCAGCCAAGTGTATATCAGAATTGAGGAAAGAACTCAATTTAGCCAGGAACTGCAAATTTGGATGCAGAGCTCAAATTCGAACGAGAAACACATATTGGATGCTATCTGGGATGCAGAAACCGGAACACAAGTCGATTGGTTGATCTGAGCTTTCCCTGAGAAGTTACAGCCAAGCATATCTCAGAATTGACAAAAGAACTCAGTTTATCCAGGAACTGCAAATTTGGATGCAGAGCTCAAATTCGAACGAGAAACACATATTGGATGGTATCTGGGATGCAGAAACCGGAAAACAAGTCGATTGGTTGATCTGAGCTTTCCCTGACTAGTTACAGCCAAGTGTATATCAGAATTGAGGAAAGAACTCAGTTTATCCAGGAACTACAAATTTGGACCCAGAGTTCAAAATCGAACGAGAAACACAGATTGGATGGTATCTGGAATGCTAAACCCGAAAAACAAGTTGATTGGTTGATCTGAGCTTTCCCTGAGAAGTTACAGCCAAGCGTATCTCAGAATTGAGGAAAGAACTCAATTTAGCCAGGAACTGCAAATTTGGATGCAGAGGTCAAATTAGAACGAGAAACACATATTGGATGGTATCTGGAATGCTAAACCCGAAAAACAAGTTGATTGGTTGATCTGAGCTTTCCCTGAGAAGTTACAGCCAAGCGTATCTCAGAATTGAGGAAAGAACTCAATTTAGCCAGGAACTGTAAATTTGGATGCAGAGCTCAAATTCGAACGAGAAACACATATTGGATGGTATCTGGGATGCAGAAGCCGAAAGACAAGTCGATTGGTTGATCTGAGCTTTCCCTGAGAAGTTACAGCCAAGCGTATCTCAGTATTGAGGAAAGAACTCAATTTAGCCAGGAACTGCAAATTTGGATGCAGAGCTCAAATTCGAACGAGAAACACATATTGGATGCTATCTGGGATGCAGAAACCGGAACACAAGTCGATTGGTTGATATGAGCTTTCCCTGAGAAGTTACAGCCAAGCATATCTCAGAATTGACAAAAGAACTCAGTTTAGCCAGGAACTGCAAATTTGGATGCAGAGCTCAAATTCGAACGAGAAACACAGATTGGATGGTATCTGGAATGCTAAACCCGAAAAACAAGTTGATTGGTTGATCTGAGCTTTCCCTGAGAAGTTACAGCCAAGCGTATCTCAGAATTGAGGAAAGAACTCAATTTAGCCAGGAACTGCAAATTTGGATGCAGAGCTCAAATTCGAACGAGAAACACAAATTGGATGGTATCTGGGATGCAGAAGCTGAAAAACAAGTCGATTGGTTGATCTGAGCTTTCCCTGAGAAGTTACAGCCAAGCATATCTCAGAATTGAGGAAAGAACTCAATTTAGTCTGGAACTGCAAATTTGGATGCAGAGCTCAAATTCGAACGAGAAACACATATTGGATGGTATCTGGGATGCAGAAGCTGAAAAACAAGTTGATTGGTTGATCTGAGCTTTCCCTGAGAAGTTACAACCAAGCATATCTCAGAATTGAGGAAAGAACTCAATTTAGTCTGGAACTGCAAATTTGGATGCAGAGCTCAAATTCGAACGAGAAACACATATTGGATGGTATCTGGGATGCAGAAACCGAAAAACAAGTCGATTGGTTGATCTGAGCTTTCCCTGAGAAGTTTCAGCCAAGTGTATATCAGAATTGAGGAAAGAACTCAATTTAGCCAGGAACTGCAAATTTGGATGCAGAGGTCAAATTAGAACGAGAAACACATATTGGATGGTATCTGGAATGCTAAACCCGAAAAACAAGTTGATTGGTTGATCTGAGCTTTCCCTGAGAAGTTACAGCCAAGCGTATCTCAGAATTGAGGAAAGAACTCAATTTAGCCAGGAACTGCAAATTTGGATGCAGAGCTCAAATTCGAACGAGAAACACAAATTGGATGGTATCTGGGATGCAGAAGCTGAAAAACAAGTCGATTGGTTGATCTGAGCTTTCCCTGAGAAGTTACAGCCAAGCATATCTCAGAATTGAGGAAAGAACTCAATTTAGTCTGGAACTGCAAATTTGGACCCAGAGTTCAAAATCGAACGAGAAACACAGATTGGATGGTATCTGGAATGCTAAACCCGAAAAACAAGTTGATTGGTTGATCTGAGCTTTCCCTGAGAAGTTACAGCCAAGCGTATCTCAGAATTGAGGAAAGAACTCAATTTAGCCAGGAACTGCAAATTTGGATGCAGAGGTCAAATTAGAACGAGAAACACAGATTGGATGGTATCTGGAATGCTAAACCCGAAAAACAAGTTGATTGGTTGATCTGAGCTTTCCCTGAGAAGTTACAGCCAAGCGTATCTCAGAATTGAGGAAAGAACTCAATTTAGCCAGGAACTGCAAATTTGGATGCAGAGGTCAAATTAGAACGAGAAACACATATTGGATGGTATCTGGAATGCTAAACCCGAAAAACAAGTTGATTGGTTGATCTGAGCTTTCCCTGAGAAGTTACAGCCAAGCGTATCTCAGAATTGAGGAAAGAACTCAATTTAGCCAGGAACTGCAAATTTGGATGCAGAGCTCAAATTCGAACGAGAAACACAAATTGGATGGTATCTGGGATGCAGAAGCTGAAAAACAAGTCGATTGGTTGATCTGAGCTTTCCCTGAGAAGTTACAGCCAAGCATATCTCAGAATTGAGGAAAGAACTCAATTTAGTCTGGAACTGCAAATTTGGACCCAGAGTTCAAAATCGAACGAGAAACACAGATTGGATGGTATCTGGAATGCTAAACCCGAAAAACAAGTTGATTGGTTGATCTGAGCTTTCCCTGAGAAGTTACAGCCAAGCGTATCTCAGAATTGAGGAAAGAACTCAATTTAGCCAGGAACTGCAAATTTGGATGCAGAGCTCAAATTCGAACGAGAAACACAAATTGGATGGTATCTGGGATGCAGAAGCTGAAAAACAAGTCGATTGGTTGATCTGAGCTTTCCCTGAGAAGTTACAGCCAAGCATATCTCAGAATTGAGGAAAGAACTCAATTTAGTCTGGAACTGCAAATTTGGATGCAGAGCTCAAATTCGAACGAGAAACACATATTGGATGGTATCTGGGATGCAGAAGCTGAAAAACAAGTTGATTGGTTGATCTGAGCTTTCCCTGAGAAGTTACAACCAAGCATATCTCAGAATTGAGGAAAGAACTCAATTTAGTCTGGAACTGCAAATTTGGATGCAGAGCTCAAATTCGAACGAGAAACACATATTGGATGGTATCTGGGATGCAGAAACCGGAAAACAAGTCGATTGGTTGATCTGAGCTTTCCCTGAGAAGTTTCAGCCAAGTGTATATCAGAATTGAGGAAAGAACTCAATTTAGCCAGGAACTGCAAATTTGGATGCAGAGCTCAAATTCGAACGAGAAACACATATTGGATGCTATCTGGGATGCAGAAACCGGAACACAAGTCGATTGGTTGATCTGAGCTTTCCCTGAGAAGTTACAGCCAAGCATATCTCAGAATTGACAAAAGAACTCAGTTTAGCCAGGAACTGCAAATTTGGATGCAGAGCTCAAATTCGAACGAGAAACACATATTGGATGGTATCTGGGATGCAGAAACCGGAAAACAAGTCGATTGGTTGATCTGAGCTTTCCCTGAGAAGTTACAGCCAAGTGTATATCAGAATTGAGGAAAGAACTCAGTTTATCCAGGAACTACAAATTTGGACCCAGAGTTCAAAATCGAACGAGAAACACAGATTGGATGGTATCTGGAATGCTAAACCCGAAAAACAAGTTGATTGGTTGATCTGAGCTTTCCCTGAGAAGTTACAGCCAAGCGTATCTCAGAATTGAGGAAAGAACTCAATTTAGCCAGGAACTGCAAATTTGGATGCAGAGCTCAAATTAGAACGGGAAACACATATTGGATGGTATCTGGAATGCTAAACCCTAAAAACAAGTTGATTGGTTGATCTGAGCTTTCCCTGAGAAGTTACAGCCAAGCATATCTCAGAATTGAGGAAAGAACTCAATTTAGTCTGGAACTGCAAATTTGGATGCAGAGCTCAAATTCGAACGAGAAACACATATTGGATGGTATCTGGGATGCAGAAGCTGAAAAACAAGTTGATTGGTTGATCTGAGCTTTCCCTGAGAAGTTACAACCAAGCATATCTCAGAATTGAGGAAAGAACTCAATTTAGTCTGGAACTGCAAATTTGGATGCAGAGCTCAAATTCGAACGGGAAACACATATTGGATGGTATCTGGGATGCAGAAACCGGAAAACAAGTCGATTGGTTGATCTGAGCTTTCCCTGAGAAGTTTCAGCCAAGTGTATATCAGAATTGAGGAAAGAACTCAATTTAGCCAGGAACTGCAAATTTGGATGCAGAGCTCAAATTCGAACGAGAAACACATATTGGATGCTATCTGGGATGCAGAAACCGGAACACAAGTCGATTGGTTGATCTGAGCTTTCCCTGAGAAGTTACAGCCAAGCATATCTCAGAATTGACAAAAGAACTCAGTTTAGCCAGGAACTGCAAATTTGGATGCAGAGCTCAAATTCGAACGAGAAACACATATTGGATGGTATCTGGGATGCAGAAACCGGAAAACAAGTCGATTGGTTGATCTGAGCTTTCCCTGAGAAGTTACAGCCAAGTGTATATCAGAATTGAGGAAAGAACTCAGTTTATCCAGGAACTACAAATTTGGACCCAGAGTTCAAAATCGAACGAGAAACACAGATTGGATGGTATCTGGAATGCTAAACCCGAAAAACAAGTTGATTGGTTGATCTGAGCTTTCCCTGAGAAGTTACAGCCAAGCGTATCTCAGAATTGAGGAAAGAACTCAATTTAGCCAGGAACTGCAAATTTGGATGCAGAGGTCAAATTAGAACGAGAAACACATATTGGATGGTATCTGGAATGCTAAACCCGAAAAACAAGTTGATTGGTTGATCTGAGCTTTCCCTGAGAAGTTACAGCCAAGCGTATCTCAGAATTGAGGAAAGAACTCAATTTAGCCAGGAACTGCAAATTTGGATGCAGAGCTCAAATTCGAACGAGAAACACAAATTGGATGGTATCTGGGATGCAGAAGCTGAAAAACAAGTCGATTGGTTGATCTGAGCTTTCCCTGAGAAGTTACAGCCAAGCATATCTCAGAATTGAGGAAAGAACTCAATTTAGTCTGGAACTGCAAATTTGGATGCAGAGCTCAAATTCGAACGAGAAACACATATTGGATGGTATCTGGGATGCAGAAACCGGAAAACAAGTCGATTGGTTGATCTGAGCTTTCCCTGAGAAGTTTCAGCCAAGTGTATATCAGAATTGAGGAAAGAACTCAATTTAGCCAGGAACTGCAAATTTGGATGCAGAGCTCAAATTCGAACGAGAAACACATATTGGATGCTATCTGGGATGCAGAAACCGGAACACAAGTCGATTGGTTGATCTGAGCTTTCCCTGAGAAGTTACAGCCAAGCATATCTCAGAATTGACAAAAGAACTCAGTTTAGCCAGGAACTGCAAATTTGGATGCAGAGCTCAAATTCGAACGAGAAACACATATTGGATGGTATCTGGGATGCAGAAACCGGAAAACAAGTCGATTGGTTGATCTGAGCTTTCCCTGAGAAGTTACAGCCAAGTGTATATCAGAATTGAGGAAAGAACTCAGTTTATCCAGGAACTACAAATTTGGACCCAGAGTTCAAAATCGAACGAGAAACACAGATTGGATGGTATCTGGAATGCTAAACCCGAAAAACAAGTTGATTGGTTGATCTGAGCTTTCCCTGAGAAGTTACAGCCAAGCGTATCTCAGAATTGAGGAAAGAACTCAATTTAGCCAGGAACTGCAAATTTGGATGCAGAGGTCAAATTAGAACGAGAAACACATATTGGATGGTATCTGGAATGCTAAACCCGAAAAACAAGTTGATTGGTTGATCTGAGCTTTCCCTGAGAAGTTACAGCCAAGCGTATCTCAGAATTGAGGAAAGAACTCAATTTAGCCAGGAACTGCAAATTTGGATGCAGAGCTCAAATTCGAACGAGAAACACATATTGGATGGTATCTGGGATGCAGAAACCGGAAAACAAGTCGATTGGTTGATCTGAGCTTTCCCTGAGAAGTTACAGCCAAGTGTATATCAGAATTGAGGAAAGAACTCAGTTTATCCAGGAACTACAAATTTGGACCCAGAGTTCAAAATCGAACGAGAAACACAGATTGGATGGTATCTGGAATGCTAAACCCGAAAAACAAGTTGATTGGTTGATCTGAGCTTTCCCTGAGAAGTTACAGCCAAGCGTATCTCAGAATTGAGGAAAGAACTCAATTTAGCCAGGAACTGCAAATTTGGATGCAGAGGTCAAATTAGAACGAGAAACACATATTGGATGGTATCTGGAATGCTAAACCCGAAAAACAAGTTGATTGGTTGATCTGAGCTTTCCCAGAGAAGTTACAGCCAAGCGTATCTCAGAATTGAGGAAAGAACTCAATTTAGCCAGGAACTGCAAATTTGGATGCAGAGCTCAAATTCGAACGAGAAACACAAATTGGATGGTATCTGGGATGCAGAAGCTGAAAAACAAGTCGATTGGTTGATCTGAGCTTTCCCTGAGAAGTTACAGCCAAGCATATCTCAGAATTGAGGAAAGAACTCAATTTAGTCTGGAACTGCAAATTTGGATGCAGAGCTCAAATTCGAACGAGAAACACATATTGGATGGTATCTGGGATGCAGAAGCTGAAAAACAAGTTGATTGGTTGATCTGAGCTTTCCCTGAGAAGTTACAACCAAGCATATCTCAGAATTGAGGAAAGAACTCAATTTAGTCTGGAACTGCAAATTTGGATGCAGAGCTCAAATTCGAACGAGAAACACATATTGGATGGTATCTGGGATGCAGAAACCGGAAAACAAGTCGATTGGTTGATCTGAGCTTTCCCTGAGAAGTTTCAGCCAAGTGTATATCAGAATTGAGGAAAGAACTCAATTTAGCCAGGAACTGCAAATTTGGATGCAGAGCTCAAATTCGAACGAGAAACACATATTGGATGCTATCTGGGATGCAGAAACCGGAACACAAGTCGATTGGTTGATCTGAGCTTTCCCTGAGAAGTTACAGCCAAGCATATCTCAGAATTGACAAAAGAACTCAGTTTAGCCAGGAACTGCAAATTTGGATGCAGAGCTCAAATTCGAACGAGAAACACATATTGGATGGTATCTGGGATGCAGAAACCGGAAAACAAGTCGATTGGTTGATCTGAGCTTTCCCTGAGAAGTTACAGCCAAGTGTATATCAGAATTGAGGAAAGAACTCAGTTTATCCAGGAACTACAAATTTGGACCCAGAGTTCAAAATCGAACGAGAAACACAGATTGGATGGTATCTGGAATGCTAAACCCGAAAAACAAGTTGATTGGTTGATCTGAGCTTTCCCTGAGAAGTTACAGCCAAGCGTATCTCAGAATTGAGGAAATAACTCAATTTAGCCAGGAACTGCAAATTTGGATGCAGAGGTCAAATTAGAACGAGAAACACATATTGGATGGTATCTGGAATGCTAAACCCGAAAAACAAGTTGATTGGTTGATCTGAGCTTTCCCTGAGAAGTTACAGCCAAGCGTATCTCAGAATTGAGGAAAGAACTCAATTTAGCCAGGAACTGCAAATTTGGATGCAGAGCTCAAATTCGAACGAGAAACACAAATTGGAGGGTATCTGGGATGCAGAAGCTGAAAAACAAGTCGATTGGTTGATCTGAGCTTTCCCTGAGAAGTTACAGCCAAGCATATCTCAGAATTGAGGAAAGAACTCAATTTAGTCTGGAACTGCAAATTTGGACCCAGAGTTCAAAATCGAACGAGAAACACAGATTGGATGGTATCTGGAATGCTAAACCCGAAAAACAAGTTGATTGGTTGATCTGAGCTTTCCCTGAGAAGTTACAGCCAAGCGTATCTCAGAATTGAGGAAAGAACTCAATTTAGCCAGGAACTGCAAATTTGGATGCAGAGGTCAAATTCGAACGAGAAACACAAATTGGAGGGTATCTGGGATGCAGAAGCTGAAAAACAAGTCGATTGGTTGATCTGAGCTTTCCCTGAGAAGTTACAGCCAAGCATATCTCAGAATTGAGGAAAGAACTCAATTTAGTCTGGAACTGCAAATTTGGACCCAGAGTTCAAAATCGAACGAGAAACACAGATTGGATGGTATCTGGAATGCTAAACCCGAAAAACAAGTTGATTGGTTGATCTGAGCTTTCCCTGAGAAGTTACAGCCAAGCGTATCTCAGAATTGAGGAAAGAACTCAATTTAGCCAGGAACTGTAAATTTGGATGCAGAGCTCAAATTCGAACGAGAAACACAAATTGGAGGGTATCTGGGATGCAGAAGCTGAAAAACAAGTCGATTGGTTGATCTGAGCTTTCCCTGAGAAGTTACAGCCAAGCATATCTCAGAATTGAGGAAAGAACTCAATTTAGTCTGGAACTGCAAATTTGGACCCAGAGTTCAAAATCGAACGAGAAACACAGATTGGATGGTATCTGGAATGCTAAACCCGAAAAACAAGTTGATTGGTTGATCTGAGCTTTCCCTGAGAAGTTACAGCCAAGCGTATCTCAGAATTGAGGAAAGAACTCAATTTAGCCAGGAACTGCAAATTTGGATGCAGAGCTCAAATTCGAACGAGAAACACAAATTGGATGGTATCTGGGATGCAGAAGCTGAAAAACAAGTCGATTGGTTGATCTGAGCTTTCCCTGAGAAGTTACAGCCAAGCATATCTCAGAATTGAGGAAAGAACTCAATTTAGTCTGGAACTGCAAATTTGGATGCAGAGCTCAAATTCGAACGAGAAACACATATTGGATGGTATCTGGGATGCAGAAGCTGAAAAACAAGTCGATTGGTTGATCTGAGCTTTCCCTGAGAAGTTACAGCCAAGCATATCTCAGAATTGAGGAAAGAACTCAATTTAGTCTGGAACTGCAAATTTGGATGCAGAGCTCAAATTCGAACGAGAAACACATATTGGATGGTATCTGGGATGCAGAAGCTGAAAAACAAGTTGATTGGTTGATCTGAGCTTTCCCTGAGAAGTTACAACCAAGCATATCTCAGAATTGAGGAAAGAACTCAATTTAGCCAGGAACTGCAAATTTGGATGCAGAGCTCGAATTCGAACGAGAAACACAAATTGGATGGTATCTGGGATGCAGAAGCTGAAAAACAAGTCGATTGGTTGATCTGAGCTTTCCCTGAGAAGTTACAGCCAAGCATATCTCAGAATTGAGGAAAGAACTCAATTTAGTCTGGAACTGCAAATTTGGATGCAGAGCTCAAATTCGAACGAGAAACACATATTGGATGGTATCTGGGATGCAGAAGCTGAAAAACAAGTCGATTGGTTGATCTGAGCTTTCCCTGAGAAGTTACAGCCAAGCATATCTCAGAATTGAGGAAAGAACTCAATTTAGTCTGGAACTGCAAATTTGGATGCAGAGCTCAAATTCGAACGAGAAACACATATTGGATGGTATCTGGGATGCAGAAGCTGAAAAACAAGTTGATTGGTTGATCTGAGCTTTCCCTGAGAAGTTACAACCAAGCATATCTCAGAATTGAGGAAAGAACTGAATTTAGTCTGGAACTGCAAATTTGGATGCATAGCTCAAATTCGAACGAGAAACACATATTGGATGGTATCTGGGATGCAGAAACCGGAAAACAAGTCGATTGGTTGATCTGAGCTTTCCCTGAGAAGTTACAGCCAAGCATATCTCAGAATTGACAAAAGAACTCAGTTTAGCCAGGAACTGCAAATTTGGATGCAGAGCTCAAATTTGAACGAGAAACACAAATTGGATGGTATCTGGGATGCAGAAGCTGAAAAACAAGTCGATTGGATGATCTGAGCTTTCCCTGAGATGTTACAGCCAAGCATATCTCAGAATTGTGGAAAGAACTCCATTTAGCCAGGAACTGTAAATTTGGATGCAGAGCTCAAATTCGAACGAGAAACACATATTGGATGGTATCTGGGATGCAGAAGCTGAAAAACAAGTTGATTGGTTGATCTGAGCTTTCCCTGAGAAGTTACAACCAAGCATATCTCAGAATTGAGGAAAGAACTCAATTTAGCCAGGAACTGCAAATTTGGATGCAGAGCTCAAATTCGAACGAGAAACACAAATTGGATGGTATCTGGGATGCAGAAGCTGAAAAACAAGTCGATTGGTTGATCTGAGCTTTCCCTGAGAAGTTACAGCCAAGTGTATATCAGAATTGAGGAAAGAACTCAATTTAGCCAGGAACTGCAAATTTGGATGCAGAGGTCAAATTAGAACGAGAAACACATATTGGATGGTATCTGGAATGCTAAACCCGAAAAACAAGTTGATTGGTTGATCTGAGCTTTCCCTGAGAAGTTACAGCCAAGCGTATCTCAGAATTGAGGAAAGAACTCAATTTAGCCAGGAACTGCAAATTTGGATGCAGAGCTCAAATTCGAACGAGAAACACAAATTGGATGGTATCTGGGATGCAGAAGCTGAAAAACAAGTCGATTGGTTGATCTGAGCTTTCCCTGAGAAGTTACAGCCAAGCATATCTCAGAATTGAGGAAAGAACTCAATTTAGTCTGGAACTGCAAATTTGGATGCAGAGCTCAAATTCGAACGAGAAACACATATTGGATGGTATCTGGGATGCAGAAGCTGAAAAACAAGTTGATTGGTTGATCTGAGCTTGCCCTGAGAAGTTACAGCCAAGTGTATATCAGAATTGAGGAAAGAACTCAGTTTATTCAGGAACTACAAATTTGGATCCAGAGTTCAAAATCGAACGAGAAACACAGATTGGATGGTATCTGGAATGCTAAACCCGAAAAACAAGTTGATTGGTTGATCTGAGCTTTCCCTGAGAAGTTACAGCCAAGTGTATATCAGAATTGAGGAAAGAACTCAATTTAGCCAGGAACTGCAAATTTGGATGCAGAGGTCAAATTAGAACGAGAAACACATATTGGATGGTATCTGGAATGCTAAACCCGAAAAACAAGTTGATTGGTTGATCTGAGCTTTCCCTGAGAAGTTACAGCCAAGCGTATCTCAGAATTGAGGAAAGAACTCAATTTAGCCAGGAACTGCAAATTTGGATGCAGAGCTCAAATTCGAACGAGAAACACAAATTGGATGGTATCTGGGATGCAGAAGCTGAAAAACAAGTCGATTGGTTGATCTGAGCTTTCCCTGAGAAGTTACAGCCAAGCATATCTCAGAATTGAGGAAAGAACTCAATTTAGTCTGGAACTGCAAATTTGGATGCAGAGCTCAAATTCGAACGAGAAACACATATTGGATGGTATCTGGGATGCAGAAGCTGAAAAACAAGTTGATTGGTTGATCTGAGCTTGCCCTGAGAAGTTACAACCAAGCATATCTCAGAATTGAGGAAAGAACTGAATTTAGTCTGGAACTGCAAATTTGGATGCATAGCTCAAATTCGAACGAGAAACACATATTGGATGGTATCTGGGATGCAGAAACCGGAAAACAAGTCGATTGGTTGATCTGAGCTTTCCCTGAGAAGTTACAGCCAAGCATATCTCAGAATTGAGGAAAGAACTCAATTTAGTCTGGAACTGCAAATTTGGATGCATAGCTCAAATTCAAACGAGAAACACAGATTGGATGGTATCTGGAATGCTAAACCCGAAAAACAAGTTGATTGGTTGATCTGAGCTTTCCCTGAGAAGTTACAGCCAAGTGTATATCAGAATTGAGGAAAGAACTCAGTTTATCCAGGAACTGCAAATTTGGATGCAGAGCTCAAATTCGAACGAGAAACACATATTGGATGGAATCTGGGATGCAGAAACCGGAAAACAAGTCGATTGGTTGATCTGAGCTTTCCCTGAGAAGTTTCAGCCAAGTGTATATCAGAATTGAGGAAAGAACTCAATTTAGCCAGGAACTGCAAATTTGGATGCAGAGCTCAAATTCGAACGAGAAACACATATTGGATGGTATCTGGGATGCAGAAACCGGAAAACAAGTCGATTGGTTGATCTGAGCTTTCCCTGAGAAGTTACAGCCAAGTGTATATCAGAATTGAGGAAAGAACTCAGTTTATCCAGGAACTACAAATTTGGATCCAGAGTTCAAAATCGAACGAGAAACACAGATTGGATGGTATCTGGAATGCTAAACCCGAAAAACAAGTTGATTGGTTGATCTGAGCTTTCCCTGAGAAGTTACAGCCAAGCGTATCTCAGAATTGAGGAAAGAACTCAATTTAGCCAGGAACTGCAAATTTGGATGCAGAGCTCAAATTCGAACGAGAAACACAAATTGGATGGTATCTGGGATGCAGAAGCTGAAAAACAAGATGATTGGTTGATCTGAGCTTTCCCTGAGAAGTTACAGCCAAGCATATCTCAGAATTGAGGAAAGAACTCAATTTAGTCTGGAACTGCAAATTTGGATGCAGAGCTCAAATTCGAACGAGAAACACATATTGGATGGTATCTGGGATGCAGAAGCTGAAAAACAAGTTGATTGGTTGATCTGAGCTTTCCCTGAGAAGTTACAACCAAGCATATCTCAGAATTGAGGAAAGAACTGAATTTAGTCTGGAACTGCAAATTTGGATGCATAGCTCAAATTCGAACGAGAAACACATATTGGATGGTATCTGGGATGCAGAAACCGGAAAACAAGTCGATTGGTTGATCTGAGCTTTCCCTGAGAAGTTACAGCCAAGTGTATATCAGAATTGAGGAAAGAACTCAGTTTATCCAGGAACTACAAATTTGGATCCAGAGTTCAAAATCGAACGAGAAACACAGATTGGATGGTATCTGGAATGCTAAACCCGAAAAACAAGTTGATTGGTTGATCTGAGCTTTCCCTGAGAAGTTACAGCCAAGCGTATCTCAGAATTGAGGAAAGAACTCAATTTAGCCAGGAACTGCAAATTTGGATGCAGAGCTCAAATTCGAACGAGAAACACAAATTGGATGGTATCTGGGATGCAGAAGCTGAAAAACAAGATGATTGGTTGATCTGAGCTTTCCCTGAGAAGTTACAGCCAAGCATATCTCAGAATTGAGGAAAGAACTCAATTTAGTCTGGAACTGCAAATTTGGATGCAGAGCTCAAATTCGAACGAGAAACACATATTGGATGGTATCTGGGATGCAGAAGCTGAAAAACAAGTTGATTGGTTGATCTGAGCTTTCCCTGAGAAGTTACAACCAAGCATATCTCAGAATTGAGGAAAGAACTGAATTTAGTCTGGAACTGCAAATTTGGATGCATAGCTCAAATTCGAACGAGAAACACATATTGGATGGTATCTGGGATGCAGAAACCGGAAAACAAGTCGATTGGTTGATCTGAGCTTTCCCTGAGAAGTTACAGCCAAGCATATATCAGAATTGACAAAAGAACTCAGTTTAGCCAGGAACTGCAAATTTGGATGCAGAGCTCAAATTCGAACGAGAAACACAAATTGGATGGTATCTGGGATGCAGAAGCTGAAAAACAAGTCGATTGGATGATCTGAGCTTTCCCTGAGAAGTTACAGCCAAGCATATCTCAGAATTGAGGAAAGAACTCAATTTAGTCTGGAACTGCAAATTTGGATGCAGAGCTCAAATTCGAACGAGAAACACATATTGGATGGTATCTGGGATGCAGAAACCGGAAAACAAGTCGATTGGTTGATCTGAGCTTTCCCTGAGAAGTTTCAGCCAAGCATATCTCAGAATTGAGGAAAGAACTGAATTTAGTCTGGAACTGCAAATTTGGATGCATAGCTCAAATTCGAACGAGAAACACATATTGGATGGTATCTGGGATGCAGAAACCGGAAAACAAGTCGATTGGTTGATCTGAGCTTTCCCTGAGAAGTTACAGCCAAGTGTATATCAGAATTGAGGAAAGAACTCAGTTTATCCAGGAACTACAAATTTGGATCCAGAGTTCAAAATCGAACGAGAAACACATATTGGATGGTATCTGGAATGCTAAACCCGAAAAACAAGTTGATTGGTTGATCTGAGCTTTCCCTGAGAAGTTACAGCCAAGCGTATCTCAGAATTGAGGAAAGAACTCAATTTAGCCAGGAACTGCAAATTTGGATGCAGAGGTCAAATTCGAACGAGAAACACATATTGGATTCTATCTGGGATGCAGAAACCGGAAAACAAGTCGATTGGTTGATCTGAGCTTTCCCTGAGAAGTTAAAGCCAAGCATATCTCAGAATTGACAAAAGAACTCAGTTTAGCCAGGAAATGCACATTTTGGATGCAGAGCTCAAATTCGAACGAGAAACACAAATTGGATGGTATCTGGGATGCAGAAGCTGAAAAACAAGTCGATTGGTTGATCTGAGCTTTCCCTGAGAAGTTACAGCCAAGCATATCTCAGAATTGAGGAAATAACTCAATTTAGTCAGGAACTGCAAATTTGGATGCAGAGCTCAAATTCGAACGAGAAACACATATTGGATGGTATCTGGGATGCAGAAGCCGAAAAACAAGTTGATTGGTTGATCTGAGCTTTCCCTGAGAAGTTACAGCCAAGCGTATCTCAGTATTGAGGAAAGAAATCAATTTAGCCAGGAACTGCAAATTTGGATGCAGAGCTCAAATTCGAACGAGAAACACATATTGGATGCTATCTGGGATGCAGAAACCGGAAAACAAGTCGATTGGTTGATCTGAGCTTTCCCTGAGAAGTTACAGCCAAGCATATCTCAGAATTGAGGAAAGAACTCAATTTAGTCTGGAACTGCAAATTTGGATGCAGAGCTCAAATTCGAACGAGAAACACATATTGGATGGTATCTGGGATGCAGAAACCGGAAAACAAGTCGATTGGTTGATCTGAGATTTCCCTGAGAAGTTACAGCCAAGTGTATATCAGAATTGAGGAAAGAACTCAGTTTATCCAGGAACTGCAAATTTGGATGCAGAGTTCAAAATCGAACGAGAAACACAGATTGGATGGTATCTGGAATGCTAAACCCGAAAAACAAGTTGATTGGTTGATCTGAGCTTTCCCTAAGAAGTTACAGCCAAGCGTATCTCAGAATTGAGGAAAGAACTCAATTTAGCCAGGAACTGCAAATTTGGATGCAGAGCTCAAATTCGAACGAGAAACACAAATTGGATGGTATCTGGGATGCAGAAGCTGAAAAACAAGTCGATTGGTTGATCTGAGCTTTCCCTGAGAAGTTACAGCCAAGCATATCTTAGAATTGAGGAAAGAACTCAATTTAGTCAGGAACTGCAAATTTGGATGCAGAGCTCAAATTCGAACGAGAAACACATATTGGATGGTATCTGGGATGCAGAAACCGGAAAACAAGTCAATTGGTTGATCTGAGCTTTCCCTGAGAAGTTACAGCCAAGCATATCTCAGAATTGAGGAAAGAACTCAATTTAGTCTGGAACTGCAAATTTGGATGCAGAGCTCAAATTCGAACAAGAAACACATATTGGATGGTATCTGGGATGCAGAAACCGGAAAACAAGTCGATTGGTTGATCTGAGCTTTCCCTGAGAAGTTACAGCCAAGCGTATATCAGAATTGAGGAAAGAACTCAATTTAGCCAGGAACTGTAAATTTGGATGCAGAGCTCAAATTCGAACGAGAAACACATATTGGATGGTATCTGGGATGCAGAAGCTGAAAAACAAGTCGATTGGTTGATCTGAGCTTTCCCTGAGAAGTTACAGCCAAGCATATCTCAGAATTGTGGAAAGAACTCAATTTAGCCAGGAACTGTAAATTTGGATGCAGAGCTCAAATTCGAACGAGAAACACATATTGGATGGTATCTGGGATGCAGAAACCGGAAAACAAGTCGATTGGTTGATCTGAGCTTTCCCTGAGAAGTTACAGCCAAGTGTATATCAGAATTGAGGAAAGAACTCAGTTTATCCAGGAACTGCAAATTTGGATGCAGAGTTCAAAATCGAACGAGAAACACAGATTGGATGGTATCTGGAATGCTAAACCCGAAAAACAAGTTGATTGGTTGATCTGAGCTTTCCCTGAGAAGTTACAGCGAAGCGTATCTCAGAATTGAGGAAAGAACTCAATTTAGCCAGGAACTGCAAATTTGGATGCAGAGCTCAAATTCGAACGAGAAACACAAATTGGATGGTATCTGGGATGCAGAAGCTGAAAAACAAGTCGATTGGTTGATCTGAGCTTTCCCTGAGAAGTTACAGCCAAGCATATCTCAGAATTGAGGAAAGAACTCAATTTAGTCTGGAACTGCAAATTTGGATGCAGAGCTCAAATTCGAACGAGAAACACATATTGGATGGTATCTGGGATGCAGAAACCGGAAAACAAGTCAATTGGTTGATCTGAGCTTTCCCTGAGAAGTTACAGCCAAGCATATCTCAGAATTGAGGAAAGAACTCAATTTAGTCTGGAACTGCAAATTTGGATGCAGAGCTCAAATTCGAACGAGAAATACATATTGGATGGTATCTGGGATGCAGAAACCGGAAAACAAGTCGATTGGTTCATCTGAGCTTTCCCTGAGAAGTTAAAGCCAAGTGTATATCAGAATTGAGGAAAGAACTCAATTTAGCCAGGAACTGTAAATTTGGATGCAGAGCTCAAATTCGAACGAGAAACACATATTGGATGGTATCTGGGATGCAGAAGCTGAAAAACAAGTCGATTGGTTGATCTGAGCTTTCCCTGAGAAGTTACAGCCAAGCATATCTCAGAATTGTGGAAAGAACTCAATTTAGCCAGGAACTGTGAATTTGGATGCAGAGCTCAAATTCGAACGAGAAACACATATTGGATGGTATCTGGGATGCAGAAACCGGAAAACAAGTCGATTGGTTGATCTGAGCTTTCCCTGAGAAGTTACAGCCAAGTGTATATCAGAATTGAGGAAAGAACTCAGTTTATCCAGGAACTACAAATTTGGATCCAGAGTTCAAAATCGAACGAGAAACACAGATTGGATGGTATCTGGAATGCTAAACCTGAAAAACAAGTTGATTGGTTGATCTGAGCTTTCCCTGAGAAGTTACAGCCAAGCGTATCTCAGAATTGAGGAAAGAACTCAATTTAGCCAGGAACTGCAAATTTGGATGCAGAGCTCAAATTCGAACAAGAAACACAAATTGGATGGTATCTGGGATGCAGAAGCTGAAAAACAAGTCGATTGGTTGATCTGAGCTTTCCCTGAGAAGTTACAGCCAAGCATATCTCAGAATTGAGGAAAGAACTCAATTTAGTCTGGAACTGCAAATTTGGATGCAGAGCTCAAATTCGAACGAAAAACACATATTGGATGCTATCTGGGATGCAGAAACCGGAAAACAAGTCGATTGGTTGATCTGAGCTTTCCCTGAGAAGTTACAGCCAAGCATATCTCAGAATTGAGGAAAGAACTCAATTTAGTCTGGAACTGCAAATTTGGATGCAGAGCTCAAATTCGAACGAGAAACACATATTGGATGGTATCTGGGATGCAGAAACCGGAAAACAAGTCGATTGGTTGATCTGAGCTTTCCCTGAGAAGTTACAGCCAAGTGTATATCAGAATTGAGGAAAGAACTCAGTTTATCCAGGAACTGCAAATTTGGATGCAGAGTTCAAAATCGAACGAGAAACACAGATTGGATGGTATCTGGAATGCTAAACCCGCAAAACAAGTTGATTGGTTGATCTGAGCTTTCCCTGAGAAGTTACAGCCAAGCGTATCTCAGAATTGAGGAAAGAACTCAATTTAGCCAGGAACTGCAAATTTGGATGCAGAGCTCAAATTCGAACGAGAAACACAAATTGGATGGTATCTGGGATGCAGAAGCTGAAAAACAAGTCGATTGGTTGATCTGAGCTTTCCCTGAGAAGTTACAGCCAAGCATATCTCAGAATTGAGGAAAGAACTCAATTTAGTCAGGAACTGCAAATTTGGATGCAGAGCTCAAATTCGAACGAGAAACACATATTGGATGGTATCTGGGATGCAGAAACCGGAAAACAAGTCAATTGGTTGATCTGAGCTTTCCCTGAGAAGTTACAGCCAAGCATATCTCAGAATTGAGGAAAGAACTCAATTTAGTCTGGAACTGCAAATTTGGATGCAGAGCTCAAATTCGAACGAGAAACACAAATTGGATGGTATCTGGGATGCAGAAGCTGAAAAACAAGTCGATTGGTTGATCTGAGCTTTCCCTGAGAAGTTACAGCCAAGCATATCTCAGAATTGAGGAAAGAACTCAATTTAGTCAGGAACTGCAAATTTGGATCCAGAATTCAAATTCGAACGAGAAACACATATTGGATGGTATCTGGGATGCAGAAGCCGAAAAACAAGTCGATTGGTTGATCTGAGCTTTCCCTGAGAAGTTACAGCCAAGCGTATATCATTGACAAAAGAACTCAGTTTAGCCAGGAACTGCAAATTTGGATCCAGAGTTCAAATTCGAACGAGAAACACAAATTGGATGCTAGCTGGGATGTAGAAGCTGAAAAACAAGTCGATTGGTTGATCTGAGCTTTCCCTGAGAAGTTACAGCCAAGCGTATATCAGAATTGAGGAAAGAATTCAATTTAGCCAAGAACTGCAAATTTGGATCCAGAGCTCAAATTCGAACGAGAAACACATATTGGATGGTATCTGGGATGCAGAAGCCGAAAAACAAGTCGATTGGTTGATCTGTGCTTTCCCTGAGAAGTTACAGCCAAGCGTATATCAGAATTGACAAAAGAACTCAGTTTAGCCAGGACCTGCAAATTTGAATCCAGAGCTCAAATTCAAACGAGAAACACATATTGGATGCTATCTGGAATGCTAAACCCAAAAAACAAGTCGATTGGTTGATCTGAGCTTTCCCTGAGAAGTTACAGCCAAGCGTATCTCTGTATTGAGGAAAGAACTCAATTTAGCCAAGAACTGCAAATTTGGATCGAGAGCTCAAATTCGAACGAGAAACACTAATTGGATGCTATCTGGAATGCTAAACCCGAAAAACAAGTCGATTGGTTGATCTGAGCTTTCCCTGAGAAGTTACAGCCAAGCGTATATCAGAATTGACAAAAGAACTCAGTTTAGCCAGGAACTGCAAATTTGGATCCAGAGTTCAAATTCGAACGAGAAACACAAATTGGATGCTATCTGGGATGTAGAAGCTGAAAAACAAGTCGATTGGTTGATCTGAGCTTTCCCTGAGAAGTTACAGCCAAGCGTATATCAGAATTGAGGAAAGAATTCAATTTAGCCAAGAACTGCAAATTTGGATCCAGAGCTCAAATTCGAACGAGAAACACATATTGGATGGTATCTGGGATGCAGAAGCCGAAAAACAAGTCGATTGGTTGATCTGAGCTTTCCCTGAGAAGTTACAGCCAAGCGTATTTCAGAATTGACAAAAGAACTCAATTTAGCCAAGAACTGTAAATTTGGATCCAGAATTCAAATTCGAACGAGAAACACATATTGGATGGTATCTGGGATGCAGAAGCCGAAAAACAAGTCGATTGGTTGATCTGAGCTTTCCCTGAGAAGTTACAGCCAAGCGTATATCATTGACAAAAGAACTCAGTTTAGCCAGGAACTGCAAATTTGGATCCAGAGTTCAAATTCGAACGAGAAACACAAATTGGATGCTAGCTGGGATGTAGAAGCTGAAAAACAAGTCGATTGGTTGATCTGAGCTTTCCCAGAGAAGTTACAGCCAAGCTTATATCAGAATTGAGGAAAGAATTCAATTTAGCCAAGAACTGCAAATTTGGATCCAGAGCTCAAATTCGAACGAGAAACACATATTGGATGGTATCTGGGATGCAGAAGCCGAAAAACAAGTCGATTGGTTGATCTGTGCTTTCCCTGAGAAGTTACAGCCAAGCGTATATCAGAATTGACAAAAGAACTCAGTTTAGCCAGGACCTGCAAATTTGAATCCAGAGCTCAAATTCAAACGAGAAACACATATTGGATGCTATCTGGAATGCTAAACCCAAAAAACAAGTCGATTGGTTGATCTGAGCTTTCCCTGAGAAGTTACAGCCAAGCGTATCTCTGTATTGAGGAAAGAACTCAATTTAGCCAGGAACTGCAAATTTGGATCGAGAGCTCAAATTCGAACGAGAAACACTAATTGGATGCTATCTGGAATGCTAAACCCGAAAAACAAGTCGATTGGTTGATCTGAGCTTTCCCTGAGAAGTTACAGCCAAGCGTATATCAGAATTGACAAAAGAACTCAGTTTAGCCAGGAACTGCAAATTTGGATCCAGAGTTCAAATTCGAACGAGAAACACAAATTGGATGCTATCTGGGATGCAGAAGCCGAAAAACAAGTCGATTGGTTGATCTGAGCTTTCCCTGAGAAGTTACAGCCAAGCGTATATCAGAATTGACAAAAGAACTCAATTTAGCCAAGAACTGTAAATTTGGATCCAGAATTCAAATTCGAACGAGAAACACATATTGGATGGTATCTGGGATGCAGAAGCCGAAAAACAAGTCGATTGGTTGATCTGAGCTTTCCCTGAGAAGTTACAGCCAAGCGTATATCAGAATTGACAAAAGAACTCAGTTTAGCCAGGAACTGCAAATTTGGATCCAGAGTTCAAATTCGAACGAGAAACACAAATTGGATGCTATCTGGGATGTAGAAGCTGAAAAACAAGTCGATTGGTTGATCTGAGCTTTCCCTGAGAAGTTACAGCCAAGTGTATATCAGAATTGAGGAAAGAATTCATTTAGCCAAGAACTGCAAATTTGGATCCAGAGCTCAAATTCGAACGAGAAACACATATTGGATGGTATCTGGGATGCAGAAGCCGAAAAAGAAGTCGATTGGTTGATCTGAGCTTTCCCTGAGAAGTTACAGCCAAGGGTATATCAGAATTGACAAAAGAACTCAATTTAGCCAGGAACTGCAAATTTGGATCCAGAGCTCAAATTCGAACGAGAAACACAAATTGGATGGTATCTGGGATGTAGAAGCTGAAAAACAAGTCGATTGGTTGATCTGAGCTTTCCCAGAGAAGTTACAGCCAAGCGTATATCAGAATTGAGGAAAGAATTCAATTTAGCCAGGAACTGCAAATTTGGATCCAGAGCTCAAATTCGAACGAGAAACACATATTGGATGGTATCTGGGATGTAGAAGCTGAAAAACAAGTCGATTGGTTGATCTGAGCTTTCCCTGAGAAGTTACAGCCAAGTGTATATCAGAATTGAGGAAAGAATTCATTTAGCCAAGAACTGCAAATTTGGATCCAGAGCTCAAATTCGAACGAGAAACACATATTGGATGGTATCTGGGATGCAGAAGCCGAAAAACAAGTCGATTGGTTGATCTGAGCTTTCCCTGAGAAGTTACAGCCAAGCGTATATCAGAATTGACAAAAGAACTCAATTTAGCCAAGAACTGTAAATTTGGATCCAGAATTCAAATTCGAACGAGAAACACATATTGGATGGTATCTGGGATGCAGAAGCCGAAAAACAAGTCGATTGGTTGATCTGAGCTTTCCCTGAGAAGTTACAGCCAAGCGTATATCAGAATTGACAAAAGAACTCAGTTTAGCCAGGAACTGCAAATTTGGATCCAGAGTTCAAATTCGAACGAGAAACACAAATTGGATGCTATCTGGGATGTAGAAGCTGAAAAACAAGTCGATTGGTTGATCTGAGCTTTCCCTGAGAAGTTACAGCCAAGTGTATATCAGAATTGAGGAAAGAATTCATTTAGCCAAGAACTGCAAATTTGGATCCAGAGCTCAAATTCGAACGAGAAACACATATTGGATGGTATCTGGGATGCAGAAGCCAAAAAACAAGTCGATTGGTTGATCTGAGCTTTCCCTGAGAAGTTACAGCCAAGCGTATATCAGAATTGAGGAAAGAATTCAATTTAGCCAGGAACTGCAAATTTGGATCCAGAGTTCAAATTCGAACGAGAAACACAAATTGGATGCTATCTGGGATGTAGAAGCTGAAAAACAAGTCGATTGGTTGATCTGAGCTTTCCCGGAGAAGTTACAGCCAAGCGTATATCAGAATTGAGGAAAGAATTCATTTAGCCAAGAACTGCAAATTTGGATCGAGAGCTCAAATTCGAACGAGAAACACAAATTGGATGGTATCTGGGATGTAGAAGCTGAAAAACAAGTCGATTGGTTGATCTGAGCTTTCCCAGAGAAGTTACAGCCAAGCGTATATCAGAATTGAGGAAAGAATTCAATTTAGCCAAGAACTGCAAATTTGGATCCAGAGTTCAAATTCGAACGATAAACACAAATTGGATGCTATCTGGGATGTAGAAGCTGAAAAACAAGTCGATTGGTTGATCTGAGCTTTCCCTGAGAAGTTACAGCCAAGCGTATTTCAGAATTGACAAAAGAACTCAATTTAGCCAAGAACTGTAAATTTGGATCCAGAATTCAAATTCGAACGAGAAACACATATTGGATGGTATCTGGGATGCAGAAGCCGAAAAACAAGTCGATTGGTTGATCTGAGCTTTCCCTGAGAAGTTACAGCCAAGCGTATATCATTGACAAAAGAACTCAGTTTAGCCAGGAACTGCAAATTTGGATCCAGAGTTCAAATTCGAACGAGAAACACAAATTGGATGCTAGCTGGGATGTAGAAGCTGAAAAACAAGTCGATTGGTTGATCTGAGCTTTCCCTGAGAAGTTACAGCCAAGCGTATATCATTGACAAAAGAACTCAGTTTAGCCAGGAACTGCAAATTTGGATCCAGAGTTCAAATTCGAACGAGAAACACAAATTGGATGCTATCTGGGATGTAGAAGCCGAAAAACAAGTCGATTGGTTGATCTGAGCTTTCCCTGAGAAGTTACAGCCAAGCGTATATCATTGACAAAAGAACTCAGTTTAGCCAGGAACTGCAAATTTGGATCCAGAGTTCAAATTCGAACGAGAAACACAAATTGGATGCTAGCTGGGATGTAGAAGCTGAAAAACAAGTCGATTGGTTGATCTGAGCTTTCCCTGAGAAGTTACAGCCAAGCGTATATCAGAATTGACAAAAGAACTCAGTTTAGCCAGGACCTGCAAATTTGAATCCAGAGCTCAAATTCAAACGAGAAACACATATTGGATGCTATCTGGAATGCTAAACCCAAAAAACAAGTCGATTGGTTGATCTGAGCTTTCCCTGAGAAGTTACAGCCAAGCGTATCTCTGTATTGAGGAAAGAACTCAATTTAGCCAAGAACTGCAAATTTGGATCGAGAGCTCAAATTCGAACGAGAAACACTAATTGGATGCTATCTGGAATGCTAAACCCGAAAAACAAGTCGATTGGTTGATCTGAGCTTTCCCTGAGAAGTTACAGCCAAGCGTATATCAGAATTGACAAAAGAACTCAGTTTAGCCAGGAACTGCAAATTTGGATCCAGAGTTCAAATTCGAACGAGAAACACAAATTGGATGCTATCTGGGATGTAGAAGCTGAAAAACAAGTCGATTGGTTGATCTGAGCTTTCCCTGAGAAGTTACAGCCAAGTGTATATCAGAATTGAGGAAAGAATTCATTTAGCCAAGAACTGCAAATTTGGATCCAGACTTCAAATTCGAACGAGAAACACATATTGGATGGTATCTGGGATGCAGAAGCCGAAAAAGAAGTCGATTGGTTGATCTGAGCTTTCCCTGAGAAGTTACAGCCAAGGGTATATCAGAATTGACAAAAGAACTCAATTTAGCCAGGAACTGCAAATTTGGATCCAGAGCTCAAATTCGAACGAGAAACACAAATTGGATGGTATCTGGGATGTAGAAGCTGAAAAACAAGTCGATTGGTTGATCTGAGCTTTCCCAGAGAAGTTACAGCCAAGCGTATATCAGAATTGAGGAAAGAATTCAATTTAGCCAGGAACTGCAAATTTGAATCCAGAGCTCAAATTCAAACGAGAAACACATATTGGATGCTATCTGGAATGCTAAACCCAAAAAACAAGTCGATTGGTTGATCTGAGCTTTCCCTGAGAAGTTACAGCCAAGCGTATCTCTGTATTGAGGAAAGAACTCAATTTAGCCAAGAACTGCAAATTTGGATCCAGAGTTCAAATTCGAACGAGAAACACAAATTGGATGCTATCTGGGATGTAGAAGCTGAAAAACAAGTCGATTGGTTGATCTGAGCTTTCCCTGAGAAGTTACAGCCAAGCGTATATCAGAATTGAGGAAAGAATTCAATTTAGCCAAGAACTGCAAATTTGGATCCAGAGCTCAAATTCGAACGAGAAACACATATTGGATGGTATCTGGGATGCAGAAGCCGAAAAACAAGTCGATTGGTTGATCTGAGCTTTCCCTGAGAAGTTACAGCCAAGCGTATTTCAGAATTGACAAAAGAACTCAATTTAGCCAAGAACTGTAAATTTGGATCCAGAATTCAAATTCGAACGAGAAACACATATTGGATGGTATCTGGGATGCAGAAGCCGAAAAACAAGTCGATTGGTTGATCTGAGCTTTCCCTGAGAAGTTACAGCCAAGCGTATATCATTGACAAAAGAACTCAGTTTAGCCAGGAACTGCAAATTTGGATCCAGAGTTCAAATTCGAACGAGAAACACAAATTGGATGGTAGCTGGGATGTAGAAGCTGAAAAACAAGTCGATTGGTTGATCTGAGCTTTCCCAGAGAAGTTACAGCCAAGCGTATATCAGAATTGAGGAAAGAATTCAATTTAGCCAAGAACTGCAAATTTGGATCCAGAGCTCAAATTCGAACGAGAAACACATATTGGATGGTATCTGGGATGCAGAAGCCGAAAAACAAGTCGATTGGTTGATCTGAGCTTTCCCTGAGAAGTTACAGCCAAGCGTATCTCTGTATTGAGGAAAGAACTCAATTTAGCCAGGAACTGCAAATTTGGATCGAGAGCTCAAATTCGAACGAGAAACACTAATTGGATGCTATCTGGAATGCTAAACCCGAAAAACAAGTCGATTGGTTGATCTGAGCTTTCCCTGAGAAGTTACAGCCAAGCGTATATCAGAATTGACAAAAGAACTCAGTTTAGCCAGGAACTGCAAATTTGGATCCAGAGTTCAAATTCGAACGAGAAACACAAATTGGATGCTATCTGGGATGCAGAAGCCGAAAAACAAGTCGATTGGTTGATCTGAGCTTTCCCTGAGAAGTTACAGCCAAGCGTATATCAGAATTGACAAAAGAACTCAATTTAGCCAAGAACTGTAAATTTGGATCCAGAATTCAAATTCGAACGAGAAACACATATTGGATGGTATCTGGGATGCAGAAGCCGAAAAACAAGTCGATTGCTTGATCTGAGCTTTCCCTGAGAAGTTACAGCCAAGCGTATATCAGAATTGACAAAAGAACTCAGTTTAGCCAGGAACTGCAAATTTGGATCCAGAGTTCAAATTCGAACGAGAAACACAAATTGGATGCTATCTGGGATGTAGAAGCTGAAAAACAAGTCGATTGGTTGATCTGAGCTTTCCCTGAGAAGTTACAGCCAAGTGTATATCAGAATTGAGGAAAGAATTCATTTAGCCAAGAACTGCAAATTTGGATCCAGAGCTCAAATTCGAACGAGAAACACATATTGGATGGTATCTGGGATGCAGAAGCCGAAAAAGAAGTCGATTGGTTGATCTGAGCTTTCCCTGAGAAGTTACAGCCAAGGGTATATCAGAATTGACAAAAGAACTCAATTTAGCCAGGAACTGCAAATTTGGATCCAGAGCTCAAATTCGAACGAGAAACACAAATTGGATGGTATCTGGGATGTAGAAGCTGAAAAACAAGTCGATTGGTTGATCTGAGCTTTCCCAGAGAAGTTACAGCCAAGCGTATATCAGAATTGAGGAAAGAATTCAATTTAGCCAGGAACTGCAAATTTGGATCCAGAGCTCAAATTCGAACGAGAAACACATATTGGATGGTATCTGGGATGTAGAAGCTGAAAAACAAGTCGATTGGTTGATCTGAGCTTTCCCTGAGAAGTTACAGCCAAGTGTATATCAGAATTGAGGAAAGAATTCATTTAGCCAAGAACTGCAAATTTGGATCCAGAGCTCAAATTCGAACGAGAAACACATATTGGATGTTATCTGGGATGCAGAAGCCGAAAAACAAGTCGATTGGTTGATCTGAGCTTTCCCTGAGAAGTTACAGCCAAGCGTATATCAGAATTGACAAAAGAACTCAATTTAGCCAAGAACTGTAAATTTGGATCCAGAATTCAAATTCGAACGAGAAACACATATTGGATGGTATCTGGGATGCAGAAGCCGAAAAACAAGTCGATTGGTTGATCTGAGCTTTCCCTGAGAAGTTACAGCCAAGCGTATATCAGAATTGACAAAAGAACTCAGTTTAGCCAGGAACTGCAAATTTGGATCCAGAGTTCAAATTCGAACGAGAAACACAAATTGGATGCTATCTGGGATGTAGAAGCTGAAAAACAAGTCGATTGGTTGATCTGAGCTTTCCCAGAGAAGTTACAGCCAAGCGTATATCAGAATTGAGGAAAGAATTCAATTTAGCCAAGAACTGCAAATTTGGATCCAGAGCTCAAATTCGAACGAGAAACACATATTGGATGGTATCTGGGATGCAGAAGCCGAAAAACAAGTCGATTGGTTGATCTGAGCTTTCCCTGAGAAGTTACAGCCAAGCGTATCTCTGTATTGAGGAAAGAACTCAATTTAGCCAGGAACTGCAAATTTGGATCGAGAGCTCAAATTCGAACGAGAAACACTAATTGGATGCTATCTGGAATGCTAAACCCGAAAAACAAGTCGATTGGTTGATCTGAGCTTTCCCTGAGAAGTTACAGCCAAGCGTATATCAGAATTGACAAAAGAACTCAGTTTAGCCAGGAACTGCAAATTTGGATCCAGAGTTCAAATTCGAACGAGAAACACAAATTGGATGCTATCTGGGATGCAGAAGCCGAAAAACAAGTCGATTGGTTGATCTGAGCTTTCCCTGAGAAGTTACAGCCAAGCGTATATCAGAATTGACAAAAGAACTCAATTTAGCCAAGAACTGTAAATTTGGATCCAGAATTCAAATTCGAACGAGAAACACATATTGGATGGTATCTGGGATGCAGAAGCCGAAAAACAAGTCGATTGGTTGATCTGAGCTTTCCCTGAGAAGTTACAGCCAAGCGTATATCAGAATTGACAAAAGAACTCAGTTTAGCCAGGAACTGCAAATTTGGATCCAGAGTTCAAATTCGAACGAGAAACACAAATTGGATGCTATCTGGGATGTAGAAGCTGAAAAACAAGTCGATTGGTTGATCTGAGCTTTCCCTGAGAAGTTACAGCCAAGTGTATATCAGAATTGAGGAAAGAATTCATTTAGCCAAGAACTGCAAATTTGGATCCAGAGCTCAAATTCGAACGAGAAACACATATTGGATGGTATCTGGGATGCAGAAGCCGAAAAAGAAGTCGATTGGTTGATCTGAGCTTTCCCTGAGAAGTTACAGCCAAGGGTATATCAGAATTGACAAAAGAACTCAATTTAGCCAGGAACTGCAAATTTGGATCCAGAGCTCAAATTCGAACGAGAAACACAAATTGGATGGTATCTGGGATGTAGAAGCTGAAAAACAAGTCGATTGGTTGATCTGAGCTTTCCCAGAGAAGTTACAGCCAAGCGTATATCAGAATTGAGGAAAGAATTCAATTTAGCCAGGAACTGCAAATTTGGATCCAGAGCTCAAATTCGAACGAGAAACACATATTGGATGGTATCTGGGATGTAGAAGCTGAAAAACAAGTCGATTGGTTGATCTGAGCTTTCCCTGAGAAGTTACAGCCAAGTGTATATCAGAATTGAGGAAAGAATTCATTTAGCCAAGAACTGCAAATTTGGATCCAGAGCTCAAATTCGAACGAGAAACACATATTGGATGTTATCTGGGATGCAGAAGCCGAAAAACAAGTCGATTGGTTGATCTGAGCTTTCCCTGAGAAGTTACAGCCAAGCGTATATCAGAATTGACAAAAGAACTCAATTTAGCCAAGAACTGTAAATTTGGATCCAGAATTCAAATTCGAACGAGAAACACATATTGGATGGTATCTGGGATGCAGAAGCCGAAAAACAAGTCGATTGGTTGATCTGAGCTTTCCCTGAGAAGTTACAGCCAAGCGTATATCAGAATTGACAAAAGAACTCAGTTTAGCCAGGAACTGCAAATTTGGATCCAGAGTTCACATTCGAACGAGAAACACAAATTGGATGCTATCTGGGATGTAGAAGCTGAAAAACAAGTCGATTGGTTGATCTGAGCTTTCCCTGAGAAGTTACAGCCAAGTGTATATCAGAATTGAGGAAAGAATTCATTTAGCCAAGAACTGCAAATTTGGATCCAGAGCTCAAATTCGAACGAGAAACACATATTGGATGGTATCTGGGATGCAGAAGCCAAAAAACAAGTCGATTGGTTGATCTGAGCTTTCCCTGAGAAGTTACAGCCAAGCGTATATCAGAATTGAGGAAAGAATTCAATTTAGCCAGGAACTGCAAATTTGGATCCAGAGTTCAAATTCGAACGAGAAACACAAATTGGATGCTATCTGGGATGTAGAAGCTGAAAAACAAGTCAATTGGTTGATCTGAGCTTTCCCGGAGAAGTTACAGCCAAGCGTATATCAGAATTGAGGAAAGAATTCATTTAGCCAAGAACTGCAAATTTGGATCGAGAGCTCAAATTCGAATGAGAAACACAAATTGGATGGTATCTGGGATGCAGAAGCCGAAAAACAAGTCGATTGGTTGATCTGAGCTTTCCCTGAGAAGTTACAGCCAAGCGTATATCAGAATTGACAAAAGAACTCAATTTAGCCAAGAACTGTAAATTTGGATCCAGAATTCAAATTCGAACGAGAAACACATATTGGATGGTATCTGGGATGCAGAAGCCGAAAAACAAGTCGATTGGTTGATCTGAGCTTTCCCTGAGAAGTTACAGCCAAGCGTATATCAGAATTGACAAAAGAACTCAGTTTAGCCAGGAACTGCAAATTTGGATCCAGAGTTCAAATTCGAACGAGAAACACAAATTGGATGCTATCTGGGATGTAGAAGCTGAAAAACAAGTCGATTGGTTGATCTGAGCTTTCCCTGAGAAGTTACAGCCAAGTGTATATCAGAATTGAGGAAAGAATTCATTTAGCCAAGAACTGCAAATTTGGATCCAGAGCTCAAATTCGAACGAGAAACACATATTGGATGGTATCTGGGATGCAGAAGCCAAAAAACAAGTCGATTGGTTGATCTGAGCTTTCCCTGAGAAGTTACAGCCAAGCGTATATCAGAATTGAGGAAAGAATTCAATTTAGCCAGGAACTGCAAATTTGGATCCAGAGTTCAAATTCGAACGAGAAACACAAATTGGATGCTATCTGGGATGTAGAAGCTGAAAAACAAGTCGATTGGTTGATCTGAGCTTTCCCGGAGAAGTTACAGCCAAGCGTATATCAGAATTGAGGAAAGAATTCATTTAGCCAAGAACTGCAAATTTGGATCGAGAGCTCAAATTCGAACGAGAAACACAAATTGGATGGTATCTGGGATGTAGAAGCTGAAAAACAAGTCGATTGGTTGATCTGAGCTTTCCCAGAGAAGTTACAGCCAAGCGTATATCAGAATTGAGGAAAGAATTCAATTTAGCCAAGAACTGCAAATTTGGATCCAGAGTTCAAATTCGAACGAGAAACACAAATTGGATGCTATCTGGGATGTAGAAGCTGAAAAACAAGTCGATTGGTTGATCTGAGCTTTCCCTGAGAAGTTATATCAGAATTGAGGAAAGAATTCAATTTAGCCAAGAACTGCAAATTTGGATCCAGAGCTCAAATTCGAACGAGAAACACATATTGGATGGTATCTGGGATGCAGAAGCCGAAAAACAAGTCGATTGGTTGATCTGAGCTTTCCCTGAGAAGTTACAGCCAAGCGTATTTCAGAATTGACAAAAGAACTCAATTTAGCCAAGAACTGTAAATTTGGATCCAGAATTCAAATTCGAACGAGAAACACATATTGGATGGTATCTGGGATGCAGAAGCCGAAAAACAAGTCGATTGGTTGATCTGAGCTTTCCCTGAGAAGTTACAGCCAAGCATATCTCAGAATTGAGGAAAGAACTCAATTTAGTCTGGAACTGCAAATTTGGATGCAGAGCTCAAATTCGAACGAAAAACACATATTGGATGCTATCTGGGATGCAGAAACCGGAAAACAAGTCGATTGGTTGATCTGAGCTTTCCCTGAGAAGTTACAGCCAAGCATATCTCAGAATTGAGGAAAGAACTCAATTTAGTCTGGAACTGCAAATTTGGATGCAGAGCTCAAATTCGAACGAGAAACACATATTGGATGGTATCTGGGATGCAGAAACCGGAAAACAAGTCGATTGGTTGATCTGAGCTTTCCCTGAGAAGTTACAGCCAAGTGTATATCAGAATTGAGGAAAGAACTCAGTTTATCCAGGAACTGCAAATTTGGATGCAGAGTTCAAAATCGAACGAGAAACACAGATTGGATGGTATCTGGAATGCTAAACCCGAAAAACAAGTTGATTGGTTGATCTGAGCTTTCCCTGAGAAGTTACAGCCAAGCGTATCTCAGAATTGAGGAAAGAACTCAATTTAGCCAGGAACTGCAAATTTGGATGCAGAGCTCAAATTCGAACGAGAAACACAAATTGGATGGTATCTGGGATGCAGAAGCTGAAAAACAAGTCGATTGGTTGATCTGAGCTTTCCCTGAGAAGTTACAGCCAAGCATATCTCAGAATTGAGGAAAGAACTCAATTTAGTCAGGAACTGCAAATTTGGATGCAGAGCTCAAATTCGAACGAGAAACACATATTGGATGGTATCTGGGATGCAGAAACCGGAAAACAAGTCAATTGGTTGATCTGAGCTTTCCCTGAGAAGTTACAGCCAAGCATATCTCAGAATTGAGGAAAGAACTCAATTTAGTCTGGAACTGCAAATTTGGATGCAGAGCTCAAATTCGAACGAGAAACACAAATTGGATGGTATCTGGGATGCAGAAGCTGAAAAACAAGTCGATTGGTTGATCTGAGCTTTCCCTGAGAAGTTACAGCCAAGCATATCTCAGAATTGAGGAAAGAACTCAATTTAGTCAGGAACTGCAAATTTGGATCCAGAATTCAAATTCGAACGAGAAACACATATTGGATGGTATCTGGGATGCAGAAGCCGAAAAACAAGTCGATTGGTTGATCTGAGCTTTCCCTGAGAAGTTACAGCCAAGCGTATATCATTGACAAAAGAACTCAGTTTAGCCAGGAACTGCAAATTTGGATCCAGAGTTCAAATTCGAACGAGAAACACAAATTGGATGCTAGCTGGGATGTAGAAGCTGAAAAACAAGTCGATTGGTTGATCTGAGCTTTCCCTGAGAAGTTACAGCCAAGCGTATATCAGAATTGAGGAAAGAATTCAATTTAGCCAAGAACTGCAAATTTGGATCCAGAGCTCAAATTCGAACGAGAAACACATATTGGATGGTATCTGGGATGCAGAAGCCGAAAAACAAGTCGATTGGTTGATCTGTGCTTTCCCTGAGAAGTTACAGCCAAGCGTATATCAGAATTGACAAAAGAACTCAGTTTAGCCAGGACCTGCAAATTTGAATCCAGAGCTCAAATTCAAACGAGAAACACATATTGGATGCTATCTGGAATGCTAAACCCAAAAAACAAGTCGATTGGTTGATCTGAGCTTTCCCTGAGAAGTTACAGCCAAGCGTATCTCTGTATTGAGGAAAGAACTCAATTTAGCCAAGAACTGCAAATTTGGATCGAGAGCTCAAATTCGAACGAGAAACACTAATTGGATGCTATCTGGAATGCTAAACCCGAAAAACAAGTCGATTGGTTGATCTGAGCTTTCCCTGAGAAGTTACAGCCAAGCGTATATCAGAATTGACAAAAGAACTCAGTTTAGCCAGGAACTGCAAATTTGGATCCAGAGTTCAAATTCGAACGAGAAACACAAATTGGATGCTATCTGGGATGTAGAAGCTGAAAAACAAGTCGATTGGTTGATCTGAGCTTTCCCTGAGAAGTTACAGCCAAGCGTATATCAGAATTGAGGAAAGAATTCAATTTAGCCAAGAACTGCAAATTTGGATCCAGAGCTCAAATTCGAACGAGAAACACATATTGGATGGTATCTGGGATGCAGAAGCCGAAAAACAAGTCGATTGGTTGATCTGAGCTTTCCCTGAGAAGTTACAGCCAAGCGTATTTCAGAATTGACAAAAGAACTCAATTTAGCCAAGAACTGTAAATTTGGATCCAGAATTCAAATTCGAACGAGAAACACATATTGGATGGTATCTGGGATGCAGAAGCCGAAAAACAAGTCGATTGGTTGATCTGAGCTTTCCCTGAGAAGTTACAGCCAAGCGTATATCATTGACAAAAGAACTCAGTTTAGCCAGGAACTGCAAATTTGGATCCAGAGTTCAAATTCGAACGAGAAACACAAATTGGATGCTAGCTGGGATGTAGAAGCTGAAAAACAAGTCGATTGGTTGATCTGTGCTTTCCCTGAGAAGTTACAGCCAAGCGTATATCAGAATTGACAAAAGAACTCAGTTTAGCCAGGACCTGCAAATTTGAATCCAGAGCTCAAATTCAAACGAGAAACACATATTGGATGGTATCTGGGATGCAGAAGCCGAAAAACAAGTCGATTGGTTGATCTGAGCTTTCCCAGAGAAGTTACAGCCAAGCGTATATCAGAATTGAGGAAAGAATTCAATTTAGCCAAGAACTGCAAATTTGGATCCAGAGCTCAAATTCGAACGAGAAACACATATTGGATGGTATCTGGGATGCAGAAGCCGAAAAACAAGTCGATTGGTTGATCTGTGCTTTCCCTGAGAAGTTACAGCCAAGCGTATATCAGAATTGACAAAAGAACTCAGTTTAGCCAGGACCTGCAAATTTGAATCCAGAGCTCAAATTCAAACGAGAAACACATATTGGATGCTATCTGGAATGCTAAACCCAAAAAACAAGTCGATTGGTTGATCTGAGCTTTCCCTGAGAAGTTACAGCCAAGCGTATCTCTGTATTGAGGAAAGAACTCAATTTAGCCAGGAACTGCAAATTTGGATCGAGAGCTCAAATTCGAACGAGAAACACTAATTGGATGCTATCTGGAATGCTAAACCCGAAAAACAAGTCGATTGGTTGATCTGAGCTTTCCCTGAGAAGTTACAGCCAAGCGTATATCAGAATTGACAAAAGAACTCAGTTTAGCCAGGAACTGCAAATTTGGATCCAGAGTTCAAATTCGAACGAGAAACACAAATTGGATGCTATCTGGGATGCAGAAGCCGAAAAACAAGTCGATTGGTTGATCTGAGCTTTCCCTGAGAAGTTACAGCCAAGCGTATATCAGAATTGACAAAAGAACTCAATTTAGCCAAGAACTGTAAATTTGGATCCAGAATTCAAATTCGAACGAGAAACACATATTGGATGGTATCTGGGATGCAGAAGCCGAAAAACAAGTCGATTGGTTGATCTGAGCTTTCCCTGAGAAGTTACAGCCAAGCGTATATCAGAATTGACAAAAGAACTCAGTTTAGCCAGGAACTGCAAATTTGGATCCAGAGTTCAAATTCGAACGAGAAACACAAATTGGATGCTATCTGGGATGTAGAAGCTGAAAAACAAGTCGATTGGTTGATCTGAGCTTTCCCTGAGAAGTTACAGCCAAGTGTATATCAGAATTGAGGAAAGAATTCATTTAGCCAAGAACTGCAAATTTGGATCCAGAGCTCAAATTCGAACGAGAAACACATATTGGATGGTATCTGGGATGCAGAAGCCGAAAAAGAAGTCGATTGGTTGATCTGAGCTTTCCCTGAGAAGTTACAGCCAAGGGTATATCAGAATTGACAAAAGAACTCAATTTAGCCAGGAACTGCAAATTTGGATCCAGAGCTCAAATTCGAACGAGAAACACAAATTGGATGGTATCTGGGATGTAGAAGCTGAAAAACAAGTCGATTGGTTGATCTGAGCTTTCCCAGAGAAGTTACAGCCAAGCGTATATCAGAATTGAGGAAAGAATTCAATTTAGCCAGGAACTGCAAATTTGGATCCAGAGCTCAAATTCGAACGAGAAACACATATTGGATGGTATCTGGGATGTAGAAGCTGAAAAACAAGTCGATTGGTTGATCTGAGCTTTCCCTGAGAAGTTACAGCCAAGTGTATATCAGAATTGAGGAAAGAATTCATTTAGCCAAGAACTGCAAATTTGGATCCAGAGCTCAAATTCGAACGAGAAACACATATTGGATGGTATCTGGGATGCAGAAGCCGAAAAACAAGTCGATTGGTTGATCTGAGCTTTCCCTGAGAAGTTACAGCCAAGCGTATATCAGAATTGACAAAAGAACTCAATTTAGCCAAGAACTGTAAATTTGGATCCAGAATTCAAATTCGAACGAGAAACACATATTGGATGGTATCTGGGATGCAGAAGCCGAAAAACAAGTCGATTGGTTGATCTGAGCTTTCCCTGAGAAGTTACAGCCAAGCGTATATCAGAATTGACAAAAGAACTCAGTTTAGCCAGGAACTGCAAATTTGGATCCAGAGTTCAAATTCGAACGAGAAACACAAATTGGATGCTATCTGGGATGGAGAAGCTGAAAAACAAGTCGATTGGTTGATCTGAGCTTTCCCTGAGAAGTTACAGCCAAGTGTATATCAGAATTGAGGAAAGAATTCATTTAGCCAAGAACTGCAAATTTGGATCCAGAGCTCAAATTCGAACGAGAAACACATATTGGATGGTATCTGGGATGCAGAAGCCAAAAAACAAGTCGATTGGTTGATCTGAGCTTTCCCTGAGAAGTTACAGCCAAGCGTATATCAGAATTGAGGAAAGAATTCAATTTAGCCAGGAACTGCAAATTTGGATCCAGAGTTCAAATTCGAACGAGAAACACAAATTGGATGCTATCTGGGATGTAGAAGCTGAAAAACAAGTCGATTGGTTGATCTGAGCTTTCCCGGAGAAGTTACAGCCAAGCGTATATCAGAATTGAGGAAAGAATTCATTTAGCCAAGAACTGCAAATTTGGATCGAGAGCTCAAATTCGAACGAGAAACACAAATTGGATGGTATCTGGGATGTAGAAGCTGAAAAACAAGTCGATTGGTTGATCTGAGCTTTCCCAGAGAAGTTACAGCCAAGCGTATATCAGAATTGAGGAAAGAATTCAATTTAGCCAAGAACTGCAAATTTGGATCCAGAGTTCAAATTCGAACGAGAAACACAAATTGGATGCTATCTGGGATGTAGAAGCTGAAAAACAAGTCGATTGGTTGATCTGAGCTTTCCCTGAGAAGTTACAGCCAAGCGTATTTCAGAATTGACAAAAGAACTCAATTTAGCCAAGAACTGTAAATTTGGATCCAGAATTCAAATTCGAACGAGAAACACATATTGGATGGTATCTGGGATGCAGAAGCCGAAAAACAAGTCGATTGGTTGATCTGAGCTTTCCCTGAGAAGTTACAGCCAAGCGTATATCATTGACAAAAGAACTCAGTTTAGCCAGGAACTGCAAATTTGGATCCAGAGTTCAAATTCGAACGAGAAACACAAATTGGATGCTAGCTGGGATGTAGAAGCTGAAAAACAAGTCGATTGGTTGATCTGAGCTTTCCCTGAGAAGTTACAGCCAAGCGTATATCAGAATTGAGGAAAGAATTCAATTTAGCCAAGAACTGCAAATTTGGATCCAGAGCTCAAATTCGAACGAGAAACACATATTGGATGGTATCTGGGATGCAGAAGCCGAAAAACAAGTCGATTGGTTGATCTGTGCTTTCCCTGAGAAGTTACAGCCAAGCGTATATCAGAATTGACAAAAGAACTCAGTTTAGCCAGGACCTGCAAATTTGAATCCAGAGCTCAAATTCAAACGAGAAACACATATTGGATGCTATCTGGAATGCTAAACCCAAAAAACAAGTCGATTGGTTGATCTGAGCTTTCCCTGAGAAGTTACAGCCAAGCGTATCTCTGTATTGAGGAAAGAACTCAATTTAGCCAAGAACTGCAAATTTGGATCGAGAGCTCAAATTCGAACGAGAAACACTAATTGGATGCTATCTGGAATGCTAAACCCGAAAAACAAGTCGATTGGTTGATCTGAGCTTTCCCTGAGAAGTTACAGCCAAGCGTATATCAGAATTGACAAAAGAACTCAGTTTAGCCAGGAACTGCAAATTTGGATCCAGAGTTCAAATTCGAACGAGAAACACAAATTGGATGCTATCTGGGATGTAGAAGCTGAAAAACAAGTCGATTGGTTGATCTGAGCTTTCCCTGAGAAGTTACAGCCAAGTGTATATCAGAATTGAGGAAAGAATTCATTTAGCCAAGAACTGCAAATTTGGATCCAGACTTCAAATTCGAACGAGAAACACATATTGGATGGTATCTGGGATGCAGAAGCCGAAAAAGAAGTCGATTGGTTGATCTGAGCTTTCCCTGAGAAGTTACAGCCAAGGGTATATCAGAATTGACAAAAGAACTCAATTTAGCCAGGAACTGCAAATTTGGATCCAGAGCTCAAATTCGAACGAGAAACACAAATTGGATGGTATCTGGGATGTAGAAGCTGAAAAACAAGTCGATTGGTTGATCTGAGCTTTCCCAGAGAAGTTACAGCCAAGCGTATATCAGAATTGAGGAAAGAATTCAATTTAGCCAGGAACTGCAAATTTGGATCCAGAGTTCAAATTCGAACGAGAAACACAAATTGGATGCTATCTGGGATGTAGAAACTGAAAAACAAGTCGATTGGTTGATCTGAGCTTTCCCTGAGAAGTTACAGCCAAGCGTATATCAGAATTGACAAAAGAACTCAGTTTAGCCAGGACCTGCAAATTTGAATCCAGAGCTCAAATTCAAACGAGAAACACATATTGGATGCTATCTGGAATGCTAAACCCAAAAAACAAGTCGATTGGTTGATCTGAGCTTTCCCTGAGAAGTTACAGCCAAGCGTATCTCTGTATTGAGGAAAGAACTCAATTTAGCCAAGAACTGCAAATTTGGATCCAGAGTTCAAATTCGAACGAGAAACACAAATTGGATGCTATCTGGGATGTAGAAGCTGAAAAACAAGTCGATTGGTTGATCTGAGCTTTCCCTGAGAAGTTACAGCCAAGCGTATATCAGAATTGAGGAAAGAATTCAATTTAGCCAAGAACTGCAAATTTGGATCCAGAGCTCAAATTCGAACGAGAAACACATATTGGATGGTATCTGGGATGCAGAAGCCGAAAAACAAGTCGATTGGTTGATCTGAGCTTTCCCTGAGAAGTTACAGCCAAGCGTATTTCAGAATTGACAAAAGAACTCAATTTAGCCAAGAACTGTAAATTTGGATCCAGACTTCAAATTCGAACGAGAAACACATATTGGATGGTATCTGGGATGCAGAAGCCGAAAAAGAAGTCGATTGGTTGATCTGAGCTTTCCCTGAGAAGTTACAGCCAAGGGTATATCAGAATTGACAAAAGAACTCAATTTAGCCAGGAACTGCAAATTTGGATCCAGAGCTCAAATTCGAACGAGAAACACAAATTGGATGGTATCTGGGATGTAGAAGCTGAAAAACAAGTCGATTGGTTGATCTGAGCTTTCCCAGAGAAGTTACAGCCAAGCGTATATCAGAATTGAGGAAAGAATTCAATTTAGCCAGGAACTGCAAATTTGGATCCAGAGTTCAAATTCGAACGAGAAACACAAATTGGATGCTATCTGGGATGTAGAAACTGAAAAACAAGTCGATTGGTTGATCTGAGCTTTCCCTGAGAAGTTACAGCCAAGCGTATATCAGAATTGACAAAAGAACTCAGTTTAGCCAGGACCTGCAAATTTGAATCCAGAGCTCAAATTCAAACGAGAAACACATATTGGATGCTATCTGGAATGCTAAACCCAAAAAACAAGTCGATTGGTTGATCTGAGCTTTCCCTGAGAAGTTACAGCCAAGCGTATCTCTGTATTGAGGAAAGAACTCAATTTAGCCAGGAACTGCAAATTTGGATCGAGAGCTCAAATTCGAACGAGAAACACTAATTGGATGCTATCTGGAATGCTAAACCCGAAAAACAAGTCGATTGGTTGATCTGAGCTTTCCCTGAGAAGTTACAGCCAAGCGTATATCAGAATTGACAAAAGAACTCAGTTTAGCCAGGAACTGCAAATTTGGATCCAGAGTTCAAATTCGAACGAGAAACACAAATTGGATGCTATCTGGGATGCAGAAGCCGAAAAACAAGTCGATTGGTTGATCTGAGCTTTCCCTGAGAAGTTACAGCCAAGCGTATATCAGAATTGACAAAAGAACTCAATTTAGCCAAGAACTGTAAATTTGGATCCAGAATTCAAATTCGAACGAGAAACACATATTGGATGGTATCTGGGATGCAGAAGCCGAAAAACAAGTCGATTGGTTGATCTGAGCTTTCCCTGAGAAGTTACAGCCAAGCGTATATCAGAATTGACAAAAGAACTCAGTTTAGCCAGGAACTGCAAATTTGGATCCAGAGTTCAAATTCGAACGAGAAACACAAATTGGATGCTATCTGGGATGTAGAAGCTGAAAAACAAGTCGATTGGTTGATCTGAGCTTTCCCTGAGAAGTTACAGCCAAGTGTATATCAGAATTGAGGAAAGAATTCATTTAGCCAAGAACTGCAAATTTGGATCCAGAGCTCAAATTCGAACGAGAAACACATATTGGATGGTATCTGGGATGCAGAAGCCGAAAAAGAAGTCGATTGGTTGATCTGAGCTTTCCCTGAGAAGTTACAGCCAAGGGTATATCAGAATTGACAAAAGAACTCAATTTAGCCAGGAACTGCAAATTTGGATCCAGAGCTCAAATTCGAACGAGAAACACAAATTGGATGGTATCTGGGATGTAGAAGCTGAAAAACAAGTCGATTGGTTGATCTGAGCTTTCCCAGAGAAGTTACAGCCAAGCGTATATCAGAATTGAGGAAAGAATTCAATTTAGCCAGGAACTGCAAATTTGGATCCAGAGCTCAAATTCGAACGAGAAACACATATTGGATGGTATCTGGGATGTAGAAGCTGAAAAACAAGTCGATTGGTTGATCTGAGCTTTCCCTGAGAAGTTACAGCCAAGTGTATATCAGAATTGAGGAAAGAATTCATTTAGCCAAGAACTGCAAATTTGGATCGAGAGCTCAAATTCGAACGAGAAACACATATTGGATGTTATCTGGGATGCAGAAGCCGAAAAACAAGTCGATTGGTTGATCTGAGCTTTCCCTGAGAAGTTACAGCCAAGCGTATATCAGAATTGACAAAAGAACTCAATTTAGCCAAGAACTGTAAATTTGGATCCAGAATTCAAATTCGAACGAGAAACACATATTGGATGGTATCTGGGATGCAGAAGCCGAAAAACAAGTCGATTGGTTGATCTGAGCTTTCCCTGAGAAGTTACAGCCAAGCGTATATCAGAATTGACAAAAGAACTCAGTTTAGCCAGGAACTGCAAATTTGGATCCAGAGTTCAAATTCGAACGAGAAACACAAATTGGATGCTATCTGGGATGTAGAAGCTGAAAAACAAGTCGATTGGTTGATCTGAGCTTTCCCTGAGAAGTTACAGCCAAGTGTATATCAGAATTGAGGAAAGAATTCATTTAGCCAAGAACTGCAAATTTGGATCCAGAGCTCAAATTCGAACGAGAAACACATATTGGATGGTATCTGGGATGCAGAAGCCAAAAAACAAGTCGATTGGTTGATCTGAGCTTTCCCTGAGAAGTTACAGCCAAGCGTATATCAGAATTGAGGAAAGAATTCAATTTAGCCAGGAACTGCAAATTTGGATCCAGAGTTCAAATTCGAACGAGAAACACAAATTGGATGCTATCTGGGATGTAGAAGCTGAAAAACAAGTCGATTGGTTGATCTGAGCTTTCCCGGAGAAGTTACAGCCAAGCGTATATCAGAATTGAGGAAAGAATTCATTTAGCCAAGAACTGCAAATTTGGATCGAGAGCTCAAATTCGAACGAGAAACACAAATTGGATGGTATCTGGGATGTAGAAGCTGAAAAACAAGTCGATTGGTTGATCTGAGCTTTCCCAGAGAAGTTACAGCCAAGCGTATATCAGAATTGAGGAAAGAATTCAATTTAGCCAAGAACTGCAAATTTGGATCCAGAGTTCAAATTCGAACGAGAAACACAAATTGGATGCTATCTGGGATGTAGAAGCTGAAAAACAAGTCGATTGGTTGATCTGAGCTTTCCCTGAGAAGTTATATCAGAATTGAGGAAAGAATTCAATTTAGCCAAGAACTGCAAATTTGGATCCAGAGCTCAAATTCGAACGAGAAACACATATTGGATGGTATCTGGGATGCAGAAGCCGAAAAACAAGTCGATTGGTTGATCTGAGCTTTCCCTGAGAAGTTACAGCCAAGCGTATTTCAGAATTGACAAAAGAACTCAATTTAGCCAAGAACTGTAAATTTGGATCCAGAATTCAAATTCGAACGAGAAACACATATTGGATGGTATCTGGGATGCAGAAGCCGAAAAACAAGTCGATTGGTTGATCTGAGCTTTCCCTGAGAAGTTACAGCCAAGCGTATATCATTGACAAAAGAACTCAGTTTAGCCAGGAACTGCAAATTTGGATCCAGAGTTCAAATTCGAACGAGAAACACAAATTGGATGCTAGCTGGGATGTAGAAGCTGAAAAACAAGTCGATTGGTTGATCTGAGCTTTCCCTGAGAAGTTACAGCCAAGCGTATATCAGAATTGAGGAAAGAATTCAATTTAGCCAAGAACTGCAAATTTGGATCCAGAGCTCAAATTCGAACGAGAAACACATATTGGATGGTATCTGGGATGCAGAAGCCGAAAAACAAGTCGATTGGTTGATCTGAGCTTTCCCTGAGAAGTTACAGCCAAGCGTATTTCAGAATTGACAAAAGAACTCAATTTAGCCAAGAACTGTAAATTTGGATCCAGAATTCAAATTCGAACGAGAAACACATATTGGATGGTATCTGGGATGCAGAAGCCGAAAAACAAGTCGATTGGTTGATCTGAGCTTTCCCTGAGAAGTTACAGCCAAGCGTATATCATTGACAAAAGAACTCAGTTTAGCCAGGAACTGCAAATTTGGATCCAGAGTTCAAATTCGAACGAGAAACACAAATTGGATGCTAGCTGGGATGTAGAAGCTGAAAAACAAGTCGATTGGTTGATCTGAGCTTTCCCAGAGAAGTTACAGCCAAGCGTATATCAGAATTGAGGAAAGAATTCAATTTAGCCAAGAACTGCAAATTTGGATCCAGAGCTCAAATTCGAACGAGAAACACATATTGGATGGTATCTGGGATGCAGAAGCCGAAAAACAAGTCGATTGGTTGATCTGTGCTTTCCCTGAGAAGTTACAGCCAAGCGTATATCAGAATTGACAAAAGAACTCAGTTTAGCCAGGACCTGCAAATTTGAATCCAGAGCTCAAATTCAAACGAGAAACACATATTGGATGCTATCTGGAATGCTAAACCCAAAAAACAAGTCGATTGGTTGATCTGAGCTTTCCCTGAGAAGTTACAGCCAAGCGTATCTCTGTATTGAGGAAAGAACTCAATTTAGCCAGGAACTGCAAATTTGGATCGAGAGCTCAAATTCGAACGAGAAACACTAATTGGATGCTATCTGGAATGCTAAACCCGAAAAACAAGTCGATTGGTTGATCTGAGCTTTCCCTGAGAAGTTACAGCCAAGCGTATATCAGAATTGACAAAAGAACTCAGTTTAGCCAGGAACTGCAAATTTGGATCCAGAGTTCAAATTCGAACGAGAAACACAAATTGGATGCTATCTGGGATGCAGAAGCCGAAAAACAAGTCGATTGGTTGATCTGAGCTTTCCCTGAGAAGTTACAGCCAAGCGTATATCAGAATTGACAAAAGAACTCAATTTAGCCAAGAACTGTAAATTTGGATCCAGAATTCAAATTCGAACGAGAAACACATATTGGATGGTATCTGGGATGCAGAAGCCGAAAAACAAGTCGATTGGTTGATCTGAGCTTTCCCTGAGAAGTTACAGCCAAGCGTATATCAGAATTGACAAAAGAACTCAGTTTAGCCAGGAACTGCAAATTTGGATCCAGAGTTCAAATTCGAACGAGAAACACAAATTGGATGCTATCTGGGATGTAGAAGCTGAAAAACAAGTCGATTGGTTGATCTGAGCTTTCCCTGAGAAGTTACAGCCAAGTGTATATCAGAATTGAGGAAAGAATTCATTTAGCCAAGAACTGCAAATTTGGATCCAGAGCTCAAATTCGAACGAGAAACACATATTGGATGGTATCTGGGATGCAGAAGCCGAAAAAGAAGTCGATTGGTTGATCTGAGCTTTCCCTGAGAAGTTACAGCCAAGGGTATATCAGAATTGACAAAAGAACTCAATTTAGCCAGGAACTGCAAATTTGGATCCAGAGCTCAAATTCGAACGAGAAACACAAATTGGATGGTATCTGGGATGTAGAAGCTGAAAAACAAGTCGATTGGTTGATCTGAGCTTTCCCAGAGAAGTTACAGCCAAGCGTATATCAGAATTGAGGAAAGAATTCAATTTAGCCAGGAACTGCAAATTTGGATCCAGAGCTCAAATTCGAACGAGAAACACATATTGGATGGTATCTGGGATGTAGAAGCTGAAAAACAAGTCGATTGGTTGATCTGAGCTTTCCCTGAGAAGTTACAGCCAAGTGTATATCAGAATTGAGGAAAGAATTCATTTAGCCAAGAACTGCAAATTTGGATCCAGAGCTCAAATTCGAACGAGAAACACATATTGGATGGTATCTGGGATGCAGAAGCCGAAAAACAAGTCGATTGGTTGATCTGAGCTTTCCCTGAGAAGTTACAGCCAAGCGTATATCAGAATTGACAAAAGAACTCAATTTAGCCAAGAACTGTAAATTTGGATCCAGAATTCAAATTCGAACGAGAAACACATATTGGATGGTATCTGGGATGCAGAAGCCGAAAAACAAGTCGATTGGTTGATCTGAGCTTTCCCTGAGAAGTTACAGCCAAGCGTATATCAGAATTGACAAAAGAACTCAGTTTAGCCAGGAACTGCAAATTTGGATCCAGAGTTCAAATTCGAACGAGAAACACAAATTGGATGCTATCTGGGATGTAGAAGCTGAAAAACAAGTCGATTGGTTGATCTGAGCTTTCCCTGAGAAGTTACAGCCAAGTGTATATCAGAATTGAGGAAAGAATTCATTTAGCCAAGAACTGCAAATTTGGATCCAGAGCTCAAATTCGAACGAGAAACACATATTGGATGGTATCTGGGATGCAGAAGCCAAAAAACAAGTCGATTGGTTGATCTGAGCTTTCCCTGAGAAGTTACAGCCAAGCGTATATCAGAATTGAGGAAAGAATTCAATTTAGCCAGGAACTGCAAATTTGGATCCAGAGTTCAAATTCGAACGAGAAACACAAATTGGATGCTATCTGGGATGTAGAAGCTGAAAAACAAGTCGATTGGTTGATCTGAGCTTTCCCGGAGAAGTTACAGCCAAGCGTATATCAGAATTGAGGAAAGAATTCATTTAGCCAAGAACTGCAAATTTGGATCGAGAGCTCAAATTCGAACGAGAAACACAAATTGGATGGTATCTGGGATGTAGAAGCTGAAAAACAAGTCGATTGGTTGATCTGAGCTTTCCCAGAGAAGTTACAGCCAAGCGTATATCAGAATTGAGGAAAGAATTCAATTTAGCCAAGAACTGCAAATTTGGATCCAGAGTTCAAATTCGAACGAGAAACACAAATTGGATGCTATCTGGGATGTAGAAGCTGAAAAACAAGTCGATTGGTTGATCTGAGCTTTCCCTGAGAAGTTACAGCCAAGCGTATTTCAGAATTGACAAAAGAACTCAATTTAGCCAAGAACTGTAAATTTGGATCCAGAATTCAAATTCGAACGAGAAACACATATTGGATGGTATCTGGGATGCAGAAGCCGAAAAACAAGTCGATTGGTTGATCTGAGCTTTCCCTGAGAAGTTACAGCCAAGCGTATATCATTGACAAAAGAACTCAGTTTAGCCAGGAACTGCAAATTTGGATCCAGAGTTCAAATTCGAACGAGAAACACAAATTGGATGCTAGCTGGGATGTAGAAGCTGAAAAACAAGTCGATTGGTTGATCTGAGCTTTCCCTGAGAAGTTACAGCCAAGCGTATATCAGAATTGAGGAAAGAATTCAATTTAGCCAAGAACTGCAAATTTGGATCCAGAGCTCAAATTCGAACGAGAAACACATATTGGATGGTATCTGGGATGCAGAAGCCGAAAAACAAGTCGATTGGTTGATCTGTGCTTTCCCTGAGAAGTTACAGCCAAGCGTATATCAGAATTGACAAAAGAACTCAGTTTAGCCAGGACCTGCAAATTTGAATCCAGAGCTCAAATTCAAACGAGAAACACATATTGGATGCTATCTGGAATGCTAAACCCAAAAAACAAGTCGATTGGTTGATCTGAGCTTTCCCTGAGAAGTTACAGCCAAGCGTATCTCTGTATTGAGGAAAGAACTCAATTTAGCCAAGAACTGCAAATTTGGATCGAGAGCTCAAATTCGAACGAGAAACACTAATTGGATGCTATCTGGAATGCTAAACCCGAAAAACAAGTCGATTGGTTGATCTGAGCTTTCCCTGAGAAGTTACAGCCAAGCGTATATCAGAATTGACAAAAGAACTCAGTTTAGCCAGGAACTGCAAATTTGGATCCAGAGTTCAAATTCGAACGAGAAACACAAATTGGATGCTATCTGGGATGTAGAAGCTGAAAAACAAGTCGATTGGTTGATCTGAGCTTTCCCTGAGAAGTTACAGCCAAGTGTATATCAGAATTGAGGAAAGAATTCATTTAGCCAAGAACTGCAAATTTGGATCCAGACTTCAAATTCGAACGAGAAACACATATTGGATGGTATCTGGGATGCAGAAGCCGAAAAAGAAGTCGATTGGTTGATCTGAGCTTTCCCTGAGAAGTTACAGCCAAGGGTATATCAGAATTGACAAAAGAACTCAATTTAGCCAGGAACTGCAAATTTGGATCCAGAGCTCAAATTCGAACGAGAAACACAAATTGGATGGTATCTGGGATGTAGAAGCTGAAAAACAAGTCGATTGGTTGATCTGAGCTTTCCCAGAGAAGTTACAGCCAAGCGTATATCAGAATTGAGGAAAGAATTCAATTTAGCCAGGAACTGCAAATTTGGATCCAGAGTTCAAATTCGAACGAGAAACACAAATTGGATGCTATCTGGGATGTAGAAACTGAAAAACAAGTCGATTGGTTGATCTGAGCTTTCCCTGAGAAGTTACAGCCAAGCGTATCTCTGTATTGAGGAAAGAACTCAATTTAGCCAAGAACTGCAAATTTGGATCCAGAGTTCAAATTCGAACGAGAAACACAAATTGGATGCTATCTGGGATGTAGAAGCTGAAAAACAAGTCGATTGGTTGATCTGAGCTTTCCCTGAGAAGTTACAGCCAAGCGTATATCAGAATTGAGGAAAGAATTCAATTTAGCCAAGAACTGCAAATTTGGATCCAGAGCTCAAATTCGAACGAGAAACACATATTGGATGGTATCTGGGATGCAGAAGCCGAAAAACAAGTCGATTGGTTGATCTGAGCTTTCCCTGAGAAGTTACAGCCAAGCGTATTTCAGAATTGACAAAAGAACTCAATTTAGCCAAGAACTGTAAATTTGGATCCAGAATTCAAATTCGAACGAGAAACACATATTGGATGGTATCTGGGATGCAGAAGCCGAAAAACAAGTCGATTGGTTGATCTGAGCTTTCCCTGAGAAGTTACAGCCAAGCGTATATCATTGACAAAAGAACTCAGTTTAGCCAGGAACTGCAAATTTGGATCCAGAGTTCAAATTCGAACGAGAAACACAAATTGGATGGTAGCTGGGATGTAGAAGCTGAAAAACAAGTCGATTGGTTGATCTGAGCTTTCCCAGAGAAGTTACAGCCAAGCGTATATCAGAATTGAGGAAAGAATTCAATTTAGCCAAGAACTGCAAATTTGGATCCAGAGCTCAAATTCGAACGAGAAACACATATTGGATGGTATCTGGGATGCAGAAGCCGAAAAACAAGTCGATTGGTTGATCTGTGCTTTCCCTGAGAAGTTACAGCCAAGCGTATATCAGAATTGACAAAAGAACTCAGTTTAGCCAGGACCTGCAAATTTGAATCCAGAGCTCAAATTCAAACGAGAAACACATATTGGATGCTATCTGGAATGCTAAACCCAAAAAACAAGTCGATTGGTTGATCTGAGCTTTCCCTGAGAAGTTACAGCCAAGCGTATCTCTGTATTGAGGAAAGAACTCAATTTAGCCAGGAACTGCAAATTTGGATCGAGAGCTCAAATTCGAACGAGAAACACTAATTGGATGCTATCTGGAATGCTAAACCCGAAAAACAAGTCGATTGGTTGATCTGAGCTTTCCCTGAGAAGTTACAGCCAAGCGTATATCAGAATTGACAAAAGAACTCAGTTTAGCCAGGAACTGCAAATTTGGATCCAGAGTTCAAATTCGAACGAGAAACACAAATTGGATGCTATCTGGGATGCAGAAGCCGAAAAACAAGTCGATTGGTTGATCTGAGCTTTCCCTGAGAAGTTACAGCCAAGCGTATATCAGAATTGACAAAAGAACTCAATTTAGCCAAGAACTGTAAATTTGGATCCAGAATTCAAATTCGAACGAGAAACACATATTGGATGGTATCTGGGATGCAGAAGCCGAAAAACAAGTCGATTGGTTGATCTGAGCTTTCCCTGAGAAGTTACAGCCAAGCGTATATCAGAATTGACAAAAGAACTCAGTTTAGCCAGGAACTGCAAATTTGGATCCAGAGTTCAAATTCGAACGAGAAACACAAATTGGATGCTATCTGGGATGTAGAAGCTGAAAAACAAGTCGATTGGTTGATCTGAGCTTTCCCTGAGAAGTTACAGCCAAGTGTATATCAGAATTGAGGAAAGAATTCATTTAGCCAAGAACTGCAAATTTGGATCCAGAGCTCAAATTCGAACGAGAAACACATATTGGATGGTATCTGGGATGCAGAAGCCGAAAAAGAAGTCGATTGGTTGATCTGAGCTTTCCCTGAGAAGTTACAGCCAAGGGTATATCAGAATTGACAAAAGAACTCAATTTAGCCAGGAACTGCAAATTTGGATCCAGAGCTCAAATTCGAACGAGAAACACAAATTGGATGGTATCTGGGATGTAGAAGCTGAAAAACAAGTCGATTGGTTGATCTGAGCTTTCCCAGAGAAGTTACAGCCAAGCGTATATCAGAATTGAGGAAAGAATTCAATTTAGCCAGGAACTGCAAATTTGGATCCAGAGCTCAAATTCGAACGAGAAACACATATTGGATGGTATCTGGGATGTAGAAGCTGAAAAACAAGTCGATTGGTTGATCTGAGCTTTCCCTGAGAAGTTACAGCCAAGTGTATATCAGAATTGAGGAAAGAATTCATTTAGCCAAGAACTGCAAATTTGGATCGAGAGCTCAAATTCGAACGAGAAACACATATTGGATGTTATCTGGGATGCAGAAGCCGAAAAACAAGTCGATTGGTTGATCTGAGCTTTCCCTGAGAAGTTACAGCCAAGCGTATATCAGAATTGACAAAAGAACTCAATTTAGCCAAGAACTGTAAATTTGGATCCAGAATTCAAATTCGAACGAGAAACACATATTGGATGGTATCTGGGATGCAGAAGCCGAAAAACAAGTCGATTGGTTGATCTGAGCTTTCCCTGAGAAGTTACAGCCAAGCGTATATCAGAATTGACAAAAGAACTCAGTTTAGCCAGGAACTGCAAATTTGGATCCAGAGTTCAAATTCGAACGAGAAACACAAATTGGATGCTATCTGGGATGTAGAAGCTGAAAAACAAGTCGATTGGTTGATCTGAGCTTTCCCTGAGAAGTTACAGCCAAGTGTATATCAGAATTGAGGAAAGAATTCATTTAGCCAAGAACTGCAAATTTGGATCCAGAGCTCAAATTCGAACGAGAAACACATATTGGATGGTATCTGGGATGCAGAAGCCAAAAAACAAGTCGATTGGTTGATCTGAGCTTTCCCTGAGAAGTTACAGCCAAGCGTATATCAGAATTGAGGAAAGAATTCAATTTAGCCAGGAACTGCAAATTTGGATCCAGAGTTCAAATTCGAACGAGAAACACAAATTGGATGCTATCTGGGATGTAGAAGCTGAAAAACAAGTCGATTGGTTGATCTGAGCTTTCCCGGAGAAGTTACAGCCAAGCGTATATCAGAATTGAGGAAAGAATTCATTTAGCCAAGAACTGCAAATTTGGATCGAGAGCTCAAATTCGAACGAGAAACACAAATTGGATGGTATCTGGGATGTAGAAGCTGAAAAACAAGTCGATTGGTTGATCTGAGCTTTCCCAGAGAAGTTACAGCCAAGCGTATATCAGAATTGAGGAAAGAATTCAATTTAGCCAAGAACTGCAAATTTGGATCCAGAGTTCAAATTCGAACGAGAAACACAAATTGGATGCTATCTGGGATGTAGAAGCTGAAAAACAAGTCGATTGGTTGATCTGAGCTTTCCCTGAGAAGTTATATCAGAATTGAGGAAAGAATTCAATTTAGCCAAGAACTGCAAATTTGGATCCAGAGCTCAAATTCGAACGAGAAACACATATTGGATGGTATCTGGGATGCAGAAGCCGAAAAACAAGTCGATTGGTTGATCTGAGCTTTCCCTGAGAAGTTACAGCCAAGCGTATTTCAGAATTGACAAAAGAACTCAATTTAGCCAAGAACTGTAAATTTGGATCCAGAATTCAAATTCGAACGAGAAACACATATTGGATGGTATCTGGGATGCAGAAGCCGAAAAACAAGTCGATTGGTTGATCTGAGCTTTCCCTGAGAAGTTACAGCCAAGCGTATATCATTGACAAAAGAACTCAGTTTAGCCAGGAACTGCAAATTTGGATCCAGAGTTCAAATTCGAACGAGAAACACAAATTGGATGCTAGCTGGGATGTAGAAGCTGAAAAACAAGTCGATTGGTTGATCTGAGCTTTCCCTGAGAAGTTACAGCCAAGCGTATATCAGAATTGAGGAAAGAATTCAATTTAGCCAAGAACTGCAAATTTGGATCCAGAGCTCAAATTCGAACGAGAAACACATATTGGATGGTATCTGGGATGCAGAAGCCGAAAAACAAGTCGATTGGTTGATCTGTGCTTTCCCTGAGAAGTTACAGCCAAGCGTATATCAGAATTGACAAAAGAACTCAGTTTAGCCAGGACCTGCAAATTTGAATCCAGAGCTCAAATTCAAACGAGAAACACATATTGGATGCTATCTGGAATGCTAAACCCAAAAAACAAGTCGATTGGTTGATCTGAGCTTTCCCTGAGAAGTTACAGCCAAGCGTATCTCTGTATTGAGGAAAGAACTCAATTTAGCCAAGAACTGCAAATTTGGATCGAGAGCTCAAATTCGAACGAGAAACACTAATTGGATGCTATCTGGAATGCTAAACCCGAAAAACAAGTCGATTGGTTGATCTGAGCTTTCCCTGAGAAGTTACAGCCAAGCGTATATCAGAATTGACAAAAGAACTCAGTTTAGCCAGGAACTGCAAATTTGGATCCAGAGTTCAAATTCGAACGAGAAACACAAATTGGATGCTATCTGGGATGTAGAAGCTGAAAAACAAGTCGATTGGTTGATCTGAGCTTTCCCTGAGAAGTTACAGCCAAGTGTATATCAGAATTGAGGAAAGAATTCATTTAGCCAAGAACTGCAAATTTGGATCCAGACTTCAAATTCGAACGAGAAACACATATTGGATGGTATCTGGGATGCATAAGCCGAAAAAGAAGTCGATTGGTTGATCTGAGCTTTCCCTGAGAAGTTACAGCCAAGGGTATATCAGAATTGACAAAAGAACTCAATTTAGCCAGGAACTGCAAATTTGGATCCAGAGCTCAAATTCGAACGAGAAACACAAATTGGATGCTATCTGGGATGTAGAAGCTGAAAAACAAGTCGATTGGTTGATCTGAGCTTTCCCAGAGAAGTTACAGCCAAGCGTATATCAGAATTGAGGAAAGAATTCAATTTAGCCAAGAACTGCAAATTTGGATCCAGAGCTCAAATTCGAACGAGAAACACATATTGGATGGTATCTGGGATGCAGAAGCCGAAAAACAAGTCGATTGGTTGATCTGAGCTTTCCCTGAGAAGTTACAGCCAAGCGTATTTCAGAATTGACAAAAGAACTCAATTTAGCCAAGAACTGTAAATTTGGATCCAGAATTCAAATTCGAACGAGAAACACATATTGGATGGTATCTGGGATGCAGAAGCCGAAAAACAAGTCGATTGGTTGATCTGAGCTTTCCCTGAGAAGTTACAGCCAAGCGTATATCATTGACAAAAGAACTCAGTTTAGCCAGGAACTGCAAATTTGGATCCAGAGTTCAAATTCGAACGAGAAACACAAATTGGATGCTAGCTGGGATGTAGAAGCTGAAAAACAAGTCGATTGGTTGATCTGAGCTTTCCCTGAGAAGTTACAGCCAAGCGTATATCAGAATTGAGGAAAGAATTCAATTTAGCCAAGAACTGCAAATTTGGATCCAGAGCTCAAATTCGAACGAGAAACACATATTGGATGGTATCTGGGATGCAGAAGCCGAAAAACAAGTCGATTGGTTGATCTGTGCTTTCCCTGAGAAGTTACAGCCAAGCGTATATCAGAATTGACAAAAGAACTCAGTTTAGCCAGGACCTGCAAATTTGAATCCAGAGCTCAAATTCAAACGAGAAACACATATTGGATGCTATCTGGAATGCTAAACCCAAAAAACAAGTCGATTGGTTGATCAGAGCTTTCCCTGAGAAGTTACAGCCAAGCGTATCTCTGTATTGAGGAAAGAACTCAATTTAGCCAAGAACTGCAAATTTGGATCGAGAGCTCAAATTCGAACGAGAAACACTAATTGGATGCTATCTGGAATGCTAAACCCGAAAAACAAGTCGATTGGTTGATCTGAGCTTTCCCTGAGAAGTTACAGCCAAGTGTATATCAGAATTGAGGAAAGAATTCATTTAGCCAAGAACTGCAAATTTGGATCCAGACTTCAAATTCGAACGAGAAACACATATTGGATGGTATCTGGGATGCAGAAGCCGAAAAAGAAGTCGATTGGTTGATCTGAGCTTTCCCTGAGAAGTTACAGCCAAGGGTATATCAGAATTGACAAAAGAACTCAATTTAGCCAGGAACTGCAAATTTGGATCCAGAGCTCAAATTCGAACGAGAAACACAAATTGGATGGTATCTGGGATGTAGAAGCTGAAAAACAAGTCGATTGGTTGATCTGAGCTTTCCCAGAGAAGTTACAGCCAAGCGTATATCAGAATTGAGGAAAGAATTCAATTTAGCCAGGAACTGCAAATTTGGATCCAGAGCTCAAATTCGAACGAGAAACACATATTGGATGGTATCTGGGATGTAGAAGCTGAAAAACAAGTCGATTGGTTGATCTGAGCTTTCCCTGAGAAGTTACAGCCAAGTGTATATCAGAATTGAGGAAAGAATTCATTTAGCCAAGAACTGCAAATTTGGATCGAGAGCTCAAATTCGAACGAGAAACACATATTGGATGTTATCTGGGATGCAGAAGCCGAAAAACAAGTCGATTGGTTGATCTGAGCTTTCCCTGAGAAGTTACAGCCAAGCGTATATCAGAATTGACAAAAGAACTCAATTTAGCCAAGAACTGTAAATTTGGATCCAGAATTCAAATTCGAACGAGAAACACATATTGGATGGTATCTGGGATGCAGAAGCCGAAAAACAAGTCGATTGGTTGATCTGAGCTTTCCCTGAGAAGTTACAGCCAAGCGTATATCAGAATTGACAAAAGAACTCAGTTTAGCCAGGAACTGCAAATTTGGATCCAGAGTTCAAATTCGAACGAGAAACACAAATTGGATGCTATCTGGGATGTAGAAGCTGAAAAACAAGTCGATTGGTTGATCTGAGCTTTCCCTGAGAAGTTACAGCCAAGTGTATATCAGAATTGAGGAAAGAATTCATTTAGCCAAGAACTGCAAATTTGGATCCAGAGCTCAAATTCGAACGAGAAACACATATTGGATGGTATCTGGGATGCAGAAGCCAAAAAACAAGTCGATTGGTTGATCTGAGCTTTCCCTGAGAAGTTACAGCCAAGCGTATATCAGAATTGAGGAAAGAATTCAATTTAGCCAGGAACTGCAAATTTGGATCCAGAGTTCAAATTCGAACGAGAAACACAAATTGGATGCTATCTGGGATGTAGAAGCTGAAAAACAAGTCGATTGGTTGATCTGAGCTTTCCCGGAGAAGTTACAGCCAAGCGTATATCAGAATTGAGGAAAGAATTCATTTAGCCAAGAACTGCAAATTTGGATCGAGAGCTCAAATTCGAACGAGAAACACAAATTGGATGGTATCTGGGATGTAGAAGCTGAAAAACAAGTCGATTGGTTGATCTGAGCTTTCCCAGAGAAGTTACAGCCAAGCGTATATCAGAATTGAGGAAAGAATTCAATTTAGCCAAGAACTGCAAATTTGGATCCAGAGTTCAAATTCGAACGAGAAACACAAATTGGATGCTATCTGGGATGTAGAAGCTGAAAAACAAGTCGATTGGTTGATCTGAGCTTTCCCTGAGAAGTTATATCAGAATTGAGGAAAGAATTCAATTTAGCCAAGAACTGTAAATTTGGATCCAGAATTCAAATTCGAACGAGAAACACATATTGGATGGTATCTGGGATGCAGAAGCCGAAAAACAAGTCGATTGGTTGATCTGAGCTTTCCCTGAGAAGTTACAGCCAAGCGTATATCATTGACAAAAGAACTCAGTTTAGCCAGGAACTGCAAATTTGGATCCAGAGTTCAAATTCGAACGAGAAACACAAATTGGATGCTAGCTGGGATGTAGAAGCTGAAAAACAAGTCGATTGGTTGATCTGAGCTTTCCCTGAGAAGTTACAGCCAAGCGTATATCAGAATTGAGGAAAGAATTCAATTTAGCCAAGAACTGCAAATTTGGATCCAGAGCTCAAATTCGAACGAGAAACACATATTGGATGGTATCTGGGATGCAGAAGCCGAAAAACAAGTCGATTGGTTGATCTGTGCTTTCCCTGAGAAGTTACAGCCAAGCGTATATCAGAATTGACAAAAGAACTCAGTTTAGCCAGGACCTGCAAATTTGAATCCAGAGCTCAAATTCAAACGAGAAACACATATTGGATGCTATCTGGAATGCTAAACCCAAAAAACAAGTCGATTGGTTGATCTGAGCTTTCCCTGAGAAGTTACAGCCAAGCGTATCTCTGTATTGAGGAAAGAACTCAATTTAGCCAAGAACTGCAAATTTGGATCGAGAGCTCAAATTCGAACGAGAAACACTAATTGGATGCTATCTGGAATGCTAAACCCGAAAAACAAGTCGATTGGTTGATCTGAGCTTTCCCTGAGAAGTTACAGCCAAGCGTATATCAGAATTGACAAAAGAACTCAGTTTAGCCAGGAACTGCAAATTTGGATCCAGAGTTCAAATTCGAACGAGAAACACAAATTGGATGCTATCTGGGATGTAGAAGCTGAAAAACAAGTCGATTGGTTGATCTGAGCTTTCCCTGAGAAGTTACAGCCAAGTGTATATCAGAATTGAGGAAAGAATTCATTTAGCCAAGAACTGCAAATTTGGATCCAGACTTCAAATTCGAACGAGAAACACATATTGGATGGTATCTGGGATGCATAAGCCGAAAAAGAAGTCGATTGGTTGATCTGAGCTTTCCCTGAGAAGTTACAGCCAAGGGTATATCAGAATTGACAAAAGAACTCAATTTAGCCAGGAACTGCAAATTTGGATCCAGAGCTCAAATTCGAACGAGAAACACAAATTGGATGCTATCTGGGATGTAGAAGCTGAAAAACAAGTCGATTGGTTGATCTGAGCTTTCCCAGAGAAGTTACAGCCAAGCGTATATCAGAATTGAGGAAAGAATTCAATTTAGCCAAGAACTGCAAATTTGGATCCAGAGCTCAAATTCGAACGAGAAACACATATTGGATGGTATCTGGGATGCAGAAGCCGAAAAACAAGTCGATTGGTTGATCTGAGCTTTCCCTGAGAAGTTACAGCCAAGCGTATTTCAGAATTGACAAAAGAACTCAATTTAGCCAAGAACTGTAAATTTGGATCCAGAATTCAAATTCGAACGAGAAACACATATTGGATGGTATCTGGGATGCAGAAGCCGAAAAACAAGTCGATTGGTTGATCTGAGCTTTCCCTGAGAAGTTACAGCCAAGCGTATATCATTGACAAAAGAACTCAGTTTAGCCAGGAACTGCAAATTTGGATCCAGAGTTCAAATTCGAACGAGAAACACAAATTGGATGCTAGCTGGGATGTAGAAGCTGAAAAACAAGTCGATTGGTTGATCTGAGCTTTCCCTGAGAAGTTACAGCCAAGCGTATATCAGAATTGAGGAAAGAATTCAATTTAGCCAAGAACTGCAAATTTGGATCCAGAGCTCAAATTCGAACGAGAAACACATATTGGATGGTATCTGGGATGCAGAAGCCGAAAAACAAGTCGATTGGTTGATCTGTGCTTTCCCTGAGAAGTTACAGCCAAGCGTATATCAGAATTGACAAAAGAACTCAGTTTAGCCAGGACCTGCAAATTTGAATCCAGAGCTCAAATTCAAACGAGAAACACATATTGGATGCTATCTGGAATGCTAAACCCAAAAAACAAGTCGATTGGTTGATCAGAGCTTTCCCTGAGAAGTTACAGCCAAGCGTATCTCTGTATTGAGGAAAGAACTCAATTTAGCCAAGAACTGCAAATTTGGATCGAGAGCTCAAATTCGAACGAGAAACACTAATTGGATGCTATCTGGAATGCTAAACCCGAAAAACAAGTCGATTGGTTGATCTGAGCTTTCCCTGAGAAGTTACAGCCAAGTGTATATCAGAATTGAGGAAAGAATTCATTTAGCCAAGAACTGCAAATTTGGATCCAGACTTCAAATTCGAACGAGAAACACATATTGGATGGTATCTGGGATGCAGAAGCCGAAAAAGAAGTCGATTGGTTGATCTGAGCTTTCCCTGAGAAGTTACAGCCAAGGGTATATCAGAATTGACAAAAGAACTCAATTTAGCCAGGAACTGCAAATTTGGATCCAGAGCTCAAATTCGAACGAGAAACACAAATTGGATGGTATCTGGGATGTAGAAGCTGAAAAACAAGTCGATTGGTTGATCTGAGCTTTCCCAGAGAAGTTACAGCCAAGCGTATATCAGAATTGAGGAAAGAATTCAATTTAGCCAGGAACTGCAAATTTGGATCCAGAGTTCAAATTCGAACGAGTAACACAAATTGGATGCTATCTGGGATGTAGAAACTGAAAAACAAGTCGATTGGTTGATCTGAGCTTTCCCTGAGAAGTTACAGCCAAGCGTATATCAGAATTGACAAAAGAACTCAGTTTAGCCAGGACCTGCAAATTTGAATCCAGAGCTCAAATTCAAACGAGAAACACATATTGGATGCTATCTGGAATGCTAAACCCAAAAAACAAGTCGATTGGTTGATCTGAGCTTTCCCTGAGAAGTTACAGCCAAGCGTATCTCTGTATTGAGGAAAGAACTCAATTTAGCCAGGAACTGCAAATTTGGATCGAGAGCTCAAATTCGAACGAGAAACACTAATTGGATGCTATCTGGAATGCTAAACCCGAAAAACAAGTCGATTGGTTGATCTGAGCTTTCCCTGAGAAGTTACAGCCAAGCGTATATCAGAATTGACAAAAGAACTCAGTTTAGGCAGGAACTGCAAATTTGGATCCAGAGTTCAAATTCGAACGAGAAACACAAATTGGATGCTATCTGGGATGTAGAAGCTGAAAAACAAGTCGATTGGTTGATCTGAGCTTTCCCTGAGAAGTTACAGCCAAGTGTATATCAGAATTGAGGAAAGAATTCATTTAGCCAAGAACTGCAAATTTGGATCCAGAGTTCAAATTCGAACGAGAAACACAAATTGGATGCTATCTGGGATGTAGAAGCTGAAAAACAAGTCGATTGGTTGATCTGAGCTTTCCCGGAGAAGTTACAGCCAAGTGTATATCAGAATTGAGGAAAGAATTCATTTAGCCAAGAACTGCAAATTTGGATCCAGAGCTCAAATTCGAACGAGAAACACATATTGGATGGTATCTGGGATGCAGAAGCCGAGAAACAAGTCGATTGGTTGATCTGAGCTTTCCCTGAGAAGTTACAGCCAAGCGTATATCAGAATTGACAAAAGAACTCAATTTAGCCAAGAACTGCAAATTTGGATCGAGAGCTCAAATTCGAACGAGAAACACATATTGGATGCTATCTGGAATGCTAAACCCGAAAAACAAGTCGATTGGTTGATCTGAGCTTTCCCTGAGAAGTTACAGCCAAGCGTATATCAGAATTGACAAAAGAACTCAGTTTAGCCAGGAACTGCAAATTTGGATCCAGTTCAAATTCGAACGAGAAACACAAATTGGATGCTATCTGGGATGTAGAAGCTGAAAAACAAGTCGATTGGTTGATCTGAGCTTTCCCAGAGAAGTTACAGCCAAGCGTATATCAGAATTGAGGAAAGAATTCAATTTAGCCAGGAACTGCAAATTTGGATCCAGAGCTCAAATTCGAACGAGAAACACATATTGGATGGTATCTGGGATGTAGAAGCTGAAAAACAAGTCGATTGGTTGATCTGAGCTTTCCCTGAGAAGTTACAGCCAAGTGTATATCAGAATTGAGGAAAGAATTCATTTAGCCAAGAACTGCAAATTTGGATCCAGAGCTCAAATTCGAACGAGAAACACATATTGGATGGTATCTGGGATGCAGAAGCCGAAAAACAAGTCGATTGGTTGATCTGAGCTTTCCCTGAGAAGTTACAGCCAAGCGTATATCAGAATTGAGGAAAGAATTCAATTTAGCCAGGAACTGCAAATTTGGATCCAGAGCTCAAATTCGAACGAGAAACACATATTGGATGGTATCTGGGATGTAGAAGCTGAAAAACAAGTCGATTGGTTGATCTGAGCTTTCCCTGAGAAGTTACAGCCAAGTGTATATCAGAATTGAGGAAAGAATTCATTTAGCCAAGAACTGCAAATTTGGATCCAGAGCTCAAATTCGAACGAGAAACACATATTGGATGGTATCTGGGATGCAGAAGCCGAAAAACAAGTCGATTGGTTGATCTGAGCTTTCCCTGAGAAGTTACAGCCAAGCGTATATCAGAATTGACAAAAGAACTCAATTTAGCCAAGAACTGTAAATTTGGATCCAGAATTCAAATTCGAACGAGAAACACATATTGGATGGTATCTGGGATGCAGAAGCCGAAAAACAAGTCGATTGGTTGATCTGAGCTTTCCCTGAGAAATTACAGCCAAGCGTATATCAGAATTGACAAAAGAACTCAGTTTAGCCAGGAACTGCAAATTTGGATCCAGAGTTCAAATTCGAACGAGAAACACAAATTGGATGCTATCTGGGATGTAGAAGCTGAAAAACAAGTCGATTGGTTGATCTGAGCTTTCCCTGAGAAGTTACAGCCAAGTGTATATCAGAATTGAGGAAAGAATTCATTTAGCCAAGAACTGCAAATTTGGATCCAGAGCTCAAATTCGAACGAGAAACACATATTGGATGGTATCTGGGATGCAGAAGCCGAAAAAGAAGTCGATTGGTTGATCTGAGCTTTCCCTGAGAAGTTACAGCCAAGGGTATATCAGAATTGACAAAAGAACTCAATTTAGCCAGGAACTGCAAATTTGGATCCAGAGCTCAAATTCGAACGAGAAACACAAATTGGATGGTATCTGGGATGTAGAAGCTGAAAAACAAGTCGATTGGTTGATCTGAGCTTTCCCAGAGAAGTTACAGCCAAGCGTATATCAGAATTGAGGAAAGAATTCAATTTAGCCAGGAACTGCAAATTTGGATCCAGAGCTCAAATTCGAACGAGAAACACATATTGGATGGTATCTGGGATGTAGAAGCTGAAAAACAAGTCGATTGGTTGATCTGAGCTTTCCCTGAGAAGTTACAGCCAAGTGTATATCAGAATTGAGGAAAGAATTCATTTAGCCAAGAACTGCAAATTTGGATCCAGAGCTCAAATTCGAACGAGAAACACATATTGGATGGTATCTGGGATGCAGAAGCCGAAAAACAAGTCGATTGGTTGATCTGAGCTTTCCCTGAGAAGTTACAGCCAAGCGTATATCAGAATTGACAAAAGAACTCAATTTAGCCAAGAACTGTAAATTTGGATCCAGAATTCAAATTCGAACGAGAAACACATATTGGATGGTATCTGGGATGCAGAAGCCGAAAAATAAGTCGATTGGTTGATCTGAGCTTTCCCTGAGAAGTTACAGCCAAGTGTATATCAGAATTGAGGAAAGAACTCAATTTAGCCAGGAACTGCAAATTTGGATCGAGAGCTCAAATTCGAACGAGAAACACAAATTGGATGGTATCTGGGATGTAGAAGCTGAAAAACAAGTCGATTGGTTGATCTGAGCTTTCCCAGAGAAGTTACAGCCAAGCGTATATCAGAATTGAGGAAAGAATTCAATTTAGCCAAGAACTGCAAATTTGGATCCAGAGTTCAAATTCGAACGAGAAACACAAATTGGATGCTATCTGGGATGTAGAAGCTGAAAAACAAGTCGATTGGTTGATCTGAGCTTTCCCTGAGAAGTTACAGCCAAGCGTATTTCAGAATTGACAAAAGAACTCAATTTAGCCAAGAACTGTAAATTTGGATCCAGAATTCAAATTCGAACGAGAAACACATATTGGATGGTATCTGGGATGCAGAAGCCGAAAAACAAGTCGATTGGTTCATCTGAGCTTTCCCTGAGAAGTTACAGCCAAGCGTATATCAGAATTGACAAAAGAACTCAGTTTAGCCAGGAACTGCAAATTTGGATCCAGAGTTCAAATTCGAACGAGAAACACAAATTGGATGCTAGCTGGGATGTAGAAGCTGAAAAACAAGTCGATTGGTTGATCTGAGCTTTCCCTGAGAAGTTACAGCCAAGCGTATATCAGAATTGAGGAAAGAATTCAATTTAGCCAAGAACTGCAAATTTGGATCCAGAGCTCAAATTCGAACGAGAAACACATATTGGATGGTATCTGGGATGCAGAAGCCGAAAAACAAGTCGATTGGTTGATCTGTGCTTTCCCTGAGAAGTTACAGCCAAGCGTATATCAGAATTGACAAAAGAACTCAGTTTAGCCAGGACCTGCAAATTTGAATCCAGAGCTCAAATTCAAACGAGAAACACATATTGGATGCTATCTGGAATGCTAAACCCAAAAAACAAGTCGATTGGTTGATCTGAGCTTTCCCTGAGAAGTTACAGCCAAGCGTATCTCTGTATTGAGGAAAGAACTCAATTTAGCCAGGAACTGCAAATTTGGATCGAGAGCTCAAATTCGAACGAGAAACACTAATTGGATGCTATCTGGAATGCTAAACCCGAAAAACAAGTCGATTGGTTGATCTGAGCTTTCCCTGAGAAGTTACAGCCAAGCGTATATCAGAATTGACAAAAGAACTCAGTTTAGCCAGGAACTGCAAATTTGGATCCAGAGTTCAAATTCGAACGAGAAACACAAATTGGATGCTATCTGGGATGTAGAAGCTGAAAAACAAGTCGATTGGTTGATCTGAGCTTTCCCGGAGAAGTTACAGCCAAGTGTATATCAGAATTGAGGAAAGAATTCATTTAGCCAAGAACTGCAAATTTGGATCCAGAGCTCAAATTCGAACGAGAAACACATATTGGATGGTATCTGGGATGCAGAAGCCGAAAAAGAAGTCGATTGGTTGATCTGAGCTTTCCCTGAGAAGTTACAGCCAAGCGTATATCAGAATTGAGGAAAGAATTCAATTTAGCCAGGAACTGCAAATTTGGATCCAGAGTTCAAATTCGAACGAGAAACACAAATTGGATGCTATCTGGGATGTAGAAGCTGAAAAACAAGTCGATTGGTTGATCTGAGCTTTCCCGGAGAAGTTACAGCCAAGTGTATATCAGAATTGAGGAAAGAATTCATTTAGCCAAGAACTGCAAATTTGGATCCAGAGCTCAAATTCGAACGAGAAACACATATTGGATGGTATCTGGGATGCAGAAGCCGAAAAACAAGTCGATTGGTTGATCTGAGCTTTCCCTGAGAAGTTACAGCCAAGCGTATATCAGAATTGACAAAAGAACTCAATTTAGCCAAGAACTGCAAATTTGGATCGAGAGCTCAAATTCGAACGAGAAACACATATTGGATGCTATCTGGAATGCTAAACCCGAAAAACAAGTCGATTGGTTGATCTGAGCTTTCCCTGAGAAGTTACAGCCAAGCGTATCTCAGAATTGACAAAAGAACTCAATTTAGCCAGGAACTGCAAATTTGGATCCAGAGCTCAAATTCGAATGAGAAACACATATTGGATGCTATCTTGAATGCTAAACCCGAAAAACAAGTCGATTGGTTGATCTGAGCTTTCCCTGAGAAGTTACAGCCAAGCGTATATCAGAATTGACAAAAGAACTCAGTTTAGGCAGGAACTGCAAATTTGGATCCAGAGTTCAAATTCGAACGAGAAACACAAATTGGATGCTATCTGGGATGTAGAAGCTGAAAAACAAGTCGATTGGTTGATCTGAGCTTTCCCTGAGAAGTTACAGCCAAGTGTATATCAGAATTGAGGAAAGAATTCATTTAGCCAAGAACTGCAAATTTGGATCCAGAGCTCAAATTCGAACGAGAAACACATATTGGATGGTATCTGGGATGCAGAAGCCGAAAAAGAAGTGGATTGGTTGATCTGAGCTTTCCCTGAGAAGTTACAGCCAAGCGTATATCAGAATTGAGGAAAGAATTCAATTTAGCCAGGAACTGCAAATTTGGATCCAGAGTTCAAATTCGAACGAGAAACACAAATTGGATGCTATCTGGGATGTAGAAGCTGAAAAACAAGTCGATTGGTTGATCTGAGCTTTCCCGGAGAAGTTACAGCCAAGTGTATATCAGAATTGAGGAAAGAATTCATTTAGCCAAGAACTGCAAATTTGGATCCAGAGCTCAAATTCGAACGAGAAACACATATTGGATGGTATCTGGGATGCAGAAGCCGAAAAACAAGTCGATTGGTTGATCTGAGCTTTCCCTGAGAAGTTACAGCCAAGCGTATATTAGAATTGACAAAAGAACTCAATTTAGCCAAGAACTGCAAATTTGGATCGAGAGCTCAAATTCGAACGAGAAACACATATTGGATGCTATCTGGAATGCTAAACCCGAAAAACAAGTCGATTGGTTGATCTGAGCTTTCCCTGAGAAGTTACATCCAAGCGTATATCAGAATTGACAAAAGAACTCAGTTTAGCCAGGAACTGCAAATTTGGATCCAGTTCAAATTCGAACGAGAAACACAAATTGGATGCTATCTGGGATGTAGAAGCTGAAAAACAAGTCGATTGGTTGATCTGAGCTTTCCCTGAGAAGTTACAGCCAAGTGTATATCAGAATTGAGGAAAGAATTCATTTAGCCAAGAACTGCAAATTTGGATCCAGAGCTCAAATTCGAACGAGAAACACATATTGGATGGTATCTGGGATGCAGAAGCCGAGAAACAAGTCGATTGGTTGATCTGAGCTTTCCCTGAGAAGTTACAGCCAAGCGTATATCAGAATTGACAAAAGAACTCAATTTAGCCAAGAACTGCAAATTTGGATCGAGAGCTCAAATTCGAACGAGAAACACATATTGGATGCTATCTGGAATGCTAAACCCGAAAAACAAGTCGATTGGTTGATCTGAGCTTTCCCTGAGAAGTTACAGCCAAGCGTATATCAGAATTGACAAAAGAACTCAGTTTAGCCAGGAACTGCAAATTTGGATCCAGTTCAAATTCGAACGAGAAACACAAATTGGATGCTATCTGGGATGTAGAAGCTGAAAAACAAGTCGATTGGTTGATCTGAGCTTTCCCTGAGAAGTTACAGCCAAGTGTATATCAGAATTGAGGAAAGAATTCATTTAGCCAAGAACTGCAAATTTGGATCCAGAGCTCAAATTCGAACGAGAAACACATATTGGATGGTATCTGGGATGTAGAAGCTGAAAAACAAGTCGATTGGTTGATCTGAGCTTTCCCTGAGAAGTTACAGCCAAGTGTATATCAGAATTGAGGAAAGAATTCATTTAGCCAAGAACTGCAAATTTGGATCCAGAGCTCAAATTCGAACGAGAAACACATATTGGATGGTATCTGGGATGCAGAAGCCGAAAAACAAGTCGATTGGTTGATCTGAGCTTTCCCTGAGAAGTTACAGCCAAGCGTATATCAGAATTGAGGAAAGAATTCAATTTAGCCAGGAACTGCAAATTTGGATCCAGAGCTCAAATTCGAACGAGAAACACATATTGGATGGTATCTGGGATGTAGAAGCTGAAAAACAAGTCGATTGGTTGATCTGAGCTTTCCCTGAGAAGTTACAGCCAAGTGTATATCAGAATTGAGGAAAGAATTCATTTAGCCAAGAACTGCAAATTTGGATCCAGAGCTCAAATTCGAACGAGAAACACATATTGGATGGTATCTGGGATGCAGAAGCCGAAAAACAAGTCGATTGGTTGATCTGAGCTTTCCCTGAGAAGTTACAGCCAAGCGTATATCAGAATTGACAAAAGAACTCAATTTAGCCAAGAACTGTAAATTTGGATCCAGAATTCAAATTCGAACGAGAAACACATATTGGATGGTATCTGGGATGCAGAAGCCGAAAAACAAGTCGATTGGTTGATCTGAGCTTTCCCTGAGAAATTACAGCCAAGCGTATATCAGAATTGACAAAAGAACTCAGTTTAGCCAGGAACTGCAAATTTGGATCCAGAGTTCAAATTCGAACGAGAAACACAAATTGGATGCTATCTGGGATGTAGAAGCTGAAAAACAAGTCGATTGGTTGATCTGAGCTTTCCCTGAGAAGTTACAGCCAAGTGTATATCAGAATTGAGGAAAGAATTCATTTAGCCAAGAACTGCAAATTTGGATCCAGAGCTCAAATTCGAACGAGAAACACATATTGGATGGTATCTGGGATGCAGAAGCCGAAAAAGAAGTCGATTGGTTGATCTGAGCTTTCCCTGAGAAGTTACAGCCAAGGGTATATCAGAATTGACAAAAGAACTCAATTTAGCCAGGAACTGCAAATTTGGATCCAGAGCTCAAATTCGAACGAGAAACACAAATTGGATGGTATCTGGGATGTAGAAGCTGAAAAACAAGTCGATTGGTTGATCTGAGCTTTCCCAGAGAAGTTACAGCCAAGCGTATATCAGAATTGAGGAAAGAATTCAATTTAGCCAGGAACTGCAAATTTGGATCCAGAGCTCAAATTCGAACGAGAAACACATATTGGATGGTATCTGGGATGTAGAAGCTGAAAAACAAGTCGATTGGTTGATCTGAGCTTTCCCTGAGAAGTTACAGCCAAGTGTATATCAGAATTGAGGAAAGAATTCATTTAGCCAAGAACTGCAAATTTGGATCCAGAGCTCAAATTCGAACGAGAAACACATATTGGATGGTATCTGGGATGCAGAAGCCGAAAAACAAGTCGATTGGTTGATCTGAGCTTTCCCTGAGAAGTTACAGCCAAGCGTATATCAGAATTGACAAAAGAACTCAATTTAGCCAAGAACTGTAAATTTGGATCCAGAATTCAAATTCGAACGAGAAACACATATTGGATGGTATCTGGGATGCAGAAGCCGAAAAATAAGTCGATTGGTTGATCTGAGCTTTCCCTGAGAAGTTACAGCCAAGTGTATATCAGAATTGAGGAAAGAACTCAATTTAGCCAGGAACTGCAAATTTGGATCGAGAGCTCAAATTCGAACGAGAAACACAAATTGGATGGTATCTGGGATGTAGAAGCTGAAAAACAAGTCGATTGGTTGATCTGAGCTTTCCCAGAGAAGTTACAGCCAAGCGTATATCAGAATTGAGGAAAGAATTCAATTTAGCCAAGAACTGCAAATTTGGATCCAGAGTTCAAATTCGAACGAGAAACACAAATTGGATGCTATCTGGGATGTAGAAGCTGAAAAACAAGTCGATTGGTTGATCTGAGCTTTCCCTGAGAAGTTACAGCCAAGCGTATTTCAGAATTGACAAAAGAACTCAATTTAGCCAAGAACTGTAAATTTGGATCCAGAATTCAAATTCGAACGAGAAACACATATTGGATGGTATCTGGGATGCAGAAGCCGAAAAACAAGTCGATTGGTTCATCTGAGCTTTCCCTGAGAAGTTACAGCCAAGCGTATATCAGAATTGACAAAAGAACTCAGTTTAGCCAGGAACTGCAAATTTGGATCCAGAGTTCAAATTCGAACGAGAAACACAAATTGGATGCTAGCTGGGATGTAGAAGCTGAAAAACAAGTCGATTGGTTGATCTGAGCTTTCCCTGAGAAGTTACAGCCAAGCGTATATCAGAATTGAGGAAAGAATTCAATTTAGCCAAGAACTGCAAATTTGGATCCAGAGCTCAAATTCGAACGAGAAACACATATTGGATGGTATCTGGGATGCAGAAGCCGAAAAACAAGTCGATTGGTTGATCTGTGCTTTCCCTGAGAAGTTACAGCCAAGCGTATATCAGAATTGACAAAAGAACTCAGTTTAGCCAGGACCTGCAAATTTGAATCCAGAGCTCAAATTCAAACGAGAAACACATATTGGATGCTATCTGGAATGCTAAACCCAAAAAACAAGTCGATTGGTTGATCTGAGCTTTCCCTGAGAAGTTACAGCCAAGCGTATCTCTGTATTGAGGAAAGAACTCAATTTAGCCAGGAACTGCAAATTTGGATCGAGAGCTCAAATTCGAACGAGAAACACTAATTGGATGCTATCTGGAATGCTAAACCCGAAAAACAAGTCGATTGGTTGATCTGAGCTTTCCCTGAGAAGTTACAGCCAAGCGTATATCAGAATTGACAAAAGAACTCAGTTTAGCCAGGAACTGCAAATTTGGATCCAGAGTTCAAATTCGAACGAGAAACACAAATTGGATGCTATCTGGGATGTAGAAGCTGAAAAACAAGTCGATTGGTTGATCTGAGCTTTCCCTGAGAAGTTACAGCCAAGTGTATATCAGAATTGAGGAAAGAATTCATTTAGCCAAGAACTGCAAATTTGGATCCAGACTTCAAATTCGAACGAGAAACACATATTGGATGGTATCTGGGATGCAGAAGCCGAAAAAGAAGTCGATTGGTTGATCTGAGCTTTCCCTGAGAAGTTACAGCCAAGGGTATATCAGAATTGACAAAAGAACTCAATTTAGCCAGGAACTGCAAATTTGGATCCAGAGCTCAAATTCGAACGAGAAACACAAATTGGATGGTATCTGGGATGTAGAAGCTGAAAAACAAGTCGATTGGTTGATCTGAGCTTTCCCAGAGAAGTTACAGCCAAGCGTATATCAGAATTGAGGAAAGAATTCAATTTAGCCAGGAACTGCAAATTTGGATCCAGAGTTCAAATTCGAACGAGAAACACAAATTGGATGCTATCTGGGATGTAGAAGCTGAAAAACAAGTCGATTGGTTGATCTGAGCTTTCCCTGAGAAGTTACAGCCAAGTGTATATCAGAATTGAGGAAAGAATTCATTTAGCCAAGAACTGCAAATTTGGATCCAGACTTCAAATTCGAACGAGAAACACATATTGGATGGTATCTGGGATGCAGAAGCCGAAAAAGAAGTCGATTGGTTGATCTGAGCTTTCCCTGAGAAGTTACAGCCAAGGGTATATCAGAATTGACAAAAGAACTCAATTTAGCCAGGAACTGCAAATTTGGATCCAGAGCTCAAATTCGAACGAGAAACACAAATTGGATGGTATCTGGGATGTAGAAGCTGAAAAACAAGTCGATTGGTTGATCTGAGCTTTCCCAGAGAAGTTACAGCCAAGCGTATATCAGAATTGAGGAAAGAATTCAATTTAGCCAGGAACTGCAAATTTGGATCCAGAGTTCAAATTCGAACGAGAAACACAAATTGGATGCTATCTGGGATGTAGAAGCTGAAAAACAAGTCGATTGGTTGATCTGAGCTTTCCCTGAGAAGTTACAGCCAAGTGTATATCAGAATTGAGGAAAGAATTCATTTAGCCAAGAACTGCAAATTTGGATCCAGAGCTCAAATTCGAACGAGAAACACATATTGGATGGTATCTGGGATGCAGAAGCCGAAAAACAAGTCGATTGGTTGATCTGAGCTTTCCCTGAGAAGTTACAGCCAAGCGTATATCAGAATTGAGGAAAGAATTCAATTTAGCCAAGAACTGCAAATTTGGATCCAGAGCTCAAATTCGAACGAGAAACACATATTGGATGGTATCTGGGATGCAGAAGCCGAAAAACAAGTCGATTGGTTGATCTGAGCTTTCCCTGAGAAGTTACAGCCAAGCGTATTTCAGAATTGACAAAAGAACTCAATTTAGCCAAGAACTGTAAATTTGGATCCAGAATTCAAATTCGAACGAGAAACACATATTGGATGGTATCTGGGATGCAGAAGCCGAAAAACAAGTCGATTGGTTGATCTGAGCTTTCCCTGAGAAGTTACAGCCAAGCGTATATCAGAATTGACAAAAGAACTCAATTTAGCCAAGAACTGCAAATTTGGATCGAGAGCTCAAATTCGAACGAGAAACACATATTGGATGCTATCTGGAATGCTAAACCCGAAAAACAAGTCGATTGGTTGATCTGAGCTTTCCCTGAGAAGTTACAGCCAAGCGTATCTCAGAATTGACAAAAGAACTCAATTTAGCCAGGAACTGCAAATTTGGATCCAGAGCTCAAATTCGAACGAGAAACACATATTGGATGCTATCTTGAATGCTAAACCCGAAAAACAAGTCGATTGGTTGATCTGAGCTTTCCCTGAGAAGTTACAGCCAAGCGTATATCAGAATTGACAAAAGAACTCAGTTTAGGCAGGAACTGCAAATTTGGATCCAGAGTTCAAATTCGAACGAGAAACACAAATTGGATGCTATCTGGGATGTAGAAGCTGAAAAACAAGTCGATTGGTTGATCTGAGCTTTCCCTGAGAAGTTACAGCCAAGTGTATATCAGAATTGAGGAAAGAATTCATTTAGCCAGGAACTGCAAATTTGGATCCAGAGTTCAAATTCGAACGAGAAACACATATTGGATGGTATCTGGGATGCAGAAGCCGAAAAAGAAGTCGATTGGTTGATCTGAGCTTTCCCTGAGAAGTTACAGCCAAGGGTATATCAGAATTGACAAAAGAACTCAATTTAGCCAGGAACTGCAAATTTGGATCCAGAGTTCAAATTCGAACGAGAAACACAAATTGGATGCTATCTGGGATGTAGAAGCTGAAAAACAAGTCGATTGGTTGATCTGAGCTTTCCCTGAGAAGTTACAGCCAAGTGTATATCAGAATTGAGGAAAGAATTCATTTAGCCAAGAACTGCAAATTTGGATCCAGAGCTCAAATTCGAACGAGAAACACATATTGGATGGTATCTGGGATGCAGAAGCCGAAAAACAAGTCGATTGGTTGATCTGAGCTTTCCCTGAGAAGTTACAGCCAAGCGTATATCAGAATTGAGGAAAGAATTCAATTTAGCCAGGAACTGCAAATTTGGATCCAGAGTTCAAATTCGAACGAGAAACACAAATTGGATGCTATCTGGGATGTAGAAGCTGAAAAACAAGTCGATTGGTTGATCTGAGCTTTCCCTGAGAAGTTACAGCCAAGTGTATATCAGAATTGAGGAAAGAATTCATTTAGCCAAGAACTGCAAATTTGGATCCAGAGCTCAAATTCGAACGAGAAACACATATTGGATGGTATCTGGGATGCAGAAGCCGAAAAACAAGTCGATTGGTTGATCTGAGCTTTCCCTGAGAAGTTACAGCCAAGCGTATATCAGAATTGAGGAAAGAATTCAATTTAGCCAAGAACTGCAAATTTGGATCCAGAGCTCAAATTCGAACGAGAAACGCATATTGGATGGTATCTGGGATGCAGAAGCCGAAAAACAAGTCGATTGGTTGATTTGAGCTTTCCCTTAGAAGTTACAGCCAAGCGTATTTCAGAATTGACAAAAGAACTCAATTTAGCCAAGAACTGTAAATTTGGATCCAGAATTCAAATTCGAACGAGAAACACATATTGGATGGTATCTGGGATGCAGAAGCCGAAAAACAAGTCGATTGGTTGATCTGAGCTTTCCCTGAGAAGTTACAGCCAAGCGTATATCAGAATTGACAAAAGAACTCAATTTAGCCAAGAACTGCAAATTTGGATCGAGAGCTCAAATTCGAACGAGAAACACATATTGGATGCTATCTGGAATGCTAAACCCGAAAAACAAGTCGATTGGTTGATCTGAGCTTTCCCTGAGAAGTTACAGCCAAGCGTATCTCAGTATTGAGGAAAGAACTCAATTTAGCCAGGAACTGCAAAATTGGATCGAGAGCTCAAATTCAAACGAGAAACACATATTGGATGCTATCTGGAATGCTAAACTCGAAAAACAAGTCGATTGGTTGATCTGAGCTTTCCCTGAGAAGTTACAGCCAAGCGTATATCAGAATTGACAAAAGAACTCAGTTTAGGCAGGAACTGCAAATTTGGATCCAGAGTTCAAATTCGAACGAGAAACACAAATTGGATGCTATCTGGGATGTAGAAGCTGAAAAACAAGTCGATTGGTTGATCTGAGCTTTCCCGGAGAAGTTACAGCCAAGTGTATATCAGAATTGAGGAAAGAATTCATTTAGCCAAGAACTGCAAATTTGGATCCAGAGCTCAAATTCGAACGAGAAACACATATTGGATGGTATCTGGGATGCAGAAGCCGAAAAAGAAGTCGATTGGTTGATCTGAGCTTTCCCTGAGAAGTTACAGCCAAGCGTATATCAGAATTGAGGAAAGAATTCAATTTAGCCAGGAACTGCAAATTTGGATCCAGAGTTCAAATTCGAACGAGAAACACAAATTGGATGCTATCTGGGATGTAGAAGCTGAAAAACAAGTCGATTGGTTGATCTGAGCTTTCCCGGAGAAGTTACAGCCAAGTGTATATCAGAATTGAGGAAAGAATTCATTTAGCCAAGAACTGCAAATTTGGATCCAGAGCTCAAATTCGAACGAGAAACACATATTGGATGGTATCTGGGATGCAGAAGCCGAAAAACAAGTCGATTGGTTGATCTGAGCTTTCCCTGAGAAGTTACAGCCAAGCGTATATCAGAATTGACAAAAGAACTCAATTTAGCCAAGAACTGCAAATTTGGATCGAGAGCTCAAATTCGAACGAGAAACACATATTGGATGCTATCTGGAATGCTAAACCCGAAAAACAAGTCGATTGGTTGATCTGAGCTTTCCCTGAGAAGTTACAGCCAAGCGTATCTCAGAATTGACAAAAGAACTCAATTTAGCCAGGAACTGCAAATTTGGATCCAGAGCTCAAATTCGAATGAGAAACACATATTGGATGCTATCTTGAATGCTAAACCCGAAAAACAAGTCGATTGGTTGATCTGAGCTTTCCCTGAGAAGTTACAGCCAAGCGTATATCAGAATTGACAAAAGAACTCAGTTTAGGCAGGAACTGCAAATTTGGATCCAGAGTTCAAATTCGAACGAGAAACACAAATTGGATGCTATCTGGGATGTAGAAGCTGAAAAACAAGTCGATTGGTTGATCTGAGCTTTCCCTGAGAAGTTACAGCCAAGTGTATATCAGAATTGAGGAAAGAATTCATTTAGCCAAGAACTGCAAATTTGGATCGAGAGCTCAAATTCGAACGAGAAACACATATTGGATGCTATCTGGAATGCTAAACCCGAAAAACAAGTCGATTGGTTGATCTGAGCTTTCCCTGAGAAGTTACAGCCAAGCGTATCTCAGTATTGAGGAAAGAACTCAATTTAGCCAGGAACTGCAAAATTGGATCGAGAGCTCAAATTCAAACGAGAAACACATATTGGATGCTATCTGGGATGTAGAAGCTGAAAAACAAGTCGATTGGTTGATCTGAGCTTTCCCGGAGAAGTTACAGCCAAGTGTATATCAGAATTGAGGAAAGAATTCATTTAGCCAAGAACTGCAAATTTGGATCCAGAGCTCAAATTCGAACGAGAAACACATATTGGATGGTATCTGGGATGCAGAAGCCGAAAAAGAAGTCGATTGGTTGATCTGAGCTTTCCCTGAGAAGTTACAGCCAAGCGTATATCAGAATTGAGGAAAGAATTCAATTTAGCCAGGAACTGCAAATTTGGATCCAGAGTTCAAATTCGAACGAGAAACACAAATTGGATGCTATCTGGGATGTAGAAGCTGAAAAACAAGTCGATTGGTTGATCTGAGCTTTCCCGGAGAAGTTACAGCCAAGTGTATATCAGAATTGAGGAAAGAATTCATTTAGCCAAGAACTGCAAATTTGGATCCAGAGCTCAAATTCGAACGAGAAACACATATTGGATGGTATCTGGGATGCAGAAGCCGAAAAACAAGTCGATTGGTTGATCTGAGCTTTCCCTGAGAAGTTACAGCCAAGCGTATATCAGAATTGACAAAAGAACTCAATTTAGCCAAGAACTGCAAATTTGGATCGAGAGCTCAAATTCGAACGAGAAACACATATTGGATGCTATCTGGAATGCTAAACCCGAAAAACAAGTCGATTGGTTGATCTGAGCTTTCCCTGAGAAGTTACAGCCAAGCGTATCTCAGAATTGACAAAAGAACTCAATTTAGCCAGGAACTGCAAATTTGGATCCAGAGCTCAAATTCGAATGAGAAACACATATTGGATGCTATCTTGAATGCTAAACCCGAAAAACAAGTCGATTGGTTGATCTGAGCTTTCCCTGAGAAGTTACAGCCAAGCGTATATCAGAATTGACAAAAGAACTCAGTTTAGGCAGGAACTGCAAATTTGGATCCAGAGTTCAAATTCGAACGAGAAACACAAATTGGATGCTATCTGGGATGTAGAAGCTGAAAAACAAGTCGATTGGTTGATCTGAGCTTTCCCTGAGAAGTTACAGCCAAGTGTATATCAGAATTGAGGAAAGAATTCATTTAGCCAAGAACTGCAAATTTGGATCGAGAGCTCAAATTCGAACGAGAAACACATATTGGATGCTATCTGGAATGCTAAACCCGAAAAACAAGTCGATTGGTTGATCTGAGCTTTCCCTGAGAAGTTACAGCCAAGCGTATCTCAGTATTGAGGAAAGAACTCAATTTAGCCAGGAACTGCAAAATTGGATCGAGAGCTCAAATTCAAACGAGAAACACATATTGGATGCTATCTGGAATGCTAAACTCGAAAAACAAGTCGATTGGTTGATCTGAGCTTTCCCTGAGAAGTTACAGCCAAGCGTATATCAGAATTGACAAAAGAACTCAGTTTAGGCAGGAACTGCAAATTTGGATCCAGAGTTCAAATTCGAACGAGAAACACAAATTGGATGCTATCTGGGATGTAGAAGCTGAAAAACAAGTCGATTGGTTGATCTGAGCTTTCCCGGAGAAGTTACAGCCAAGCGTATATCAGAATTGACAAAAGAACTCAGTTTAGGCAGGAACTGCAAATTTGGATCCAGAGTTCAAATTCGAACGAGAAACACAAATTGGATGCTATCTGGGATGCAGAAGCCGAAAAAGAAGTCGATTGGTTGATCTGAGCTTTCCCTGAGAAGTTACAGCCAAGCGTATATCAGAATTGAGGAAAGAATTCAATTTAGCCAGGAACTGCAAATTTGGATCCAGAGTTCAAATTCGAACGAGAAACACAAATTGGATGCTATCTGGGATGTAGAAGCTGAAAAACAAGTCGATTGGTTGATCTGAGCTTTCCCGGAGAAGTTACAGCCAAGTGTATATCAGAATTGAGGAAAGAATTCATTTAGCCAAGAACTGCAAATTTGGATCCAGAGCTCAAATTCGAACGAGAAACACATATTGGATGGTATCTGGGATGCAGAAGCCGAAAAACAAGTCGATTGGTTGATCTGAGCTTTCCCTGAGAAGTTACAGCCAAGCGTATATCAGAATTGACAAAAGAACTCAATTTAGCCAAGAACTGCAAATTTGGATCGAGAGCTCAAATTCGAACGAGAAACACATATTGGATGCTATCTGGAATGCTAAACCCGAAAAACAAGTCGATTGGTTGATCTGAGCTTTCCCTGAGAAGTTACAGCCAAGCGTATCTCAGAATTGACAAAAGAACTCAATTTAGCCAGGAACTGCAAATTTGGATCCAGAGCTCAAATTCGAATGAGAAACACATATTGGATGCTATCTTGAATGCTAAACCCGAAAAACAAGTCGATTGGTTGATCTGAGCTTTCCCTGAGAAGTTACAGCCAAGCGTATATCAGAATTGACAAAAGAACTCAGTTTAGGCAGGAACTGCAAATTTGGATCCAGAGTTCAAATTCGAACGAGAAACACAAATTGGATGCTATCTGGGATGTAGAAGCTGAAAAACAAGTCGATTGGTTGATCTGAGCTTTCCCTGAGAAGTTACAGCCAAGTGTATATCAGAATTGAGGAAAGAATTCATTTAGCCAAGAACTGCAAATTTGGATCCAGAGCTCAAATTCGAACGAGAAACACATATTGGATGGTATCTGGGATGCAGAAGCCGAAAAAGAAGTGGATTGGTTGATCTGAGCTTTCCCTGAGAAGTTACAGCCAAGCGTATATCAGAATTGAGGAAAGAATTCAATTTAGCCAGGAACTGCAAATTTGGATCCAGAGTTCAAATTCGAACGAGAAACACAAATTGGATGCTATCTGGGATGTAGAAGCTGAAAAACAAGTCGATTGGTTGATCTGAGCTTTCCCGGAGAAGTTACAGCCAAGTGTATATCAGAATTGAGGAAAGAATTCATTTAGCCAAGAACTGCAAATTTGGATCCAGAGCTCAAATTCGAACGAGAAACACATATTGGATGGTATCTGGGATGCAGAAGCCGAAAAACAAGTCGATTGGTTGATCTGAGCTTTCCCTGAGAAGTTACAGCCAAGCGTATATCAGAATTGACAAAAGAACTCAATTTAGCCAAGAACTGCAAATTTGGATCGAGAGCTCAAATTCGAACGAGAAACACATATTGGATGCTATCTGGAATGCTAAACCCGAAAAACAAGTCGATTGGTTGATCTGAGCTTTCCCTGAGAAGTTACATCCAAGCGTATATCAGAATTGACAAAAGAACTCAGTTTAGCCAGGAACTGCAAATTTGGATCCAGTTCAAATTCGAACGAGAAACACAAATTGGATGCTATCTGGGATGTAGAAGCTGAAAAACAAGTCGATTGGTTGATCTGAGCTTTCCCTGAGAAGTTACAGCCAAGTGTATATCAGAATTGAGGAAAGAATTCATTTAGCCAAGAACTGCAAATTTGGATCCAGAGCTCAAATTCGAACGAGAAACACATATTGGATGGTATCTGGGATGCAGAAGCCGAAAAACAAGTCGATTGGTTGATCTGAGCTTTCCCTGAGAAGTTACAGCCAAGCGTATATCAGAATTGAGGAAAGAATTCAATTTAGCCAAGAACTGCAAATTTGGATCCAGAGCTCAAATTCGAACGAGAAACACATATTGGATGGTATCTGGGATGCAGAAGCCGAAAAACAAGTCGATTGGTTGATCTGAGCTTTCCCTGAGAAGTTACAGCCAAGCGTATTTCAGAATTGACAAAAGAACTCAATTTAGCCAAGAACTGTAAATTTGGATCCAGAATTCAAATTCGAACGAGAAACACATATTGGATGGTATCTGGGATGCAGAAGCCGAAAAACAAGTCGATTGGTTGATCTGAGCTTTCCCTGAGAAGTTACAGCCAAGCGTATATCAGAATTGACAAAAGAACTCAATTTAGCCAAGAACTGCAAATTTGGATCGAGAGCTCAAATTCGAACGAGAAACACATATTGGATGCTATCTGGAATGCTAAACCCGAAAAACAAGTCGATTGGTTGATCTGAGCTTTCCCTGAGAAGTTACAGCCAAGCGTATCTCAGTATTGAGGAAAGAACTCAATTTAGCCAGGAACTGCAAAATTGGATCGAGAGCTCAAATTCAAACGAGAAACACATATTGGATGCTATCTGGAATGCTAAACCCGAAAAACAAGTCGATTGGTTGATCTGAGCTTTCCCTGAGAAGTTACAGCCAAGCGTATATCAGAATTGACAAAAGAACTCAGTTTAGGCAGGAACTGCAAATTTGGATCCAGAGTTCAAATTCGAACGAGAAACACAAATTGGATGCTATCTGGGATGTAGAAGCTGAAAAACAAGTCGATTGGTTGATCTGAGCTTTCCCTGAGAAGTTACAGCCAAGTGTATATCAGAATTGAGGAAAGAATTCATTTAGCCAAGAACTGCAAATTTGGATCCAGAGCTCAAATTCGAACGAGAAACACATATTGGATGGTATCTGGGATGCAGAAGCCGAAAAAGAAGTCGATTGGTTGATCTGAGCTTTCCCTGAGAAGTTACAGCCAAGCGTATATCAGAATTGAAGAAAGAATTCAATTTAGCCAGGAACTGCAAATTTGGATCCAGAGTTCAAATTCGAACGAGAAACACAAATTGGATGCTATCTGGGATGTAGAAGCTGAAAAACAAGTCGATTGGTTGATCTGAGCTTTCCCGGAGAAGTTACAGCCAAGTGTATATCAGAATTGAGGAAAGAATTCATTTAGCCAAGAACTGCAAATTTGGATCCAGAGCTCAAATTCGAACGAGAAACACATATTGGATGGTATCTGGGATGCAGAAGCCGAAAAAGAAGTCGTTTGGTTGATCTGAGCTTTCCCTGAGAAGTTACAGCCAAGCGTATATCAGAATTGAGGAAAGAATTCAATTTAGCCAGGAACTGCAAATTTGGATCCAGAGTTCAAATTCGAACGAGAAACACAAATTGGATGCTATCTGGGATGTAGAAGCTGAAAAACAAGTCGATTGGTTGATCTGAGCTTTCCCGGAGAAGTTACAGCCAAGTGTATATCAGAATTGAGGAAAGAATTCATTTAGCCAAGAACTGCAAATTTGGATCCAGAGCTCAAATTCGAACGAGAAACACATATTGGATGGTATCTGGGATGCAGAAGCCGAAAAACAAGTCGATTGGTTGATCTGAGCTTTCCCTGAGAAGTTACAGCCAAGCGTATATCAGAATTGACAAAAGAACTCAATTTAGCCAAGAACTGCAAATTTGGATCGAGAGCTCAAATTCGAACGAGAAACACATATTGGATGCTATCTGGAATGCTAAACCCGAAAAACAAGTCGATTGGTTGATCTGAGCTTTCCCTGAGAAGTTACAGCCAAGCGTATCTCAGAATTGACAAAAGAACTCAATTTAGCCAGGAACTGCAAATTTGGATCCAGAGCTCAAATTCGAACGAGAAACACATATTGGATGCTATCTTGAATGCTAAACCCGAAAAACAAGTCGATTGGTTGATCTGAGCTTTCCCTGAGAAGTTACAGCCAAGCGTATATCAGAATTGACAAAAGAACTCAGTTTAGGCAGGAACTGCAAATTTGGATCCAGAGTTCAAATTCGAACGAGAAACACAAATTGGATGCTATCTGGGATGTAGAAGCTGAAAAACAAGTCGATTGGTTGATCTGAGCTTTCCCTGAGAAGTTACAGCCAAGTGTATATCAGAATTGAGGAAAGAATTCATTTAGCCAGGAACTGCAAATTTGGATCCAGAGTTCAAATTCGAACGAGAAACACATATTGGATGGTATCTGGGATGCAGAAGCCGAAAAAGAAGTCGATTGGTTGATCTGAGCTTTCCCTGAGAAGTTACAGCCAAGGGTATATCAGAATTGACAAAAGAACTCAATTTAGCCAGGAACTGCAAATTTGGATCCAGAGCTCAAATTCGAATGAGAAACACAAATTGGATGGTATCTGGGATGTAGAAGCTGAAAAACAAGTCGATTGGTTGATCTGAGCTTTCCCAGAGAAGTTACAGCCAAGCGTATATCAGAATTGAGGAAAGAATTCAATTTAGCCAGGAACTGCAAATTTGGATCCAGAGTTCAAATTCGAACGAGAAACACAAATTGGATGCTATCTGGGATGTAGAAGCTGAAAAACAAGTCGATTGGTTGATCTGAGCTTTCCCTGAGAAGTTACAGCCAAGTGTATATCAGAATTGAGGAAAGAATTCATTTAGCCAAGAACTGCAAATTTGGATCCAGAGCTCAAATTCGAACGAGAAACACATATTGGATGGTATCTGGGATGCAGAAGCCGAAAAACAAGTCGATTGGTTGATCTGAGCTTTCCCTGAGAAGTTACAGCCAAGCGTATATCAGAATTGAGGAAAGAATTCAATTTAGCCAAGAACTGCAAATTTGGATCCAGAGCTCAAATTCGAACGAGAAACGCATATTGGATGGTATCTGGGATGCAGAAGCCGAAAAACAAGTCGATTGGTTGATCTGAGCTTTCCCTTAGAAGTTACAGCCAAGCGTATTTCAGAATTGACAAAAGAACTCAATTTAGCCAAGAACTGTAAATTTGGATCCAGAATTCAAATTCGAACGAGAAACACATATTGGATGGTATCTGGGATGCAGAAGCCGAAAAACAAGTCGATTGGTTGATCTGAGCTTTCCCTGAGAAGTTACAGCCAAGCGTATATCAGAATTGACAAAAGAACTCAATTTAGCCAAGAACTGCAAATTTGGATCGAGAGCTCAAATTCGAACGAGAAACACATATTGGATGCTATCTGGAATGCTAAACCCGAAAAACAAGTCGATTGGTTGATCTGAGCTTTCCCTGAGAAGTTACAGCCAAGCGTATCTCAGTATTGAGGAAAGAACTCAATTTAGCCAGGAACTGCAAAATTGGATCGAGAGCTCAAATTCAAACGAGAAACACATATTGGATGCTATCTGGAATGCTAAACCCGAAAAACAAGTCGATTGGTTGATCTGAGCTTTCCCTGAGAAGTTACAGCCAAGCGTATATCAGAATTGACAAAAGAACTCAATTTAGCCAAGAACTGCAAATTTGGATCGAGAGCTCAAATTCGAACGAGAAACACATATTGGATGGTATCTGGGATGCAGAAGCCGAAAAACAAGTCGATTGGTTGATCTGAGCTTTCCCTGAGAAGTTACAGCCAAGCGTATATCAGAATTGACAAAAGAACTCAATTTAGCCAAGAACTGCAAATTTGGATCGAGAGCTCAAATTCGAACGAGAAACACATATTGGATGGTATCTGGGATGCAGAAGCCGAAAAACAAGTCGATTGGTTGATCTGAGCTTTCCCTGAGAAGTTACAGCCAAGCGTATTTCAGAATTGACAAAAGAACTCAATTTAGCCAAGAACTGTAAATTTGGATCCAGAATTCAAATTCGAACGAGAAACACATATTGGATGGTATCTGGGATGCAGAAGCCGAAAAACAAGTCGATTGGTTGATCTGAGCTTTCCCTGAGAAGTTACAGCCAAGCGTATATCAGAATTGACAAAAGAACTCAATTTAGCCAAGAACTGCAAATTTGGATCGAGAGCTCAAATTCGAACGAGAAACACATATTGGATGCTATCTGGAATGCTAAACCCGAAAAACAAGTCGATTGGTTGATCTGAGCTTTCCCTGAGAAGTTACAGCCAAGTGTATCTCAGTATTGAGGAAAGAACTCAATTTAGCCAGGAACTGCAAAATTGGATCGAGAGCTCAAATTCAAACGAGAAACACATATTGGATGCTATCTGGAATGCTAAACCCGAAAAACAAGTCGATTGGTTGATCTGAGCTTTCCCTGAGAAGTTACAGCCAAGCGTATATCAGAATTGACAAAAGAACTCAGTTTAGGCAGGAACTGCAAATTTGGATCCAGAGTTCAAATTCGAACGAGAAACACAAATTGGATGCTATCTGGGATGTAGAAGCTGAAAAACAAGTCGATTGGTTGATCTGAGCTTTCCCTGAGAAGTTACAGCCAAGTGTATATCAGAATTGAGGAAAGAATTCATTTAGCCAAGAACTGCAAATTTGGATCCAGAGCTCAAATTCGAACGAGAAACACATATTGGATGGTATCTGGGATGCAGAAGCCGAAAAAGAAGTCGATTGGTTGATCTGAGCTTTCCCTGAGAAGTTACAGCCAAGCGTATATCAGAATTGAGGAAAGAATTCAATTTAGCCAGGAACTGCAAATTTGGATCCAGAGTTCAAATTCGAACGAGAAACACAAATTGGATGCTATCTGGGATGTAGAAGCTGAAAAACAAGTCGATTGGTTGATCTGAGCTTTCCCGGAGAAGTTACAGCCAAGTGTATATCAGAATTGAGGAAAGAATTCATTTAGCCAAGAACTGCAAATTTGGATCCAGAGCTCAAATTCGAACGAGAAACACATATTGGATGGTATCTGGGATGCAGAAGCCGAAAAACAAGTCGATTGGTTGATCTGAGCTTTCCCTGAGAAGTTACAGCCAAGCGTATATCAGAATTGACAAAAGAACTCAATTTAGCCAAGAACTGCAAATTTGGATCGAGAGCTCAAATTCGAACGAGAAACACATATTGGATGCTATCTGGAATGCTAAACCCGAAAAACAAGTCGATTGGTTGATCTGAGCTTTCCCTGAGAAGTTACAGCCAAGCGTATATCAGAATTGACAAAAGAACTCAGTTTAGCCAGGAACTGCAAATTTGGATCCAGTTCAAATTCGAACGAGAAACACAAATTGGATGCTATCTGGGATGTAGAAGCTGAAAAACAAGTCGATTGGTTGATCTGAGCTTTCCCTGAGAAGTTACATCCAAGTGTATATCAGAATTGAGGAAAGAATTCATTTAGCCAAGAACTGCAAATTTGGATCCAGAGCTCAAATTCGAACGAGAAACACATATTGGATGGTATCTGGGATGCAGAAGCCGAAAAAGAAGTCGATTGGTTGATCTGAGCTTTCCCTGAGAAGTTACAGCCAAGCGTATATCAGAATTGAAGAAAGAATTCAATTTAGCCAGGAACTGCAAATTTGGATCCAGAGTTCAAATTCGAACGAGAAACACAAATTGGATGCTATCTGGGATGTAGAAGCTGAAAAACAAGTCGATTGGTTGATCTGAGCTTTCCCGGAGAAGTTACAGCCAAGTGTATATCAGAATTGAGGAAAGAATTCATTTAGCCAAGAACTGCAAATTTGGATCCAGAGCTCAAATTCGAACGAGAAACACATATTGGATGGTATCTGGGATGCAGAAGCCGAAAAACAAGTCGATTGGTTGATCTGAGCTTTCCCTGAGAAGTTACAGCCAAGCGTATATCAGAATTGACAAAAGAACTCAATTTAGCCAAGAACTGCAAATTTGGATCGAGAGCTCAAATTCGAACGAGAAACACATATTGGATGCTATCTGGAATGCTAAACCCGAAAAACAAGTCGATTGGTTGATCTGAGCTTTCCCTGAGAAGTTACAGCCAAGCGTATATCAGAATTGACAAAAGAACTCAGTTTAGCCAGGAACTGCAAATTTGGATCCAGTTCAAATTCGAACGAGAAACACAAATTGGATGCTATCTGGGATGTAGAAGCTGAAAAACAAGTCGATTGGTTGATCTGAGCTTTCCCTGAGAAGTTACAGCCAAGTGTATATCAGAATTGAGGAAAGAATTCATTTAGCCAAGAACTGCAAATTTGGATCCAGAGCTCAAATTCGAACGAGAAACACATATTGGATGGTATCTGGGATGCAGAAGCCGAAAAAGAAGTCGATTGGTTGATCTGAGCTTTCCCTGAGAAGTTACAGCCAAGGGTATATCAGAATTGACAAAAGAACTCAATTTAGCCAGGAACTGCAAATTTGGATCCAGAGCTCAAATTCGAACGAGAAACACAAATTGGATGGTATCTGGGATGTAGAAGCTGAAAAACAAGTCGATTGGTTGATCTGAGCTTTCCCAGAGAAGTTACAGCCAAGCGTATATCAGAATTGAGGAAAGAATTCAATTTAGCCAGGAACTGCAAATTTGGATCCAGAGTTCAAATTCGAACGAGAAACACAAATTGGATGCTATCTGGGATGTAGAAGCTGAAAAACAAGTCGATTGGTTGATCTGAGCTTTCCCTGAGAAGTTACAGCCAAGCGTATATCAGAATTGAGGAAAGAATTCATTTAGCCAAGAACTGCAAATTTGGATCCAGAGCTCAAATTCGAACGAGAAACACATATTGGATGGTATCTGGGATGCAGAAGCCGAAAAAGAAGTCGATTGGTTGATCTGAGCTTTCCCTGAGAAGTTACAGCCAAGCGTATATCAGAATTGAGGAAAGAATTCAATTTAGCCAGGAACTGCAAATTTGGATCCAGAGTTCAAATTCGAACGAGAAACACAAATTGGATGCTATCTGGGATGTAGAAGCTGAAAAACAAGTCGATTGGTTGATCTGAGCTTTCCCGGAGAAGTTACAGCCAAGTGTATATCAGAATTGAGGAAAGAATTCATTTAGCCAAGAACTGCAAATTTGGATCCAGAGCTCAAATTCGAACGAGAAACACATATTGGATGGTATCTGGGATGCAGAAGCCGAGAAACAAGTCGATTGGTTGATCTGAGCTTTCCCTGAGAAGTTACAGCCAAGCGTATATCAGAATTGACAAAAGAACTCAATTTAGCCAAGAACTGCAAATTTGGATCGAGAGCTCAAATTCGAACGAGAAACACATATTGGATGCTATCTGGAATGCTAAACCCGAAAAACAAGTCGATTGGTTGATCTGAGCTTTCCCTGAGAAGTTACAGCCAAGCGTATATCAGAATTGACAAAAGAACTCAGTTTAGCCAGGAACTGCAAATTTGGATCCAGTTCAAATTCGAACGAGAAACACAAATTGGATGCTATCTGGGATGTAGAAGCTGAAAAACAAGTCGATTGGTTGATCTGAGCTTTCCCAGAGAAGTTACAGCCAAGCGTATATCAGAATTGAGGAAAGAATTCAATTTAGCCAGGAACTGCAAATTTGGATCCAGAGCTCAAATTCGAACGAGAAACACATATTGGATGGTATCTGGGATGTAGAAGCTGAAAAACAAGTCGATTGGTTGATCTGAGCTTTCCCTGAGAAGTTACAGCCAAGTGTATATCAGAATTGAGGAAAGAATTCATTTAGCCAAGAACTGCAAATTTGGATCCAGAGCTCAAATTCGAACGAGAAACACATATTGGATGGTATCTGGGATGCAGAAGCCGAAAAACAAGTCGATTGGTTGATCTGAGCTTTCCCTGAGAAGTTACAGCCAAGCGTATATCAGAATTGAGGAAAGAATTCAATTTAGCCAGGAACTGCAAATTTGGATCCAGAGCTCAAATTCGAACGAGAAACACATATTGGATGGTATCTGGGATGTAGAAGCTGAAAAACAAGTCGATTGGTTGATCTGAGCTTTCCCTGAGAAGTTACAGCCAAGTGTATATCAGAATTGAGGAAAGAATTCATTTAGCCAAGAACTGCAAATTTGGATCCAGAGCTCAAATTCGAACGAGAAACACATATTGGATGGTATCTGGGATGCAGAAGCCGAAAAACAAGTCGATTGGTTGATCTGAGCTTTCCCTGAGAAGTTACAGCCAAGCGTATATCAGAATTGACAAAAGAACTCAATTTAGCCAAGAACTGTAAATTTGGATCCAGAATTCAAATTCGAACGAGAAACACATATTGGATGGTATCTGGGATGCAGAAGCCGAAAAACAAGTCGATTGGTTGATCTGAGCTTTCCCTGAGAAGTTACAGCCAAGCGTATATCAGAATTGACAAAAGAACTCAGTTTAGCCAGGAACTGCAAATTTGGATCCAGAGTTCAAATTCGAACGAGAAACACAAATTGGATGCTATCTGGGATGTAGAAGCTGAAAAACAAGTCGATTGGTTGATCTGAGCTTTCCCTGAGAAGTTACAGCCAAGTGTATATCAGAATTGAGGAAAGAATTCATTTAGCCAAGAACTGCAAATTTGGATCCAGAGCTCAAATTCGAACGAGAAACACATATTGGATGGTATCTGGGATGCAGAAGCCGAAAAAGAAGTCGATTGGTTGATCTGAGCTTTCCCTGAGAAGTTACAGCCAAGGGTATATCAGAATTGACAAAAGAACTCAATTTAGCCAGGAACTGCAAATTTGGATCCAGAGCTCAAATTCGAACGAGAAACACAAATTGGATGGTATCTGGGATGTAGAAGCTGAAAAACAAGTCGATTGGTTGATCTGAGCTTTCCCAGAGAAGTTACAGCCAAGCGTATATCAGAATTGAGGAAAGAATTCAATTTAGCCAGGAACTGCAAATTTGGATCCAGAGCTCAAATTCGAACGAGAAACACATATTGGATGGTATCTGGGATGTAGAAGCTGAAAAACAAGTCGATTGGTTGATCTGAGCTTTCCCTGAGAAGTTACAGCCAAGTGTATATCAGAATTGAGGAAAGAATTCATTTAGCCAAGAACTGCAAATTTGGATCCAGAGCTCAAATTCGAACGAGAAACACATATTGGATGGTATCTGGGATGCAGAAGCCGAAAAACAAGTCGATTGGTTGATCTGAGCTTTCCCTGAGAAGTTACAGCCAAGCGTATATCAGAATTGACAAAAGAACTCAATTTAGCCAAGAACTGTAAATTTGGATCCAGAATTCAAATTCGAACGAGAAACACATATTGGATGGTATCTGGGATGCAGAAGCCGAAAAATAAGTCGATTGGTTGATCTGAGCTTTCCCTGAGAAGTTACAGCCAAGTGTATATCAGAATTGAGGAAAGAACTCAATTTAGCCAGGAACTGCAAATTTGGATCGAGAGCTCAAATTCGAACGAGAAACACAAATTGGATGGTATCTGGGATGTAGAAGCTGAAAAACAAGTCGATTGGTTGATCTGAGCTTTCCCAGAGAAGTTACAGCCAAGCGTATATCAGAATTGAGGAAAGAATTCAATTTAGCCAAGAACTGCAAATTTGGATCCAGAGTTCAAATTCGAACGAGAAACACAAATTGGATGCTATCTGGGATGTAGAAGCTGAAAAACAAGTCGATTGGTTGATCTGAGCTTTCCCTGAGAAGTTACAGCCAAGCGTATTTCAGAATTGACAAAAGAACTCAATTTAGCCAAGAACTGTAAATTTGGATCCAGAATTCAAATTCGAACGAGAAACACATATTGGATGGTATCTGGGATGCAGAAGCCGAAAAACAAGTCGATTGGTTCATCTGAGCTTTCCCTGAGAAGTTACAGCCAAGCGTATATCAGAATTGACAAAAGAACTCAGTTTAGCCAGGAACTGCAAATTTGGATCCAGAGTTCAAATTCGAACGAGAAACACAAATTGGATGCTAGCTGGGATGTAGAAGCTGAAAAACAAGTCGATTGGTTGATCTGAGCTTTCCCTGAGAAGTTACAGCCAAGCGTATATCAGAATTGAGGAAAGAATTCAATTTAGCCAAGAACTGCAAATTTGGATCCAGAGCTCAAATTCGAACGAGAAACACATATTGGATGGTATCTGGGATGCAGAAGCCGAAAAACAAGTCGATTGGTTGATCTGTGCTTTCCCTGAGAAGTTACAGCCAAGCGTATATCAGAATTGACAAAAGAACTCAGTTTAGCCAGGACCTGCAAATTTGAATCCAGAGCTCAAATTCAAACGAGAAACACATATTGGATGCTATCTGGAATGCTAAACCCAAAAAACAAGTCGATTGGTTGATCTGAGCTTTCCCTGAGAAGTTACAGCCAAGCGTATCTCTGTATTGAGGAAAGAACTCAATTTAGCCAGGAACTGCAAATTTGGATCGAGAGCTCAAATTCGAACGAGAAACACTAATTGGATGCTATCTGGAATGCTAAACCCGAAAAACAAGTCGATTGGTTGATCTGAGCTTTCCCTGAGAAGTTACAGCCAAGCGTATATCAGAATTGACAAAAGAACTCAGTTTAGCCAGGAACTGCAAATTTGGATCCAGAGTTCAAATTCGAACGAGAAACACAAATTGGATGCTATCTGGGATGTAGAAGCTGAAAAACAAGTCGATTGGTTGATCTGAGCTTTCCCTGAGAAGTTACAGCCAAGTGTATATCAGAATTGAGGAAAGAATTCATTTAGCCAAGAACTGCAAATTTGGATCCAGACTTCAAATTCGAACGAGAAACACATATTGGATGGTATCTGGGATGCAGAAGCCGAAAAAGAAGTCGATTGGTTGATCTGAGCTTTCCCTGAGAAGTTACAGCCAAGGGTATATCAGAATTGACAAAAGAACTCAATTTAGCCAGGAACTGCAAATTTGGATCCAGAGCTCAAATTCGAACGAGAAACACAAATTGGATGGTATCTGGGATGTAGAAGCTGAAAAACAAGTCGATTGGTTGATCTGAGCTTTCCCAGAGAAGTTACAGCCAAGCGTATATCAGAATTGAGGAAAGAATTCAATTTAGCCAGGAACTGCAAATTTGGATCCAGAGTTCAAATTCGAACGAGAAACACAAATTGGATGCTATCTGGGATGTAGAAGCTGAAAAACAAGTCGATTGGTTGATCTGAGCTTTCCCTGAGAAGTTACAGCCAAGTGTATATCAGAATTGAGGAAAGAATTCATTTAGCCAAGAACTGCAAATTTGGATCCAGACTTCAAATTCGAACGAGAAACACATATTGGATGGTATCTGGGATGCAGAAGCCGAAAAAGAAGTCGATTGGTTGATCTGAGCTTTCCCTGAGAAGTTACAGCCAAGGGTATATCAGAATTGACAAAAGAACTCAATTTAGCCAGGAACTGCAAATTTGGATCCAGAGCTCAAATTCGAACGAGAAACACAAATTGGATGGTATCTGGGATGTAGAAGCTGAAAAACAAGTCGATTGGTTGATCTGAGCTTTCCCAGAGAAGTTACAGCCAAGCGTATATCAGAATTGAGGAAAGAATTCAATTTAGCCAGGAACTGCAAATTTGGATCCAGAGTTCAAATTCGAACGAGAAACACAAATTGGATGCTATCTGGGATGTAGAAGCTGAAAAACAAGTCGATTGGTTGATCTGAGCTTTCCCTGAGAAGTTACAGCCAAGTGTATATCAGAATTGAGGAAAGAATTCATTTAGCCAAGAACTGCAAATTTGGATCCAGAGCTCAAATTCGAACGAGAAACACATATTGGATGGTATCTGGGATGCAGAAGCCGAAAAACAAGTCGATTGGTTGATCTGAGCTTTCCCTGAGAAGTTACAGCCAAGCGTATATCAGAATTGAGGAAAGAATTCAATTTAGCCAAGAACTGCAAATTTGGATCCAGAGCTCAAATTCGAACGAGAAACACATATTGGATGGTATCTGGGATGCAGAAGCCGAAAAACAAGTCGATTGGTTGATCTGAGCTTTCCCTGAGAAGTTACAGCCAAGCGTATTTCAGAATTGACAAAAGAACTCAATTTAGCCAAGAACTGTAAATTTGGATCCAGAATTCAAATTCGAACGAGAAACACATATTGGATGGTATCTGGGATGCAGAAGCCGAAAAACAAGTCGATTGGTTGATCTGAGCTTTCCCTGAGAAGTTACAGCCAAGCGTATATCAGAATTGACAAAAGAACTCAATTTAGCCAAGAACTGCAAATTTGGATCGAGAGCTCAAATTCGAACGAGAAACACATATTGGATGCTATCTGGAATGCTAAACCCGAAAAACAAGTCGATTGGTTGATCTGAGCTTTCCCTGAGAAGTTACAGCCAAGCGTATCTCAGTATTGAGGAAAGAACTCAATTTAGCCAGGAACTGCAAAATTGGATCGAGAGCTCAAATTCAAACGAGAAACACATATTGGATGCTATCTGGAATGCTAAACCCGAAAAACAAGTCGATTGGTTGATCTGAGCTTTCCCTGAGAAGTTACAGCCAAGCGTATATCAGAATTGACAAAAGAACTCAGTTTAGGCAGGAACTGCAAATTTGGATCCAGAGTTCAAATTCGAACGAGAAACACAAATTGGATGCTATCTGGGATGTAGAAGCTGAAAAACAAGTCGATTGGTTGATCTGAGCTTTCCCTGAGAAGTTACAGCCAAGTGTATATCAGAATTGAGGAAAGAATTCATTTAGCCAAGAACTGCAAATTTGGATCCAGAGCTCAAATTCGAACGAGAAACACATATTGGATGGTATCTGGGATGCAGAAGCCGAAAAAGAAGTCGATTGGTTGATCTGAGCTTTCCCTGAGAAGTTACAGCCAAGCGTATATCAGAATTGAGGAAAGAATTCAATTTAGCCAGGAACTGCAAATTTGGATCCAGAGTTCAAATTCGAACGAGAAACACAAATTGGATGCTATCTGGGATGTAGAAGCTGAAAAACAAGTCGATTGGTTGATCTGAGCTTTCCCGGAGAAGTTACAGCCAAGTGTATATCAGAATTGAGGAAAGAATTCATTTAGCCAAGAACTGCAAATTTGGATCCAGAGCTCAAATTCGAACGAGAAACACATATTGGATGGTATCTGGGATGCAGAAGCCGAAAAACAAGTCGATTGGTTGATCTGAGCTTTCCCTGAGAAGTTACAGCCAAGCGTATATCAGAATTGACAAAAGAACTCAATTTAGCCAAGAACTGCAAATTTGGATCCAGAGCTCAAATTCGAACGAGAAACACATATTGGATGCTATCTGGAATGCTAAACCCGAAAAACAAGTCGATTGGTTGATCTGAGCTTTCCCTGAGAAGTTACAGCCAAGCGTATCTCAGAATTGACAAAAGAACTCAATTTAGCCAGGAACTGCAAATTTGGATCCAGAGCTCAAATTCGAACGAGAAACACATATTGGATGCTATCTTGAATGCTAAACCCGAAAAACAAGTCGATTGGTTGATCTGAGCTTTCCCTGAGAAGTTACAGCCAAGCGTATATCAGAATTGACAAAAGAACTCAGTTTAGGCAGGAACTGCAAATTTGGATCCAGAGTTCAAATTCGAACGAGAAACACAAATTGGATGCTATCTGGGATGTAGAAGCTGAAAAACAAGTCGATTGGTTGATCTGAGCTTTCCCTGAGAAGTTACAGCCAAGTGTATATCAGAATTGAGGAAAGAATTCATTTAGCCAGGAACTGCAAATTTGGATCCAGAGTTCAAATTCGAACGAGAAACACATATTGGATGGTATCTGGGATGCAGAAGCCGAAAAAGAAGTCGATTGGTTGATCTGAGCTTTCCCTGAGAAGTTACAGCCAAGGGTATATCAGAATTGACAAAAGAACTCAATTTAGCCAGGAACTGCAAATTTGGATCCAGAGTTCAAATTCGAACGAGAAACACAAATTGGATGCTATCTGGGATGTAGAAGCTGAAAAACAAGTCGATTGGTTGATCTGAGCTTTCCCTGAGAAGTTACAGCCAAGTGTATATCAGAATTGAGGAAAGAATTCATTTAGCCAAGAACTGCAAATTTGGATCCAGAGCTCAAATTCGAACGAGAAACACATATTGGATGGTATCTGGGATGCAGAAGCCGAAAAACAAGTCGATTGGTTGATCTGAGCTTTCCCTGAGAAGTTACAGCCAAGCGTATATCAGAATTGAGGAAAGAATTCAATTTAGCCAGGAACTGCAAATTTGGATCCAGAGTTCAAATTCGAACGAGAAACACAAATTGGATGCTATCTGGGATGTAGAAGCTGAAAAACAAGTCGATTGGTTGATCTGAGCTTTCCCTGAGAAGTTACAGCCAAGTGTATATCAGAATTGAGGAAAGAATTCATTTAGCCAAGAACTGCAAATTTGGATCCAGAGCTCAAATTCGAACGAGAAACACATATTGGATGGTATCTGGGATGCAGAAGCCGAAAAACAAGTCGATTGGTTGATCTGAGCTTTCCCTGAGAAGTTACAGCCAAGCGTATATCAGAATTGAGGAAAGAATTCAATTTAGCCAAGAACTGCAAATTTGGATCCAGAGCTCAAATTCGAACGAGAAACGCATATTGGATGGTATCTGGGATGCAGAAGCCGAAAAACAAGTCGATTGGTTGATCTGAGCTTTCCCTTAGAAGTTACAGCCAAGCGTATTTCAGAATTGACAAAAGAACTCAATTTAGCCAAGAACTGTAAATTTGGATCCAGAATTCAAATTCGAACGAGAAACACATATTGGATGGTATCTGGGATGCAGAAGCCGAAAAACAAGTCGATTGGTTGATCTGAGCTTTCCCTGAGAAGTTACAGCCAAGCGTATATCAGAATTGACAAAAGAACTCAATTTAGCCAAGAACTGCAAATTTGGATCGAGAGCTCAAATTCGAACGAGAAACACATATTGGATGCTATCTGGAATGCTAAACCCGAAAAACAAGTCGATTGGTTGATCTGAGCTTTCCCTGAGAAGTTACAGCCAAGCGTATCTCAGTATTGAGGAAAGAACTCAATTTAGCCAGGAACTGCAAAATTGGATCGAGAGCTCAAATTCAAACGAGAAACACATATTGGATGCTATCTGGAATGCTAAACTCGAAAAACAAGTCGATTGGTTGATCTGAGCTTTCCCTGAGAAGTTACAGCCAAGCGTATATCAGAATTGACAAAAGAACTCAGTTTAGGCAGGAACTGCAAATTTGGATCCAGAGTTCAAATTCGAACGAGAAACACAAATTGGATGCTATCTGGGATGTAGAAGCTGAAAAACAAGTCGATTGGTTGATCTGAGCTTTCCCGGAGAAGTTACAGCCAAGTGTATATCAGAATTGAGGAAAGAATTCATTTAGCCAAGAACTGCAAATTTGGATCCAGAGCTCAAATTCGAACGAGAAACACATATTGGATGGTATCTGGGATGCAGAAGCCGAAAAAGAAGTCGATTGGTTGATCTGAGCTTTCCCTGAGAAGTTACAGCCAAGCGTATATCAGAATTGAGGAAAGAATTCAATTTAGCCAGGAACTGCAAATTTGGATCCAGAGTTCAAATTCGAACGAGAAACACAAATTGGATGCTATCTGGGATGTAGAAGCTGAAAAACAAGTCGATTGGTTGATCTGAGCTTTCCCGGAGAAGTTACAGCCAAGTGTATATCAGAATTGAGGAAAGAATTCATTTAGCCAAGAACTGCAAATTTGGATCCAGAGCTCAAATTCGAACGAGAAACACATATTGGATGGTATCTGGGATGCAGAAGCCGAAAAACAAGTCGATTGGTTGATCTGAGCTTTCCCTGAGAAGTTACAGCCAAGCGTATATCAGAATTGACAAAAGAACTCAATTTAGCCAAGAACTGCAAATTTGGATCGAGAGCTCAAATTCGAACGAGAAACACATATTGGATGCTATCTGGAATGCTAAACCCGAAAAACAAGTCGATTGGTTGATCTGAGCTTTCCCTGAGAAGTTACAGCCAAGCGTATCTCAGAATTGACAAAAGAACTCAATTTAGCCAGGAACTGCAAATTTGGATCCAGAGCTCAAATTCGAATGAGAAACACATATTGGATGCTATCTTGAATGCTAAACCCGAAAAACAAGTCGATTGGTTGATCTGAGCTTTCCCTGAGAAGTTACAGCCAAGCGTATATCAGAATTGACAAAAGAACTCAGTTTAGGCAGGAACTGCAAATTTGGATCCAGAGTTCAAATTCGAACGAGAAACACAAATTGGATGCTATCTGGGATGTAGAAGCTGAAAAACAAGTCGATTGGTTGATCTGAGCTTTCCCTGAGAAGTTACAGCCAAGTGTATATCAGAATTGAGGAAAGAATTCATTTAGCCAAGAACTGCAAATTTGGATCCAGAGCTCAAATTCGAACGAGAAACACATATTGGATGGTATCTGGGATGCAGAAGCCGAAAAAGAAGTGGATTGGTTGATCTGAGCTTTCCCTGAGAAGTTACAGCCAAGCGTATATCAGAATTGAGGAAAGAATTCAATTTAGCCAGGAACTGTAAATTTGGATCCAGAGTTCAAATTCGAACGAGAAACACAAATTGGATGCTATCTGGGATGTAGAAGCTGAAAAACAAGTCGATTGGTTGATCTGAGCTTTCCCGGAGAAGTTACAGCCAAGTGTATATCAGAATTGAGGAAAGAATTCATTTAGCCAAGAACTGCAAATTTGGATCCAGAGCTCAAATTCGAACGAGAAACACATATTGGATGGTATCTGGGATGCAGAAGCCGAAAAACAAGTCGATTGGTTGATCTGAGCTTTCCCTGAGAAGTTACAGCCAAGCGTATATCAGAATTGACAAAAGAACTCAATTTAGCCAAGAACTGCAAATTTGGATCGAGAGCTCAAATTCGAACGAGAAACACATATTGGATGCTATCTGGAATGCTAAACCCGAAAAACAAGTCGATTGGTTGATCTGAGCTTTCCCTGAGAAGTTACATCCAAGCGTATATCAGAATTGACAAAAGAACTCAGTTTAGCCAGGAACTGCAAATTTGGATCCAGTTCAAATTCGAACGAGAAACACAAATTGGATGCTATCTGGGATGTAGAAGCTGAAAAACAAGTCGATTGGTTGATCTGAGCTTTCCCTGAGAAGTTACAGCCAAGTGTATATCAGAATTGAGGAAAGAATTCATTTAGCCAAGAACTGCAAATTTGGATCCAGAGCTCAAATTCGAACGAGAAACACATATTGGATGGTATCTGGGATGCAGAAGCCGAAAAACAAGTCGATTGGTTGATCTGAGCTTTCCCTGAGAAGTTACAGCCAAGCGTATTTCAGAATTGACAAAAGAACTCAATTTAGCCAAGAACTGTAAATTTGGATCCAGAATTCAAATTCGAACGAGAAACACATATTGGATGGTATCTGGGATGCAGAAGCCGAAAAACAAGTCGATTGGTTGATCTGAGCTTTCCCTGAGAAGTTACAGCCAAGCGTATATCAGAATTGACAAAAGAACTCAATTTAGCCAAGAACTGCAAATTTGGATCGAGAGCTCAAATTCGAACGAGAAACACATATTGGATGCTATCTGGAATGCTAAACCCGAAAAACAAGTCGATTGGTTGATCTGAGCTTTCCCTGAGAAGTTACAGCCAAGCGTATCTCAGTATTGAGGAAAGAACTCAATTTAGCCAGGAACTGCAAAATTGGATCGAGAGCTCAAATTCAAACGAGAAACACATATTGGATGCTATCTGGAATGCTAAACCCGAAAAACAAGTCGATTGGTTGATCTGAGCTTTCCCTGAGAAGTTACAGCCAAGCGTATATCAGAATTGACAAAAGAACTCAGTTTAGGCAGGAACTGCAAATTTGGATCCAGAGCTCAAATTCGAACGAGAAACACATATTGGATGGTATCTGGGATGCAGAAGCCGAAAAAGAAGTCGATTGGTTGATCTGAGCTTTCCCTGAGAAGTTACAGCCAAGCGTATATCAGAATTGAAGAAAGAATTCAATTTAGCCAGGAACTGCAAATTTGGATCCAGAGTTCAAATTCGAACGAGAAACACAAATTGGATGCTATCTGGGATGTAGAAGCTGAAAAACAAGTCGATTGGTTGATCTGAGCTTTCCCGGAGAAGTTACAGCCAAGTGTATATCAGAATTGAGGAAAGAATTCATTTAGCCAAGAACTGCAAATTTGGATCCAGAGCTCAAATTCGAACGAGAAACACATATTGGATGGTATCTGGGATGCAGAAGCCGAAAAAGAAGTCGTTTGGTTGATCTGAGCTTTCCCTGAGAAGTTACAGCCAAGCATATATCAGAATTGAGGAAAGAATTCAATTTAGCCAGGAACTGCAAATTTGGATCCAGAGTTCAAATTCGAACGAGAAACACAAATTGGATGCTATCTGGGATGTAGAAGCTGAAAAACAAGTCGATTGGTTGATCTGAGCTTTCCCGGAGAAGTTACAGCCAAGTGTATATCAGAATTGAGGAAAGAATTCATTTAGCCAAGAACTGCAAATTTGGATCCAGAGCTCAAATTCGAACGAGAAACACATATTGGATGGTATCTGGGATGCAGAAGCCGAAAAACAAGTCGATTGGTTGATCTGAGCTTTCCCTGAGAAGTTACAGCCAAGCGTATATCAGAATTGACAAAAGAACTCAATTTAGCCAAGTACTGCAAATTTGGATCGAGAGCTCAAATTCGAACGAGAAACACATATTGGATGCTATCTGGAATGCTAAACCCGAAAAACAAGTCGATTGGTTGATCTGAGCTTTCCCTGAGAAGTTACAGCCAAGCGTATCTCAGAATTGACAAAAGAACTCAATTTAGCCAGGAACTGCAAATTTGGATCCAGAGCTCAAATTCGAACGAGAAACACATATTGGATGCTATCTTGAATGCTAAACCCGAAAAACAAGTCGATTGGTTGATCTGAGCTTTCCCTGAGAAGTTACAGCCAAGCGTATATCAGAATTGACAAAAGAACTCAGTTTAGGCAGGAACTGCAAATTTGGATCCAGAGTTCAAATTCGAACGAGAAACACAAATTGGATGCTATCTGGGATGTAGAAGCTGAAAAACAAGTCGATTGGTTGATCTGAGCTTTCCCTGAGAAGTTACAGCCAAGTGTATATCAGAATTGAGGAAAGAATTCATTTAGCCAGGAACTGCAAATTTGGATCCAGAGTTCAAATTCGAACGAGAAACACATATTGGATGGTATCTGGGATGCAGAAGCCGAAAAAGAAGTCGATTGGTTGATCTGAGCTTTCCCTGAGAAGTTACAGCCAAGGGTATATCAGAATTGACAAAAGAACTCAATTTAGCCAGGAACTGCAAATTTGGATCCAGAGCTCAAATTCGAATGAGAAACACAAATTGGATGGTATCTGGGATGTAGAAGCTGAAAAACAAGTCGATTGGTTGATCTGAGCTTTCCCAGAGAAGTTACAGCCAAGCGTATATCAGAATTGAGGAAAGAATTCAATTTAGCCAGGAACTGCAAATTTGGATCCAGAGTTCAAATTCGAACGAGAAACACAAATTGGATGCTATCTGGGATGTAGAAGCTGAAAAACAAGTCGATTGGTTGATCTGAGCTTTCCCTGAGAAGTTACAGCCAAGTGTATATCAGAATTGAGGAAAGAATTCATTTAGCCAAGAACTGCAAATTTGGATCCAGAGCTCAAATTCGAACGAGAAACACATATTGGATGGTATCTGGGATGCAGAAGCCGAAAAACAAGTCGATTGGTTGATCTGAGCTTTCCCTGAGAAGTTACAGCCAAGCGTATATCAGAATTGAGGAAAGAATTCAATTTAGCCAAGAACTGCAAATTTGGATCCAGAGCTCAAATTCGAACGAGAAACGCATATTGGATGGTATCTGGGATGCAGAAGCCGAAAAACAAGTCGATTGGTTGATCTGAGCTTTCCCTTAGAAGTTACAGCCAAGCGTATTTCAGAATTGACAAAAGAACTCAATTTAGCCAAGAACTGTAAATTTGGATCCAGAATTCAAATTCGAACGAGAAACACATATTGGATGGTATCTGGGATGCAGAAGCCGAAAAACAAGTCGATTGGTTGATCTGAGCTTTCCCTGAGAAGTTACAGCCAAGCGTATATCAGAATTGACAAAAGAACTCAATTTAGCCAAGAACTGCAAATTTGGATCGAGAGCTCAAATTCGAACGAGAAACACATATTGGATGCTATCTGGAATGCTAAACCCGAAAAACAAGTCGATTGGTTGATCTGAGCTTTCCCTGAGAAGTTACAGCCAAGCGTATCTCAGTATTGAGGAAAGAACTCAATTTAGCCAGGAACTGCAAAATTGGATCGAGAGCTCAAATTCAAACGAGAAACACATATTGGATGCTATCTGGAATGCTAAACCCGAAAAAGAAGTCGATTGGTTGATCTGAGCTTTCCCTGAGAAGTTACAGCCAAGGGTATATCAGAATTGACAAAAGAACTCAATTTAGCCAGGAACTGCAAATTTGGATCCAGAGCTCAAATTCGAACGAGAAACACAAATTGGATGGTATCTGGGATGTAGAAGCTGAAAAACAAGTCGATTGGTTGATCTGAGCTTTCCCAGAGAAGTTACAGCCAAGCGTATATCAGAATTGAGGAAAGAACTCAGTTTAGCCAGGAACTGCAAATTTGGATCCAGTTCAAATTCGAACGAGAAACACAAATTGGATGCTATCTGGGATGTAGAAGCTGAAAAACAAGTCGATTGGTTGATCTGAGCTTTCCCTGAGAAGTTACAGCCAAGTGTATATCAGAATTGAGGAAAGAATTCATTTAGCCAAGAACTGCAAATTTGGATCCAGAGCTCAAATTCGAACGAGAAACACATATTGGATGGTATCTGGGATGCAGAAGCCGAAAAACAAGTCGATTGGTTGATCTGAGCTTTCCCTGAGAAGTTACAGCCAAGCGTATATCAGAATTGACAAAAGAACTCAATTTAGCCAAGAACTGTAAATTTGGATCCAGAATTCAAATTCGAACGAGAAACACATATTGGATGGTATCTGGGATGCAGAAGCCGAAAAACAAGTCGATTGGTTGATCTGAGCTTTCCCTGAGAAGTTACAGCCAAGCGTATATCAGAATTGACAAAAGAACTCAGTTTAGCCAGGAACTGCAAATTTGGATCCAGTTCAAATTCGAACGAGAAACACAAATTGGATGCTATGTGGGATGTAGAAGCTGAAAAACAAGTCGATTGGTTGATCTGAGCTTTCCCTGAGAAGTTACAGCCAAGCGTATATCAGAATTGACAAAAGAACTCAATTTAGCCAAGAACTGCAAATTTGGATCGAGAGCTCAAATTCGAACGAGAAACACATATTGGATGCTATCTGGAATGCTAAACCCGAAAAACAAGTCGATTGGTTGATCTGAGCTTTCCCTGAGAAGTTACATCCAAGCGTATATCAGAATTGACAAAAGAACTCAGTTTAGCCAGGAACTGCAAATTTGGATCCAGTTCAAATTCGAACGAGAAACACAAATTGGATGCTATCTGGGATGTAGAAGCTGAAAAACAAGTCGATTGGTTGATCTGAGCTTTCCCTGAGAAGTTACAGCCAAGTGTATATCAGAATTGAGGAAAGAATTCATTTAGCCAAGAACTGCAAATTTGGATCCAGAGCTCAAATTCGAACGAGAAACACATATTGGATGGTATCTGGGATGCAGAAGCCGAAAAACAAGTCGATTGGTTGATCTGAGCTTTCCCTGAGAAGTTACAGCCAAGCGTATTTCAGAATTGACAAAAGAACTCAATTTAGCCAAGAACTGTAAATTTGGATCCAGAATTCAAATTCGAACGAGAAACACATATTGGATGGTATCTGGGATGCAGAAGCCGAAAAACAAGTCGATTGGTTGATCTGAGCTTTCCCTGAGAAGTTACAGCCAAGCGTATATCAGAATTGACAAAAGAACTCAATTTAGCCAAGAACTGCAAATTTGGATCGAGAGCTCAAATTCGAACGAGAAACACATATTGGATGCTATCTGGAATGCTAAACCCGAAAAACAAGTCGATTGGTTGATCTGAGCTTTCCCTGAGAAGTTACAGCCAAGCGTATCTCAGTATTGAGGAAAGAACTCAATTTAGCCAGGAACTGCAAAATTGTATCGAGAGCTCAAATTCAAACGAGAAACACATATTGGATGCTATCTGGAATGCTAAACCCGAAAAACAAGTCGATTGGTTGATCTGAGCTTTCCCTGAGAAGTTACAGCCAAGCGTATATCAGAATTGACAAAAGAACTCAGTTTAGGCAGGAACTGCAAATTTGGATCCAGAGCTCAAATTCGAACGAGAAACACATATTGGATGGTATCTGGGATGCAGAAGCCGAAAAAGAAGTCGATTGGTTGATCTGAGCTTTCCCTGAGAAGTTACAGCCAAGCGTATATCAGAATTGAAGAAAGAATTCAATTTAGCCAGGAACTGCAAATTTGGATCCAGAGTTCAAATTCGAACGAGAAACACAAATTGGATGCTATCTGGGATGTAGAAGCTGAAAAACAAGTCGATTGGTTGATCTGAGCTTTCCCGGAGAAGTTACAGCCAAGTGTATATCAGAATTGAGGAAAGAATTCATTTAGCCAAGAACTGCAAATTTGGATCCAGAGCTCAAATTCGAACGAGAAACACATATTGGATGGTATCTGGGATGCAGAAGCCGAAAAAGAAGTCGTTTGGTTGATCTGAGCTTTCCCTGAGAAGTTACAGCCAAGCATATATCAGAATTGAGGAAAGAATTCAATTTAGCCAGGAACTGCAAATTTGGATCCAGAGTTCAAATTCGAACGAGAAACACAAATTGGATGCTATCTGGGATGTAGAAGCTGAAAAACAAGTCGATTGGTTGATCTGAGCTTTCCCGGAGAAGTTACAGCCAAGTGTATATCAGAATTGAGGAAAGAATTCATTTAGCCAAGAACTGCAAATTTGGATCCAGAGCTCAAATTCGAACGAGAAACACATATTGGATGGTATCTGGGATGCAGAAGCCGAAAAACAAGTCGATTGGTTGATCTGAGCTTTCCCTGAGAAGTTACAGCCAAGCGTATATCAGAATTGACAAAAGAACTCAATTTAGCCAAGTACTGCAAATTTGGATCGAGAGCTCAAATTCGAACGAGAAACACATATTGGATGCTATCTGGAATGCTAAACCCGAAAAACAAGTCGATTGGTTGATCTGAGCTTTCCCTGAGAAGTTACAGCCAAGCGTATCTCAGAATTGACAAAAGAACTCAATTTAGCCAGGAACTGCAAATTTGGATCCAGAGCTCAAATTCGAACGAGAAACACATATTGGATGCTATCTTGAATGCTAAACCCGAAAAACAAGTCGATTGGTTGATCTGAGCTTTCCCTGAGAAGTTACAGCCAAGCGTATATCAGAATTGACAAAAGAACTCAGTTTAGGCAGGAACTGCAAATTTGGATCCAGAGTTCAAATTCGAACGAGAAACACAAATTGGATGCTATCTGGGATGTAGAAGCTGAAAAACAAGTCGATTGGTTGATCTGAGCTTTCCCTGAGAAGTTACAGCCAAGTGTATATCAGAATTGAGGAAAGAATTCATTTAGCCAGGAACTGCAAATTTGGATCCAGAGTTCAAATTCGAACGAGAAACACATATTGGATGGTATCTGGGATGCAGAAGCCGAAAAAGAAGTCGATTGGTTGATCTGAGCTTTCCCTGAGAAGTTACAGCCAAGGGTATATCAGAATTGACAAAAGAACTCAATTTAGCCAGGAACTGCAAATTTGGATCCAGAGCTCAAATTCGAATGAGAAACACAAATTGGATGGTATCTGGGATGTAGAAGCTGAAAAACAAGTCGATTGGTTGATCTGAGCTTTCCCAGAGAAGTTACAGCCAAGCGTATATCAGAATTGAGGAAAGAATTCAATTTAGCCAGGAACTGCAAATTTGGATCCAGAGTTCAAATTCGAACGAGAAACACAAATTGGATGCTATCTGGGATGTAGAAGCTGAAAAACAAGTCGATTGGTTGATCTGAGCTTTCCCTGAGAAGTTACAGCCAAGTGTATATCAGAATTGAGGAAAGAATTCATTTAGCCAAGAACTGCAAATTTGGATCCAGAGCTCAAATTCGAACGAGAAACACATATTGGATGGTATCTGGGATGCAGAAGCCGAAAAACAAGTCGATTGGTTGATCTGAGCTTTCCCTGAGAAGTTACAGCCAAGCGTATATCAGAATTGAGGAAAGAATTCAATTTAGCCAAGAACTGCAAATTTGGATCCAGAGCTCAAATTCGAACGAGAAACGCATATTGGATGGTATCTGGGATGCAGAAGCCGAAAAACAAGTCGATTGGTTGATCTGAGCTTTCCCTTAGAAGTTACAGCCAAGCGTATTTCAGAATTGACAAAAGAACTCAATTTAGCCAAGAACTGTAAATTTGGATCCAGAATTCAAATTCGAACGAGAAACACATATTGGATGGTATCTGGGATGCAGAAGCCGAAAAACAAGTCGATTGGTTGATCTGAGCTTTCCCTGAGAAGTTACAGCCAAGCGTATATCAGAATTGACAAAAGAACTCAATTTAGCCAAGAACTGCAAATTTGGATCGAGAGCTCAAATTCGAACGAGAAACACATATTGGATGCTATCTGGAATGCTAAACCCGAAAAACAAGTCGATTGGTTGATCTGAGCTTTCCCTGAGAAGTTACAGCCAAGCGTATCTCAGTATTGAGGAAAGAACTCAATTTAGCCAGGAACTGCAAAATTGGATCGAGAGCTCAAATTCAAACGAGAAACACATATTGGATGCTATCTGGAATGCTAAACCCGAAAAACAAGTCGATTGGTTGATCTGAGCTTTCCCTGAGAAGTTACAGCCAAGCGTATATCAGAATTGACAAAAGAACTCAGTTTAGGCAGGAACTGCAAATTTGGATCCAGAGTTCAAATTCGAACGAGAAACACAAATTGGATGCTATCTGGGATGTAGAAGCTGAAAAACAAGTCGATTGGTTGATCTGAGCTTTCCCTGAGAAGTTACAGCCAAGTGTATATCAGAATTGAGGAAAGAATTCATTTAGCCAAGAACTGCAAATTTGGATCCAGAGCTCAAATTCGAACGAGAAACACATATTGGATGGTATCTGGGATGCAGAAGCCGAAAAAGAAGTCGATTGGTTGATCTGAGCTTTCCCTGAGAAGTTACAGCCAAGCGTATATCAGAATTGAGGAAAGAATTCAATTTAGCCAGGAACTGCAAATTTGGATCCAGAGTTCAAATTCGAACGAGAAACACAAATTGGATGCTATCTGGGATGTAGAAGCTGAAAAACAAGTCGATTGGTTGATCTGAGCTTTCCCGGAGAAGTTACAGCCAAGTGTATATCAGAATTGAGGAAAGAATTCATTTAGCCAAGAACTGCAAATTTGGATCCAGAGCTCAAATTCGAACGAGAAACACATATTGGATGGTATCTGGGATGCAGAAGCCGAAAAACAAGTCGATTGGTTGATCTGAGCTTTCCCTGAGAAGTTACAGCCAAGCGTATATCAGAATTGACAAAAGAACTCAATTTAGCCAAGAACTGCAAATTTGGATCGAGAGCTCAAATTCGAACGAGAAACACATATTGGATGGTATCTGGGATGCAGAAGCCGAAAAACAAGTCGATTGGTTGATCTGAGCTTTCCCTGAGAAGTTACAGCCAAGCGTATTTCAGAATTGACAAAAGAACTCAATTTAGCCAAGAACTGTAAATTTGGATCCAGAATTCAAATTCGAACGAGAAACACATATTGGATGGTATCTGGGATGCAGAAGCCGAAAAACAAGTCGATTGGTTGATCTGAGCTTTCCCTGAGAAGTTACAGCCAAGCGTATATCAGAATTGACAAAAGAACTCAATTTAGCCAAGAACTGCAAATTTGGATCGAGAGCTCAAATTCGAACGAGAAACACATATTGGATGCTATCTGGAATGCTAAACCCGAAAAACAAGTCGATTGGTTGATCTGAGCTTTCCCTGAGAAGTTACAGCCAAGCGTATCTCAGTATTGAGGAAAGAACTCAATTTAGCCAGGAACTGCAAAATTGGATCGAGAGCTCAAATTCAAACGAGAAACACATATTGGATGCTATCTGGAATGCTAAACCCGAAAAACAAGTCGATTGGTTGATCTGAGCTTTCCCTGAGAAGTTACAGCCAAGCGTATATCAGAATTGACAAAAGAACTCAGTTTAGGCAGGAACTGCAAATTTGGATCCAGAGTTCAAATTCGAACGAGAAACACAAATTGGATGCTATCTGGGATGTAGAAGCTGAAAAACAAGTCGATTGGTTGATCTGAGCTTTCCCTGAGAAGTTACAGCCAAGTGTATATCAGAATTGAGGAAAGAATTCATTTAGCCAAGAACTGCAAATTTGGATCCAGAGCTCAAATTCGAACGAGAAACACATATTGGATGGTATCTGGGATGCAGAAGCCGAAAAAGAAGTCGATTGGTTGATCTGAGCTTTCCCTGAGAAGTTACAGCCAAGCGTATATCAGAATTGAAGAAAGAATTCAATTTAGCCAGGAACTGCAAATTTGGATCCAGAGTTCAAATTCGAACGAGAAACACAAATTGGATGCTATCTGGGATGTAGAAGCTGAAAAACAAGTCGATTGGTTGATCTGAGCTTTCCCGGAGAAGTTACAGCCAAGTGTATATCAGAATTGAGGAAAGAATTCATTTAGCCAAGAACTGCAAATTTGGATCCAGAGCTCAAATTCGAACGAGAAACACATATTGGATGGTATCTGGGATGCAGAAGCCGAAAAACAAGTCGATTGGTTGATCTGAGCTTTCCCTGAGAAGTTACAGCCAAGCGTATATCAGAATTGACAAAAGAACTCAATTTAGCCAAGAACTGCAAATTTGGATCGAGAGCTCAAATTCGAACGAGAAACACATATTGGATGCTATCTGGAATGCTAAACCCGAAAAACAAGTCGATTGGTTGATCTGAGCTTTCCCTGAGAAGTTACAGCCAAGCGTATATCAGAATTGACAAAAGAACTCAGTTTAGCCAGGAACTGCAAATTTGGATCCAGTTCAAATTCGAACGAGAAACACAAATTGGATGCTATCTGGGATGTAGAAGCTGAAAAACAAGTCGATTGGTTGATCTGAGCTTTCCCTGAGAAGTTACAGCCAAGTGTATATCAGAATTGAGGAAAGAATTCATTTAGCTAAGAACTGCAAATTTGGATCCAGAGCTCAAATTCGAACGAGAAACACATATTGGATGGTATCTGGGATGCAGAAGCCGAAAAAGAAGTCGATTGGTTGATCTGAGCTTTCCCTGAGAAGTTACAGCCAAGCGTATATCAGAATTGAAGAAAGAATTCAATTTAGCCAGGAACTGCAAATTTGGATCCAGAGTTCAAATTCGAACGAGAAACACAAATTGGATGCTATCTGGGATGTAGAAGCTGAAAAACAAGTCGATTGGTTGATCTGAGCTTTCCCGGAGAAGTTACAGCCAAGTGTATATCAGAATTGAGGAAAGAATTCATTTAGCCAAGAACTGCAAATTTGGATCCAGAGCTCAAATTCGAACGAGAAACACATATTGGATGGTATCTGGGATGCAGAAGCCGAAAAACAAGTCGATTGGTTGATCTGAGCTTTCCCTGAGAAGTTACAGCCAAGCGTATATCAGAATTGACAAAAGAACTCAATTTAGCCAAGAACTGCAAATTTGGATCGAGAGCTCAAATTCGAACGAGAAACACATATTGGATGCTATCTGGAATGCTAAACCCGAAAAACAAGTCGATTGGTTGATCTGAGCTTTCCCTGAGAAGTTACAGCCAAGCGTATATCAGAATTGACAAAAGAACTCAGTTTAGCCAGGAACTGCAAATTTGGATCCAGTTCAAATTCGAACGAGAAACACAAATTGGATGCTATCTGGGATGTAGAAGCTGAAAAACAAGTCGATTGGTTGATCTGAGCTTTCCCTGAGAAGTTACAGCCAAGTGTATATCAGAATTGAGGAAAGAATTCATTTAGCCAAGAACTGCAAATTTGGATCCAGAGCTCAAATTCGAACGAGAAACACATATTGGATGGTATCTGGGATGCAGAAGCCGAAAAAGAAGTCGATTGGTTGATCTGAGCTTTCCCTGAGAAGTTACAGCCAAGGGTATATCAGAATTGACAAAAGAACTCAATTTAGCCAGGAACTGCAAATTTGGATCCAGAGCTCAAATTCGAACGAGAAACACAAATTGGATGGTATCTGGGATGTAGAAGCTGAAAAACAAGTCGATTGGTTGATCTGAGCTTTCCCAGAGAAGTTACAGCCAAGCGTATATCAGAATTGAGGAAAGAATTCAATTTAGCCAGGAACTGCAAATTTGGATCCAGAGCTCAAATTCGAACGAGAAACACATATTGGATGGTATCTGGGATGTAGAAGCTGAAAAACAAGTCGATTGGTTGATCTGAGCTTTCCCTGAGAAGTTACAGCCAAGTGTATATCAGAATTGAGGAAAGAATTCATTTAGCCAAGAACTGCAAATTTGGATCCAGAGCTCAAATTCGAACGAGAAACACATATTGGATGGTATCTGGGATGCAGAAGCCGAAAAACAAGTCGATTGGTTGATCTGAGCTTTCCCTGAGAAGTTACAGCCAAGCGTATATCAGAATTGACAAAAGAACTCAATTTAGCCAAGAACTGTAAATTTGGATCCAGAATTCAAATTCGAACGAGAAACACATATTGGATGGTATCTGGGATGCAGAAGCCGAAAAACAAGTCGATTGGTTGATCTGAGCTTTCCCTGAGAAGTTACAGCCAAGCGTATATCAGAATTGACAAAAGAACTCAGTTTAGCCAGGAACTGCAAATTTGGATCCAGTTCAAATTCGAACGAGAAACACAAATTGGATGCTATGTGGGATGTAGAAGCTGAAAAACAAGTCGATTGGTTGATCTGAGCTTTCCCTGAGAAGTTACAGCCAAGTGTATATCAGAATTGAGGAAAGAATTCATTTAGCCAAGAACTGCAAATTTGGATCCAGAGCTCAAATTCGAACGAGAAACACATATTGGATGGTATCTGGGATGCAGAAGCCGAAAAACAAGTCGATTGGTTGATCTGAGCTTTCCCTGAGAAGTTACAGCCAAGCGTATATCAGAATTGAGGAAAGAATTCAATTTAGCCAAGAACTGCAAATTTGGATCCAGAGCTCAAATTCGAACGAGAAACACATATTGGATGGTATCTGGGATGCAGAAGCCGAAAAACAAGTCGATTGGTTGATCTGAGCTTTCCCTGAGAAGTTACAGCCAAGCGTATTTCAGAATTGACAAAAGAACTCAATTTAGCCAAGAACTGTAAATTTGGATCCAGAATTCAAATTCGAACGAGAAACACATATTGGATGGTATCTGGGATGCAGAAGCCGAAAAACAAGTCGATTGGTTGATCTGAGCTTTCCCTGAGAAGTTACAGCCAAGCGTATATCAGAATTGACAAAAGAACTCAATTTAGCCAAGAACTGCAAATTTGGATCGAGAGCTCAAATTCGAACGAGAAACACATATTGGATGCTATCTGGAATGCTAAACCCGAAAAACAAGTCGATTGGTTGATCTGAGCTTTCCCTGAGAAGTTACAGCCAAGCGTATCTCAGTATTGAGGAAAGAACTCAATTTAGCCAGGAACTGCAAAATTGGATCGAGAGCTCAAATTCAAACGAGAAACACATATTGGATGCTATCTGGAATGCTAAACCCGAAAAACAAGTCGATTGGTTGATCTGAGCTTTCCCTGAGAAGTTACAGCCAAGCGTATATCAGAATTGACAAAAGAACTCAGTTTAGGCAGGAACTGCAAATTTGGATCCAGAGTTCAAATTCGAACGAGAAACACAAATTGGATGCTATCTGGGATGTAGAAGCTGAAAAACAAGTCGATTGGTTGATCTGAGCTTTCCCTGAGAAGTTACAGCCAAGTGTATATCAGAATTGAGGAAAGAATTCATTTAGCCAAGAACTGCAAATTTGGATCCAGAGCTCAAATTCGAACGAGAAACACATATTGGATGGTATCTGGGATGCAGAAGCCGAAAAAGAAGTCGATTGGTTGATCTGAGCTTTCCCTGAGAAGTTACAGCCAAGCGTATATCAGAATTGAAGAAAGAATTCAATTTAGCCAGGAACTGCAAATTTGGATCCAGAGTTCAAATTCGAACGAGAAACACAAATTGGATGCTATCTGGGATGTAGAAGCTGAAAAACAAGTCGATTGGTTGATCTGAGCTTTCCCGGAGAAGTTACAGCCAAGTGTATATCAGAATTGAGGAAAGAATTCATTTAGCCAAGAACTGCAAATTTGGATCCAGAGCTCAAATTCGAACGAGAAACACATATTGGATGGTATCTGGGATGCAGAAGCCGAAAAACAAGTCGATTGGTTGATCTGAGCTTTCCCTGAGAAGTTACAGCCAAGCGTATATCAGAATTGACAAAAGAACTCAATTTAGCCAAGAACTGCAAATTTGGATCGAGAGCTCAAATTCGAACGAGAAACACATATTGGATGCTATCTGGAATGCTAAACCCGAAAAACAAGTCGATTGGTTGATCTGAGCTTTCCCTGAGAAGTTACAGCCAAGCGTATATCAGAATTGACAAAAGAACTCAGTTTAGCCAGGAACTGCAAATTTGGATCCAGTTCAAATTCGAACGAGAAACACAAATTGGATGCTATCTGGGATGTAGAAGCTGAAAAACAAGTCGATTGGTTGATCTGAGCTTTCCCTGAGAAGTTACAGCCAAGTGTATATCAGAATTGAGGAAAGAATTCATTTAGCCAAGAACTGCAAATTTGGATCCAGAGCTCAAATTCGAACGAGAAACACATATTGGATGGTATCTGGGATGCAGAAGCCGAAAAAGAAGTCGATTGGTTGATCTGAGCTTTCCCTGAGAAGTTACAGCCAAGGGTATATCAGAATTGACAAAAGAACTCAATTTAGCCAGGAACTGCAAATTTGGATCCAGAGCTCAAATTCGAACGAGAAACACAAATTGGATGGTATCTGGGATGTAGAAGCTGAAAAACAAGTCGATTGGTTGATCTGAGCTTTCCCAGAGAAGTTACAGCCAAGTGTATATCAGAATTGAGGAAAGAATTCATTTAGCCAAGAACTGCAAATTTGGATCCAGAGCTCAAAGTCGAACGAGAAACACATATTGGATGGTATCTGGGATGCAGAAGCCGAAAAACAAGTCGATTGGTTGATCTGAGCTTTCCCTGAGAAGTTACAGCCAAGCGTATATCAGAATTGACAAAAGAACTCAGTTTAGCCAGGAACTGTAAATTTGGATCCAGAATTCAAATTCGAACGAGAAACACATATTGGATGGTATCTGGGATGCAGAAGCCGAAAAACAAGTCGATTGGTTGATCTGAGCTTTCCCTGAGAAGTTACAGCCAAGCGTATATCAGAATTGACAAAAGAACTCAGTTTAGCCAGGAACTGCAAATTTGGATCCAGAGTTCAAATTCGAACGAGAAACACAAATTGGATGCTATCTGGGATGTAGAAGCTGAAAAACAAGTCGATTGGTTGATCTGAGCTTTCCCTGAGAAGTTACAGCCAAGTGTATATCAGAATTGAGGAAAGAATTCATTTAGCCAAGAACTGCAAATTTGGATCCAGAGCTCAAATTCGAACGAGAAACACATATTGGATGGTATCTGGGATGCAGAAGCCAAAAAACAAGTCGATTGGTTGATCTGAGCTTTCCCTGAGAAGTTACAGCCAAGCGTATATCAGAATTGACAAAAGAACTCAATTTAGCCAGGAACTGCAAATTTGGATCCAGAGCTCAAATTTGAACGGGAAACACATATTGGATGGTATCTGGGATGCAGAAGCCGAAAAACAAGTCGATTGGTTGATCTGAGCTTTCCCTGAGAAGTTACAGCCAAGTGTATATCAGAATTGAGGAAAGAACTCAATTTAGCCAGGAACTGCAAATTTGGATCGAGAGCTCAAATTCGAACGAGAAACACAAATTGGATGGTATCTGGGATGTAGAAGCTGAAAAACAAGTCGATTGGTTGATCTGAGCTTTCCCAGAGAAGTTACAGCCAAGCGTATATCAGAATTGAGGAAAGAATTCAATTTAGCCAAGAACTGCAAATTTGGATCCAGAGTTCAAATTCGAACGAGAAACACAAATTGGATGCTATCTGGGATGTAGAAGCTGAAAAACAAGTCGATTGGTTGATCTGAGCTTTCCCTGAGAAGTTACAGCCAAGCGTATATCAGAATTGAGGAAAGAATTCAATTTAGCCAAGAACTGCAAATTTGGATCCAGAGCTCAAATTCGAACGAGAAACACATATTGGATGGTATCTGGGATGCAGAAGCCGAAAAACAAGTCGATTGGTTGATCTGAGCTTTCCCTGAGAAGTTACAGCCAAGCGTATATCAGAATTGACAAAAGAACTCAGTTTAGCCAGGAACTGCAAATTTGGATCCAGAGTTCAAATTCGAACGAGAAACACAAATTGGATGCTAGCTGGGATGTAGAAGCTGAAAAACAAGTCGATTGGTTGATCTGAGCTTTCCCTGAGAAGTTACAGCCAAGCGTATATCAGAATTGAGGAAAGAATTCAATTTAGCCAAGAACTGCAAATTTGGATCCAGAGCTCAAATTCGAACGAGAAACACATATTGGATGGTATCTGGGATGCAGAAGCCGAAAAACAAGTCGATTGGTTGATCTGTGCTTTCCCTGAGAAGTTACAGCCAAGCGTATATCAGAATTGACAAAAGAACTCAGTTTAGCCAGGACCTGCAAATTTGAATCCAGAGCTCAAATTCAAACGAGAAACACATATTGGATGCTATCTGGAATGCTAAACCCAAAAAACAAGTCGATTGGTTGATCTGAGCTTTCCCTGAGAAGTTACAGCCAAGCGTATCTCTGTATTGAGGAAAGAACTCAATTTAGCCAGGAACTGCAAATTTGGATCGAGAGCTCAAATTCGAACGAGAAACACTAATTGGATGCTATCTGGAATGCTAAACCCGAAAAACAAGACGATTGGTTGATCTGAGCTTTCCCTGAGAAGTTACAGCCAAGCGTATATCAGAATTGACAAAAGAACTCAGTTTAGCCAGGAACTGCAAATTTGGATCCAGAGTTCAAATTCGAACGAGAAACACAAATTGGATGCTATCTGGGATGTAGAAGCTGAAAAACAAGTCGATTGGTTGATCTGAGCTTTCCCTGAGAAGTTACAGCCAAGTGTATATCAGAATTGAGGAAAGAATTCATTTAGCCAAGAACTGCAAATTTGGATCCAGACTTCAAATTCGAACGAGAAACACATATTGGATGGTATCTGGGATGCAGAAGCCGAAAAAGAAGTCGATTGGTTGATCTGAGCTTTCCCTGAGAAGTTACAGCCAAGGGTATATCAGAATTGACAAAAGAACTCAATTTAGCCAGGAACTGCAAATTTGGATCCAGAGCTCAAATTCGAACGAGAAACACAAATTGGATGGTATCTGGGATGTAGAAGCTGAAAAACAAGTCGATTGGTTGATCTGAGCTTTCCCTGAGAAGTTACAGCCAAGCGTATTTCAGAATTGACAAAAGAACTCAATTTAGCCAGGAACTGCAAATTTGGATCCAGAGTTCAAATTCGAACGAGAAACACAAATTGGATGCTATCTGGGATGTAGAAGCTGAAAAACAAGTCGATTGGTTGATCTGAGCTTTCCCTGAGAAGTTACAGCCAAGTGTATATCAGAATTGAGGAAAGAATTCATTTAGCCAAGAACTGCAAATTTGGATCCAGAGCTCAAATTCGAACGAGAAACACATATTGGATGGTATCTGGGATGCAGAAGCCGAAAAACAAGTCGATTGGTTGATCTGAGCTTTCCCTGAGAAGTTACAGCCAAGCGTATATCAGAATTGAGGAAAGAATTCAATTTAGCCAAGAACTGCAAATTTGGATCCAGAGCTCAAATTCGAACGAGAAACACATATTGGATGGTATCTGGGATGCAGAAGCCGAAAAACAAGTCGATTGGTTGATCTGAGCTTTCCCTGAGAAGTTACAGCCAAGCGTATTTCAGAATTGACAAAAGAACTCAATTTAGCCAAGAACTGTAAATTTGGATCCAGAATTCAAATTCGAACGAGAAACACATATTGGATGGTATCTGGGATGCAGAAGCCGAAAAACAAGTCGATTGGTTGATCTGAGCTTTCCCTGAGAAGTTACAGCCAAGCGTATTTCAGAATTGACAAAAGAACTCAATTTAGCCAAGAACTGTAAATTTGGATCCAGAATTCAAATTCGAACGAGAAACACATATTGGATGCTATCTGGAATGCTAAACCCGAAAAACAAGTCGATTGGTTGATCTGAGCTTTCCCTGAGAAGTTACAGCCAAGCGTATATCAGAATTGACAAAAGAACTCAGTTTAGCCAGGAACTGCAAATTTGGATCCAGTTCAAATTCGAACGAGAAACACAAATTGGATGCTATCTGGGATGTAGAAGCTGAAAAACAAGTCGATTGGTTGATCTGAGCTTTCCCTGAGAAGTTACAGCCAAGTGTATATCAGAATTGAGGAAAGAATTCATTTAGCCAAGAACTGCAAATTTGGATCCAGAGCTCAAATTCGAACGAGAAACACATATTGGATGGTATCTGGGATGCAGAAGCCGAAAAAGAAGTCGATTGGTTGATCTGAGCTTTCCCTGAGAAGTTACAGCCAAGGGTATATCAGAATTGACAAAAGAACTCAATTTAGCCAGGAACTGCAAATTTGGATCCAGAGCTCAAATTCGAACGAGAAACACAAATTGGATGGTATCTGGGATGTAGAAGCTGAAAAACAAGTCGATTGGTTGATCTGAGCTTTCCCAGAGAAGTTACAGCCAAGCGTATATCAGAATTGAGGAAAGAATTCAATTTAGCCAGGAACTGCAAATTTGGATCCAGAGCTCAAATTCGAACGAGAAACACATATTGGATGGTATCTGGGATGTAGAAGCTGAAAAACAAGTCGATTGGTTGATCTGAGCTTTCCCTGAGAAGTTACAGCCAAGTGTATATCAGAATTGAGGAAAGAATTCATTTAGCCAAGAACTGCAAATTTGGATCCAGAGCTCAAATTCGAACGAGAAACACATATTGGATGGTATCTGGGATGCAGAAGCCGAAAAAGAAGTCGATTGGTTGATCTGAGCTTTCCCTGAGAAGTTACAGCCAAGGGTATATCAGAATTGACAAAAGAACTCAATTTAGCCAGGAACTGCAAATTTGGATCCAGAGCTCAAATTCGAACGAGAAACACAAATTGGATGGTATCTGGGATGTAGAAGCTGAAAAACAAGTCGATTGGTTGATCTGAGCTTTCCCAGAGAAGTTACAGCCAAGCGTATATCAGAATTGAGGAAAGAATTCAATTTAGCCAGGAACTGCAAATTTGGATCCAGAGCTCAAATTCGAACGAGAAACACATATTGGATGGTATCTGGGATGTAGAAGCTGAAAAACAAGTCGATTGGTTGATCTGAGCTTTCCCTGAGAAGTTACAGCCAAGTGTATATCAGAATTGAGGAAAGAATTCATTTAGCCAAGAACTGCAAATTTGGATCCAGAGCTCAAATTCGAACGAGAAACACATATTGGATGGTATCTGGGATGCAGAAGCCGAAAAACAAGTCGATTGGTTGATCTGAGCTTTCCCTGAGAAGTTACAGCCAAGCGTATATCAGAATTGACAAAAGAACTCAATTTAGCCAAGAACTGTAAATTTGGATCCAGAATTCAAATTCGAACGAGAAACACATATTGGATGGTATCTGGGATGCAGAAGCCGAAAAACAAGTCGATTGGTTGATCTGAGCTTTCCCTGAGAAGTTACAGCCAAGCGTATATCAGAATTGACAAAAGAACTCAGTTTAGCCAGGAACTGCAAATTTGGATCCAGAGTTCAAATTCGAACGAGAAACACAAATTGGATGCTATCTGGGATGTAGAAGCTGAAAAACAAGTCGATTGGTTGATCTGAGCTTTCCCTGAGAAGTTACAGCCAAGTGTATATCAGAATTGAGGAAAGAATTCATTTAGCCAAGAACTGCAAATTTGGATCCAGAGCTCAAATTCGAACGAGAAACACATATTGGATGGTATCTGGGATGCAGAAGCCAAAAAACAAGTCGATTGGTTGATCTGAGCTTTCCCTGAGAAGTTACAGCCAAGCGTATATCAGAATTGACAAAAGAACTCAATTTAGCCAGGAACTGCAAATTTGGATCCAGAGCTCAAATTTGAACGGGAAACACATATTGGATGGTATCTGGGATGCAGAAGCTGAAAAACAAGTCGATTGGTTGATCTGAGCTTTCCCTGAGAAGTTACAGCCAAGTGTATATCAGAATTGAGGAAAGAACTCAATTTAGCCAGGAACTGCAAATTTGGATCGAGAGCTCAAATTCGAACGAGAAACACAAATTGGATGGTATCTGGGATGTAGAAGCTGAAAAACAAGTCGATTGGTTGATCTGAGCTTTCCCAGAGAAGTTACAGCCAAGCGTATATCAGAATTGAGGAAAGAATTCAATTTAGCCAAGAACTGCAAATTTGGATCCAGAGTTCAAATTCGAACGAGAAACACAAATTGGATGCTATCTGGGATGTAGAAGCTGAAAAACAAGTCGATTGGTTGATCTGAGCTTTCCCTGAGAAGTTACAGCCAAGCGTATATCAGAATTGAGGAAAGAATTCAATTTAGCCAAGAACTGCAAATTTGGATCCAGAGCTCAAATTCGAACGAGAAACACATATTGGATGGTATCTGGGATGCAGAAGCCGAAAAACAAGTCGATTGGTTGATCTGAGCTTTCCCTGAGAAGTTACAGCCAAGCGTATTTCAGAATTGACAAAAGAACTCAATTTAGCCAAGAACTGTAAATTTGGATCCAGAATTCAAATTCGAACGAGAAACACATATTGGATGGTATCTGGGATGCAGAAGCCGAAAAACAAGTCGATTGGTTGATCTGAGCTTTCCCTGAGAAGTTACAGCCAAGCGTATATCAGAATTGACAAAAGAACTCAGTTTAGCCAGGAACTGCAAATTTGGATCCAGAGTTCAAATTCGAACGAGAAACACAAATTGGATGCTAGCTGGGATGTAGAAGCTGAAAAACAAGTCGATTGGTTGATCTGAGCTTTCCCTGAGAAGTTACAGCCAAGCGTATATCAGAATTGAGGAAAGAATTCAATTTAGCCAAGAACTGCAAATTTGGATCCAGAGCTCAAATTCGAACGAGAAACACATATTGGATGGTATCTGGGATGCAGAAGCCAAAAAACAAGTCGATTGGTTGATCTGAGCTTTCCCTGAGAAGTTACAGCCAAGCGTATATCAGAATTGACAAAAGAACTCAATTTAGCCAGGAACTGCAAATTTGGATCCAGAGCTCAAATTTGAACGGGAAACACATATTGGATGGTATCTGGGATGCAGAAGCTGAAAAACAAGTCGATTGGTTGATCTGAGCTTTCCCTGAGAAGTTACAGCCAAGTGTATATCAGAATTGAGGAAAGAACTCAATTTAGCCAGGAACTGCAAATTTGGATCGAGAGCTCAAATTCGAACGAGAAACACAAATTGGATGGTATCTGGGATGTAGAAGCTGAAAAACAAGTCGATTGGTTGATCTGAGCTTTCCCAGAGAAGTTACAGCCAAGCGTATATCAGAATTGAGGAAAGAATTCAATTTAGCCAAGAACTGCAAATTTGGATCCAGAGTTCAAATTCGAACGAGAAACACAAATTGGATGCTAGCTGGGATGTAGAAGCTGAAAAACAAGTCGATTGGTTGATCTGAGCTTTCCCTGAGAAGTTACAGCCAAGCGTATATCAGAATTGAGGAAAGAATTCAATTTAGCCAAGAACTGCAAATTTGGATCCAGAGCTCAAATTCGAACGAGAAACACATATTGGATGGTATCTGGGATGCAGAAGCCGAAAAACAAGTCGATTGGTTGATCTGAGCTTTCCCTGAGAAGTTACAGCCAAGCGTATTTCAGAATTGACAAAAGAACTCAATTTAGCCAAGAACTGTAAATTTGGATCCAGAATTCAAATTCGAACGAGAAACACATATTGGATGGTATCTGGGATGCAGAAGCCGAAAAACAAGTCGATTGGTTGATCTGAGCTTTCCCTGAGAAGTTACAGCCAAGCGTATATCAGAATTGACAAAAGAACTCAGTTTAGCCAGGAACTGCAAATTTGGATCCAGAGTTCAAATTCGAACGAGAAACACAAATTGGATGCTAGCTGGGATGTAGAAGCTGAAAAACAAGTCGATTGGTTGATCTGAGCTTTCCCTGAGAAGTTACAGCCAAGCGTATATCAGAATTGAGGAAAGAATTCAATTTAGCCAAGAACTGCAAATTTGGATCCAGAGCTCAAATTCGAACGAGAAACACATATTGGATGGGATCTGGGATGCAGAAGCCGAAAAACAAGTCGATTGGTTGATCTGTGCTTTCCCTGAGAAGTTACAGCCAAGCGTATATCAGAATTGACAAAAGAACTCAGTTTAGCCAGGACCTGCAAATTTGAATCCAGAGCTCAAATTCAAACGAGAAACACATATTGGATGCTATCTGGAATGCTAAACCCAAAAAACAAGTCGATTGGTTGATCTGAGCTTTCCCTGAGAAGTTACAGCCAAGCGTATCTCTGTATTGAGGAAAGAACTCAATTTAGCCAGGAACTGCAAATTTGGATCGAGAGCTCAAATTCGAACGAGAAACACAAATTGGATGGTATCTGGGATGTAGAAGCTGAAAAACAAGTCGATTGGTTGATCTGAGCTTTCCCAGAGAAGTTACAGCCAAGCGTATATGAGAATTGAGGAAAGAATTCAATTTAGCCAGGAACTGCAAATTTGGATCCAGAGCTCAAATTCGAACGAGAAACACATATTGGATGGTATCTGGGATGTAGAAGCTGAAAAACAAGTCGATTGGTTGATCTGAGCTTTCCCTGAGAAGTTACAGCCAAGTGTATATCAGAATTGAGGAAAGAATTCATTTAGCCAAGAACTGCAAATTTGGATCCAGAGCTCAAATTCGAACGAGAAACACATATTGGATGGTATCTGGGATGCAGAAGCCGAAAAACAAGTCGATTGGTTGATCTGAGCTTTCCCTGAGAAGTTACAGCCAAGCGTATATCAGAATTGACAAAAGAACTCAATTTAGCCAAGAACTGTAAATTTGGATCCAGAATTCAAATTCGAACGAGAAACACATATTGGATGGTATCTGGGATGCAGAAGCCGAAAAACAAGTCGATTGGTTGATCTGAGCTTTCCCTGAGAAGTTACAGCCAAGCGTATATCAGAATTGACAAAAGAACTCAGTTTAGCCAGGAACTGCAAATTTGGATCCAGAGTTCAAATTCGAACGAGAAACACAAATTGGATGCTATCTGGGATGTAGAAGCTGAAAAACAAGTCGATTGGTTGATCTGAGCTTTCCCTGAGAAGTTACAGCCAAGTGTATATCAGAATTGAGGAAAGAATTCATTTAGCCAAGAACTGCAAATTTGGATCCAGAGCTCAAATTCGAACGAGAAACACATATTGGATGGTATCTGGGATGCAGAAGCCAAAAAACAAGTCGATTGGTTGATCTGAGCTTTCCCTGAGAAGTTACAGCCAAGCGTATATCAGAATTGACAAAAGAACTCAATTTAGCCAGGACCTGCAAATTTGGATCCAGAGCTCAAATTTGAACGGGAAACACATATTGGATGGTATCTGGGATGCAGAAGCTGAAAAACAAGTCGATTGGTTGATCTGAGCTTTCCCTGAGAAGTTACAGCCAAGTGTATATCAGAATTGAGGAAAGAACTCAATTTAGCCAGGAACTGCAAATTTGGATCGAGAGCTCAAATTCGAACGAGAAACACAAATTGGATGGTATCTGGGATGTAGAAGCTGAAAAACAAGTCGATTGGTTGATCTGAGCTTTCCCAGAGAAGTTACAGCCAAGCGTATATCAGAATTGAGGAAAGAATTCAATTTAGCCAAGAACTGCAAATTTGGATCCAGAGTTCAAATTCGAACGAGAAACACAAATTGGATGCTAGCTGGGATGTAGAAGCTGAAAAACAAGTCGATTGGTTGATCTGAGCTTTCCCTGAGAAGTTACAGCCAAGCGTATATCAGAATTGAGGAAAGAATTCAATTTAGCCAAGAACTGCAAATTTGGATCCAGAGCTCAAATTCGAACGAGAAACACATATTGGATGGTATCTGGGATGCAGAAGCCGAAAAACAAGTCGATTGGTTGATCTGAGCTTTCCCTGAGAAGTTACAGCCAAGCGTATTTCAGAATTGACAAAAGAACTCAATTTAGCCAAGAACTGTAAATTTGGATCCAGAATTCAAATTCGAACGAGAAACACATATTGGATGGTATCTGGGATGCAGAAGCCGAAAAACAAGTCGATTGGTTGATCTGAGCTTTCCCTGAGAAGTTACAGCCAAGCGTATATCAGAATTGACAAAAGAACTCAGTTTAGCCAGGAACTGCAAATTTGGATCCAGAGTTCAAATTCGAACGAGAAACACAAATTGGATGCTAGCTGGGATGTAGAAGCTGAAAAACAAGTCGATTGGTTGATCTGAGCTTTCCCTGAGAAGTTACAGCCAAGCGTATATCAGAATTGAGGAAAGAATTCAATTTAGCCAAGAACTGCAAATTTGGATCCAGAGCTCAAATTCGAACGAGAAACACATATTGGATGGGATCTGGGATGCAGAAGCCGAAAAACAAGTCGATTGGTTGATCTGTGCTTTCCCTGAGAAGTTACAGCCAAGCGTATATCAGAATTGACAAAAGAACTCAGTTTAGCCAGGACCTGCAAATTTGAATCCAGAGCTCAAATTCAAACGAGAAACACATATTGGATGCTATCTGGAATGCTAAACCCAAAAAACAAGTCGATTGGTTGATCTGAGCTTTCCCTGAGAAGTTACAGCCAAGCGTATCTCTGTATTGAGGAAAGAACTCAATTTAGCCAGGAACTGCAAATTTGGATCGAGAGCTCAAATTCGAACGAGAAACACTAATTGGATGCTATCTGGAATGCTAAACCCGAAAAACAAGTCGATTGGTTGATCTGAGCTTTCCCTGAGAAGTTACAGCCAAGCGTATATCAGAATTGACAAAAGAACTCAGTTTAGCCAGGAACTGCAAATTTGGATCCAGAGTTCAAATTCGAACGAGAAACACAAATTGGATGCTATCTGGGATGTAGAAGCTGAAAAACAAGTCGATTGGTTGATCTGAGCTTTCCCTGAGAAGTTACAGCCAAGTGTATATCAGAATTGAGGAAAGAATTCATTTAGCCAAGAACTGCAAATTTGGATCCAGACTTCAAATTCGAACGAGAAACACATATTGGATGGTATCTGGGATGCAGAAGCCGAAAAAGAAGTCGATTGGTTGATCTGAGCTTTCCCTGAGAAGTTACAGCCAAGGGTATATCAGAATTGACAAAAGAACTCAATTTAGCCAGGAACTGCAAATTTGGATCCAGAGCTCAAATTCGAACGAGAAACACAAATTGGATGGTATCTGGGATGTAGAAGCTGAAAAACAAGTCGATTGGTTGATCTGAGCTTTCCCAGAGAAGTTACAGCCAAGTGTATATCAGAATTGAGGAAAGAATTCATTTAGCCAAGAACTGCAAATTTGGATCCAGAGCTCAAATTCGAACGAGAAACACATATTGGATGGTATCTGGGATGCAGAAGCCGAAAAAGAAGTCGATTGGTTGATCTGAGCTTTCCCTGAGAAGTTACAGCCAAGCGTATATCAGAATTGAGGAAAGAATTCAATTTAGCCAGGAACTGCAAATTTGGATCCAGAGTTCAAATTCGAACGAGAAACACAAATTGGATGCTATCTGGGATGTAGAAGCTGAAAAACAAGTCGATTGGTTGATCTGAGCTTTCCCGGAGAAGTTACAGCCAAGTGTATATCAGAATTGAGGAAAGAATTCATTTAGCCAAGAACTGCAAATTTGGATCCAGAGCTCAAATTCGAACGAGAAACACATATTGGATGGTATCTGGGATGCAGAAGCCGAAAAACAAGTCGATTGGTTGATCTGAGCTTTCCCTGAGAAGTTACAGCCAAGCGTATATCAGAATTGACAAAAGAACTCAATTTAGCCAAGAACTGCAAATTTGGATCGAGAGCTCAAATTCGAACGAGAAACACATATTGGATGCTATCTGGAATGCTAAACCCGAAAAACAAGTCGATTGGTTGATCTGAGCTTTCCCTGAGAAGTTACATCCAAGCGTATATCAGAATTGACAAAAGAACTCAGTTTAGCCAGGAACTGCAAATTTGGATCCAGTTCAAATTCGAACGAGAAACACAAATTGGATGCTATCTGGGATGTAGAAGCTGAAAAACAAGTCGATTGGTTGATCTGAGCTTTCCCTGAGAAGTTACAGCCAAGTGTATATCAGAATTGAGGAAAGAATTCATTTAGCCAAGAACTGCAAATTTGGATCCAGAGCTCAAATTCGAACGAGAAACACATATTGGATGGTATCTGGGATGCAGAAGCCGAAAAACAAGTCGATTGGTTGATCTGAGCTTTCCCTGAGAAGTTACAGCCAAGCGTATATCAGAATTGAGGAAAGAATTCAATTTAGCCAAGAACTGCAAATTTGGATCCAGAGCTCAAATTCGAACGAGAAACACATATTGGATGGTATCTGGGATGCAGAAGCCGAAAAACAAGTCGATTGGTTGATCTGAGCTTTCCCTGAGAAGTTACAGCCAAGCGTATTTCAGAATTGACAAAAGAACTCAATTTAGCCAAGAACTGCAAATTTGGATCGAGAGCTCAAATTCGAACGAGAAACACATATTGGATGCTATCTGGAATGCTAAACCCGAAAAACAAGTCGATTGGTTGATCTGAGCTTTCCCTGAGAAGTTACATCCAAGCGTATATCAGAATTGACAAAAGAACTCAGTTTAGCCAGGAACTGCAAATTTGGATCCAGTTCAAATTCGAACGAGAAACACAAATTGGATGCTATCTGGGATGTAGAAGCTGAAAAACAAGTCGATTGGTTGATCTGAGCTTTCCCTGAGAAGTTACAGCCAAGTGTATATCAGAATTGAGGAAAGAATTCATTTAGCCAAGAACTGCAAATTTGGATCCAGAGCTCAAATTCGAACGAGAAACACATATTGGATGGTATCTGGGATGCAGAAGCCGAAAAACAAGTCGATTGGTTGATCTGAGCTTTCCCTGAGAAGTTACAGCCAAGCGTATATCAGAATTGAGGAAAGAATTCAATTTAGCCAAGAACTGCAAATTTGGATCCAGAGCTCAAATTCGAACGAGAAACACATATTGGATGGTATCTGGGATGCAGAAGCCGAAAAACAAGTCGATTGGTTGATCTGAGCTTTCCCTGAGAAGTTACAGCCAAGCGTATTTCAGAATTGACAAAAGAACTCAATTTAGCCAAGAACTGTAAATTTGGATCCAGAATTCAAATTCGAACGAGAAACACATATTGGATGGTATCTGGGATGCAGAAGCCGAAAAACAAGTCGATTGGTTGATCTGAGCTTTCCCTGAGAAGTTACAGCCAAGCGTATATCAGAATTGACAAAAGAACTCAATTTAGCCAAGAACTGCAAATTTGGATCGAGAGCTCAAATTCGAACGAGAAACACATATTGGATGCTATCTGGAATGCTAAACCCGAAAAACAAGTCGATTGGTTGATCTGAGCTTTCCCTGAGAAGTTACAGCCAAGCGTATCTCAGTATTGAGGAAAGAACTCAATTTAGCCAGGAACTGCAAAATTGGATCGAGAGCTCAAATTCAAACGAGAAACACATATTGGATGCTATCTGGAATGCTAAACCCGAAAAACAAGTCGATTGGTTGATCTGAGCTTTCCCTGAGAAGTTACAGCCAAGCGTATATCAGAATTGACAAAAGAACTCAGTTTAGGCAGGAACTGCAAATTTGGATCCAGAGTTCAAATTCGAACAAGAAACACAAATTGGATGCTATCTGGGATGTAGAAGCTGAAAAACAAGTCGATTGGTTGATCTGAGCTTTCCCTGAGAAGTTACAGCCAAGTGTATATCAGAATTGAGGAAAGAATTCATTTAGCCAAGAACTGCAAATTTGGATCCAGAGCTCAAATTCGAACGAGAAACACATATTGGATGGTATCTGGGATGCATAAGCCGAAAAAGAAGTCGATTGGTTGATCTGAGCTTTCCCTGAGAAGTTACAGCCAAGCGTATATCAGAATTGAAGAAAGAATTCAATTTAGCCAGGAACTGCAAATTTGGATCCAGAGTTCAAATTCGAACGAGAAACACAAATTGGATGCTATCTGGGATGTAGAAGCTGAAAAACAAGTCGATTGGTTGATCTGAGCTTTCCCGGAGAAGTTACAGCCAAGTGTATATCAGAATTGAGGAAAGAATTCATTTAGCCAAGAACTGCAAATTTGGATCCAGAGCTCAAATTCGAACGAGAAACACATATTGGATGGTATCTGGGATGCAGAAGCCGAAAAACAAGTCGATTGGTTGATCTGAGCTTTCCCTGAGAAGTTACAGCCAAGCGTATATCAGAATTGACAAAAGAACTCAATTTAGCCAAGAACTGCAAATTTGGATCGAGAGCTCAAATTCGAACGAGAAACACATATTGGATGCTATCTGGAATGCTAAACCCGAAAAACAAGTCGATTGGTTGATCTGAGCTTTCCCTGAGAAGTTACAGCCAAGCGTATATCAGAATTGACAAAAGAACTCAGTTTAGCCAGGAACTGCAAATTTGGATCCAGTTCAAATTCGAACGAGAAACACAAATTGGATGCTATCTGGGATGTAGAAGCTGAAAAACAAGTCGATTGGTTGATCTGAGCTTTCCCTGAGAAGTTACAGCCAAGTGTATATCAGAATTGAGGAAAGAATTCATTTAGCCAAGAACTGCAAATTTGGATCCAGAGCTCAAATTCGAACGAGAAACACATATTGGATGGTATCTGGGATGCAGAAGCCGAAAAAGAAGTCGATTGGTTGATCTGAGCTTTCCCTGAGAAGTTACAGCCAAGGGTATATCAGAATTGACAAAAGAACTCAATTTAGCCAGGAACTGCAAATTTGGATCCAGAGCTCAAATTCGAACGAGAAACACAAATTGGATGGTATCTGGGATGTAGAAGCTGAAAAACAAGTCGATTGGTTGATCTGAGCTTTCCCAGAGAAGTTACAGCCAAGCGTATATCAGAATTGAGGAAAGAATTCAATTTAGCCAGGAATTGCAAATTTGGATCCAGAGCTCAAATTCGAACGAGAAACACATATTGGATGGTATCTGGGATGGAGAAGCTGAAAAACAAGTCGATTGGTTGATCTGAGCTTTCCCTGAGAAGTTACAGCCAAGTGTATATCAGAATTGAGGAAAGAATTCATTTAGCCAAGAACTGCAAATTTGGATCCAGAGCTCAAATTCGAACGAGAAACACATATTGGATGGTATCTGGGATGCAGAAGCCGAAAAACAAGTCGATTGGTTGATCTGAGCTTTCCCTGAGAAGTTACAGCCAAGCGTATATCAGAATTGACAAAAGAACTCAATTTAGCCAAGAACTGCAAATTTGGATCGAGAGCTCAAATTCGAACGAGAAACACATATTGGATGCTATCTGGAATGCTAAACCCGAAAAACAAGTCGATTGGTTGATCTGAGCTTTCCCTGAGAAGTTACAGCCAAGCGTATATCAGAATTGACAAAAGAACTCAGTTTAGCCAGGAACTGCAAATTTGGATCCAGTTCAAATTCGAACGAGAAACACAAATTGGATGCTATCTGGGATGTAGAAGCTGAAAAACAAGTCGATTGGTTGATCTGAGCTTTCCCTGAGAAGTTACAGCCAAGTGTATATCAGAATTGAGGAAAGAATTCATTTAGCCAAGAACTGCAAATTTGGATCCAGAGCTCAAATTCGAACGAGAAACACATATTGGATGGTATCTGGGATGCAGAAGCCGAAAAAGAAGTCGATTGGTTGATCTGAGCTTTCCCTGAGAAGTTACAGCCAAGGGTATATCAGAATTGACAAAAGAACTCAATTTAGCCAGGAACTGCAAATTTGGATCCAGAGCTCAAATTCGAACGAGAAACACAAATTGGATGGTATCTGGGATGTAGAAGCTGAAAAACAAGTCGATTGGTTGATCTGAGCTTTCCCAGAGAAGTTACAGCCAAGCGTATATCAGAATTGAGGAAAGAATTCAATTTAGCCAGGAACTGCAAATTTGGATCCAGAGCTCAAATTCGAACGAGAAACACATATTGGATGGTATCTGGGATGTAGAAGCTGAAAAACAAGTCGATTGGTTGATCTGAGCTTTCCCTGAGAAGTTACAGCCAAGTGTATATCAGAATTGAGGAAAGAATTCATTTAGCCAAGAACTGCAAATTTGGATCCAGAGCTCAAATTCGAACGAGAAACACATATTGGATGGTATCTGGGATGCAGAAGCCGAAAAACAAGTCGATTGGTTGATCTGAGCTTTCCCTGAGAAGTTACAGCCAAGCGTATATCAGAATTGACAAAAGAACTCAATTTAGCCAAGAACTGTAAATTTGGATCCAGAATTCAAATTCGAACGAGAAACACATATTGGATGGTATCTGGGATGCAGAAGCCGAAAAACAAGTCGATTGGTTGATCTGAGCTTTCCCTGAGAAGTTACAGCCAAGCGTATATCAGAATTGACAAAAGAACTCAGTTTAGCCAGGAACTGCAAATTTGGATCCAGAGCTCAAATTTGAACGGGAAACACATATTGGATGGTATCTGGGATGCAGAAGCCGAAAAACAAGTCGATTGGTTGATCTGAGCTTTCCCTGAGAAGTTACAGCCAAGTGTATATCAGAATTGAGGAAAGAATTCATTTAGCCAAGAACTGCAAATTTGGATCGAGAGCTCAAATTCGAACGAGAAACACAAATTGGATGGTATCTGGGATGTAGAAGCTGAAAAACAAGTCGATTGGTTGATCTGAGCTTTCCCAGAGAAGTTACAGCCAAGCGTATATCAGAATTGAGGAAAGAATTCAATTTAGCCAAGAACTGCAAATTTGGATCCAGAGTTCAAATTCGAACGAGAAACACAAATTGGATGCTATCTGGGATGTAGAAGCTGAAAAACAAGTCGATTGGTTGATCTGAGCTTTCCCTGAGAAGTTACAGCCAAGCGTATATCAGAATTGAGGAAAGAATTCAATATAGCCAACAACTGCATATTTGGATCCAGAGCTCAAATTCGAACGAGAAACACATATTGGATGGTATCTGGGATGCAGAAGCCGAAAAACAAGTCGATTGGTTGATCTGAGCTTTCCCTGAGAAGTTACAGCCAAGCGTATTTCAGAATTGACAAAAGAACTCAATTTAGCCAAGAACTGTAAATTTGGATCCAGAATTCAAATTCGAACGAGAAACACATATTGGATGGTATCTGGGATGCAGAAGCCGAAAAACAAGTCGATTGGTTGATCTGAGCTTTCCCTGAGAAGTTACAGCCAAGCGTATATCAGAATTGACAAAAGAACTCAGTTTAGCCAGGAACTGCAAATTTGGATCCAGAGTTCAAATTCGAACGAGAAACACAAATTGGATGCTAGCTGGGATGTAGAAGCTGAAAAACAAGTCGATTGGTTGATCTGAGCTTTCCCTGAGAAGTTACAGCCAAGCGTATATCAGAATTGAGGAAAGAATTCAATTTAGCCAAGAACTGCAAATTTGGATCCAGAGCTCAAATTCGAACGAGAAACACATATTGGATGGTATCTGGGATGCAGAAGCCGAAAAACAAGTCGATTGGTTGATCTGTGCTTTCCCTGAGAAGTTACAGCCAAGCGTATATCAGAATTGACAAAAGAACTCAGTTTAGCCAGGACCTGCAAATTTGAATCCAGAGCTCAAATTCAAACGAGAAACACATATTGGATGCTATCTGGAATGCTAAACCCAAAAAACAAGTCGATTGGTTGATCTGAGCTTTCCCTGAGAAGTTACAGCCAAGCGTATTTCAGAATTGACAAAAGAACTCAATTTAGCCAAGAACTGTAAATTTGGATCCAGAATTCAAATTCGAACGAGAAACACATATTGGATGGTATCTGGGATGCAGAAGCCGAAAAACAAGTCGATTGGTTGATCTGAGCTTTCCCTGAGAAGTTACAGCCAAGCGTATATCAGAATTGACAAAAGAACTCAGTTTAGCCAGGAACTGCAAATTTGGATCCAGAGTTCAAATTCGAACGAGAAACACAAATTGGATGCTAGCTGGAATGTAGAAGCTGAAAAACAAGTCGATTGGTTGATCTGAGCTTTCCCTGAGAAGTTACAGCCAAGCGTATATCAGAATTGAGGAAAGAATTCAATTTAGCCAAGAACTGCAAATTTGGATCCAGAGCTCAAATTCGAACGAGAAACACATATTGGATGGTATCTGGGATGCAGAAGCCGAAAAACAAGTCGATTGGTTGATCTGTGCTTTCCCTGAGAAGTTACAGCCAAGCGTATATCAGAATTGACAAAAGAACTCAGTTTAGCCAGGACCTGCAAATTTGAATCCAGAGCTCAAATTCAAACGAGAAACACATATTGGATGCTATCTGGAATGCTAAACCCAAAAAACAAGTCGATTGGTTGATCTGAGCTTTCCCTGAGAAGTTACAGCCAAGCGTATCTCTGTATTGAGGAAAGAACTCAATTTAGCCAGGAACTGCAAATTTGGATCGAGAGCTCAAATTCGAACGAGAAACACTAATTGGATGCTATCTGGAATGCTAAACCCGAAAAACAAGTCGATTGGTTGATCTGAGCTTTCCCTGAGAAGTTACAGCCAAGCGTATATCAGAATTGACAAAAGAACTCAGTTTAGCCAGGAACTGCAAATTTGGATCCAGAGTTCAAATTCGAACGAGAAACATAAATTGGATGCTATCTGGGATGTAGAAGCTGAAAAACAAGTCGATTGGTTGATCTGAGCTTTCCCTGAGAAGTTACAGCCAAGTGTATATCAGAATTGAGGAAAGAATTCATTTAGCCAAGAACTGCAAATTTGGATCCAGACTTCAAATTCGAACGAGAAACACATATTGGATGGTATCTGGGATGCAGAAGCCGAAAAAGAAGTCGATTGGTTGATCTGAGCTTTCCCTGAGAAGTTACAGCCAAGGGTATATCAGAATTGACAAAAGAACTCAATTTAGCCAGGAACTGCAAATTTGGATCCAGAGCTCAAATTCGAACGAGAAACACAAATTGGATGGTATCTGGGATGTAGAAGCTGAAAAACAAGTCGATTGGTTGATCTGAGCTTTCCCTGAGAAGTTACAGCCAAGCGTATTTCAGAATTGACAAAAGAACTCAATTTAGCCAGGAACTGCAAATTTGGATCCAGAGTTCAAATTCGAACGAGAAACACAAATTGGATGCTATCTGGGATGTAGAAGCTGAAAAAGAAGTCGATTGGTTGATCTGAGCTTTCCCTGAGAAGTTACAGCCAAGTGTATATCAGAATTGAGGAAAGAATTCATTTAGCCAAGAACTGCAAATTTGGATCCAGAGCTCAAATTCGAACGAGAAACACATATTGGATGGTATCTGGGATGCAGAAGCCGAAAAACAAGTCGATTGGTTGATCTGAGCTTTCCCTGAGAAGTTACAGCCAAGCGTATATCAGAATTGAGGAAAGAATTCAATTTAGCCAAGAACTGCAAATTTGGATCCAGAGCTCAAATTCGAACGAGAAACACATATTGGATGGTATCTGGGATGCAGAAGCCGAAAAACAAGTCGATTGGTTGATCTGAGCTTTCCCTGAGAAGTTACAGCCAAGCGTATTTCAGAATTGACAAAAGAACTCAATTTAGCCAAGAACTGTAAATTTGGATCCAGAATTCAAATTCGAACGAGAAACACATATTGGATGGTATCTGGGATGCAGAAGCCGAAAAACAAGTCGATTGGTTGATCTGAGCTTTCCCTGAGAAGTTACAGCCAAGCGTATTTCAGAATTGACAAAAGAACTCAATTTAGCCAAGAACTGTAAATTTGGATCCAGAATTCAAATTCGAACGAGAAACACATATTGGATGCTATCTGGAATGCTAAACCCGAAAAACAAGTCGATTGGTTGATCTGAGCTTTCCCTGAGAAGTTACAGCCAAGCGTATATCAGAATTGACAAAAGAACTCAGTTTAGCCAGGAACTGCAAATTTGGATCCAGTTCAAATTCGAACGAGAAACACAAATTGGATGCTATCTGGGATGTAGAAGCTGAAAAACAAGTCGATTGGTTGATCTGAGCTTTCCCTGAGAAGTTACAGCCAAGTGTATATCAGAATTGAGGAAAGAATTCATTTAGCCAAGAACTGCAAATTTGGATCCAGAGCTCAAATTCGAACGAGAAACACATATTGGATGGTATCTGGGATGCAGAAGCCGAAAAAGAAGTCGATTGGTTGATCTGAGCTTTCCCTGAGAAGTTACAGCCAAGGGTATATCAGAATTGACAAAAGAACTCAATTTAGCCAGGAACTGCAAATTTGGATCCAGAGCTCAAATTCGAACGAGAAACACAAATTGGATGGTATCTGGGATGTAGAAGCTGAAAAACAAGTCGATTGGTTGATCTGAGCTTTCCCAGAGAAGTTACAGCCAAGCGTATATCAGAATTGAGGAAAGAATTCAATTTAGCCAGGAACTGCAAATTTGGATCCAGAGCTCAAATTCGAACGAGAAACACATATTGGATGGTATCTGGGATGTAGAAGCTGAAAAACAAGTCGATTGGTTGATCTGAGCTTTCCCTGAGAAGTTACAGCCAAGTGTATATCAGAATTGAGGAAAGAATTCATTTAGCCAAGAACTGCAAATTTGGATCCAGAGCTCAAATTCGAACGAGAAACACATATTGGATGGTATCTGGGATGCAGAAGCCGAAAAACAAGTCGATTGGTTGATCTGAGCTTTCCCTGAGAAGTTACAGCCAAGCGTATATCAGAATTGACAAAAGAACTCAATTTAGCCAAGAACTGTAAATTTGGATCCAGAATTCAAATTCGAACGAGAAACAAATATTGGATGGTATCTGGGATGCAGAAGCCGAAAAACAAGTCGATTGGTTGATCTGAGCTTTCCCTGAGAAGTTACAGCCAAGCGTATATCAGAATTGACAAAAGAACTCAGTTTAGCCAGGAACTGCAAATTTGGATCCAGAGTTCAAATTCGAACGAGAAACACAAATTGGATGCTATCTGGGATGTAGAAGCTGAAAAACAAGTCGATTGGTTGATCTGAGCTTTCCCTGAGAAGTTACAGCCAAGTGTATATCAGAATTGAGGAAAGAATTCATTTAGCCAAGAACTGCAAATTTGGATCCAGAGCTCAAATTCGAACGAGAAACACATATTGGATGGTATCTGGGATGCAGAAGCCAAAAAACAAGTCGATTGGTTGATCTGAGCTTTCCCTGAGAAGTTACAGCCAAGTGTATATCAGAATTGAGGAAAGAACTCAATTTAGCCAGGAACTGCAAATTTGGATCCAGAGCTCAAATTCGAACGAGAAACACAAATTGGATGGTATCTGGGATGTAGAAGCTGAAAAACAAGTCGATTGGTTGATCTGAGCTTTCCCAGAGAAGTTACAGCCAAGCGTATATCAGAATTGAGGAAAGAATTCAATTTAGCCAAGAACTGCAAATTTGGATCCAGAGTTCAAATTCGAACGAGAAACACAAATTGGATGCTATCTGGGATGTAGAAGCTGAAAAACAAGTCGATTGGTTGATCTGAGCTTTCCCTGAGAAGTTACAGCCAAGCGTATATCAGAATTGAGGAAAGAATTCAATTTAGCCAAGAACTGCAAATTTGGATCCAGAGCTCAAATTCGAACGAGAAACACATATTGGATGGTATCTGGGATGCAGAAGCCGAAAAACAAGTCGATTGGTTGATCTGAGCTTTCCCTGAGAAGTTACAGCCAAGCGTATTTCAGAATTGACAAAAGAACTCAATTTAGCCAAGAACTGTAAATTTGGATCCAGAATTCAAATTCGAACGAGAAACACATATTGGATGGTATCTGGGATGCAGAAGCCGAAAAACAAGTCGATTGGTTGATCTGAGCTTTCCCTGAGAAGTTACAGCCAAGCGTATATCAGAATTGACAAAAGAACTCAGTTTAGCCAGGAACTGCAAATTTGGATCCAGAGTTCAAATTCGAACGAGAAACACAAATTGGATGCTAGCTGGGATGTAGAAGCTGAAAAACAAGTCGATTGGTTGATCTGAGCTTTCCCTGAGAAGTTACAGCCAAGCGTATATCAGAATTGAGGAAAGAATTCAATTTAGCCAAGAACTGCAAATTTGGATCCAGAGCTCAAATTCGAACGAGAAACACATATTGGATGGTATCTGGGATGCAGAAGCCGAAAAACAAGTCGATTGGTTGATCTGTGCTTTCCCTGAGAAGTTACAGCCAAGCGTATATCAGAATTGACAAAAGAACTCAGTTTTGCCAGGACCTGCAAATTTGAATCCAGAGCTCAAATTCAAACGAGAAACACATATTGGATGCTATCTGGAATGCTAAACCCAAAAAACAAGTCGATTGGTTGATCTGAGCTTTCCCTGAGAAGTTACAGCCAAGCGTATCTCTGTATTGAGGAAAGAACTCAATTTAGCCAGGAACTGCAAATTTGGATCGAGAGCTCAAATTCGAACGAGAAACACTAATTGGATGCTATCTGGAATGCTAAACCCGAAAAACAAGTCGATTGGTTGATCTGAGCTTTCCCTGAGAAGTTACAGCCAAGCGTATATCAGAATTGACAAAAGAACTCAGTTTAGCCAGGAACTGCAAATTTGGATCCAGAGTTCAAATTCGAACGAGAAACACAAATTGGATGCTATCTGGGATGTAGAAGCTGAAAAACAAGTCGATTGGTTGATCTGAGCTTTCCCTGAGAAGTTACAGCCAAGTGTATATCAGAATTGAGGAAAGAATTCATTTAGCCAAGAACTGCAAATTTGGATCCAGACTTCAAATTCGAACGAGAAACACATATTGGATGGTATCTGGGATGCAGAAGCCGAAAAAGAAGTCGATTGGTTGATCTGAGCTTTCCCTGAGAAGTTACAGCCAAGGGTATATCAGAATTGACAAAAGAACTCAATTTAGCCAGGAACTGCAAATTTGGATCCAGAGCTCAAATTCGAACGAGAAACACAAATTGGATGGTATCTGGGATGTAGAAGCTGAAAAACAAGTCGATTGGTTGATCTGAGCTTTCCCAGAGAAGTTACAGCCAAGCGTATATCAGAATTGAGGAAAGAATTCAATTTAGCCAGGAACTGCAAATTTGGATCCAGAGTTCAAATTCGAACGAGAAACACAAATTGGATGCTATCTGGGATGTAGAAGCTGAAAAACAAGTCGATTGGTTGATCTGAGCTTTCCCTGAGAAGTTACAGCCAAGTGTATATCAGAATTGAGGAAAGAATTCATTTAGCCAAGAACTGCAAATTTGGATCCAGAGCTCAAATTCGAACGAGAAACACATATTGGATGGTATTTGGGATGCAGAAGCCGAAAAACAAGTCGATTGGTTGATCTGAGCTTTCCCTGAGAAGTTACAGCCAAGCGTATATCAGAATTGAGGAAAGAATTCAATTTAGCCAAGAACTGCAAATTTGGATCCAGAGCTCAAATTCGAACGAGAAACACATATTGGATGGTATCTGGGATGCAGAAGCCGAAAAACAAGTCGATTGGTTGATCTGAGCTTTCCCTGAGAAGTTACAGCCAAGCGTATTTCAGAATTGACAAAAGAACTCAATTTAGCCAAGAACTGTAAATTTGGATCCAGAGTTCAAATTCGAACGAGAAACACAAATTGGATGCTAGCTGGGATGTAGAAGCTGAAAAACAAGTCGATTGGTTGATCTGAGCTTTCCCAGAGAAGTTACAGCCAAGCGTATATCAGAATTGAGGAAAGAATTCAATTTAGCCAGGAACTGCAAATTTGGATCCAGAGCTCAAATTCGAACGAGAAACACATATTGGATGGTATCTGGGATGCAGAAGCCGAAAAACAAGTCGATTGGTTGATCTGAGCTTTCCCTGAGAAGTTACAGCCAAGCGTATATCAGAATTGAGGAAAGAATTCAATTTAGCCAAGAACTGCAAATTTGGATCCAGAGCTCAAATTCGAACGACAAACACATATTGGATGGTATCTGGGATGCAGAAGCCGAAAAACAAGTCGATTGGTTGATCTGAGCTTTCCCTGAGAAGTTACAGCCAAGCGTATTTCAGAATTGACAAAAGAACTCAATTTAGCCAAGAACTGTAAATTTGGATCCAGAATTCAAATTCGAACGAGAAACACATATTGGATGGTATCTGGGATGCAGAAGCCGAAAAACAAGTCGATTGGTTGATCTGAGCTTTCCCTGAGAAGTTACAGCCAAGCGTATATCAGAATTGACAAAAGAACTCAGTTTAGCCAGGAACTGCAAATTTGGATCCAGAGTTCAAATTCGAACGAGAAACACAAATTGGATGCTAGCTGGGATGTAGAAGGTGAAAAACAAGTCGATTGGTTGATCTGAGCTTTCCCTGAGAAGTTACAGCCAAGCGTATATCAGAATTGAGGAAAGAATTCAATTTAGCCAAGAACTGCAAATTTGGATCCAGAGCTCAAATTCGAACGAGAAACACATATTGGATGGTATCTGGGATGCAGAAGCCGAAAAACAAGTCGATTGGTTGATCTGTGCTTTCCCTGAGAAGTTACAGCCAAGCGTATATCAGAATTGACAAAAGAACTCAGTTTAGCCAGGACCTGCAAATTTGAATCCAGAGCTCAAATTCAAACGAGAAACACATATTGGATGCTATCTGGAATGCTAAACCCAAAAAACAAGTCGATTGGTTGATCTGAGCTTTCCCTGAGAAGTTACAGCCAAGCGTATCTCTGTATTGAGGAAAGAACTCAATTTAGCCAGGAACTGCAAATTTGGATCGAGAGCTCAAATTCGAACGAGAAACACTAATTGGATGCTATCTGGAATGCTAAACCCGAAAAACAAGTCGATTGGTTGATCTGAGCTTTCCCTGAGAAGTTACAGCCAAGCGTATATCAGAATTGACAAAAGAACTCAGTTTAGCCAGGAACTGCAAATTTGGATCCAGAGTTCAAATTCGAACGAGAAACACAAATTGGATGGTATCTGGGATGTAGAAGCTGAAAAACAAGTCGATTGGTTGATCTGAGCTTTCCCTGAGAAGTTACAGCCAAGTGTATATCAGAATTGAGGAAAGAATTCATTTAGCCAAGAACTGCAAATTTGGATCCAGACTTCAAATTCGAACGAGAAACACATATTGGATGGTATCTGGGATGCAGAAGCCGAAAAAGAAGTCGATTGGTTGATCTGAGCTTTCCCTGAGAAGTTACAGCCAAGGGTATATCAGAATTGACAAAAGAACTCAATTTAGCCAGGAACTGCAAATTTGGATCCAGAGCTCAAATTCGAACGAGAAACACAAATTGGTTGGTATCTGGGATGTAGAAGCTGAAAAACAAGTCGATTGGTTGATCTGAGCTTTCCCAGAGAAGTTACAGCCAAGCGTATATCAGAATTGAGGAAAGAATTCAATTTAGCCAGGAACTGCAAATTTGGATCCAGAGTTCAAATTCGAACGAGAAACACAAATTGGATGCTATCTGGGATGTAGAAGCTGAAAAACAAGTCGATTGGTTGATCTGAGCTTTCCCTGAGAAGTTAAAGCCAAGTGTATATCAGAATTGAGGAAAGAATTCATTTAGCCAAGAACTGCAAATTTGGATCCAGAGCTCAAATTCGAACGAGAAACACATATTGGATGGTATCTGGGATGCAGAAGCCGAAAAACAAGTCGATTGGTTGATCTGTGCTTTCCCTGAGAAGTTACAGCCAAGCGTATATCAGAATTGACAAAAGAACTCAGTTTAGCCAGGAACTGCAAATTTGAATCCAGAGCTCAAATTCGAAGGAGAAACACATATTGGATGCTATCTGGAATGCTAAACCCAAAAAACAAGTCGATTGGTTGATCTGAGCTTTCCCTGAGAAGTTACAGCCAAGCGTATCTCAGTATTGAGGAAAGAACTCAATTTAGCCAGGAACTGCAAATTTGGATCGAGAGCTCAAATTCGAACGAGAAACACAAATTGGATGCTATCTGGAATGCTAAACCCGAAAAACAAGTCGATTGGTTGATCTGAGCTTTCCCTGAGAAGTTACAGCCAAGCGTATATCAGAATTGACAAAAGAACTCAGTTTAGCCAGGAACTGCAAATTTGGATCCAGAGTTCAAATTCGAACGAGAAACACAAATTGGAAGCTATCTGGGATGTAGAAGCTGAAAAACAAGTCGATTGGTTGATCTGAGCTTTCCCTGAGAAGTTACAGCCAAGTGTATATCAGAATTGAGGAAAGAATTCATTTAGCCAAGAACTGCAAATTTGGATCCAGAGCTCAAATTCGAACGAGAAACACATATTGGATGGTATCTGGGATGCAGAAGCCGAAAAAGAAGTCGATTGGTTGATCTGAGCTTTCCCTGAGAAGTTACAGCCAAGCGTATATCAGAATTGAGGAAAGAATTCAATTTAGCCAAGAACGGCAAATTTGGATCCAGAGTTCAAATTCGAACGAGAAACACAAATTGGATGCTATCTGGGATGTAGAAGCTGAAAAACAAGTCGATTGGTTGATCTGAGCTTTCCCTGAGAAGTTACAGCCAAGCGTATATCAGAATTGAGGAAAGAATTCAATTTAGCCAAGAACTGCAAATTTGGATCCAGAGCTCAAATTCGAACGAGAAACACATATTGGATGGTATCTGGGATGCAGAAGCCGAAAAACAAGTCGATTGGTTGATCTGTGCTTTCCCTGAGAAGTTACAGCCAAGCGTATATCAGAATTGACAAAAGAACTCAGTTTAGCCAGGAACTGCAAATTTGAATCCAGAGCTCAAATTCGAACGAGAAACACATATTGGATGCTATCTGGAATGCTAAACCCAAAAAACAAGTCGATTGGTTGATCTGAGCTTTCCCTGAGAAGTTACAGCCAAGCGTATCTCAGTATTGAGGAAAGAACTCAATTTAGCCAGGAACTGCAAATTTGGATCGAGAGCTCAAATTCGAACGAGAAACACAAATTGGATGCTATCTGGAATGCTAAACCCGAAAAACAAGTCGATTGGTTGATCTGAGCTTTCCCTGAGAAGTTACAGCCAAGCGTATCTCAGTATTGAGGAAAGAACTCAATTTAGCCAGGAACTGCAAATTTGGATCGAGAGTTCAAATTCGAACGAGAAACACAAATTGGATGCTATCTGGAATGCTAAACCCGAAAAACAAGTCGATTGGTTGATCTGAGCTTTCCCTGAGAAGTTACAGCCAAGCGTATCTCAGTATTGAGGAAAGAACTCAATTTAGCCAGGAACTGCAAATTTGGATCGAGAGCTCAAATTCGAACGAGAAACACAAATTGGATGCTATCTGGAATGCTAAACCCGAAAAACAAGTCGATTGGTTGATCTGAGCTTTCCCTGAGAAGTTACAGCCAAGCGTATATCAGAATTGACAAAAGAACTCAGTTTAGCCAGGAACTGCAAATTTGGATCCAGACTTCAAATTCGAACGAGAAACACAAATTGGATGCTATCTGGGATGTAGAAGCTGAAAAACAAGTCGATTGGTTGATCTGAGCTTTCCCTGAGAAGTTACAGCCAAGTGTATATCAGAATTGAGGAAAGAATTCATTTAGCCAAGAACTGCAAATTTGGATCCAGAGCTCATATTCGAACGAGAAACACATATTGGATGGTATCTGGGATGCAGAAGCCGAAAAAGAAGTCGATTGGTTGATCTGAGCTTTCCCTGAGAAGTTACAGCCAAGGGTATATCAGAATTGACAAAAGAACTCAATTTAGCCAAGAACTGTAAATTTGGATCCAGAATTCAAATTCGAACGAGAAACACATATTGGATGGTATCTGGGATGCAGAAGCCGAAAAACAAGTCGATTGGTTGATCTGAGCTTTCCCTGAGAAGTTACAGGCAAGTGAATATCAGAATTGAGGAAAGAATTCATTTAGCCAAGAACTGCAAATTTGGATCCAGAGCTCAAATTCGAACGAGAAACACATATTGGATGCTATCTGGAATGCTAAACCCAAAAAACAAGTCGATTGGTTGATCTGAGCTTTCCCTGAGAAGTTACAGCCAAGCGTATCTCAGTATTGACGAAAGAACTCAATTAGCCAAGAACTGCAAATTTGGATCCAGAGCTCAAATTCGAACGAGAAACACATATTGGATGGTATCTGGGATGCAGAAGCCGAAAAAGAAGTCGATTGGTTGATCTGAGCTTTCCCTGAGAAGTTACAGCCAAGGGTATATCAGAATTGACAAAAGAACTCAATTTAGCCAGGAACTGCAAATTTGGATCCAGAGCTCAAATTCGAACGAGAAACACGAATTGGATGGTATCTGGGATGTAGAAGCTGAAAAACAAGTCGATTGGTTTATCTGAGCTTTCCCAGAGAAGTTACAGCCAAGCGTATATCAGAATTGAGGAAAGAATTCAATTTAGCCAGGAACTGCAAATTTGGATCCAGAGTTCAAATTCGAACGAGAAACACAAATTGGATGCTATCTGGGATGTAGAAGCTGAAAAACAAGTCGATTGGTTGATCTGAGCTTTCCCTGAGAAGTTACAGCCAAGTGTATATCAGAATTGAGGAAAGAATTCATTTAGCCAAGAACTGCAAATTTGGATCCAGAGCTCAAATTCGAACGAGAAACACATATTGGATGGTATCTGGGATGCAGAAGCCGAAAAACAAGTCGATTGGTTGATCTGAGCTTTCCCTGAGAAGTTACAGCCAAGCGTATATCAGAATTGACAAAAGAACTCAATTTAGCCAGGAACTGCAAATTTGGATCCAGAGCTCAAATTTGAACGAGAAACACATATTGGATGGTATCTGGGATGTAGAAGCCGAAAAACAAATCGATTGGTTGATCTGAGCTTTCCCTGAGAAGTTACAGCCAAGTGTATATCAGAATTGAGGAAAGAACTCAATTTAGCCAGGAACTGCCAATTTGGATCCAGAGCTCAAATTCGAACGAGAAACACAAATTGGATGGTATCTGGGATGTAGAAGCTGCAAAACAAGTCGATTGGTTGATCTGAGCTTTCCCAGAGAAGTTACAGCCAAGCGTATATCAGAATTGAGGAAAGAATTCAATTTAGCCAGGAACTGCAAATTTGGATCCAGAGTTCAAATTCGAACGAGAAACACAAATTGGATGCTATCTGGGATGTAGAAGCTGAAAAACAAGTCGATTGGTTGATCTGAGCTTTCCCTGAGAAGTTACAGCCAAGCGTATATCAGAATTGACAAAAGAACTCAATTTAGCCAGGAACTGCAAATTTGGATCCAGAGCTCAAATTTGAACGAGAAACACATATTGGATGGTATCTGGGATGCAGAAGCCGAAAAACAAGTCGATTGGTTGATCTGACCTTTCCGTGAGAAGTTACAGCCAAGCGTATATCAGAATTGACAAAAGAACTCAATTTAGCCAAGAACTGTAAATTTGGATCCAGAATTCAAATTCGAACGAGAAACACATATTGGATGGTATCTGGGATGCAGAAGCCGAAAAACAAGTCGATTGGTTGATCTGAGCTTTCCCTGAGAAGTTACAGCCAAGTGTATATCAGAATTGAGGAAAGAACTCAATTTAGCCAGGAACTGCAAATTTGGATCGAGAGCTCAAATTCGAACGAGAAACACAAATTGGATGGTATCTGGGATGTAGAAGCTGAAAAACAAGTCGATTGGTTGATCTGAGCTTTCCCAGAGAAGTTACAGCCAAGCGTATATCAGAATTGAGGAAAGAATTCAATTTAGCCAAGAACTGCAAATTTGGATCCAGAGCTCAAATTCGAACGAGAAACACATATTGGATGCTATCTGGGATGCAGAAGCCGAAAAACAAGTCGATTGGTTGATCTGAGCTTTCCCTGAGAAGTTACAGCCAAGCGTATCTCAGTATTGAGGAAAGAACTCAATTTAGCCAGGAACTGCAAATTTGGATCGAGAGCTCAAATTCGAACGAGAAACACTAATTGGATGCTATCTGGAATGCTAAACCCGAAAAAAAAGTCGATTGGTTGATCTGTTCTTTCCCTGAGAAGTTACAGCCAAGCGTATATCAGAATTGACAAAAGAACTCAGTTTAGCCAGGAACTGCAAATTTGGATCCAGAGTTCAAATTCGAACGAGAAACACAAATTGGATGCTATCTGGGATGTAGAAGCTGAAAAACAAGTCGATTGGTTGATCTGAGCTTTCCCTGAGAAGTTACAGCCAAGTGTATATCAGAATTGAGGAAAGAATTCATTTAGCCAAGAACTGCAAATTTGGATCCAGAGCTCAAATTCGAACTAGAAACACATATTGGATGGTATCTGGGATGCAGAAGCCGAAAAAGAAGTCGATTGGTTGATCTGAGCTTTCCCTGAGAAGTTACAGCCAAGGGTATATCAGAATTGACAAAAGAACTCAATTTAGCCAGGAACTGCAAATTTGGATCCAGAGCTCAAATTCGAACGAGAAACACAAATTGGATGGTATCTGGGATGTAGAAGCTGAAAAACAAGTCGATTGGTTGATCTGAGCTTTCCCAGAGAAGTTACAGCCAAGCGTATATCAGAATTGAGGAAAGAATTCAATTTAGCCAGGAACTGCAAATTTGGATCCAGAGTTCAAATTCGAATGAGAAACACAAATTGGATGCTATCTGGGATGTAGAAGCTGAAAAACAAGTCGATTGGTTGATCTGAGCTTTCCCTGAGAAGTTACAGCCAAGCGTATATCAGAATTGACAAAAGAACTCAATTTAGCCAAGAACTGTAAATTTGGATCCAGAATTCAAATTCGAACGAGAAACACATATTGGATGGTATCTGGGATGCAGAAGCCGAAACACAAGTCAATTGGTTGATCTGAGCTTTCCCTGAGAAGTTACAGCCAAGTGTATATCAGAATTGAGGAAAGAATTCATTTAGCCAAGAACTGCAAATTTGGATCCAGAGCTCAAATTCGAACGAGAAACACATATTGGATGGTATCTGGGATGCAGAAGCCGTAAAACAACTCGATTGGTTGATCTGAGCTTTCCCTGAGAAGTTACAGCCAAGCGTATATCAGAATTGACAAAAGAACTCAATTTAGCCAAGAACTGTAAATTTGGATCCAGAATTCAAATTCGAACGAGAAACACAAATTGGATGCTATCTGGGATGTAGAAGCTGAAAAACAAGTCGATTGGTTGATCTGAGCTTTCCCTGAGAAGTTACAGCCAAGCGTATATCAGAATTGAGGAAAGAATTCAATTTAGCCAAGAACTGCAAATTTGGATCCAGAGCTCAAATTCGAACGAGAAACACATATTGGATGGTATCTGGGATGCAGAAGCCGAAAAACAAGTCGATTGGTTGATCTGTGCTTTCCCTGAGAAGTTACAGCCAAGCGTATATCAGAATTGACAAAAGAACTCAGTTTAGCCAGGAACTGCAAATTTGGATCGAGAGCTCAAATTCGAACGAGAAACACAAATTGGATGGTATCTGGGATGTAGAAGCTGAAAAACAAGTCGATTGGTTGATCTGAGCTTTCCCAGAGAAGTTACAGCCAAGCGTATATCAGATTTGAGGAAAGAATTCAATTTAGCCAGGAACTGCAAATTTGGATCCAGAGTTCAAATTCGAACGAGAAAAACAAATTGGATGCTATCTGGGATGTAGAAGCTGAAAAACAAGTCGATTGGTTGATCTGAGCTTTCCCTGAGAAGTTACAGCCAAGCGTATATCAGAATTGACAAAAGAACTCAATTTAGCCAAGAACTGTAAATTTGGATCCAGAATTCAAATTCGAACGAGAAACACATATTGGATGGTATCTTGGATGCAGAAGCCGAAAAACAAGTCGATTGGTTGATCTGAGCTTTCCCTGAGAAGTTACAGCCAAGTGTATATCAGAATTGAGGAAAGAATTCATTTAGCCAAGAACTGCAAATTTGGATCCAGAGCTCAAATTCGAACGAGAAACACATATTGGATGGTATCTGGGATGCAGAAGCCGAAAAACAACTCGATTGGTTGATCTGAGCTTTCCCTGAGAAGTTACAGCCAAGCGTATATCAGAATTGACAAAAGAACTCAATTTAGCCAAGAACTGTAAATTTGGATCCAGAATTCAAATTCGAACGAGAAACACATATTGGATGGTATCTGGGATGCAGAAGCCGAAAAACAAGTCGATTGGTTGATCTGAGCTTTCCCTGAGAAGTTACAGCCAAGCGTATATCAGAATTGACAAAAGAACTCAGTTTAGCCAGGAACTGCAAATTTGGATCCAGAGTTCCACCTCGAACGAGAAACACAAATTGGATGCTATCTGGGATGTAGAAGCTGAAAAACAAGTCGATTGGTTGATCTGAGCTTTCCCTGAGAAGTTACAGCCAAGTGTATATCAGAATTGAGGAAAGAACTCAATTTAGCCAGGAACTGCAAATTTGGATCCAGAGCTCAAATGTGAACGAGAAACACATATTGGATGGTATCTGGGATGCAGAAGCCGAAAAACAAGTCGATTGGTTGATCTGAGCTTTCCCTGAGAAGTTACAGCCAAGCGTATATCAGAATTGACAAAAGAACTCAATTTAGCCAAGAACTGTAAATTTGGATCCAGAATTCAAATTCGAACGAGAAACACATATTGGATGGTATCTGGGATGCAGAAGCCGAAAAACAAGTCGATTGGTTGATCTGAGCTTTCCCTGAGAAGTTACAGCCAAGCGTATATCAGAATTGACAAAAGAACTCAATTTAGCCAAGAACTGTAAATTTGGATCCAGAATTCAAATTCGAACGAGAAACACAAATTGGATGCTATCTGGGATGTAGAAGCTGAAAAACAAGTCGATTGGTTGATCTGAGCTTTCCCTGAGAAGTTACAGCCAAGCGTATATCAGAATTGAGGAAAGAATTCAATTTAGCCAAGAACTGCAAATTTGGATCCAGAGCTCAAATTCGAACGAGAAACACATATTGGATGGTATCTGGGATGCAGAAGCCGAAAAACAAGTCGATTGGTTGATCTGTGCTTTCCCTGAGAAGTTACAGCCAAGCGTATATCAGAATTGACAAAAGAACTCAGTTTAGCCAGGAACTGCAAATTTGGATCCAGAGTTCAAATTCGAACGAGAAACACAAATTGGATGCTATCTGGGATGTAGAAGCTGAAAAACAAGTCGATTGGTTGATCTGAGCTTTCCCTGAGAAGTTACAGCCAAGCGTATATCAGAATTGACAAAAGAACTCAATTTAGCCAAGAACTGTAAATTTGGATCCAGAATTCAAATTCGAACGAGAAACACATATTGGATGGTATCTGGGATGCAGAAGCCGAAAAACAAGTCGATTGGTTGATCTGAGCTTTCCCTGAGAAGTTACAGCCAAGTGTATATCAGAATTGAGGAAAGAATTCATTTAGCCAAGAACTGCAAATTTGGATCCAGAGCTCAAATTCGAACGAGAAACACATATTGGATGGTATCTGGGATGCAGAAGCCGAAAAACAACTCGATTGGTTGATCTGAGCTTTCCCTGAGAAGTTACAGCCAAGCGTATATCAGAATTGACAAAAGAACTCAATTTAGCCAAGAACTGTAAATTTGGATCCAGAATTCAAATTCGAACGAGAAACACATATTGGATGGTATCTGGGATGCAGAAGCCGAAAAACAAGTCGATTGGTTGATCTAAGCTTTCCCTGAGAAGTTACAGCCAAGCGTATATCAGAATTGACAAAAGAACTCAGTTTAGCCAGGAACTGCAAATTTGGATCCAGAGTTCCACCTCGAACGAGAAACACAAATTGGATGCTATCTGGGATGTAGAAGCTGAAAAACAAGTCGATTGGTTGATCTGAGCTTTCCCTGAGAAGTTACAGCCAAGTGTATATCAGAATTGAGGAAAGAACTCAATTTAGCCAGGAACTGCAAATTTGGATCCAGAGCTCAAATGTGAACGAGAAACACATATTGGATGGTATCTGGGATGCAGAAGCCGAAAAACAAGTCGATTGGTTGATCTGAGCTTTCCCTGAGAAGTTACAGCCAAGCGTATATCAGAATTGACAAAAGAACTCAATTTAGCCAAGAACTGTAAATTTGGATCCAGAATTCAAATTCGAACGAGAAACACATATTGGATGGTATCTGGGATGCAGAAGCCGAAAAACAAGTCGATTGGTTGATCTGAGCTTTCCCTGAGAAGTTACAGCCAAGCGTATATCAGAATTGACAAAAGAACTCAATTTAGCCAAGAACTGTAAATTTGGATCCAGAATTCAAATTCGAACGAGAAACACAAATTGGATGCTATCTGGGATGTAGAAGCTGAAAAACAAGTCGATTGGTTGATCTGAGCTTTCCCTGAGAAGTTACAGCCAAGCGTATATCAGAATTGAGGAAAGAATTCAATTTAGCCAAGAACTGCAAATTTGGATCCAGAGCTCAAATTCGAACGAGAAACACATATTGGATGGTATCTGGGATGCAGAAGCCGAAAAACAAGTCGATTGGTTGATCTGTGCTTTCCCTGAGAAGTTACAGCCAAGCGTATATCAGAATTGACAAAAGAACTCAGTTTAGCCAGGAACTGCAAATTTGAATCCAGAGCTCAAATTCGAACGAGAAACACATATTGGATGCTATCTGGAATGCTAAACCCAAAAAACAAGTCGATTGGTTGATCTGAGATTTCCCTGAGAAGTTACAGCCAAGCGTATCTCAGTATTGAGGAAAGAACTCAATTTAGCCAGGAACTGCAAATTTGGATCGAGAGCTCAAATTCGAACGAGAAACACAAATTGGATGCTATCTGGAATGCTAAACCCGAAAAACAAGTCGATTGGTTGATCTGAGCTTTCCCTGAGAAGTTACAGCCAAGCGTATATCAGAATTGACAAAAGAACTCAGTTTAGCCAGGAACTGCAAATTTGGATCCAGAGTTCAAATTCGAACGAGAAACACAAATTGGAAGCTATCTGAGATGTAGAAGCTGAAAAACAAGTCGATTGGTTGATCCAGAATTCAAATTCGAACGAGAAACACAAATTGGATGCTATCTGGGATGTAGAAGCTGAAAAACAAGTCGATTGGTTGATCTGAGCTTTCCCTGAGAAGTTACAGCCAAGCGTATATCAGAATTGACAAAAGAACTCAATTTAGCCAAGAACTGTAAATTTGGATCCAGAATTCAAATTCGAACGAGAAACACAAATTGGATGCTATCTGGGATGTAGAAGCTGAAAAAAAAGTCGATTGGTTGATCTGAGCTTTCCCTGAGAAGTTACAGCCAAGCGTATATCAGAATTGAGGAAAGAATTCAATTTAGCCAAGAACTGCAAATTTGGATCCAGAGCTCAAATTCGAACGAGAAACACATATTGGATGGTATCTGGGATGCAGAAGCCGAAAAACAAGTCGATTGGTTGATCTGAGCTTTCCCTGAGAAGTTACAGCCAAGCGTATATCAGAATTGACAAAAGAACTCAATTTAGCCAAGAACTGTAAATTTGGATCCAGAATTCAAATTCGAACGAGAAACACAAATTGGATGCTATCTGGGATGTAGAAGCTGAAAAACAAGTCGATTGGTTGATCTGAGCTTTCCCTGAGAAGTTACAGCCAAGCGTATATCAGAATTGAGGAAAGAATTCAATTTAGCCAAGAACTGCAAATTTGGATCCAGAGCTCAAATTCGAACGAGAAACACATATTGGATGGTATCTGGGATGCAGAAGCCGAAAAACAAGTCGATTGGTTGATCTGAGCTTTCCCTGAGAAGTTACAGCCAAGTGTATATCAGAATTGAGGAAAGAATTCATTTAGCCAAGAACTGCAAATTTGGATCCAGAGCTCAAATTCGAACGAGAAACACATATTGGATGGTATCTGGGATGCAGAAGCCGAAAAACAACTCGATTGGTTGATCTGAGCTTTCCCTGAGAAGTTACAGCCAAGCGTATATCAGAATTGACAAAAGAACTCAATTTAGCCAAGAACTGTAAATTTGGATCCAGAATTCAAATTCGAACGAGAAACACATATTGGATGGTATCTGGGATGCAGAAGCCGAAAAACAAGTCGATTGGTTGATCTGAGCTTTCCCTGAGAAGTTACAGCCAAGCGTATATCAGAATTGACAAAAGAACTCAGTTTAGCCAGGAACTGCAAATTTGGATCCAGAGTTCCACCTCGAACGAGAAACACAAATTGGATGCTATCTGGGATGTAGAAGCTGAAAAACAAGTCGATTGGTTGATCTGAGCTTTCCCTGAGAAGTTACAGCCAAGTGTATATCAGAATTGAGGAAAGAACTCAATTTAGCCAGGAACTGCAAATTTGGATCCAGAGCTCAAATGTGAACGAGAAACACATATTGGATGGTATCTGGGATGCAGAAGCCGAAAAACAAGTCGATTGGTTGATCTGAGCTTTCCCTGAGAAGTTACAGCCAAGCGTATATCAGAATTGACAAAAGAACTCAATTTAGCCAAGAACTGTAAATTTGGATCCAGAATTCAAATTCGAACGAGAAACACATATTGGATGGTATCTGGGATGCAGAAGCCGAAAAACAAGTCGATTGGTTGTTCTGAGCTTTCCCTGAGAAGTTACAGCCAAGCGTATATCAGAATTGACAAAAGAACTCAATTTAGCCAAGAACTGTAAATTTGGATCCAGAATTCAAATTCGAACGAGAAACACAAATTGGATGCTATCTGGGATGTAGAAGCTGAAAAACAAGTTGATTGGTTGATCTGAGCTTTCCCTGAGAAGTTACAGCCAAGCGTATATCAGAATTGAGGAAAGAATTCAATTTAGCCAAGAACTGCAAATTTGGATCCAGAGCTCAAATTCGAACGAGAAACACATATTGGATGGTATCTGGGATGCAGAAGCCGAAAAACAAGTCGGTTGGTTGATCTGTGCTTTCCCTGAGAAGTTACAGCCAAGCGTATATCAGAATTGACAAAAGAACTCAGTTTAGCCAGGAACTGCAAATTTGAATCCAGAGCTCAAATTCGAACGAGAAACACATATTGGATGCTATCTGGAATGCTAAACCCAAAAAACAAGTCGATTGGTTGATCTGAGATTTCCCTGAGAAGTTACAGCCAAGCGTATCTCAGTATTGAGGAAAGAACTCAATTTAGCCAGGAACTGCAAATTTGGATCGAGAGCTCAAATTCGAACGAGAAACACAAATTGGATGCTATCTGGAATGCTAAACCCGAAAAACAAGTCGATTGGTTGATCTGAGCTTTCCCTGAGAAGTTACAGCCAAGCGTATATCAGAATTGACAAAAGAACTCAGTTTAGCCAGGAACTGCAAATTTGGATCCAGAGCTCAAATTCGAACGAGAAACACAAATTGGAAGCTATCTGAGATGTAGAAGCTGAAAAACAAGTCGATTGGTTGATCCAGAATTCAAATTCGAACGAGAAACACAAATTGGATGCTATCTGGGATGTAGAAGCTGAAAAACAAGTCGATTGGTTGATCTGAGCTTTCCCTGAGAAGTTACAGCCAAGCGTATATCAGAATTGACAAAAGAACTCAATTTAGCCAAGAACTGTAAATTTGGATCCAGAATTCAAATTCGAACGAGAAACACAAATTGGATGCTATCTGGGATGTAGAAGCTGAAAAACAAGTCGATTGGTTGATCTGAGCTTTCCCTGAGAAGTTACAGCCAAGCGTATATCAGAATTGACAAAAGAACTCAATTTAGCCAAGAACTGTAAATTTGGATCCAGAATTCAAATTCGAACGAGAAACACAAATTGGATGCTATCTGGGATGTAGAAGCTGAAAAACAAGTCGATTGGTTGATCTGAGCTTTCCCTGAGAAGTTACAGCCAAGCGTATATCAGAATTGAGGAAAGAATTCAATTTAGCCAAGAACTGCAAATTTGGATCCAGAGCTCAAATTCGAACGAGAAACACATATTGGATGGTATCCGGGATGCAGAAGCCGAAAAACAAGTCGATTGGTTGATCTGAGCTTTCCCTGAGAAGTTACAGCCAAGTGTATATCAGAATTGAGGAAAGAATTCATTTAGCCAAGAACTGCAAATTTGGATCCAGAGCTCAAATTCGAACGAGAAACACATATTGGATGGTATCTGGGATGCAGAAGCCGAAAAACAACTCGATTGGTTGATCTGAGCTTTCCCTGAGAAGTTACAGCCAAGCGTATATCAGAATTGACAAAAGAACTCAATTTAGCCAAGAACTGTAAATTTGGATCCAGAATTCAAATTCGAACGAGAAACACATATTGGATGGTATCTGGGATGCAGAAGCCGAAAAACAAGTCGATTGGTTGATCTGAGCTTTCCCTGAGAAGTTACAGCCAAGCGTATATCAGAATTGACAAAAGAACTCAGTTTAGCCAGGAACTGCAAATTTGGATCCAGAGTTCCACCTCGAACGAGAAACACAAATTGGATGCTATCTGGGATGTAGAAGCTGAAAAACAAGTCGATTGGTTGATCTGAGCTTTCCCTGAGAAGTTACAGCCAAGTGTATATCAGAATTGAGGAAAGAACTCAATTTAGCCAGGAACTGCAAATTTGGATCCAGAGCTCAAATGTGAACGAGAAACACATATTGGATGGTATCTGGGATGCAGAAGCCGAAAAACAAGTCGATTGGTTGATCTGAGCTTTCCCTGAGAAGTTACAGCCAAGCGTATATCAGAATTGACAAAAGAACTCAATTTAGCCAAGAACTGTAAATTTGGATCCAGAATTCAAATTCGAACGAGAAACACATATTGGATGGTATCTGGGATGCAGAAGCCGAAAAACAAGTCGATTGGTTGATCTGAGCTTTCCCTGAGAAGTTACAGCCAAGCGTATATCAGAATTGACAAAAGAACTCAATTTAGCCAAGAACTGTACATTTGGATCCAGAATTCAAATTCGAACGAGAAACACAAATTGGATGCTATCTGGGATGTAGAAGCTGAAAAACAAGTCGATTGGTTGATCTGAGCTTTCCCTGAGAAGTTACAGCCAAGCGTATATCAGAATTGAGGAAAGAATTCAATTTAGCCAAGAACTGCAAATTTGGATCCAGAGCTCAAATTCGAACGAGAAACACATATTGGATGGTATCTGGGATGCAGAAGCCGAAAAACAAGTCGATTGGTTGATCTGTGCTTTCCCTGAGAAGTTACAGCCAAGCGTATATCAGAATTGACAAAAGAACTCAGTTTAGCCAGGAACTGCAAATTTGGATCCAGAGTTCAAATTCGAACGAGAAACACAAATTGGATGCTATCTGGGATGTAGAAGCTGAAAAACAAGTCGATTGGTTGATCTGAGCTTTCCCTGAGAAGTTACAGCCAAGCGTATATCAGAATTGACAAAAGAACTCAATTTAGCCAAGAACTGTAAATTTGGATCCAGAATTCAAATTCGAACGAGAAACACATATTGGATGGTATCTGGGATGCAGAAGCCGAAAAACAAGTCGATTGGTTGATCTGAGCTTTCCCTGAGAAGTTACAGCCAAGTGTATATCAGAATTGAGGAAAGAATTCATTTAGCCAAGAACTGCAAATTTGGATCCAGAACTCAAATTCGAACGAGAAACACATATTGGATGGTATCTGGGATGCAGAAGCCGAAAAACAACTCGATTGGTTGATCTGAGCTTTCCCTGAGAAGTTACAGCCAAGCGTATATCAGAATTGACAAAAGAACTCAATTTAGCCAAGAACTGTAAATTTGGATCCAGAATTCAAATTCGAACGAGAAACACATATTGGATGGTATCTGGGATGCAGAAGCCGAAAAACAAGTCGATTGGTTGATCTAAGCTTTCCCTGAGAAGTTACAGCCAAGCGTATATCAGAATTGACAAAAGAACTCAGTTTAGCCAGGAACTGCAAATTTGGATCCAGAGTTCCACCTCGAACGAGAAACACAAATTGGATGCTATCTGGGATGTAGAAGCTGAAAAACAAGTCGATTGGTTGATCTGAGCTTTCCCTGAGAAGTTACAGCCAAGTGTATATCAGAATTGAGGAAAGAACTCAATTTAGCCAGGAACTGCAAATTTGGATCCAGAGCTCAAATGTGAACGAGAAACACATATTGGATGGTATCTGGGATGCAGAAGCCGAAAAACAAGTCGATTGGTTGATCTGAGCTTTCCCTGAGAAGTTACAGCCAAGCGTATATCAGAATTGACAAAAGAACTCAATTTAGCCAAGAACTGTAAATTTGGATCCAGAATTCAAATTCGAACGAGAAACACATATTGGATGGTATCTGGGATGCAGAAGCCGAAAAACAAGTCGATTGGTTGATCTGAGCTTTCCCTGAGAAGTTACAGCCAAGCGTATATCAGAATTGACAAAAGAACTCAATTTAGCCAAGAACTGTAAATTTGGATCCAGAATTCAAATTCGAACGAGAAACACAAATTGGATGCTATCTGGGATGTAGAAGCTGAAAAACAAGTCGATTGGTTGATCTGAGCTTTCCCTGAGAAGTTACAGCCAAGCGTATATCAGAATTGAGGAAAGAATTCAATTTAGCCAAGAACTGCAAATTTGGATCCAGAGCTCAAATTCGAACGAGAAACACATATTGGATGGTATCTGGGATGCAGAAGCCGAAAAACAAGTCGATTGGTTGATCTGTGCTTTCCCTGAGAAGTTACAGCCAAGCGTATATCAGAATTGACAAAAGAACTCAGTTTAGCCAGGAACTGCAAATTTGAATCCAGAGCTCAAATTCGAACGAGAAACACATATTGGATGCTATCTGGAATGCTAAACCCAAAAAACAAGTCGATTGGTTGATCTGAGATTTCCCTGAGAAGTTACAGCCAAGCGTATCTCAGTATTGAGGAAAGAACTCAATTTAGCCAGGAACTGCAAATTTGGATCGAGAGCTCAAATTCGAACGAGAAACACAAATTGGATGCTATCTGGAATGCTAAACCCGAAAAACAAGTCGATTGGTTGATCTGAGCTTTCCCTGAGAAGTTACAGCCAAGCGTATATCAGAATTGACAAAAGAACTCAGTTTAGCCAGGAACTGCAAATTTGGATCCAGAGTTCAAATTCGAACGAGAAACACAAATTGGAAGCTATCTGAGATGTAGAAGCTGAAAAACAAGTCGATTGGTTGATCCAGAATTCAAATTCGAACGAGAAACACAAATTGGATGCTATCTGGGATGTAGAAGCTGAAAAACAAGTCGATTGGTTGATCTGAGCTTTCCCTGAGAAGTTACAGCCAAGCGTATATCAGAATTGACAAAAGAACTCAATTTAGCCAAGAACTGTAAATTTGGATCCAGAATTCAAATTCGAACGAGAAACACAAATTGGATGCTATCTGGGATGTAGAAGCTGAAAAACAAGTCGATTGGTTGATCTGAGCTTTCCCTGTGAAGTTACAGCCAAGCGTATATCAGAATTGAGGAAAGAATTCAATTTAGCCAAGAACTGCAAATTTGGATCCAGAGCTCAAATTCGAACGAGAAACACATATTGGATGGTATCTGGGATGCAGAAGCCGAAAAACAAGTCGATTGGTTGATCTGTGCTTTCCCTGAGAAGTTACAGCCAAGCGTATATCAGAATTGACAAAAGAACTCAGTTTAGCCAGGAACTGCAAATTTGGATCGAGAGCTCAAATTCGAACGAGAAACACAAATTGGATGGTATCTGGGATGTAGAAGCTGAAAAACAAGTCGATTGGTTGATCTGAGCTTTCCCAGAGAAGTTACAGCCAAGCGTATATCAGAATTGAGGAAAGAATTCAATTTAGCCAGGAACTGCAAATTTGGATCCAGAGTTCAAATTCGAACGAGAAACACAAATTGGATGCTATCTGGGATGTAGAAGCTGAAAAACAAGTCGATTGGTTGATCTGAGCTTTCCCTGAGAAGTTACAGCCAAGCGTATATCAGAATTGACAAAAGAACTCAATTTAGCCAAGAACTGTAAATTTGGATCCAGAATTCAAATTCGAACGAGAAACACATATTGGATGGTATCTGGGATGCAGAAGCCGAAAAACAAGTCGATTGGTTGATCTGAGCTTTCCCTGAGAAGTTACAGCCAAGTGTATATCAGAATTGAGGAAAGAATTCATTTAGCCAAGAACTGCAAATTTGGATCCAGAGCTCAAATTCGAACGAGAAACACATATTGGATGGTATCTGGGATGCAGAAGCCGAAAAACAACTCGATTGGTTGATCTGAGCTTTCCCTGAGAAGTTACAGCCAAGCGTATATCAGAATTGACAAAAGAACTCAATTTAGCCAAGAACTGTAAATTTGGATCCAGAATTCAAATTCGAACGAGAAACACATATTGGATGGTATCTGGGATGCAGAAGCCGAAAAACAAGTCGATTGGTTGATCTGAGCTTTCCCTGAGAAGTTACAGCCAAGCGTATATCAGAATTGACAAAAGAACTCAGTTTAGCCAAGAACTGTAAATTTGGATCCAGAATTCAAATTCGAACGAGAAACACATATTGGATGGTATCTGGGATGCAGAAGCCGAAAAACAAGTCGATTGGTTGATCTGAGCTTTCCCTGAGAAGTTACAGCCAAGCGTATATCAGAATTGACAAAAGAACTCAATTTAGCCAAGAACTGTAAATTTGGATCCAGAATTCAAATTCGAACGAGAAACACATATTGGATGGTATCTGGGATGCAGAAGCCGAAAAACAACTCGATTGGTTGATCTGAGCTTTCCCTGAGAAGTTACAGCCAAGCGTATATCAGAATTGACAAAAGAACTCAGTTTAGCCAGGAACTGCAAATTTGGATCCAGAGTTCCACCTCGAACGAGAAACACAAATTGGATGCTATCTGGGATGTAGAAGCTGAAAAACAAGTCGATTGGTTGATCTGAGCTTTCCCAGAGAAGTTACAGCCAAGCGTATATCAGAATTGAGGAAAGAATTCAATTTAGCCAGGAACTGCAAATTTGGATCCAGAGTTCAAATTCGAACGAGAAACACAAATTGGATGCTATCTGGGATGTAGAAGCTGAAAAACAAGTCGATTGGTTGATCTGAGCTTTCCCTGAGAAGTTACAGCCAAGCGTATATCAGAATTGACAAAAGAACTCAATTTAGCCAAGAACTGTAAATTTGGATCCAGAATTCAAATTCGAACGAGAAACACATATTGGATGGTATCTGGGATGCAGAAGCCGAAAAACAAGTCGATTGGTTGATCTGAGCTTTCCCTGAGAAGTTACAGCCAAGCGTATATCAGAATTGAGGAAAGAATTCAATTTAGCCAGGAACTGCAAATTTGGATCCAGAGTTCAAATTCGAACGAGAAACACAAATTGGATGCTATCTGGGATGTAGAAGCTGAAAAACAAGTCGATTGGTTGATCTGAGCTTTCCCTGAGAAGTTACAGCCAAGCGTATATCAGAATTGACAAAAGAACTCAATTTAGCCAAGAACTGTAAATTTGGATCCAGAATTCAAATTCGAACGAGAAACACAAATTGGATGCTATCTGGGATGTAGAAGCTGAAAAACAAGTCGATTGGTTGATCTGAGCTTTCCCTGAGAAGTTACAGCCAAGCGTATATCAGAATTGAGGAAAGAATTCAATTTAGCCAAGAACTGCAAATTTGGATCCAGAGCTCAAATTCGAACGAGAAACACATATTGGATGGTATCTGGGATGCAGAAGCCGAAAAACAAGTCGATTGGTTGATCTGTGCTTTCCCTGAGAAGTTACAGCCAAGCGTATATCAGAATTGACAAAAGAACTCAGTTTAGCCAGGAACTGCAAATTTGGATCGAGAGCTCAAATTCGAACGAGAAACACAAATTGGATGCTATCTGGGATGTAGAAGCTGAAAAACAAGTCGATTGGTTGATCTGAGCTTTCCCTGAGAAGTTACAGCCAAGCGTATATCAGAATTGACAAAAGAACTCAATTTAGCCAAGAACTGTAAATTTGGATCCAGAATTCAAATTCGAACGAGAAACACATATTGGATGGTATCTGGGATGCAGAAGCCGAAAAACAAGTCGATTGGTTGATCTGAGCTTTCCCTGAGAAGTTACAGCCAAGCGTATATCAGAATTGAGGAAAGAATTCAATTTAGCCAGGAACTGCAAATTTGGATCCAGAGTTCAAATTCGAACGAGAAACACAAATTGGATGCTATCTGGGATGTAGAAGCTGAAAAACAAGTCGATTGGTTGATCTGAGCTTTCCCTGAGAAGTTACAGCCAAGCGTATATCAGAATTGACAAAAGAACTCAATTTAGCCAAGAACTGTAAATTTGGATCCAGAATTCAAATTCGAACGAGAAACACAAATTGGATGCTATCTGGGATGTAGAAGCTGAAAAACAAGTCGATTGGTTGATCTGAGCTTTCCCTGAGAAGTTACAGCCAAGCGTATATCAGAATTGAGGAAAGAATTCAATTTAGCCAAGAACTGCAAATTTGGATCCAGAGCTCAAATTCGAACGAGAAACACATATTGGATGGTATCTGGGATGCAGAAGCCGAAAAACAAGTCGATTGGTTGATCTGTGCTTTCCCTGAGAAGTTACAGCCAAGCGTATATCAGAATTGACAAAAGAACTCAGTTTAGCCAGGAACTGCAAATTTGGATCGAGAGCTCAAATTCGAACGAGAAACACAAATTGGATGGTATCTGGGATGTAGAAGCTGAAAAACAAGTCGATTGGTTGATCTGAGCTTTCCCAGAGAAGTTACAGCCAAGCGTATATCAGAATTGAGGAAAGAATTCAATTTAGCCAGGAACTGCAAATTTGGATCCAGAGTTCAAATTCGAACGAGAAACACAAATTGGATGCTATCTGGGATGTAGAAGCTGAAAAACAAGTCGATTGGTTGATCTGAGCTTTCCCTGAGAAGTTACAGCCAAGCGTATATCAGAATTGACAAAAGAACTCAATTTAGCCAAGAACTGTAAATTTGGATCCAGAATTCAAATTCGAACGAGAAACACATATTGGATGGTATCTGGGATGCAGAAGCCGAAAAACAAGTCGATTGGTTGATCTGAGCTTTCCCTGAGAAGTTACAGCCAAGCGTATATCAGAATTGAGGAAAGAATTCAATTTAGCCAGGAACTCTAAATTTGGATCCAGAGTTCAAATTCGAACGAGAAACACAAATTGGATGCTATCTGGGATGTAGAAGCTGAAAAACAAGTCGATTGGTTGATCTGAGCTTTCCCTGAGAAGTTACAGCCAAGCGTATATCAGAATTGACAAAAGAACTCAATTTAGCCAAGAACTGTAAATTTGGATCCAGAGTTCCACCTCGAACGAGAAACACATATTGGATGGTATCTGGGATGCAGAAGCCGAAAAACAAGTCGATTGGTTGATCTGAGCTTTCCCTGAGAAGTTACAGCCAAGTGTATATCAGAATTGAGGAAAGAACTCAATTTAGCCAGGAACTGCAAATTTGGATCCAGAGCTCAAATGTGAACGAGAAACACATATTGGATGGTATCTGGGATGCAGAAGCCGAAAAACAAATCGATTGGTTGATCTGAGCTTTCCCTGAGAAGTTACAGCCAAGCGTATATCAGAATTGACAAAAGAACTCAATTTAGCCAAGAACTGTAAATTTGGATCCAGAATTCAAATTTGAACGAGAAACACATATTGGATGCTATCTGGGATGTAGAAGCTGAAAAACAAGTCGATTGGTTGATCTGAGCTTTCCCTGAGAAGTTACAGCCAAGCGTATATCAGAATTGAGGAAAGAATTCAATTTAGCCAAGAACTGCAAATTTGGATCCAGAGCTCAAATTCGAACGAGAAACACATATTGGATGGTATCTGGGATGCAGAAGCCGAAAAACAAGTCGATTGGTTGATCTGTGCTTTCCCTGAGAAGTTACAGCCAAGCGTATATCAGAATTGACAAAAGAACTCAGTTTAGCCAGGAACTGCAAATTTGAATCCAGAGCTCAAATTCGAACGAGAAACACATATTGGATGCTATCTGGAATGCTAAACCCAAAAAACAAGTCGATTGGTTGATCTGAGCTTTCCCTGAGAAGTTACAGCCAAGCGTATCTCAGTATTGAGGAAAGAACTCAATTTAGCCAGGAACTGCAAATTTGGATCGAGAGCTCAAATTCGAACGAGAAACACATATTGGATGCTATCTGGAATGCTAAACCCAAAAAACAAGTCGATTGGTTGATCTGAGCTTTCCCTGAGAAGTTACAGCCAAGCGTATATCAGAATTGACAAAAGAACTCAATTTAGCCAGGAACTGCAAATTTGGATCCAGAACTCAAATGTGAACGAGAAACACATATTGGATGGTATCTGGGATGCAGAAGCCGAAAAACAAGTCGATTGGTTGATCTGAGCTTTCCCTGAGAAGTTACAGCCAAGCGTATATCAGAATTGACAAAAGAACTCAATTTAGCCAAGAACTGTAAATTTGGATCCAGAATTCAAATTCGAACGAGAAACACATATTGGATGGTATCTGGGATGCAGAAGCCGAAAAACAAGTCGATTGGTTGATCTGAGCTTTCCCTGAGAAGTTACAGCCAAGCGTATATCAGAATTGACAAAAGAACTCAATTTAGCCAAGAACTGTAAATTTGGATCCAGAATTCAAATTCGAACGAGAAACACAAATTGGATGCTATCTGGGATGTAGAAGCTGAAAAACAAGTCGATTGGTTGATCTGAGCTTTCCCTGAGAAGTTACAGCCAAGCGTATATCAGAATTGAGGAAAGAATTCAATTTAGCCAAGAACTGCAAATTTGGATCCAGAGCTCAAATTCGAACGAGAAACACATATTGGATGGTATCTGGGATGCAGAAGCCGAAAAACAAGTCGATTGCTTGATCTGTGCTTTCCCTGAGAAGTTACAGCCAAGCGTATATCAGAATTGACAAAAGAACTCAGTTTAGCCAGGAACTGCAAATTTGAATCCAGAGCTCAAATTCGAACGAGAAACACATATTGGATGCTATCTGGAATGCTAAACCCAAAAAACAAGTCGATTGGTTGATCTGAGATTTCCCTGAGAAGTTACAGCCAAGCGTATCTCAGTATTGAGGAAAGAACTCAATTTAGCCAGGAACTGCAAATTTGGATCGAGAGCTCAAATTCGAACGAGAAACACAAATTGGATGCTATCTGGAATGCTAAACCCGAAAAACAAGTCGATTGGTTGATCTGAGCTTTCCCTGAGAAGTTACAGCCAAGCGTATATCAGAATTGACAAAAGAACTCAGTTTAGCCAGGAACTGCAAATTTGGATCCAGAGTTCAAATTCGAACGAGAAACACAAATTGGAAGCTATCTGGGATGTAGAAGCTGAAAAACAAGTCGATTGGTTGATCTGAGCTTTCCCTGAGAAGTTACAGCCAAGTGTATATCAGAATTGAGGAAAGAATTCATTTAGCCAAGAACTGCAAATTTGGATCCAGAGCTCAAATTCGAACGAGAAACACAAATTGGATGGTATCTGGGATGTAGAAGCTGAAAAAAAAGTCGATTGGTTGATCTGAGCTTTCCCTGAGAAGTTACAGCCAAGCGTATATCAGAATTGAGGAAAGAATTCAATTTAGCCAAGAACTGCAAATTTGGATCCAGAGCTCAAATTCGAACGAGAAACACATATTGGATGGTATCTGGGATGCAGAAGCCGAAAAACAAGTCGATTGGTTGATCTGAGCTTTCCCTGAGAAGTTACAGCCAAGCGTATATCAGAATTGACAAAAGAACTCAATTTAGCCAAGAACTGTAAATTTGGATCCAGAATTCAAATTCGAACGAGAAACACATATTGGATGGTATCTGGGATGCAGAAGCCGAAAAACAAGTCGATTGGTTGATCTGAGCTTTCCCTGAGAAGTTACAGCCAAGCGTATATCAGAATTGACAAAAGAACTCAATTTAGCCAAGAACTGTAAATTTGGATCCAGAATTCAAATTCGAACGAGAAACACAAATTGGATGCTATCTGGGATGTAGAAGCTGAAAAACAAGTCGATTGGTTGATCTGAGCTTTCCCTGAGAAGTTACAGCCAAGCGTATATCAGAATTGAGGAAAGAATTCAATTTAGCCAAGAACTGCAAATTTGGATCCAGAGCTCAAATTCGAACGAGAAACACATATTGGATGGTATCTGGGATGCAGAAGCCGAAAAACAAGTCGATTGGTTGATCTGTGCTTTCCCTGAGAAGTTACAGCCAAGCGTATATCAGAATTGACAAAAGAACTCAGTTTAGCCAGGAACTGCAAATTTGGATCGAGAGCTCAAATTCGAACGAGAAACACAAATTGGATGGTATCTGGGATGTAGAAGCTGAAAAACAAGTCGATTGGTTGATCTGAGCTTTCCCAGAGAAGTTACAGCCAAGCGTATATCAGAATTGAGGAAAGAATTCAATTTAGCCAGGAACTGCAAATTTGGATCCAGAGTTCAAATTCGAACGAGAAACACAAATTGGATGCTATCTGGGATGTAGAAGCTGAAAAACAAGTCGATTGGTTGATCTGAGCTTTCCCTGAGAAGTTACAGCCAAGCGTATATCAGAATTGACAAAAGAACTCAATTTAGCCAAGAACTGTAAATTTGGATCCAGAATTCAAATTCGAACGAGAAACACATATTGGATGGTATCTGGGATGCAGAAGCCGAAAAACAAGTCGATTGGTTGATCTGAGCTTTCCCTGAGAAGTTACAGCCAAGTGTATATCAGAATTGAGGAAAGAATTCATTTAGCCAAGAACTGCAAATTTGGATCCAGAGCTCAAATTCGAACGAGAAACACATATTGGATGGTATCTGGGATGCAGAAGCCGAAAAACAACTCGATTGGTTGATCTGAGCTTTCCCTGAGAAGTTACAGCCAAGCGTATATCAGAATTGACAAAAGAACTCAATTTAGCCAAGAACTGTAAATTTGGATCCAGAATTCAAATTCGAACAAGAAACACATATTGGATGGTATCTGGGATGCAGAAGCCGAAAAACAAGTCGATTGGTTGATCTGAGCTTTCCCTGAGAAGTTACAGCCAAGCGTATATCAGAATTGACAAAAGAACTCAGTTTAGCCAAGAACTGTAAATTTGGATCCAGAATTCAAATTCGAACGAGAAACACATATTGGATGGTATCTGGGATGCAGAAGCCGAAAAACAAGTCGATTGGTTGATCTGAGCTTTCCCTGAGAAGTTACAGCCAAGCGTATATCAGAATTGACAAAAGAACTCAATTTAGCCAAGAACTGTAAATTTGGATCCAGAATTCAAATTCGAACGAGAAACACATATTGGATGGTATCTGGGATGCAGAAGCCGAAAAACAACTCGATTGGTTGATCTGAGCTTTCCCTGAGAAGTTACAGCCAAGCGTATATCAGAATTGACAAAAGAACTCAGTTTAGCCAGGAACTGCAAATTTGGATCCAGAGTTCCACCTCGAACGAGAAACACAAATTGGATGCTATCTGGGATGTAGAAGCTGAAAAACAAGTCGATTGGTTGATCTGAGCTTTCCCTGAGAAGTTACAGCCAAGTGTATATCAGAATTGAGGAAAGAACTCAATTTAGCCAGGAACTGCAAATTTGGATCCAGAGCTCAAATGTGAACGAGAAACACATATTGGATGGTATCTGGGATGCAGAAGCCGAAAAACAAGTCGATTGTTTGATCTGAGCTTTCCCTGAGAAGTTACAGCCAAGCGTATATCAGAATTGACAAAAGAACTCAATTTAGCCAAGAACTGTAAATTTGGATCCAGAATTCAAATTCGAACGAGAAACACATATTGGATGGTATCTGGGATGCAGAAGCCGAAAAACAAGTCGATTGGTTGATCTGAGCTTTCCCTGAGAAGTTACAGCCAAGTGTATATCAGAATTGACAAAAGAACTCAATTTAGCCAAGAACTGTAAATTTGGATCCAGAATTCAAATTCGAACGAGAAACACAAATTGGATGGTATCTGGGATGCAGAAGCCGAAAAACAAGTCGATTGGTTGATCTGTGCTTTCCCTGAGAAGTTACAGCCAAGCGTATATCAGAATTGACAAAAGAACTCAGTTTAGCCAGGAACTGCAAATTTGGATCGAGAGCTCAAATTCGAACGAGAAACACAAATTGGAAGCTATCTGGGATGTAGAAGCTGAAAAACAAGTCGATTGGTTGATCTGAGCTTTCCCTGAGAAGTTACAGCCAAGTGTATATCAGAATTGAGGAAAGAATTCATTTAGCCAAGAACTGCAAATTTGGATCCAGAGCTCAAATTCGAACGAGAAACACAAATTGGATGGTATCTGGGATGTAGAAGCTGAAAAAAAAGTCGATTGGTTGATCTGAGCTTTCCCTGAGAAGTTACAGCCAAGCGTATATCAGAATTGAGGAAAGAATTCAATTTAGCCAAGAACTGCAAATTTGGATCCAGAGCTCAAATTCGAACGAGAAACACATATTGGATGGTATCTGGGATGCAGAAGCCGAAAAACAAGTCGATTGGTTGATCTGAGCTTTCCCTGAGAAGTTACAGCCAAGCGTATATCAGAATTGACAAAAGAACTCAATTTAGCCAAGAACTGTAAATTTGGATCCAGAATTCAAATTCGAACGAGAAACACATATTGGATGGTATCTGGGATGCAGAAGCCGAAAAACAAGTCGATTGGTTGATCTGAGCTTTCCCTGAGAAGTTACAGCCAAGCGTATATCAGAATTGACAAAAGAACTCAATTTAGCCAAGAACTGTAAATTTGGATCCAGAATTCAAATTCGAACGAGAAACACAAATTGGATGCTATCTGGGATGTAGAAGCTGAAAAACAAGTCGATTGGTTGATCTGAGCTTTCCCTGAGAAGTTACAGCCAAGCGTATATCAGAATTGAGGAAAGAATTCAATTTAGCCAAGAACTGCAAATTTGGATCCAGAGCTCAAATTCGAACGAGAAACACATATTGGATGGTATCTGGGATGCAGAAGCCGAAAAACAAGTCGATTGGTTGATCTGTGCTTTCCCTGAGAAGTTACAGCCAAGCGTATATCAGAATTGACAAAAGAACTCAGTTTAGCCAGGAACTGCAAATTTGGATCGAGAGCTCAAATTCGAACGAGAAACACAAATTGGATGGTATCTGGGATGTAGAAGCTGAAAAACAAGTCGATTGGTTGATCTGAGCTTTCCCAGAGAAGTTACAGCCAAGCGTATATCAGAATTGAGGAAAGAATTCAATTTAGCCAGGAACTGCAAATTTGGATCCAGAGTTCAAATTCGAACGAGAAACACAAATTGGATGCTATCTGGGATGTAGAAGCTGAAAAACAAGTCGATTGGTTGATCTGAGCTTTCCCTGAGAAGTTACAGCCAAGTGTATATCAGAATTGAGGAAAGAATTCATTTAGCCAAGAACTGCAAATTTGGATCCAGAGCTCAAATTCGAACGAGAAACACATATTGGATGGTATCTGGGATGCAGAAGCCGAAAAACAACTCGATTGGTTGATCTGAGCTTTCCCTGAGAAGTTACAGCCAAGCGTATATCAGAATTGACAAAAGAACTCAATTTAGCCAAGAACTGTAAATTTGGATCCAGAATTCAAATTCGAACAAGAAACACATATTGGATGGTATCTGGGATGCAGAAGCCGAAAAACAAGTCGATTGGTTGATCTGAGCTTTCCCTGAGAAGTTACAGCCAAGCGTATATCAGAATTGACAAAAGAACTCAGTTTAGCCAAGAACTGTAAATTTGGATCCAGAATTCAAATTCGAACGAGAAACACATATTGGATGGTATCTGGGATGCAGAAGCCGAAAAACAAGTCGATTGGTTGATCTGAGCTTTCCCTGAGAAGTTACAGCCAAGCGTATATCAGAATTGACAAAAGAACTCAATTTAGCCAAGAACTGTAAATTTGGATCCAGAATTCAAATTCGAACGAGAAACACATATTGGATGGTATCTGGGATGCAGAAGCCGAAAAACAACTCGATTGGTTGATCTGAGCTTTCCCTGAGAAGTTACAGCCAAGCGTATATCAGAATTGACAAAAGAACTCAGTTTAGCCAGGAACTGCAAATTTGGATCCAGAGTTCCACCTCGAACGAGAAACACAAATTGGATGCTATCTGGGATGTAGAAGCTGAAAAACAAGTCGATTGGTTGATCTGAGCTTTCCCTGAGAAGTTACAGCCAAGTGTATATCAGAATTGAGGAAAGAACTCAATTTAGCCAGGAACTGCAAATTTGGATCCAGAGCTCAAATGTGAACGAGAAACACATATTGGATGGTATCTGGGATGCAGAAGCCGAAAAACAAGTCGATTGTTTGATCTGAGCTTTCCCTGAGAAGTTACAGCCAAGCGTATATCAGAATTGACAAAAGAACTCAATTTAGCCAAGAACTGTAAATTTGGATCCAGAATTCAAATTCGAACGAGAAACACATATTGGATGGTATCTGGGATGCAGAAGCCGAAAAACAAGTCGATTGGTTGATCTGAGCTTTCCCTGAGAAGTTACAGCCAAGCGTATATCAGAATTGACAAAAGAACTCAATTTAGCCAAGAACTGTAAATTTGGATCCAGAATTCAAATTCGAACGAGAAACACAAATTGGATGCTATCTGGGATGTAGAAGCTGAAAAACAAGTCGATTGGTTGATCTGAGCTTTCCCTGAGAAGTTACAGCCAAGCGTATATCAGAATTGAGGAAAGAATTCAATTTAGCCAAGAACTGCAAATTTGGATCCAGAGCTCAAATTCGAACGAGAAACACATATTGGATGGTATCTGGGATGCAGAAGCCGAAAAACAAGTCGATTGGTTGATCTGTGCTTTCCCTGAGAAGTTACAGCCAAGCGTATATCAGAATTGACAAAAGAACTCAGTTTAGCCAGGAACTGCAAATTTGGATCGAGAGCTCAAATTCGAACGAGAAACACAAATTGGATGGTATCTGGGATGTAGAAGCTGAAAAACAAGTCGATTGGTTGATCTGAGCTTTCCCAGAGAAGTTACAGCCAAGCGTATATCAGAATTGAGGAAAGAATTCAATTTAGCCAAGAACTGCAAATTTGGATCCAGAGCTCAAATTCGAACGAGAAACACATATTGGATGGTATCTGGGATGCAGAAGCCGAAAAACAAGTCGATTGGTTGATCTGTGCTTTCCCTGAGAAGTTACAGCCAAGCGTATATCAGAATTGACAAAAGAACTCAGTTTAGCCAGGAACTGCAAATTTGGATCGAGAGCTCAAATTCGAACGAGAAACACAAATTGGATGGTATCTGGGATGTAGAAGCTGAAAAACAAGTCGATTGGTTGATCTGAGCTTTCCCAGAGAAGTTACAGCCAAGCGTATATCAGATTTGAGGAAAGAATTCAATTTAGCCAGGAACTGCAAATTTGGATCCAGAATTCAAATTCGAACGAGAAACACATATTGGATGGTATCTGGGATGCAGAAGCCGAAAAACAAGTCGATTGGTTGATCTGAGCTTTCCCTGAGAAGTTACAGCCAAGTGTATATCAGAATTGAGGAAAGAATTCATTTAGCCAAGAACTGCAAATTTGGATCCAGAGCTCAAATTCGAACGAGAAACACATATTGGATGGTATCTGGGATGCAGAAGCCGAAAAACAACTCGATTGGTTGATCTGAGCTTTCCCTGAGAAGTTACAGCCAAGCGTATATCAGAATTGACAAAAGAACTCAATTTAGCCAAGAACTGTAAATTTGGATCCAGAATTCAAATTCGAACGAGAAACACATATTGGATGGTATCTGGGATGCAGAAGCCGAAAAACAAGTCGATTGGTTGATCTGAGCTTTCCCTGAGAAGTTACAGCCAAGCGTATATCAGAATTGACAAAAGAACTCAGTTTAGCCAGGAACTGCAAATTTGGATCCAGAGTTCCACCTCGAACGAGAAACACAAATTGGATGCTATCTGGGATGTAGAAGCTGAAAAACAAGTCGATTGGTTGATCTGAGCTTTCCCTGAGAAGTTACAGCCAAGTGTATATCAGAATTGAGGAAAGAACTCAATTTAGCCAGGAACTGCAAATTTGGATCCAGAGCTCAAATGTGAACGAGAAACACATATTGGATGGTATCTGGGATGCAGAAGCCGAAAAACAAGTCGATTGGTTGATCTGAGCTTTCCCTGAGAAGTTACAGCCAAGCGTATATCAGAATTGACAAAAGAACTCAATTTAGCCAAGAACTGTAAATTTGGATCCAGAATTCAAATTCGAACGACAAACACATATTGGATGGTATCTGGGATGCAGAAGCCGAAAAACAAGTCGATTGGTTGATCTGAGCTTTCCCTGAGAAGTTACAGCCAAGCGTATATCAGAATTGACAAAAGAACTCAATTTAGCCAAGAACTGTAAATTTGGATCCAGAATTCAAATTCGAACGAGAAACACATATTGGATGGTATCTGGGATGCAGAAGCCGAAAAACAAGTCGATTGGTTGATCTGAGCTTTCCCTGAGAAGTTACAGCCAAGTGTATATCAGAATTGAGGAAAGAATTCATTTAGCCAAGAACTGCAAATTTGGATCCAGAGCTCAAATTCGAACGAGAAACACATATTGGATGGTATCTGGGATGCAGAAGCCGAAAAACAACTCGATTGGTTGATCTGAGCTTTCCCTGAGAAGTTACAGCCAAGCGTATATCAGAATTGACAAAAGAACTCAATTTAGCCAAGAACTGTAAATTTGGATCCAGAATTCAAATTCGAACGAGAAACACATATTGGATGGTATCTGGGATGCAGAAGCCGAAAAACAAGTCGATTGGTTGATCTAAGCTTTCCCTGAGAAGTTACAGCCAAGCGTATATCAGAATTGACAAAAGAACTCAGTTTAGCCAGGAACTGCAAATTTGGATCCAGAGTTCCACCTCGAACGAGAAACACAAATTGGATGCTATCTGGGATGTAGAAGCTGAAAAACAAGTCGATTGGTTGATCTGAGCTTTCCCTGAGAAGTTACAGCCAAGTGTATATCAGAATTGAGGAAAGAACTCAATTTAGCCAGGAACTGCAAATTTGGATCCAGAGCTCAAATGTGAACGAGAAACACATATTGGATGGTATCTGGGATGCAGAAGCCGAAAAACAAGTCGATTGGTTGATCTGAGCTTTCCCTGAGAAGTTACAGCCAAGCGTATATCAGAATTGAGGAAAGAATTCAATTTAGCCAAGAACTGCAAATTTGGATCCAGAGCTCAAATTCGAACGAGAAACACATATTGGATGGTATCTGGGATGCAGAAGCCGAAAAACAAGTCGATTGGTTGATCTGTGCTTTCCCTGAGAAGTTACAGCCAAGCGTATATCAGAATTGACAAAAGAACTCAGTTTAGCCAGGAACTGCAAATTTGAATCCAGAGCTCAAATTCGAACGAGAAACACATATTGGATGCTATCTGGAATGCTAAACCCAAAAAACAAGTCGATTGGTTGATCTGAGATTTCCCTGAGAAGTTACAGCCAAGCGTATCTCAGTATTGAGGAAAGAACTCAATTTAGCCAGGAACTGCAAATTTGGATCGAGAGCTCAAATTCGAACGAGAAACACAAATTGGATGCTATCTGGAATGCTAAACCCGAAAAACAAGTCGATTGGTTGATCTGAGCTTTCCCTGAGAAGTTACAGCCAAGCGTATATCAGAATTGACAAAAGAACTCAGTTTAGCCAGGAACTGCAAATTTGGATCCAGAGTTCAAATTCGAACGAGAAACACAAATTGGAAGCTATCTGGGATGTAGAAGCTGAAAAACAAGTCGATTGGTTGATCTGAGCTTTCCCTGAGAAGTTACAGCCAAGTGTATATCAGAATTGAGGAAAGAATTCATTTAGCCAAGAACTGCAAATTTGGATCCAGAGCTCAAATTCGAACGAGAAACACAAATTGGATGGTATCTGGGATGTAGAAGCTGAAAAAAAAGTCGATTGGTTGATCTGAGCTTTCCCTGAGAAGTTACAGCCAAGCGTATATCAGAATTGAGGAAAGAATTCAATTTAGCCAAGAACTGCAAATTTGGATCCAGAGCTCAAATTCGAACGAGAAACACATATTGGATGGTATCTGGGATGCAGAAGCCGAAAAACAAGTCGATTGGTTGATCTGAGCTTTCCCTGAGAAGTTACAGCCAAGCGTATATCAGAATTGACAAAAGAACTCAATTTAGCCAAGAACTGTAAATTTGGATCCAGAATTCAAATTCGAACGAGAAACACATATTGGATGGTATCTGGGATGCAGAAGCCGAAAAACAAGTCGATTGGTTGATCTGAGCTTTCCCTGAGAAGTTACAGCCAAGCGTATATCAGAATTGAGGAAAGAATTCAATTTAGCCAGGAACTGCAAATTTGGATCCAGAGTTCAAATTCGAACGAGAAACACAAATTGGATGCTATCTGGGATGTAGAAGCTGAAAAACAAGTCGATTGGTTGATCTGAGCTTTCCCTGAGAAGTTACAGCCAAGCGTATATCAGAATTGACAAAAGAACTCAATTTAGCCAAGAACTGTAAATTTGGATCCAGAGTTCCACCTCGAACGAGAAACACATATTGGATGGTATCTGGGATGCAGAAGCCGAAAAACAAGTCGATTGGTTGATCTGAGCTTTCCCTGAGAAGTTACAGCCAAGTGTATATCAGAATTGAGGAAAGAACTCAATTTAGCCAGGAACTGCAAATTTGGATCCAGAGCTCAAATGTGAACGAGAAACACATATTGGATGGTATCTGGGATGCAGAAGCCGAAAAACAAATCGATTGGTTGATCTGAGCTTTCCCTGAGAAGTTACAGCCAAGCGTATATCAGAATTGACAAAAGAACTCAATTTAGCCAAGAACTGTAAATTTGGATCCAGAATTCAAATTTCAACGAGAAACACATATTGGATGGTGTCTGGGATGCAGAAGCCGAAAAACAAGTCGATTGGTTGATCTGAGCTTTCCCTGAGAAGTTACAGCCAAGCGTATATCAGAATTGACAAAAGAACTCAATTTAGCCAAGAACTGTAAATTTGGATCCAGAATTCAAATTCGAACGAGAAACACAAATTGGATGCTATCTGGGATGTAGAAGCTGAAAAACAAGTCGATTGGTTGATCTGAGCTTTCCCTGAGAAGTTACAGCCAAGCGTATATCAGAATTGAGGAAAGAATTCAATTTAGCCAAGAACTGCAAATTTGGATCCAGAGCTCAAATTCGAACGAGAAACACATATTGGATGGTATCTGGGATGCAGAAGCCGAAAAACAAGTCGATTGGTTGATCTGTGCGTTCCCTGAGAAGTTACAGCCAAGCGTATATCAGAATTGACAAAAGAACTCAGTTTAGCCAGGAACTGCAAATTTGGATCGAGAGCTCAAATTCGAACGAGAAACACAAATTGGATGGTATCTGGGATGTAGAAGCTGAAAAACAAGTCGATTGGTTGATCTGAGCTTTCCCAGAGAAGTTACAGCCAAGCGTATATCAGAATTGAGGAAAGAATTCAATTTAGCCAGGAACTGCAAATTTGGATCCAGAGTTCAAATTCGAACGAGAAACACAAATTGGATGCTATCTGGGATGTAGAAGCTGAAAAACAAGTCGATTGGTTGATCTGAGCTTTCCCTGAGAAGTTACAGCCAAGCGTATATCAGAATTGACAAAAGAACTCAATTTAGCCAAGAACTGTAAATTTGGATCCAGAATTCAAATTCGAACGAGAAACACATATTGGATGGTATCTGGGATGCAGAAGCCGAAAAACAAGTCGATTGGTTGATCTGAGCTTTCCCTGAGAAGTTACAGCCAAGTGTATATCAGAATTGAGGAAAGAATTCATTTAGCCAAGAACCGCAAATTTGGATCCAGAGCTCAAATTCGAACGAGAAACACATATTGGATGGTATCTGGGATGCAGAAGCCGAAAAACAACTCGATTGGTTGATCTGAGCTTTCCCTGAGAAGTTACAGCCAAGCGTATATCAGAATTGACAAAAGAACTCAATTTAGCCAAGAACGGTAAATTTGGATCCAGAATTCAAATTCGAACGAGAAACACATATTGGATGGTATCTGGGATGCAGAAGCCGAAAAACAAGTCGATTGGTTGATCTGAGCTTTCCCTGAGAAGTTACAGCCAAGCGTATATCAGAATTGACAAAAGAACTCAGTTTAGCCAAGAACTGTAAATTTGGATCCAGAATTCAAATTCGAACGAGAAACACATATTGGATGGTATCTGGGATGCAGAAGCCGAAAAACAAGTCGATTGGTTGATCTGAGCTTTCCCTGAGAAGTTACAGCCAAGCGTATATCAGAATTGACAAAAGAACTCAATTTAGCCAAGAACTGTAAATTTGGATCCAGAATTCAAATTCGAACGAGAAACACATATTGGATGGTATCTGGGATGCAGAAGCCGAAAAACAATTCGATTGGTTGATCTGAGCTTTCCCTGAGAAGTTACAGCCAAGCGTATATCAGAATTGACAAAAGAACTCAGTTTAGCCAGGAACTGCAAATTTGGATCCAGAGTTCCACCTCGAACGAGAAACACAAATTGGATGCTATCTGGGATGTAGAAGCTGAAAAACAAGTCGATTGGTTGATCTGAGCTTTCCCTGAGAAGTTACAGCCAAGTGTATATCAGAATTGAGGAAAGAACTCAATTTAGCCAGGAACTGCAAATTTGGATCCAGAGCTCAAATGTGAACGAGAAACACATATTGGATGGTATCTGGGATGCAGAAGCCGAAAAACAAGTCGATTGTTTGATCTGAGCTTTCCCTGAGAAGTTACAGCCAAGCGTATATCAGAATTGACAAAAGAACTCAATTTAGCCAAGAACTGTAAATTTGGATCCAGAGTTCCACCTCGAACGAGAAACACATATTGGATGGTATCTGGGATGCAGAAGCCGAAAAACAAGTCGATTGGTTGATCTGAGCTTTCCCTGAGAAGTTACAGCCAAGTGTATATCAGAATTGAGGAAAGAACTCAATTTAGCCAGGAACTGCAAATTTGGATCCAGAGCTCAAATGTGAACGAGAAACACATATTGGATGGTATCTGGGATGCAGAAGCCGAAAAACAAGTCGATTGGTTGATCTGAGCTTTCCCTGAGAAGTTACAGCCAAGCGTATATCAGAATTGAGGAAAGAATTCAATTTAGCCAGGAACTGCAAATTTGGATCCAGAGTTCAAATTCGAACGAGAAACACAAATTGGATGCTATCTGGGATGTAGAAGCTGAAAAACAAGTCGATTGGTTGATCTGAGCTTTCCCTGAGAAGTTACAGCCAAGCGTATATCAGAATTGAGGAAAGAATTCAATTTAGCCAGGAACTGCAAATTTGGATCCAGAGTTCAAATTCGAACGAGAAACACATATTGGATGGTATCTGGGATGCAGAAGCTGAAAAACAAGTCGATTGGTTGATCTGAGCTTTCCCTGAGAAGTTACAGCCAAGCGTATATCAGAATTGACAAAAGAACTCAATTTAGCCAAGAACTGTAAATTTGGATCCAGAATTCAAATTCGAACGAGAAACACATATTGGATGGTATCTGGGATGCAGAAGCCGAAAAACAACTCGATTGGTTGATCTGAGCTTTCCCTGAGAAGTTACAGCCAAGCGTATATCAGAATTGAGGAAAGAATTCAATTTAGCCAGGAACTGCAAATTTGGATCCAGAGTTCAAATTCGAACGAGAAACACAAATTGGATGCTATCTGGGATGTAGAAGCTGAAAAACAAGTCGATTGGTTGATCTGAGCTTTCCCTGAGAAGTTACAGCCAAGCGTATATCAGAATTGACAAAAGAACTCAATTTAGCCAAGAACTGTAAATTTGGATCCAGAGTTCCACCTCGAACGAGAAACACATATTGGATGGTATCTGGGATGCAGAAGCCGAAAAACAAGTCGATTGGTTGATCTGAGCTTTCCCTGAGAAGTTACAGCCAAGTGTATATCAGAATTGAGGAAAGAACTCAATTTAGCCAGGAACTGCAAATTTGGATCCAGAGCTCAAATGTGAACGAGAAACACATATTGGATGGTATCTGGGATGCAGAAGCCGAAAAACAAGTCGATTGGTTGATCTGAGCTTTCCCTGAGAAGTTACAGCCAAGCGTATATCAGAATTGAGGAAAGAATTCAATTTAGCCAGGAACTGCAAATTTGGATCCAGAGTTCAAATTCGAACGAGAAACACAAATTGGATGCTATCTGGGATGTAGAAGCTGAAAAACAAGTCGATTGGTTGATCTGAGCTTTCCCTGAGAAGTTACAGCCAAGCGTATATCAGAATTGAGGAAAGAATTCAATTTAGCCAGGAACTGCAAATTTGGATCCAGAGTTCAAATTCGAACGAGAAACACATATTGGATGGTATCTGGGATGCAGAAGCTGAAAAACAAGTCGATTGGTTGATCTGAGCTTTCCCTGAGAAGTTACAGCCAAGCGTATATCAGAATTGACAAAAGAACTCAATTTAGCCAAGAACTGTAAATTTGGATCCAGAATTCAAATTCGAACGAGAAACACATATTGGATGGTATCTGGGATGCAGAAGCCGAAAAACAAGTCGATTGGTTGATCTGAGCTTTCCCTGAGAAGTTACAGCCAAGCGTATATCAGAATTGACAAAAGAACTCAATTTAGCCAAGAACTGTAAATTTGGATCCAGAATTCAAATTCGAACGAGAAACACAAATTGGATGCTATCTGGGATGTAGAAGCTGAAAAACAAGTCGATTGGTTGATCTGAGCTTTCCCTGAGAAGTTACAGCCAAGCGTATATCAGAATTGAGGAAAGAATTCAATTTAGCCAAGAACTGCAAATTTGGATCCAGAGCTCAAATTCGAACGAGAAACACATATTGGATGGTATCTGGGATGCAGAAGCCGAAAAACAACTCGATTGGTTGATCTGAGCTTTCCCTGAGAAGTTACAGCCAAGCGTATATCAGAATTGAGGAAAGAATTCAATTTAGCCAGGAACTGCAAATTTGGATCCAGAGTTCAAATTCGAACGAGAAACACAAATTGGATGCTATCTGGGATGTAGAAGCTGAAAAACAAGTCGATTGGTTGATCTGAGCTTTCCCTGAGAAGTTACAGCCAAGCGTATATCAGAATTGAGGAAAGAATTCAATTTAGCCAGGAACTGCAAATTTGGATCCAGAGTTCAAATTCGAACGAGAAACACATATTGGATGGTATCTGGGATGCAGAAGCTGAAAAACAAGTCGATTGGTTGATCTGAGCTTTCCCTGAGAAGTTACAGCCAAGCGTATATCAGAATTGACAAAAGAACTCAATTTAGCCAAGAACTGTAAATTTGGATCCAGAATTCAAATTCGAACGAGAAACACATATTGGATGGTATCTGGGATGCAGAAGCCGAAAAACAACTCGATTGGTTGATCTGAGCTTTCCCTGAGAAGTTACAGCCAAGCGTATATCAGAATTGAGGAAAGAATTCAATTTAGCCAGGAACTGCAAATTTGGATCCAGAGTTCAAATTCGAACGAGAAACACAAATTGGATGCTATCTGGGATGTAGAAGCTGAAAAACAAGTCGATTGGTTGATCTGAGCTTTCCCTGAGAAGTTACAGCCAAGCGTATATCAGAATTGACAAAAGAACTCAATTTAGCCAAGAACTGTAAATTTGGATCCAGAGTTCCACCTCGAACGAGAAACACATATTGGATGGTATCTGGGATGCAGAAGCCGAAAAACAAGTCGATTGGTTGATCTGAGCTTTCCCTGAGAAGTTACAGCCAAGTGTATATCAGAATTGAGGAAAGAACTCAATTTAGCCAGGAACTGCAAATTTGGATCCAGAGCTCAAATGTGAACGAGAAACACATATTGGATGGTATCTGGGATGCAGAAGCCGAAAAACAAATCGATTGGTTGATCTGAGCTTTCCCTGAGAAGTTACAGCCAAGCGTATATCAGAATTGACAAAAGAACTCAATTTAGCCAAGAACTGTAAATTTGGATCCAGAATTCAAATTTGAACGAGAAACACATATTGGATGGTATCTGGGATGCAGAAGCCGAAAAACAAGTCGATTGGTTGATCTGAGCTTTCCCTGAGAAGTTACAGCCAAGCGTATATCAGAATTGACAAAAGAACTCAATTTAGCCAAGAACTGTAAATTTGGATCCAGAATTCAAATTCGAACGAGAAACACAAATTGGATGCTATCTGGGATGTAGAAGCTGAAAAACAAGTCGATTGGTTGATCTGAGCTTTCCCTGAGAAGTTACAGCCAAGCGTATATCAGAATTGAGGAAAGAATTCAATTTAGCCAAGAACTGCAAATTTGGATCCAGAGCTCAAATTCGAACGAGAAACACATATTGGATGGTATCTGGGATGCAGAAGCCGAAAAACAAGTCGATTGGTTGATCTGTGCTTTCCCTGAGAAGAGACAGCCAAGCGTATATCAGAATTGACAAAAGAACTCAGTTTAGCCAGGAACTGCAAATTTGGATCCAGAGTTCCACCTCGAACGAGAAACACAAATTGGATGCTATCTGGGATGTAGAAGCTGAAAAACAAGTCGATTGGTTGATCTGAGCTTTCCCTGAGAAGTTACAGCCAAGCGTATATCAGAATTGAGGAAAGAATTCAATTTAGCCAAGAACTGCAAATTTGGATCCAGAGCTCAAATTCGAACGAGAAACACATATTGGATGGTATCTGGGATGCAGAAGCCGAAAAACAAGTCGATTGGTTGATCTGTGCTTTCCCTGAGAAGAGACAGCCAAGCGTATATCAGAATTGACAAAAGAACTCAGTTTAGCCAGGAACTGCAAATTTGGATCCAGAGTTCCACCTCGAACGAGAAACACAAATTGGATGCTATCTGGGATGTAGAAGCTGAAAAACAAGTCGATTGGTTGATCTGAGCTTTCCCTGAGAAGTTACAGCCAAGTGTATATCAGAATTGAGGAAAGAACTCAATTTAGCCAGGAACTGCAAATTTGGATCCAGAACTCAAATGTGAACGAGAAACACATATTGGATGGTATCTGGGATGCAGAAGCCGAAAAACAAGTCGATTGGTTGATCTGAGCTTTCCCTGAGAAGTTACAGCCAAGCGTATATCAGAATTGACAAAAGAACTCAATTTAGCCAAGAACTGTAAATTTGGATCCAGAATTCAAATTCGAACGAGAAACACAAATTGGATGCTATCTGGGATGTAGAAGCTGAAAAACAAGTCGATTGGTTGATCTGAGCTTTCCCTGAGAAGTTACAGCCAAGCGTATATCAGAATTGAGGAAAGAATTCAATTTAGCCAAGAACTGCAAATTTGGATCCAGAGCTCAAATTCGAACGAGAAACACATATTGGATGGTATCTGGGATGCAGAAGCCGAAAAACAAGTCGATTGGTTGATCTGTGCTTTCCCTGAGAAGTTACAGCCAAGCGTATATCAGAATTGACAAAAGAACTCAGTTTAGCCAGGAACTGCAAATTTGGATCCAGAGTTCCACCTCGAACGAGAAACACAAATTGGATGCTATCTGGGATGTAGAAGCTGAAAAACAAGTCGATTGGTTGATCTGAGCTTTCCCTGAGAAGTTACAGCCAAGTGTATATCAGAATTGAGGAAAGAACTCAATTTAGCCAGGAACTGCAAATTTGGATCCAGAACTCAAATGTGAACGAGAAACACATATTGGATGGTATCTGGGATGCAGAAGCCGAAAAACAAGTCGATTGGTTGATCTGAGCTTTCCCTGAGAAGTTACAGCCAAGCGTATATCAGAATTGACAAAAGAACTCAATTTAGCCAAGAACTGTAAATTTGGATCCAGAATTCAAATTCGAACGAGAAACACATATTGGATGGTATCTGGGATGCAGAAGCCGAAAAACAAGTCGATTGGTTGATCTGAGCTTTCCCTGAGAAGTTACAGCCAAGCGTATATCAGAATTGACAAAAGAACTCAATTTAGCCAAGAACTGTAAATTTGGATCCAGAATTCAAATTCGAACGAGAAACACAAATTGGATGCTATCTGGGATGTAGAAGCTGAAAAACAAGTCGATTGGTTGATCTGAGCTTTCCCTGAGAAGTTACAGCCAAGCGTATATCAGAATTGAGGAAAGAATTCAATTTAGCCAAGAACTGCAAATTTGGATCCAGAGCTCAAATTCGAACGAGAAACACATATTGGATGGTATCTGGGATGCAGAAGCCGAAAAACAAGTCGATTGGTTGATCTGTGCTTTCCCTGAGAAGTTACAGCCAAGCGTATATCAGAATTGACAAAAGAACTCAGTTTAGCCAGGAACTGCAAATTTGAATCCAGAGCTCAAATTCGAACAAGAAACACATATTGGATGCTATCTGGGATGCAGAAGCCGAAAAACAAGTCGATTGGTTGATCTGAGCTTTCCCTGAGAAGTTACAGCCAAGCGTATATCAGAATTGACAAAAGAACTCAATTTAGCCAAGAACTGTAAATTTGGATCCAGAATTCAAATTCGAACGAGAAACACATATTGGATGGTATCTGGGATGCAGAAGCCGAAAAACAAGTCGATTGGTTGATCTGAGCTTTCCCTGAGAAGTTACAGCCAAGCGTATATCAGAATTGACAAAAGAACTCAATTTAGCCAAGAACTGTAAATTTGGATCCAGAATTCAAATTCGAACGAGAAACACAAATTGGATGCTATCTGGGATGTAGAAGCTGAAAAACAAGTCGATTGGTTGATCTGAGCTTTCCCTGAGAAGTTACAGCCAAGCGTATATCAGAATTGAGGAAAGAATTCAATTTAGCCAAGAACTGCAAATTTGGATCCAGAGCTCAAATTCGAACGAGAAACACATATTGGATGGTATCTGGGATGCAGAAGCCGAAAAACAAGTCGATTGGTTGATCTGTGCTTTCCCTGAGAAGTTACAGCCAAGCGTATATCAGAATTGACAAAAGAACTCAGTTTAGCCAGGAACTGCAAATTTGAATCCAGAGCTCAAATTCGAACAAGAAACACATATTGGATGCTATCTGGAATGCTAAACCCAAAAAACAAGTCGATTGGTTGATCTGAGATTTCCCTGAGAAGTTACAGCCAAGCGTATCTCAGTATTGAGGAAAGAACTCAATTTAGCCAGGAACTGCAAATTTGGATCGAGAGCTCAAATTCGAACGAGAAACACAAATTGGATGCTATCTGGAATGCTAAACCCGAAAAACAAGTCGATTGGTTGATCTGAGCTTTCCCTGAGAAGTTACAGCCAAGCGTATATCAGAATTGACGAAAGAACTCAGTTTAGCCAGGAACTGCAAATTTGGATCCAGAGTTCAAATTCGAACGAGAAACACAAATTGGAAGCTATCTGGGATGTAGAAGCTGAAAAACAAGTCGATTGGTTGATCTGAGCTTTCCCTGAGAAGTTACAGCCAAGTGTATATCAGAATTGAGGAAAGAATTCATTTAGCCAAGAACTGCAAATTTGGATCCAGAGCTCAAATTCGAACGAGAAACACAAATTGGATGGTATCTGGGATGTAGAAGCTGAAAAAAAAGTCGATTGGTTGATCTGAGCTTTCCCTGAGAAGTTACAGCCAAGCGTATATCAGAATTGAGGAAAGAATTCAATTTAGCCAAGAACTGCAAATTTGGATCCAGAGCTCAAATTCGAACGAGAAACACATATTGGATGGTATCTGGGATGCAGAAGCCGAAAAACAAGTCGATTGGTTGATCTGAGCTTTCCCTGAGAAGTTACAGCCAAGCGTATATCAGAATTGACAAAAGAACTCAATTTAGCCAAGAACTGTAAATTTGGATCCAGAATTCAAATTCGAACGAGAAACACATATTGGATGGTATCTGGGATGCAGAAGCCGAAAAACAAGTCGATTGGTTGATCTGAGCTTTCCCTGAGAAGTTACAGCCAAGCGTATATCAGAATTGACAAAAGAACTCAATTTAGCCAAGAACTGTAAATTTGGATCCAGAATTCAAATTCGAACGAGAAACACAAATTGGATGCTATCTGGGATGTAGAAGCTGAAAAACAAGTCGATTGGTTGATCTGAGCTTTCCCTGAGAAGTTACAGCCAAGCGTATATCAGAATTGAGGAAAGAATTCAATTTAGCCAAGAACTGCAAATTTGGATCCAGAGCTCAAATTCGAACGAGAAACACATATTGGATGGTATCTGGGATGCAGAAGCCGAAAAACAAGTCGATTGGTTGATCTGTGCTTTCCCTGAGAAGTTACAGCCAAGCGTATATCAGAATTGACAAAAGAACTCAGTTTAGCCAGGAACTGCAAATTTGGATCGAGAGCTCAAATTCGAACGAGAAACACAAATTGGATGGTATCTGGGATGTAGAAGCTGAAAAACAAGTCGATTGGTTGATCTGAGCTTTCCCAGAGAAGTTACAGCCAAGCGTATATCAGAATTGAGGAAAGAATTCAATTTAGCCAGGAACTGCAAATTTGGATCCAGAGTTCAAATTCGAACGAGAAACACAAATTGGATGCTATCTGGGATGTAGAAGCTGAAAAACAAGTCGATTGGTTGATCTGAGCTTTCCCTGAGAAGTTACAGCCAAGCGTATATCAGAATTGACAAAAGAACTCAATTTAGCCAAGAACTGTAAATTTGGATCCAGAATTCAAATTCGAACGAGAAACACATATTGGATGGTATCTGGGATGCAGAAGCCGAAAAACAAGTCGATTGGTTGATCTGAGCTTTCCCTGAGAAGTTACAGCCAAGTGTATATCAGAATTGAGGAAAGAATTCATTTAGCCAAGAACTGCAAATTTGGATCCAGAGCTCAAATTCGAACGAGAAACACATATTGGATGGTATCTGGGATGCAGAAGCCGAAAAACAACTCGATTGGTTGATCTGAGCTTTCCCTGAGAAGTTACAGCCAAGCGTATATCAGAATTGACAAAAGAACTCAATTTAGCCAAGAACTGTAAATTTGGATCCAGAATTCAAATTCGAACGAGAAACACATATTGGATGGTATCTGGGATGCAGAAGCCGAAAAACAAGTCGATTGGTTGATCTAAGCTTTCCCTGAGAAGTTACAGCCAAGCGTATATCAGAATTGACAAAAGAACTCAGTTTAGCCAGGAACTGCAAATTTGGATCCAGAGTTCCACCTCGAACGAGAAACACAAATTGGATGCTATCTGGGATGTAGAAGCTGAAAAACAAGTCGATTGGTTGATCTGAGCTTTCCCTGAGAAGTTACAGCCAAGTGTATATCAGAATTGAGGAAAGAACTCAATTTAGCCAGGAACTGCAAATTTGGATCCAGAACTCAAATGTGAACGAGAAACACATATTGGATGGTATCTGGGATGCAGAAGCCGAAAAACAAGTCGATTGGTTGATCTGAGCTTTCCCTGAGAAGTTACAGCCAAGCGTATATCAGAATTGACAAAAGAACTCAATTTAGCCAAGAACTGTAAATTTCGATCCAGAATTCAAATTCGAACGAGAAACACATATTGGATGGTATCTGGGATGCAGAAGCCGAAAAACAAGTCGATTGGTTGATCTGAGCTTTCCCTGAGAAGTTACAGCCAAGCGTATATCAGAATTGACAAAAGAACTCAATTTAGCCAAGAACTGTAAATTTGGATCCAGAATTCAAATTCGAACGAGAAACACAAATTGGATGCTATCTGGGATGTAGAAGCTGAAAAACAAGTCGATTGGTTGATCTGAGCTTTCCCTGAGAAGTTACAGCCAAGCGTATATCAGAATTGAGGAAAGAATTCAATTTAGCCAAGAACTGCAAATTTGGATCCAGAGCTCAAATTCGAACGAGAAACACATATTGGATGGTATCTGGGATGCAGAAGCCGAAAAACAAGTCGATTGGTTGATCTGTGCTTTCCCTGAGAAGTTACAGCCAAGCGTATATCAGAATTGACAAAAGAACTCAGTTTAGCCAGGAACTGCAAATTTGAATCCAGAGCTCAAATTCGAACAAGAAACACATATTGGATGCTATCTGGAATGCTAAACCCAAAAAACAAGTCGATTGGTTGATCTGAGATTTCCCTGAGAAGTTACAGCCAAGCGTATCTCAGTATTGAGGAAAGAACTCAATTTAGCCAGGAACTGCAAATTTGGATCGAGAGCTCAAATTCGAACGAGAAACACAAATTGGATGCTATCTGGAATGCTAAACCCGAAAAACAAGTCGATTGGTTGATCTGAGCTTTCCCTGAGAAGTTACAGCCAAGCGTATATCAGAATTGACAAAAGAACTCAGTTTAGCCAGGAACTGCAAATTTGGATCCAGAGTTCAAATTCGAACGAGAAACACAAATTGGAAGCTATCTGGGATGTAGAAGCTGAAAAACAAGTCGATTGGTTGATCTGAGCTTTCCCTGAGAAGTTACAGCCAAGTGTATATCAGAATTGAGGAAAGAATTCATTTAGCCAAGAACTGCAAATTTGGATCCAGAGCTCAAATTCGAACGAGAAACACAAATTGGATGGTATCTGGGATGTAGAAGCTGAAAAAAAAGTCGATTGGTTGATCTGAGCTTTCCCTGAGAAGTTACAGCCAAGCGTATATCAGAATTGAGGAAAGAATTCAATTTAGCCAAGAACTGCAAATTTGGATCCAGAGCTCAAATTCGAACGAGAAACACATATTGGATGGTATCTGGGATGCAGAAGCCGAAAAACAAGTCGATTGGTTGATCTGAGCTTTCCCTGAGAAGTTACAGCCAAGCGTATATCAGAATTGACAAAAGAACTCAATTTAGCCAAGAACTGTAAATTTGGATCCAGAATTCAAATTCGAACGAGAAACACAAATTGGATGGTATCTGGGATGCAGAAGCCGAAAAACAAGTCGATTGGTTGATCTGAGCTTTCCCTGAGAAGTTACAGCCAAGCGTATATCAGAATTGAGGAAAGAATTCAATTTAGCCAAGAACTGCAAATTTGGATCCAGAGCTCAAATTCGAACGAGAAACACATATTGGATGGTATCTGGGATGCAGAAGCCGAAAAACAAGTCGATTGGTTGATCTGTGCTTTCCCTGAGAAGTTACAGCCAAGCGTATATCAGAATTGACAAAAGAACTCAGTTTAGCCAGGAACTGCAAATTTGAATCCAGAGCTCAAATTCGAACAAGAAACACATATTGGATGCTATCTGGAATGCTAAACCCAAAAAACAAGTCGATTGGTTGATCTGAGATTTCCCTGAGAAGTTACAGCCAAGCGTATCTCAGTATTGAGGAAAGAACTCAATTTAGCCAGGAACTGCAAATTTGGATCGAGAGCTCAAATTCGAACGAGAAACACAAATTGGATGCTATCTGGAATGCTAAACCCGAAAAACAAGTCGATTGGTTGATCTGAGCTTTCCCTGAGAAGTTACAGCCAAGCGTATATCAGAATTGACGAAAGAACTCAGTTTAGCCAGGAACTGCAAATTTGGATCCAGAGTTCAAATTCGAACGAGAAACACAAATTGGAAGCTATCTGGGATGTAGAAGCTGAAAAACAAGTCGATTGGTTGATCTGAGCTTTCCCTGAGAAGTTACAGCCAAGTGTATATCAGAATTGAGGAAAGAATTCATTTAGCCAAGAACTGCAAATTTGGATCCAGAGCTCAAATTCGAACGAGAAACACAAATTGGATGCTATCTGGGATGTAGAAGCTGAAAAACAAGTCGATTGGTTGATCTGAGCTTTCCCAGAGAAGTTACAGCCAAGCGTATATCAGAATTGAGGAAAGAATTCAATTTAGCCAGGAACTGCAAATTTGGATCCAGAGTTCAAATTCGAACGAGAAACACAAATTGGATGCTATCTGGGATGTAGAAGCTGAAAAACAAGTCGATTGGTTGATCTGAGCTTTCCCTGAGAAGTTACAGCCAAGCGTATATCAGAATTGACAAAAGAACTCAATTTAGCCAAGAACTGTAAATTTGGATCCAGAATTCAAATTCGAACGAGAAACACATATTGGATGGTATCTGGGATGCAGAAGCCGAAAAACAAGTCGATTGGTTGATCTGAGCTTTCCCTGAGAAGTTACAGCCAAGTGTATATCAGAATTGAGGAAAGAATTCATTTAGCCAAGAACTGCAAATTTGGATCCAGAGCTCAAATTCGAACGAGAAACACATATTGGATGGTATCTGGGATGCAGAAGCCGAAAAACAACTCGATTGGTTGATCTGAGCTTTCCCTGAGAAGTTACAGCCAAGCGTATATCAGAATTGACAAAAGAACTCAATTTAGCCAAGAACTGTAAATTTGGATCCAGAATTCAAATTCGAACGAGAAACACATATTGGATGGTATCTGGGATGCAGAAGCCGAAAAACAAGTCGATTGGTTGATCTAAGCTTTCCCTGAGAAGTTACAGCCAAGCGTATATCAGAATTGACAAAAGAACTCAGTTTAGCCAGGAACTGCAAATTTGGATCCAGAGTTCCACCTCGAACGAGAAACACAAATTGGATGCTATCTGGGATGTAGAAGCTGAAAAACAAGTCGATTGGTTGATCTGAGCTTTCCCTGAGAAGTTACAGCCAAGTGTATATCAGAATTGAGGAAAGAACTCAATTTAGCCAGGAACTGCAAATTTGGATCCAGAACTCAAATGTGAACGAGAAACACATATTGGATGGTATCTGGGATGCAGAAGCCGAAAAACAAGTCGATTGGTTGATCTGAGCTTTCCCTGAGAAGTTACAGCCAAGCGTATATCAGAATTGACAAAAGAACTCAATTTAGCCAAGAACTGTAAATTTCGATCCAGAATTCAAATTCGAACGAGAAACACATATTGGATGGTATCTGGGATGCAGAAGCCGAAAAACAAGTCGATTGGTTGATCTGAGCTTTCCCTGAGAAGTTACAGCCAAGCGTATATCAGAATTGACAAAAGAACTCAATTTAGCCAAGAACTGTAAATTTGGATCCAGAATTCAAATTCGAACGAGAAACACAAATTGGATGCTATCTGGGATGTAGAAGCTGAAAAACAAGTCGATTGGTTGATCTGAGCTTTCCCTGAGAAGTTACAGCCAAGCGTATATCAGAATTGAGGAAAGAATTCAATTTAGCCAAGAACTGCAAATTTGGATCCAGAGCTCAAATTCGAACGAGAAACACATATTGGATGGTATCTGGGATGCAGAAGCCGAAAAACAAGTCGATTGGTTGATCTGTGCTTTCCCTGAGAAGTTACAGCCAAGCGTATATCAGAATTGACAAAAGAACTCAGTTTAGCCAGGAACTGCAAATTTGAATCCAGAGCTCAAATTCGAACAAGAAACACATATTGGATGCTATCTGGAATGCTAAACCCAAAAAACAAGTCGATTGGTTGATCTGAGATTTCCCTGAGAAGTTACAGCCAAGCGTATCTCAGTATTGAGGAAAGAACTCAATTTAGCCAGGAACTGCAAATTTGGATCGAGAGCTCAAATTCGAACGAGAAACACAAATTGGATGCTATCTGGAATGCTAAACCCGAAAAACAAGTCGATTGGTTGATCTGAGCTTTCCCTGAGAAGTTACAGCCAAGCGTATATCAGAATTGACAAAAGAACTCAGTTTAGCCAGGAACTGCAAATTTGGATCCAGAGTTCAAATTCGAACGAGAAACACAAATTGGAAGCTATCTGGGATGTAGAAGCTGAAAAACAAGTCGATTGGTTGATCTGAGCTTTCCCTGAGAAGTTACAGCCAAGTGTATATCAGAATTGAGGAAAGAATTCATTTAGCCAAGAACTGCAAATTTGGATCCAGAGCTCAAATTCGAACGAGAAACACAAATTGGATGGTATCTGGGATGTAGAAGCTGAAAAAAAAGTCGATTGGTTGATCTGAGCTTTCCCTGAGAAGTTACAGCCAAGCGTATATCAGAATTGAGGAAAGAATTCAATTTAGCCAAGAACTGCAAATTTGGATCCAGAGCTCAAATTCGAACGAGAAACACATATTGGATGGTATCTGGGATGCAGAAGCCGAAAAACAAGTCGATTGGTTGATCTGAGCTTTCCCTGAGAAGTTACAGCCAAGCGTATATCAGAATTGACAAAAGAACTCAATTTAGCCAAGAACTGTAAATTTGGATCCAGAATTCAAATTCGAACGAGAAACACATATTGGATGGTATCTGGGATGCAGAAGCCGAAAAACAAGTCGATTGGTTGATCTGAGCTTTCCCTGAGAAGTTACAGCCAAGCGTATCTCAGTATTGAGGAAAGAACTCAATTTAGCCAGGAACTGCAAATTTGGATCGAGAGCTCAAATTCGAACGAGAAACACAAATTGGATGCTATCTGGAATGCTAAACCCGAAAAACAAGTCGATTGGTTGATCTGAGCTTTCCCTGAGAAGTTACAGCCAAGCGTATATCAGAATTGACAAAAGAACTCAATTTAGCCAAGAACTGTAAATTTGGATCCAGAATTCAAATTCGAACGAGAAACACATATTGGATGGTATCTGGGATGCAGAAGCCGAAAAACAAGTCGATTGGTTGATCTGAGCTTTCCCTGAGAAGTTACAGCCAAGCGTATCTCAGTATTGAGGAAAGAACTCAATTTAGCCAGGAACTGCAAATTTGGATCGAGAGCTCAAATTCGAACGAGAAACACAAATTGGATGCTATCTGGAATGCTAAACCCGAAAAACAAGTCGATTGGTTGATCTGAGCTTTCCCTGAGACGTTACAGCCAAGCGTATATCAGAATTGACGAAAGAACTCAGTTTAGCCAGGAACTGCAAATTTGGATCCAGAGTTCAAATTCGAACGAGAAACACAAATTGGAAGCTATCTGGGATGTAGAAGCTGAAAAACAAGTCGATTGGTTGATCTGAGCTTTCCCTGAGAAGTTACAGCCAAGTGTATATCAGAATTGAGGAAAGAATTCATTTAGCCAAGAACTGCAAATTTGGATCGAGAGCTCAAATTCGAACGAGAAACACAAATTGGATGGTATCTGGGATGTAGAAGCTGAAAAACAAGTCGATTGGTTGATCTGAGCTTTCCCAGAGAAGTTACAGCCAAGCGTATATCAGAATTGAGGAAAGAATTCAATTTAGCCAGGAACTGCAAATTTGGATCCAGAGCTCAAATTCGAACGAGAAACACAAATTGGATGCTATCTGGGATGCAGAAGCCGAAAAACAAGTCGATTGGTTGATCTGAGCTTTCCCTGAGAAGTTACAGCCAAGCGTATATCAGAATTGACAAAAGAACTCAATTTAGCCAAGAACTGTAAATTTGGATCCAGAATTCAAATTCGAACGAGAAACACATATTGGATGGTATCTGGGATGCAGAAGCCGAAAAACAAGTCGATTGGTTGATCTAAGCTTTCCCTGAGAAGTTACAGCCAAGCGTATATCAGAATTGACAAAAGAACTCAGTTTAGCCAGGAACTGCAAATTTGGATCCAGAGTTCCACCTCGAACGAGAAACACAAATTGGATGCTATCTGGGATGTAGAAGCTGAAAAACAAGTCGATTGGTTGATCTGAGCTTTCCCTGAGAAGTTACAGCCAAGTGTATATCAGAATTGAGGAAAGAACTCAATTTAGCCAGGAACTGCAAATTTGGATCCAGAACTCAAATGTGAACGAGAAACACATATTGGATGGTATCTGGGATGCAGAAGCCGAAAAACAAGTCGATTGGTTGATCTGAGCTTTCCCTGAGAAGTTACAGCCAAGCGTATATCAGAATTGACAAAAGAACTCAATTTAGCCAAGAACTGTAAATTTCGATCCAGAATTCAAATTCGAACGAGAAACACATATTGGATGGTATCTGGGATGCAGAAGCCGAAAAACAAGTCGATTGGTTGATCTGAGCTTTCCCTGAGAAGTTACAGCCAAGCGTATATCAGAATTGACAAAAGAACTCAATTTAGCCAAGAACTGTAAATTTGGATCCAGAATTCAAATTCGAACGAGAAACACAAATTGGATGCTATCTGGGATGTAGAAGCTGAAAAACAAGTCGATTGGTTGATCTGAGCTTTCCCTGAGAAGTTACAGCCAAGCGTATATCAGAATTGAGGAAAGAATTCAATTTAGCCAAGAACTGCAAATTTGGATCCAGAGCTCAAATTCGAACGAGAAACACATATTGGATGGTATCTGGGATGCAGAAGCCGAAAAACAAGTCGATTGGTTGATCTGTGCTTTCCCTGAGAAGTTACAGCCAAGCGTATATCAGAATTGACAAAAGAACTCAGTTTAGCCAGGAACTGCAAATTTGAATCCAGAGCTCAAATTCGAACAAGAAACACATATTGGATGCTATCTGGAATGCTAAACCCAAAAAACAAGTCGATTGGTTGATCTGAGATTTCCCTGAGAAGTTACAGCCAAGCGTATCTCAGTATTGAGGAAAGAACTCAATTTAGCCAGGAACTGCAAATTTGGATCGAGAGCTCAAATTCGAACGAGAAACACAAATTGGATGCTATCTGGAATGCTAAACCCGAAAAACAAGTCGATTGGTTGATCTGAGCTTTCCCTGAGAAGTTACAGCCAAGCGTATATCAGAATTGACAAAAGAACTCAGTTTAGCCAGGAACTGCAAATTTGGATCCAGAGTTCAAATTCGAACGAGAAACACAAATTGGAAGCTATCTGGGATGTAGAAGCTGAAAAACAAGTCGATTGGTTGATCTGAGCTTTCCCTGAGAAGTTACAGCCAAGTGTATATCAGAATTGAGGAAAGAATTCATTTAGCCAAGAACTGCAAATTTGGATCCAGAGCTCAAATTCGAACGAGAAACACAAATTGGATGCTATCTGGGATGTAGAAGCTGAAAAACAAGTCGATTGGTTGATCTGAGCTTTCCCAGAGAAGTTACAGCCAAGCGTATATCAGAATTGAGGAAAGAATTCAATTTAGCCAGGAACTGCAAATTTGGATCCAGAGTTCAAATTCGAACGAGAAACACAAATTGGATGCTATCTGGGATGTAGAAGCTGAAAAACAAGTCGATTGGTTGATCTGAGCTTTCCCTGAGAAGTTACAGCCAAGCGTATATCAGAATTGACAAAAGAACTCAATTTAGCCAAGAACTGTAAATTTGGATCCAGAATTCAAATTCGAACGAGAAACACATATTGGATGGTATCTGGGATGCAGAAGCCGAAAAACAAGTCGATTGGTTGATCTGAGCTTTCCCTGAGAAGTTACAGCCAAGCGTATATCAGAATTGAGGAAAGAATTCAATTTAGCCAAGAACTGCAAATTTGGATCCAGAGCTCAAATTCGAACGAGAAACACATATTGGATGGTATCTGGGATGCAGAAGCCGAAAAACAAGTCGATTGGTTGATCTGAGCTTTCCCTGAGAAGTTACAGCCAAGCGTATATCAGAATTGACAAAAGAACTCAATTTAGCCAAGAACTGTAAATTTGGATCCAGAATTCAAATTCGAACGAGAAACACAAATTGGATGGTATCTGGGATGCAGAAGCCGAAAAACAAGTCGATTGGTTGATCTGAGCTTTCCCTGAGAAGTTACAGCCAAGCGTATATCAGAATTGAGGAAAGAATTCAATTTAGCCAAGAACTGCAAATTTGGATCCAGAGCTCAAATTCGAACGAGAAACACATATTGGATGGTATCTGGGATGCAGAAGCCGAAAAACAAGTCGATTGGTTGATCTGTGCTTTCCCTGAGAAGTTACAGCCAAGCGTATATCAGAATTGACAAAAGAACTCAGTTTAGCCAGGAACTGCAAATTTGAATCCAGAGCTCAAATTCGAACAAGAAACACATATTGGATGCTATCTGGAATGCTAAACCCAAAAAACAAGTCGATTGGTTGATCTGAGATTTCCCTGAGAAGTTACAGCCAAGCGTATCTCAGTATTGAGGAAAGAACTCAATTTAGCCAGGAACTGCAAATTTGGATCGAGAGCTCAAATTCGAACGAGAAACACAAATTGGATGCTATCTGGAATGCTAAACCCGAAAAACAAGTCGATTGGTTGATCTGAGCTTTCCCTGAGAAGTTACAGCCAAGCGTATATCAGAATTGACAAAAGAACTCAATTTAGCCAAGAACTGCAAATTTGGATCGAGAGCTCAAATTCGAACGAGAAACACATATTGGATGGTATCTGGAATGCTAAACCCGAAAAACAAGTCGATTGGTTGATCTGAGCTTTCCCAGAGAAGTTACAGCCAAGCGTATATCAGAATTGACAAAAGAACTCAATTTAGCCAGAAACTGCAAATTTGGATCCAGAGCTCAAATTCGAACGAGAAACACATATTGGATGGTTTCTGGGATGCAGAAGCCGAAAAACAAGTCGATTGGTTGATCTGAGCTTTCCCTGAGATGTTACAGCCAAGCGTATATCAGAATTGACAAAAGAACTCAGTTTAGCAAGGAACTGCAAATTTGGATCCAGAGCTCAAATTCGAACGAGAAACACATATTGGATGGTATCTGGGATGCAGAAGCCGAAAAACAAGTCGATTGGTTGATCTGAGCTTTCCCTGAGAAGTTACAGCCAAGCGTATATCAGAATTGACAAAAGAACTCAGTTTAGCCAGGAACTGCAAATTTGGATCCAGAGCTCAAATTCGAATGAGAAACACATATTGGATGGTTTCTGGGATGCAGAAGCCGAAAAACAAGTTGATTGGTTGATCTGAGCTTTCCCTGAGATGTTACAGCCAAGCGTATATCAGAATTGACAAAAGAACTCAATTTAGCCAGAAACTGCAAATTTGGATCCAGAGCTCAAATTCGAACGAGAAACACATATTGGATGGTTTCTGGGATGCAGAAGCCGAAAAACAAGTCGATTAGTAGATCTGAGCTTTCCCTGAGAAGTTACAGCCAAGCGCATCTCAGAATTGACAAAAGAACTCAGTTTAGCCAGGAACTGCAAATTTGGATGCAGAGTTCAAATTCGAACGAGAAACACATATTGGATGGTATCTGGGATGCAGAAACCAAAAAACAAGTCGATTGGTTGGTCTGAGCTTTCCCTGAGAAGTTACAGCCAAGCGTATCTCAGAATTTACAAAAGAACTCAGTTTAGCCAGGAACTGCAAATTTGGACCGAGAGCTCAACATCGAACGAGAAACACATATTGGATGCTATCTGGAATGCTAAACCCGAAAAACAAGTCGATTGGTTGATCTGAGCTTTCCCTGAGAAGTTACAGCCAAGTGTATATCAGAATTGAGGAAAGAATTCAATTTAGCCAAGAACTGCAAATTTGGATCCAGAGCTCAAATTCGAACGAGAAACACATATTGGATGCTATCTGGGATGCAGAAGCCGAAAAACAAGTCGATTGGTTGATCTGAGCTTTCCCTGAGAAGTTACAGCCAAGCGTATATCAGAATTGACAAAAGAACTCAGTTTAGCCAGGAACTGCAAATTTGGATCCAGAGCTCAAATTCGAACGAGAAACACATATTGGATGGTATCTGGAATGCTAAACCCAAAAAACAAGTCGATTGGTTAATCTGAGCTTTCCCAGAGAAGTTACAGCCAAGCGTATATCAGAATTGACAAAAGAACTCAATTTAGCCAGGAACTGCAAATTTGGATCCAGAGCTCAAATTCGAACGAGAAACACATATTGGATGGTTTCTGGGATGCAGAAGCCGAAAAACAAGTCGATTGGTTGATCTGAGCTTTCCCTGAGATGTTACAACCAAGCGTATATCAGAATTGACAAAAGAACTCAGTTTAGCAAGGAACTGCAAATTTGGATCCAGAGCTCAAATTCGAACGAGAAACACATATTGGATGGTATCTGGGATGCAGAAGCCGAAAAACAAGTCGATTGGTTGATCTGAGCTTTCCCTGAGAAGTTACAGCCAAGCGTATATCAGAATTGACAAAAGAACTCAGTTTAGCCAGGAACTGCAAATTTGGATCCAGAGCTCAAATTCGAACGAGAAACACATATTGGATGGTTTCTGGGATGCAGAAGCCGAAAAACAAGTTGATTGGTTGATCTGAGCTTTCCCTGAGATGTTACAGCCAAGCGTATATCAGAATTGACAAAAGAACTCAGTTTAGCCAGGAACTGCAAATTTGGATGCAGAGCTCAAATTCGAACGAGAAACACATATTGGATGGTTTCTGGGATGCAGAAGCCGAAAAACAAGTTGATTGGTTGATCTGAGCTTTCCCTGAGATGTTACAGCCAAGCGTATATCAGAATTGACAAAAGAACTCAGTTTAGCAAGGAACTGCAAATTTGGATGCAGAGCTCAAATTCGAACGAGAAACACATATTGGATGGTATCTGGGATGCAGAAGCCGAAAAACAAGTCGATTGGTTGATCTGAGCTTTCCCTGAGAAGTTACAGCCGTGTATATCAGAATTGAGGAAAGAATTCAATTTAGCCAAGAACTGCAAATTTGGATCCAGAGTTCAAATTCGAACGAGAAACACAAATTGGATGCTATCTGGGATGTAGAAGCTGAAAAACAAGGCGATTGGTAGATCTGAGCTTTCCCTGAGAAGTTACAGCCAAGCGTATATCAGAATTGACAAAAGAACTCAGTTTAGCCAGGAACTGCAAATTTGGATCCAGAGCTCAAATTCGAACGAGAAACACATATTGGATGGTATCTGGGATGCAGAAGCCGAAAAACAAGTCGATTGGTTGATCTGAGCTTTCTCTGAGAAGTTACAGCCAAGCGTATATCAGAATTGACAAAAGAACTCAGTTTAGCCAGGAACTGCAAATTTGGATCCAGAGCTCAAATTCGAACGAGAAACACATATTGGATGGTTTCTGGGATGCAGAAGCCGAAAAACAAGTTGATTGGTTGATCTGAGCTTTCCCTGAGAAGTTACAACCAAGCGTATATCAGAATTGACAAAAGAACTCAGTTTAGCCAGGAACTGCAAATTTGGATCGAGAGCTCAAATTTGAACGAGAAACACAAATTGGATGGTATCTGGGATGTAGAAGCTGAAAAACAAGTCGATTGGTTGATCTGAGCTTTCCCTGAGAAGTTACAGCCAAGCGCATCTCAGAATTGACAAAAGAACTCAGTTTAGCCAGGAACTGCAAATTTGGATGCAGAGTTCAAATTCGAACGAGAAACACATATTGGATGCTATCTGGGATGCAGAAACCAAAAAACAAGTCGATTGGTTGGTCTGAGCTTTCCCTGAGAAGTTCCAGCCAAGCGTATCTCAGAATTGACAAAAGAACTCAGTTTAGCCAGGAACTGCAAATTTGGACCGAGAGCTAAACATCGAACGAGAAACACATATTGGATGCTATCTGGAATGCTAAACCCGAAAAACAAGTCGATTGGTTGATCTGAGCTTTCCCTGAGAAGTTACAGCCAAGTGTATATCAGAATTGAGGAAAGAATTCAATTTAGCCAAGAACTGCAAATTTGGATCCAGAGCTCAAATTCGAACGAGAAACACATATTGGATGCTATCTGGGATGCAGAAGCCGAAAAACAAGTCGATTGGTTGATCTGAGCTTTCCCTGAGAAGTTACAGCCAAGCGTATATCAGAATTGACAAAAGAACTCAGTTTAGCCAGGAACTCCAAATTTGGATCCAGAGCTCAAATTCGAACGAGAAACACATATTGGATGGTATCTGGAATGCTAAACCCAAAAAACAAGTCGATTGGTTAATCTGAGCTTTCCCAGAGAAGTTACAGCCAAGCGTATATCAGAATTGACAAAAGAACTCAATTTAGCCAGGAACTGCAAATTTGGATCCAGAGCTCAAATTCGAACGAGAAACACATATTGGATGGTTTCTGGGATGCAGAAGCCGAAAAACAAGTCGATTGGTTGATCTGAGCTTTCCCTGAGATGTTACAACCAAGCGTATATCAGAATTGACAAAAGAACTCAGTTTAGCAAGGAACTGCAAATTTGGATCCAGAGCTCAAATTCGAACGAGAAACACATATTGGATGGTATCTGGGATGCAGAAGCCGAAAAACAAGTCGATTGGTTGATCTGAGCTTTCCCTGAGAAGTTACAGCCAAGCGTATATCAGAATTGACAAAAGAACTCAGTTTAGCCAGGAACTGCAAATTTGGATCCAGAGCTCAAATTCGAACGAGAAACACATATTGGATGGTTTCTGGGATGCAGAAGCCGAAAAACAAGTTGATTGGTTGATCTGAGCTTTCCCTGAGATGTTACAGCCAAGCGTATATCAGAATTGACAAAAGAACTCAGTTTAGCCAGGAACTGCAAATTTGGATGCAGAGCTCAAATTCGAACGAGAAACACATATTGGATGGTTTCTGGGATGCAGAAGCCGAAAAACAAGTTGATTGATTGATCTGAGCTTTCCCTGAGATGTTACAGCCAAGCGTATATCAGAATTGACAAAAGAACTCAGTTTAGCAAGGAACTGCAAATTTGGATGCAGAGCTCAAATTCGAACGAGAAACACATATTGGATGGTATCTGGGATGCAGAAGCCGAAAAACAAGTCGATTGGTTGATCTGAGCTTTCCCTGAGAAGTTACAGCCGTGTATATCAGAATTGAGGAAAGAATTCAATTTAGCCAAGAACTGCAAATTTGGATCCAGAGTTCAAATTCGAACGAGAAACACAAATTGGATGCTATCTGGGATGTAGAAGCTGAAAAACAAGGCGATTGGTAGATCTGAGCTTTCCCTGAGAAGTTACAGCCAAGCGTATCTCAGAATTGACAAAAGAACTCAGTTTAGCCAGGAACTGCAAATTTGGATCCAGAGCTCAAATTCGAACGAGAAACACATATTGGATGGTATCTGGGATGCAGAAGCTGAAAAACAAGTCGATTGGTTGATCTGAGCTTTCTCTGAGAAGTTACAGCCAAGCGTATATCAGAATTGACAAAAGAACTCAGTTTAGCCAGGAACTGCAAATTTGGATCCAGAGCTCAAATTCGAACGAGAAACACATATTGGATGGTTTCTGGGATGCAGAAGCCGAAAAACAAGTTGATTGGTTGATCTGAGCTTTCCCTGAGAAGTTACAGCCAAGCGTATATCAGAATTGACAAAAGAACTCAGTTTAGCCAGGAACTGCAAATTTGGATCGAGAGCTCAAATTTGAACGAGAAACACAAATTGGATGGTATCTGGGATGTAGAAGCTGAAAAACAAGTCGATTGGTTGATCTGAGCTTTCCCTGAGAAGTTACAGCCAAGTGTATATCAGAATTGAGGAAAGAATTTAACCAGGAACTGCAAATTTGGATCCAGAGCTCAAATTCGAACGAGAAACACATATTGGATGGTATCTGGAATGCTAAACCCGAAAAACAAGTCGATTGGTTGATCTGAGCTTTCCCTGAGAAGTTACAGCCAAGCGTATATCAGAATTGACAAAAGAACTCAATTTAGCCAGGAACTGCAAATTTGGATCCAGAGCTCAAATTCGAACGAGAAACACATATTGGATGGTTTCTGGCATGCAGAAGCCGAAAAACAAGTCGATTGGTTGATCTGAGCTTTCCCTGAGATGTTACAGCCAAGCGTATATCAGAATTGACAAAAGAACTCAGTTTAGCAAGGAACTGCAAATCCAGAGCTCAAATTCGAACGAGAAACACATATTGGATGGTATCTGGGATGCAGAAGCCGAAAAACAAGTCGATTGGTTGATCTGAGCTTTCCCTGAGAAGTTACAGCCAAGCGTATATCAGAATTGACAAAAGAACTCAGTTTAGCCAGGAACTGCAAATTTGGATCCAGAGCTCAAATTCGAACGAGAAACACATATTGGATGGTTTCTGGGATGCAGAAGCCGAAAAACAAGTTGATTGGTTGATCTGAGCTTTCCCTGAGATGTTACAGCCAAGTGTATATCAGAATTGACAAAAGAACTCAGTTTAGCAAGGAACTGCAAATTTGGATGCAGAGCTCAAATTCGAACGAGAAACACATATTGGATGGTATCTGGGATGCAGAAGCCGACAAACAAGTCGATTGGTTGATCTGAGCTTTCCCTGAGAAGTTACAGGCAAGCGTATATCACAATTGACAAAAGAACTCAGTTTAGCCAGGAACTGCAAATTTGGATCCAGAGCTCAAATTCGAACGAGAAACACATATTGGATGCTATCTGGAATGCTAAACCCGAAAAACAAGTCAATTGGTTGATCTGAGCTTTCCCTGAGAAGTTACAGCCAAGCGTATCTCAGTATTGAGGAAAGAACTCAATTTAGCCAGGAACTGCAAATTTGGATCAAGAGCTCAAATTTGAACGAGAAACACAAATTGGATGGTATCTGGGATGTAGAAGCTGAAAAACAAGTCGATTGGTTGATCTGAGCTTTCCCTGAGAAGTTACAGCCAAGTGTATATCAGAATTGAGGAAAGAACTCAATTTAGCCAGGAACTGCAAATTTGGATCCAGAGCTCAAATTCGAACGAGAAACACATATTGGATGGTATCTGGAATGCTAAACCCGAAAAACAAGTCGATTGGTTGATCTGAGCTTTCCCTGAGAAGTTACAGCCAAGCGTATATCAGAATTGACAAAAGAACTCAATTTAGCCAGGAACTGCAAATTTGGATCCAGAGTTCAAATTCGAACAAGAAACACATATTGGATGGGATCTGGGTTGCAGAAGCCGAAAAACAAGTCGATTGGTTGATCTGAGCTTTCCCTGAGAAGTTACAGCCAAGCGTATATCAGAATTGACAAAAGAACTCAGTTTAGCCAGGAACTGCAAATTTGGATCCAGAGCTCAAATTCGAACGAGAAACACATATTGGATGGTATCTGGGATCCAGAAGCCGACAAACAAGTCGATTGGTTGATCTGAGCTTTCCCTGAGAAGTTACAGCCAAGCGTATATCAGAATTGACAAAAGAACTCAATTTAGCCAGGAACTGCAAATTTGGATCCAGAGCTCAAATTCGAACGAGAAACACATATTGGATGGTATCTGGGATCCAGAAGCCGACAAACAAGTCGATTGGTTGATCTGAGCTTTCCCTGAGAAGTTACAGCCAAGCGTATATCAGAATTGACAAAAGAACTCAGTTTTGCCAGGAACTGCAAATTTGGATCCAGAGCTCAAATTCGAACGAGAAACACATATTGGATGGTTTCTGGGATGCAGAAGCCGAAAAACAAGTCGATTGGTTGATCTGAGCTTTCCCTGAGATGTTACAGCCAAGCGTATATCAGAATTGACAAAAGAACTCAGTTTAGCAAGGAACTGCAAATTTGGATCCAGAGCTCAAATTCGAACGAGAAACACATATTGGATGCTATCTGGAATGCTAAACCCGAAAAACAAGTCGATTGGTTGATCTGAGCTTTCCCTGAGAAGTTACAGCCAAGCGTATCTCAGTATTGAGGAAAGAACTCAATTTAGCCAGGAACTGCAAATTTGGATCGAGAGCTCAAATTTGAACGAGAAACACAAATTGGATGGTATCTGGGATGTAGAAGCTGAAAAACAAGTCGATTGGTTGATCTGAGCTTTCCCTGAGAAGTTACAGCCAAGTGTATATCAGAATTGAGGAAAGAACTCAGTTTAGCCAGGAACTGCAAATTTGGATGCAGAGCTCAAATTCGAACGAGAAACACAAATTGGATGGTATCTGGGATGCAGAAGCCGAAAAACAAGTCGATTGGTTGATCTGAGCTTTCCCTGAGAAGCTACAGCCAAGCATGTATCAGATTTGAGGAATGAATTCAATTTAGCCAGGAACTGCATATTTGGATGAAGAGCTCAACATCGAACGAGAAACACATATTGGATGCTATCTGGGATGCAGAAGCCGAAAAAAAAGTCGATTGGTTGGTCTGAGCTTTCCCTGAGAAGTTACAGCAAAGCGTATCTCAGAATTGACAAAAGAACTCAGTTTAGCCAGGAACTACAAATTTGGATCCAGGCCTCAAATTCATACAAGAAACACATATTGGATTCTATCTGGGATGCAGAAGCCAAAAAAGTAGTCGATTGGTTGATCTGAGCTTTCCCTGAGAAGTTACAGCCAAGCGTATCTCAGAATTGACAAAAGAACTCAGTTTATCCAGGAACTGCAAATTTGGATCCAGAGCTCAAATTCGAATGGGAAACACAAATTGGATTGTATCTGGGATGCAGAAGCCGAAAAACAAGTCGATTGGTTGATCTGAGCTTTCCCTGAGAAGTTACAGCCAAGCGTATCTCAGAATTGGCAAAAGAATTAAATTTAGCCAGGTACTACAAATTTGGGTGCAGAGCTCAATTTCGAACGAGAAACACATATTGGATGCTATCTAGAATGCTAAACCCGAAAAACAAGTCGATTGGTTGATCTGAGCTTTCCCTGAGAAGTTACAGCCAAGCGTATCTCAGAATTGGCAAAAGAACTCAATTTAGCCAGGAACTGCAAATTTGGATCCAGAGCTCAAATTCGAACGAGAAACACATATTCGATGCTATCTGGGATGCAGAAACCAATAAACAAGTCGATTGGTTGATCTGAGCTTTCCCTGAGAAGTTACAGCCAAGCGTATCTAAAGAATTGACAAAAGAACTCAGTTTAGCCAGGAACTGCAAATTTGGATGCAGAGCTCAAATTCGAACGAGAAACACATATTGGATGCTATCTGGAATGCTAAACCCGAAAAACAAGTCGATTGGTTGATCTGAGCTTTCCCTGAGAAGTTACAGCCAAGCGTATCTCAGTATTGAGGAAAGAACTCAATTTAGCCAGGAACTGCAAATTTGGATCGAGAGCTCAAATTTGAACGAGAAACACAAATTGGATGGTATCTGGGATGTAGAAGCTGAAAAACAAGTCGATTGGTTGATCTGAGCTTTCCCTGAGAAGTTACAGCCAAGTGTATATCAGAATTGAGGAAAGAACTCAGTTTAGCCAGGAACTGCAAATTTGGATGCAGAGCTCAAATTCGAACGAGAAACACAAATTGGATGGTATCTGGGATGCAGAAGCCGAAAAACAAGTCGATTGGTTGATCTGAGCTTTCCCTGAGAAGCTACAGCCAAGCATGTATCAGATTTGAGGAAAGAATTCAATTTAGCCAGGAACTGCAAATTTGGATGAAGAGCTCAAATTCGAACGAGAAACACATATTGGATGCTATCTGGAATGCTAAACCCGAAAAAAAAGTCGATTGGTTGGTCTGAGCTTTCCCTGAGAAGTTACAGCAAAGTGTATCTCAGAATTGGCAAAAGAACTCAGTTTAGCCAGGAACTGCAAATTTGGACCGAGAGCTCAACATCGAACGAGAAACACATATTGGATGCTATCTGGGATGCAGAAGCCGGAAAAAAAGTCGATTGGTTGGTCTGAGCTTTCCCTGAGAAGTTACAGCAAAGCGTATCTCAGAATTGACAAAAGAACTCAGTTTAGCCAGGAACTACAAATTTGGATCCAGGCCTCAAATTCATACAAGAAACACATATTGGATTCTATCTGGGATGCAGAAGCCAAAAAAGTAGTCGATTGGTTGATCTGAGCTTTCCCTGAGAAGTTACAGCCAAGCGTATCTCAGAATTGACAAAAGAACTCAGTTTATCCAGGAACTGCAAATTTGGATCCAGAGCTCAAATTCGAATGGGAAACACAAATTGGATTGTATCTGGGATGCAGAAGCCGAAAAACAAGTCGATTGGTTGATCTGAGCTTTCCCTGAGAAGTTACAGCCAAGCGTATCTCAGAATTGGCAAAAGAATTAAATTTAGCCAGGTACTACAAATTTGGGTGCAGAGCTCAATTTCGAACGAGAAACACATATTGGATGCTATCTAGAATGCTAAACCCGAAAAACAAGTCGATTGGTTGATCTGAGCTTTCCCTGAGAAGTTACAGCCAAGCGTATCTCAGAATTGGCAAAAGAACTCAATTTAGCCAGGAACTGCAAATTTGGATCCAGAGCTCAAATTCGAACGAGAAACACATATTCGATGCTATCTGGGATGCAGAAACCAATAAACAAGTCGATTGGTTGATCTGAGCTTTCCCTGAGAAGTTACAGCCAAGCGTATCTAAAGAATTGACAAAAGAACTCAGTTTAGCCAGGAACTGCAAATATTGATGCAGAGCTCAAATTCGAACGAGAAACACAAATTGGATGGTATCTGGGATGCAGAAGCCGAAAAACAAGTCGATTGGTTCATCTGAGCTTTCCCTGAGAAGTTACAGCAAAGCGTATCTCAGAATTGGCAAAAGAACTCAGTTTAGCCAGGAACTGCAAATTTGGATCCAGAGCTCAAATTCGAACGAGAAACACAAATTGGATGGTATCTGGGATGCAGAAGCCGAAAAACAAGTCGATTGGTTGATCTGAGCTTTCCCTGAGAAGCTACAGCCAAGCATGTATCAGATTTGAGGAATGAATTCAATTTAGCCAGGAACTGCATATTTGGATGAAGAGCTCAAATTCGAATGAGAAACACATATTGGATGCTATCTGGAATGCTAAACCCGAAAAAGAAGTCGATTGGTTGATCTGAGCTTTCCCTGAGAAGTTACAGCAAAGCGTATCTCAGAATTGACAAAAGAACTCAGTTTAGCCAGGAACTACAAATTTGGATCCAGACCTCAAATTCATACGAGAAACACATATTGGATTCTATCTGGGATGCAGAAGCCAAAAAACAAGTCGATTGGTTGATCTGAGCTTTCCCTGAGAAGTTACAGCCAAGCGTATCTCAGAATTGACAAAAGAACTAGCCAGGAACTGCAAATTTGGATCCAGAGCTCAAATTCCTACGAGAAACACATATTGGATGCTATCTGGAATGCTAAACCCGAAAAAAAAGTCGATTGGTTGATCTGAGCTTTCCCTGAGAAGTTACAGCAAAGCGTATCTCAGAATTGGCAAAAGAACTAAATTTAGCCAGGTACTGCAAATTTGGATCCAGAGCTCATATTCGAACGAGAAACACAAATTGGATGGTATCTGGGATGCAGAAGCCGAAAAACGTCGATTGGTTGATCTGAGCTTTCCCTGAGAAGCTACAGCCAAGCATGTATAGGATTTGAGGAAAGAATTCAATTTAGCCAGGAACTGCAAATTTGGATCCAGACCTCAAATTCATATGAGAAACACATATTGGATTCTATCTGGGATGCAGAAGCCAAAAAACAAGTCGATTGGTTGATCTGATCTTTCCCTGAGAAGTTACAGCAAAGCGCATCTCAGAATTGGCAAAAGAACTCAGTTTAGCCAGGAACTGCAAATTTGGACCGAGAGCTCAACATCGAACGAGAAACACATATTGGATGCTATCTGGGATGCAGAAACCAAAAAACAAGTTGATTGGTTGATATGAGCTTTCCCTGAGAAGTTACAGCCAAGCGCATCTCAGAATTGACAAAAGAACTCAGTTTAGCCAGGAACTGCAAATTTGAACCGAGAGCTCAACATCGAACGAGAAACACATATTGGATGCTATCTGGGATGCAGAAACCAAAAAACAAGTCGATTAGTAGATATGAGCTTTCCCTGAGAAGTTACAGCCAAGCGCATCTCAGAATTGACAAAAGAACTCAGTTTAGCCAGGAACTGCAAATTTGGATGCAGAGTTCAAATTCGAACGAGAAACACATATTGGATGCTATCTGGGATGCAGAAACCAAAAAACAAGTCGATTGGTTGGTCTGAGCTTTCCCTGAGAAGTTACAGCCAAGCGTATCTCAGAATTGACAAAAGAACTCAGTTTAGCCAGGAACTGCAAATTTGGACCGAGAGCTCAATATCGAACGAGAAACACATATTGGATGCTATCTGGAATGCTAAACCCGAAAAACAAGTCGATTGGTTGATCTGAGCTTTCCCTGAGAAGTTACAGCCAAGCGTATCTCAGAATTGGCAAAAGAACTAAATTTAGCCAGGTACTGCAAATTTGGATCCAGAGCTCAAATTCGAACGAGAAACACAAATTGGATTGTATCTGGGATGCAGAAGCTGAAAAACAAGTCGATTGGTTGATCTGAGCTTTCCCTGAGAAGTTACAGCCAAGCATATCTCAGAATTGGCAAAAGAACTCAGTTTAGCCAGGAACTGCAAATTTGTATCCAGAGCTCAAATTCGAAAGAGAAACACATATTGGATGCTATCTGGAATGATAAACCCGAAAAACAAGTCGATTGGTTGATCTGAGCTTTCCCTGAGAAGTTACAGCCAAGCGCATCTCAGAATTGACAAAAGAACTCAGTTTAGCCAGGAACTGCAAATTTGGATGAAGAGCTCAAATTCGAACGAGAAACACATATTGGGTGCTATCTGGAATGCTAAACCCGAAAAACAAGTTGATTGGTTGGACTGAGCTTTCCCTGAGAAATTACAGCAAAGCGTATCTCAGAATTGGCAAAAGAACTCAGTTTAGCCAGGAACTGCACATTTGGATCCAGAGCTCAAATTCGAACGAGAAACACAAATTGGATGGTATCTTGGATGCAGAAGCCGAAAAACAAGTCGATTGGTTGATCTGAGCTTTCCCTGAGAAGTTACAGCCAAGCGTATCTCAGAATTGGCAAAAGAACTCAGTTTAGCCAGGAACTGCACATTTGGATCCAGAGCTCAAATTCGAACGAGAAACACAAATTGGATGGTATCTCGGATGCAGAAGCCGAAAAACAAGTCGATTGGTTGATCTGAGCTTTCCCTGAGAAGTTACAGCAAAGCGTATCTCAGAATTGCCAAAAGAACTCAGTTTAGCCAGGAACTGCAAATTTGGACCGAGAGCTCAACATCGAACGAGAAACACATATTGGATGCTATCTGGGATGCAGAAACCAAAAAACAAGTCGATTAGTAGATCTGAGCTTTCCCTGAGAAGTTACAGCCAAGCGCATCTCAGAATTGACAAAAGAACTCAGTTTAGCCAGGAACTGCAAATTTGGATGCAGAGCTCAAATTCGAACGAGAAACACAAATTGGATGGTATCTGGGATGCAGAAGCCGAAAAACAAGTCGATTGGTTGATCTGAGCTTTCCCTGAGAAGCTACAGCCAAGCATGTATCAGATTTGAGGAAAGAATTCAATTTAGCCAGGAACTGCATATTTGGATGAAGAGCTCAAATTCGAATGAGAAACACATATTGGATGCTATCTGGAATGCTAAACCCGAAAAACAAGTCTATTGGTTGATCTGAGCTTTCCCTGAGAAGTTACAGCAAAGCGTATCTCAGAATTGACAAAAGAACTCAGTTTAGCCAGGAACTACAAATTTGGATCCAGACCTCAAATTCATACGAGAAACACATATTGGATTCTATCTGGGATGCAGAAGCCAAAAAACAAGTCGATTGGTTGATCTGAGCTTTCCCTGAGAAGTTACAGCAAAGCGTATCTCAGAATTGGCAAAAGAACTCAGTTTAGCCAGGTACTACAAATTTGGATCCAGAACCCAAATTCGAACGAGAAACACATATTGGATGCTATCTGGAATGCTAAACCCGAAAAACAAGTAGATTGGTTGGTCTGAGCTTTCCCTGAGAAGTTACAGCAAAGCGTATCTCAGAATTGGCAAAAGAACTCAGTTTAGCCAGGAACTACAAATTTGGATCCAGAGCTCAAATTTGAACGAGAAACTCAAATTGGATGCTATGTGGGATGGAAAAGCCGGAAAAAAAGTCGATTGGTTGATCTGAGCTTTCCCTCAGAAGTTACAGCCAAGCGTATCTCAGAATTGACAAAAGAACTCAGTTTAGCCAGGAACTACAAATTTGGATCCAGACCTCAAATTCAGACAAGAAACACATATTGGATTCTATCTGGGATGCAGAAGCCAAAAAACAAGTCGATTGGTTGATCTGAGCTTTCCCTGAGAAGTTACAGCCAAGCGTATCTCAGAATTGACAAAAGAACTCAGTTTATCCAGGAACTGCAAATTTGGATCCAGAGCTCAAATTCGAACGGGAAACACAAATTGGATTGTATCTGGGATGCAGAAGCCGAAAAACAAGTCGATTGGTTGATCTGAGCTTTCCCTGAGAAGTTACAGCCAAGCGTATCTCAGAATTGGCAAAAGAATTAAATTTAGCCAGGTACTACAAATTTGGGTGCAGAGCTCAATTTCGAACGAGAAACACATATTGGATGCTATCTAGAATGCTAAACCCCAAAAACAAGTCGATTGGTTGATCTGAGCTTTCCCTGAGAAGTTACAGCCAAGCGTATCTCAGAATTGGCAAAAGAACTCAGTTAAGCCAGGAACTGCAAATTTGGATGCAGAGCTCAAATTCGAACGAGAAACACAAATTGGATGGTATCTGGGATGCAGAAGCCGAAAAACAAGTCGATTGGTTGATCTGAGCTTTCCCTGAGAAGCTACAGCCAAGCATGTATCAGATTTGAGGAAAGAATTCAATTTAGCCAGGAACTGCAAATTTGGATGAAGAGCTCAAATTCGAACGAGAAACATATTGGATGCTATCTGGGATGCAGAAACACGAAAAACAAGTCGATTGGTTGATCTGAGCTTTCCCTGAGAAGTTACAGCAAAGCGTATCTCAGAATTGGCAAAAGAACTCAGTTTAGCCAGGAACTGGAAATTTGGATCCAGAGCTCAAATTCGAACGAGAAACACATATTCGATGCTATCTGAGATGCAGAAACCAATAAACAAGTCGATTGGTTGATCTGAGCTTTCCCTGAGAAGTTACAGCCAAGCGCATCTCAGAATTGACAAAAGAACTCAGTTAAGCCAGGAACTGCAAATTTGGATGCAGAGCTCAAATTCGAACGAGAAACATATTGGATGCTATCTGGGATGCAGAAACACGAAAAACAAGTCGATTGGTTGATCTGAGCTTTCCCTGAGAAGTTACAGCAAAGCGTATCTCAGAATTGGCAAAAGAACTCAGTTTAGCCAGGAACTGGAAATTTGGATCCAGAGCTCAAATTCGAACGAGAAACACATATTCGATGCTATCTGAGATGCAGAAACCAAAAAACAAGTTGATTGGTTGATATGAGCTTTCCCTGAGAAGTTACAGCCAAGCGCATCTCAGAATTGACAAAAGAACTCAGTTTAGCCAGGAACTGCAAATTTGAACCGAGAGCTCAACATCGAACGAGAAACACATATTGGATGCTATCTGGGATGCAGAAACCAAAAAACAAGTCGATTAGTAGATATGAGCTTTCCCTGAGAAGTTACAGCCAAGCGCATCTCAGAATTGACAAAAGAACTCAGTTTAGCCAGGAACTGCAAATTTGGATGCAGAGTTCAAATTCGAACGAGAAACACATATTGGATGCTATCTGGGATGCAGAAACCAAAAAACAAGTCGATTGGTTGGTCTGAGCTTTCCCTGAGAAGTTACAGCCAAGCGTATCTCAGAATTGACAAAAGAACTCAGTTTAGCCAGGAACTGCAAATTTGGACCGAGAGCTCAATATCGAACGAGAAACACATATTGGATGCTATCTGGAATGCTAAACCCGAAAAACAAGTCGATTGGTTGATCTGAGCTTTCCCTGAGAAGTTACAGCCAAGCGTATCTCAGAATTGGCAAAAGAACTAAATTTAGCCAGGTACTGCAAATTTGGATCCAGAGCTCAAATTCGAACGAGAAACACAAATTGGATTGTATCTGGGATGCAGAAGCTGAAAAACAAGTCGATTGGTTGATCTGAGCTTTCCCTGAGAAGTTACAGCCAAGCATATCTCAGAATTGGCAAAAGAACTCAGTTTAGCCAGGAACTGCAAATTTGTATCCAGAGCTCAAATTCGAAAGAGAAACACATATTGGATGCTATCTGGAATGATAAACCCGAAAAACAAGTCGATTGGTTGATCTGAGCTTTCCCTGAGAAGCTACAGCCAAGCATGTATCAGATTTGAGGAAAGAATTCAATTTAGCCAGGAACTGCATATTTGGATGAAGAGCTCAAATTCGAATGAGAAACACATATTGGATGCTATCTGGAATGCTAAACCCGAAAAACAAGTCTATTGGTTGATCTGAGCTTTCCCTGAGAAGTTACAGCAAAGCGTATCTCAGAATTGACAAAAGAACTCAGTTTAGCCAGGAACTACAAATTTGGATCCAGACCTCAAATTCATACGAGAAACACATATTGGATTCTATCTGGGATGCAGAAGCCAAAAAACAAGTCGATTGGTTGATCTGAGCTTTCCCTGAGAAGTTACAGCAAAGCGTATCTCAGAATTGGCAAAAGAACTCAGTTTAGCCAGGTACTACAAATTTGGATCCAGAACCCAAATTCGAACGAGAAACACATATTGGATGCTATCTGGAATGCTAAACCCGAAAAACAAGTAGATTGGTTGGTCTGAGCTTTCCCTGAGAAGTTACAGCAAAGCGTATCTCAGAATTGGCAAAAGAACTCAGTTTAGCCAGGAACTACAAATTTGGATCCAGAGCTCAAATTTGAACGAGAAACTCAAATTGGATGCTATGTGGGATGGAAAAGCCGGAAAAAAAGTCGATTGGTTGATCTGAGCTTTCCCTCAGAAGTTACAGCCAAGCGTATCTCAGAATTGACAAAAGAACTCAGTTTAGCCAGGAACTACAAATTTGGATCCAGACCTCAAATTCAGACAAGAAACACATATTGGATTCTATCTGGGATGCAGAAGCCAAAAAACAAGTCGATTGGTTGATCTGAGCTTTCCCTGAGAAGTTACAGCCAAGCGTATCTCAGAATTGACAAAAGAACTCAGTTTATCCAGGAACTGCAAATTTGGATCCAGAGCTCAAATTCGAACGGGAAACACAAATTGGATTGTATCTGGGATGCAGAAGCCGAAAAACAAGTCGATTGGTTGATCTGAGCTTTCCCTGAGAAGTTACAGCCAAGCGTATCTCAGAATTGGCAAAAGAATTAAATTTAGCCAGGTACTACAAATTTGGGTGCAGAGCTCAATTTCGAACGAGAAACACATATTGGATGCTATCTAGAATGCTAAACCCCAAAAACAAGTCGATTGGTTGATCTGAGCTTTCCCTGAGAAGTTACAGCCAAGCGTATCTCAGAATTGGCAAAAGAACTCAGTTAAGCCAGGAACTGCAAATTTGGATGCAGAGCTCAAATTCGAACGAGAAACACAAATTGGATGGTATCTGGGATGCAGAAGCCGAAAAACAAGTCGATTGGTTGATCTGAGCTTTCCCTGAGAAGCTACAGCCAAGCATGTATCAGATTTGAGGAAAGAATTCAATTTAGCCAGGAACTGCAAATTTGGATGCAGAGCTCAAATTCGAACGAGAAACACATATTGGATGCTATCTGGAATGCTAAACCCGAAAAACAAGTCGATTGGTTGATCTGAGCTTTCCCTGAGAAGTTACAGCAAAGCGTATCTCAGAATTGGCAAAAGAACTTAGTTTAGCCAGGAACTGCAAATTTGGACCGAGAGCTCGACATCGAACGAGAAACACATATTGGATTCTATCTGGAATGATAAACCCGAAAAACAAGTCGATTGGTTGATCTGAGCTTTCCCTGAGAAGTTACAGCCAAGCGCATCTCAGAATTGACAAAAGAACTCAGTTTAGCCAGGAACTGCAAATTTGGATGCAGAGCTCAAATTCGAACGAGAAACACAAATTGGATGGTATCTGGGATGCAGAAGCCGAAAAACAAGTCGATTGGTTGATCTGAGCTTTCCCTGAGAAGCTACAGCCAAGCATGTATCAGATTTGAGGAAAGAATTCAATTTAGCCAGGAACTGCAAATTTGGACCGAGAGCTCAACATCGAACGAGAAACACATATTGGATGCTATCTGGGATGCAGAAGCCGAAAAAAAAGTCGATTGGTTGGTCTGAGCTTTCCCTGAGAAGTTACAGCAAAGCGTATCTCAGAATTGACAAAAGAACTCAGTTTAGCCAGGAACTACAAATTTGGATCCAGACCTCAAATTCATACAAGAAACACATATTGGATTCTATCTGGGATGCAGAAGCCAAAAAAGAAGTCGATTGGTTGATCTGAGCTTTCCCTGAGAAGTTACAGCCAAGCGTATCTCAGAATTGACAAAAGAACTCAGTTTATCCAGGAACTGCAAATTTGGATCCAGAGCTCAAATTCGAATGGGAAACACAAATTGGATTGTATCTGGGATGCAGAAGCCGAAAAACAAGTCGATTGGTTGATCTGAGCTTTCCCTGAGAAGTTACAGCCAAGCGTATCTCAGAATTGACAAAAGAATTAAATTTAGCCAGGTACTACAAATTTGGGTGCAGAGCTCAATTTCGAACGAGAAACACATATTGGATGCTATCTAGAATGCTAAACCCATAAAACAAGTCGATTGGTTGGTCTGAGCTTTCCCTGAGAAGTTACAGCCAAGCGTATCTAAAGAATTGACAAAAGAAGTCAGTTTAGCCAGGAACTGCAAATTTGGATGCAGAGCTCAAATTCGAACGAGAAACACAAATTGGATGGTATCTGGGATGCAGAAGCCGAAAAACAAGTCGATTGGTTGATCTGAGCTTTCCCTGAGAAGTTACAGCAAAGCGTATCTCAGAATTGGCAAAAGAACTCAGTTTAGCCAGGAACTGCAAATTTGGATCCAGAGCTCAAATTCGAACGAGAAACACATATTCGATGCTATCTGGGATGCAGAAACCAATAAACAAGTCGATTGGTTGATATGAGCTTTCCCTGAGAAGTTACAGCCAAGCGAATCTCAGAATTGACAAAAGAACTCAGTTTAGCCAGGAACTGCAAATTTGGATGCAGAGCTCAAATTCGAACGAGAAACACAAATTGGATGGTATCTGGGATGCAGAAGCCGAAAAACAAGTCGATTGGTTGATCTGAGCTTTCCCTGAGAAGCTACAGCCAAGCATGTATCAGATTTGAGGAAAGAATTCAATTTAGCCAGGAACTGCATATTTGGATGAAGAGCTCAAATTCGAATGAGAAACACATATTGGATGCTATCTGGAATGCTAAACCCGAAAAACAAGTCGATTGGTTGATCTGAGCTTTCCCTGAGAAGTTACAGCAAAGCGTATCTCAGAATTGACAAAAGAACTCAGTTTAGCCAGGAACTACAAATTTGGATCCAGACCTCAAATTCATACGAGAAACACATATTGGATGCTATCTGGAATGATAAACCCGAAAAACAAGTCGATTGGTTGATCTGAGCTTTCCCTGAGAAGTTACAGCCAAGCGAATCTCAGAATTGACAAAAGAACTCAGTTTAGCCATGAACTGCAAATTTGGATGCAGAGCTCAAATTCGAACGAGAAACACAAATTGGATGGTATCTGGGATGCAGAAGCCGAAAAACAAGTCGATTGGTTGATCTGAGCTTTCCCTGAGAAGCTACAGCCAAGCATGTATCAGATTTGAGGAAAGAATTCAATTTAGCCAGGAACTGCAAATTTGGATGAAGAGCTCAAATTCGAACGAGAAACACATATTGGATGCTATCTGGAATGCTAAACCCGAAAAAAAAGTCGATTGGTTGGTCTGAGCTTTCCCTGAGAAGTTACAGCAAAGCGTATCTCAGAATTGGCAAAAGAACTCAGTTTAGCCAGGAACTGCAAATTTGGACCGAGAGCTCAACATCGAACGAGAAACACATATTGGATGCTATCTGGGATGCAGAAGCCGAAAAAAAAGTCGATTGGTTGGTCTGAGCTTTCCCTGAGAAGTTACAGCAAAGCGTATCTCAGAATTGACAAAAGAACTCAGTTTAGCCAGGAACTACAAATTTGGATCCAGACCTCAAATTCATACAAGAAACACATATTGGATTCTATCTGGGATGCAGAAGCCAAAAAAGAAGTCGGTTGGTTGATCTGAGCTTTCCCTGAGAAGTTACAGCCAAGCGTATCTCAGAATTGGCAAAAGAACTCAGTTTAGCCAGGAACTGCACATTTGGATCCAGAGCTCAAATTCGAACGAGAAACACAAATTGGATGGTATCTGGGATGCAGAAGCCGAAAAACAAGTCGATTGGTTGATCTGAGCTTTCCCTGAGAAGTTACAGCCAAGCGTATCTCAGAATTGGCAAAAGAACTCAGTTTAGCCAGGAACTGCACATTTGGATCCAGAGCTCAAATTCGAACGAGAAACACAAATTGGATGGTATCTCGGATGCAGAAGCCGAAAAACAAGTCGATTGGTTGATCTGAGCTTTCCCTGAGGAGTTACAGCAAAGCGTATCTCAGAATTGACAAAAGAACTCAGTTTAGCCAGGAACTGCAAATTTGGACCGAGAGCTCAACATCGAACGAGAAACACATATTGGATGCTATCTGGGATGCAGAAACCAAAAAACAAGTCGATTAGTAGATCTGAGCTTTCCCTGAGAAGTTACAGCCAAGCGCATCTCAGAATTGACAAAAGAACTCAGTTTAGCCAGAAACTGCAAATTTGGATGCAGAGCTCAAATTCGAACGAGAAACACAAATTGGATGGTATCTGGGATGCAGAAGCCGAAAAACAAGTCGATTGGTTGATCTGAGCTTTCCCTGAGAAGCTACAGCCAAGCATGTATCAGATTTGAGGAAAGAATTCAATTTAGCCAGGAACTGCATATTTGGATGAAGAGCTCAAATTCGAATGAGAAACACATATTGGATGCTATCTGGAATGCTAAACCCGAAAAACAAGTCGATTGGTTGATCTGAGCTTTCCCTGAGAAGTTACAGCAAAGCGTATCTCAGAATTGACAAAAGAACTCAGTTTAGCCAGGAACTACAAATTTGGATCCAGACCTCAAATTCATACGAGAAACACATATTGGATTCTATCTGGGATGCAGAAGCCAAAAAACAAGTCGATTGGTTGATCTGAGCTTTCCCTGAGAAGTTACAGCCAAGCGTATCTCAGAATTGACAAAAGAACTAGCCAGGAACTGCAAATTTGGATCCAGAGCTCGAATTCCTACGAGAAACACATATTGGATGCTATCTGGAATGCTAAACCCGAAAAAAAAGTCGATTGGTTGATCTGAGCTTTCCCTGAGAAGTTACAGCAAAGCGTATCTCAGAATTGGCAAAAGAACTCAGTTTAGCCAGGTACTACAAATTTGGATCCAGAACCCAAATTCGAACGAGAAACACATATTGGATGCTATCTGGAATGCTAAACCCGAAAAACAAGTCGATTGGTTGATCTGAGCTTTCCCTGAGAAGTTACAGCAAAGCGTATCTCAGAATTGACAAAAGAACTCAGTTTAGCCAGGAACTACAAATTTGGATCCAGACCTCAAATTCATACGAGAAACACATATTGGATTCTATCTGGGATGCAGAAGCCAAAAAACAAGTCGATTGGTTGATCTGAGCTTTCCCTGAGAAGTTACAGCCAAGCGTATCTCAGAATTGACAAAAGAACTAGCCAGGAACTGCAAATTTGGATCCAGAGCTCAAATTCCTACGAGAAACACATATTGGATGCTATCTGGAATGCTAAACCCGAAAAAAAAGTCGATTGGTTGATCTGAGCTTTCCCTGAGAAGTTACAGCAAAGCGTATCTCAGAATTGGCAAAAGAACTCAGTTTAGCCAGGTACTACAAATTTGGATCCAGAACCCAAATTCGAACGAGAAACACATATTGGATGCTATCTGGAATGCTAAACCCGAAAAACAAGTAGATTGGTTGGTCTGAGCTTTCCCTGAGAAGTTACAGCAAAGCGTATCTCAGAATTGGCAAAAGAACTCAGTTTAGCCAGGAACTACAAATTTGGATCCAGACCTCAAATTCAGACAAGAAACACATATTGGATTGTATCTGGGATGCAGAAGCCGAAAAACAAGTCGATTGGTTGATCTGAGCTTTCCCTGAGAAGTTACAGCAAAGCGTATCTCAGAATTGACAAAAGAACTCAGTTTAGCCAGGAACTACAAATTTGGATCCAGACCTCAAATTCAGACAAGAAACACATATTGGATTGTATCTGGGATGCAGAAGCCGAAAAACAAGTCGATTGGTTGATCTGAGCTTTCCCTGAGAAGTTACAGCAAAGCGTATCTCAGAATTGGCAAAAGAACTCAGTTTAGCCAGGAACTACAAATTTGGATCCAGAACCCAAATTCGAACGAGAAACACATATTCGATGCTATCTGGGATGCAGAAACCAATAAACAAGTCGATTGGTTGATCTGAGCTTTCCCTGAGAAGTTACAGCCAAGCGCATCTCAGAATTGACAAAAGAACTCAGTTAAGCCAGGAACTGCAAATTTGGATGCAGAGCTCAAATTCGAACGAGAAACACATATTGGATGCTATCTGGAATGCTAAACCCGAAAAACAAGTCGATTGGTTGATCTGAGCTTTCCCTGAGAAGTTACAGCCAAGCGTATCTCAGAATTGGCAAAAGAACTAAATTTAGCCAGGTACTGCAAATTTGGATCCAGAGCTCAAATTCGAACGAGAAACACAAATTGGATTGTATCTGGGATGCAGAAGCTGAAAAACAAGTAGATTGGTTGATCTGAGCTTTCCCTGAGAAGTTACAGCCAAGCGTATCTCAGAATTGGCAAAAGAACTCAGTTTAGCCAGGAACTGCAAATTTGTATCCAGAGCTCTAATTCGAAAGAGAAACACATATTGGATGCTATCTGGAATGATAAACCCGAAAAACAAGTCGATTGGTTGATCTGAGCTTTCCCTGAGAAGTTACAGCCAAGCGAATCTCAGAATTGACAAAAGAACTCAGTTTAGCCATGAACTGCAAATTTGGATGCAGAGCTCAAATTCGAACGAGAAACACAAATTGGATGGTATCTGGGATGCAGAAGCCGAAAAACAAGTCGATTGGTTGATCTGAGCTTTCCCTGAGAAGCTACAGCCAAGCATGTATCAGATTTGAGGAAAGAATTCAATTTAGCCAGGAACTGCAAATTTGGATGAAGAGCTCAAATTCGAACGAGAAACACATATTGGATGCTATCTGGAATGCTAAACCCGAAAAAAAAGTCGATTGGTTGGTCTGAGCTTTCCCTGAGAAGTTACAGCAAAGCGTATCTCAGAATTGGCAAAAGAACTCAGTTTAGCCAGGAACTGCAAATTTGGACCGAGAGCTCAACATCGAACGAGAAACACATATTGGATGCTATCTGGGATGCAGAAGCCAAAAAAGAAGTCGGTTGGTTGATCTGAGCTTTCCCTGAGAAGTTACAGCCAAGCGTATCTCAGAATTGGCAAAAGAACTCAGTTTAGCCAGGAACTGCACATTTGGATCCAGAGCTCAAATTCGAACGAGAAACACAAATTGGATGGTATCTGGGATGCAGAAGCCGAAAAACAAGTCGATTGGTTGATCTGAGCTTTCCCTGAGAAGTTACAGCCAAGCGTATCTCAGAATTGGCAAAAGAACTCAGTTTAGCCAGGAACTGCACATTTGGATCCAGAGCTCAAATTCGAACGAGAAACACAAATTGGATGGTATCTCGGATGCAGAAGCCGAAAAACAAGTCGATTGGTTGATCTGAGCTTTCCCTGAGGAGTTACAGCAAAGCGTATCTCAGAATTGACAAAAGAACTCAGTTTAGCCAGGAACTGCAAATTTGGACCGAGAGCTCAACATCGAACGAGAAACACATATTGGATGCTATCTGGGATGCAGAAACCAAAAAACAAGTCGATTAGTAGATCTGAGCTTTCCCTGAGAAGTTACAGCCAAGCGCATCTCAGAATTGACAAAAGAACTCAGTTTAGCCAGGAACTGCAAATTTGGATGCAGAGCTCAAATTCGAACGAGAAACACAAATTGGATGGTATCTGGGATGCAGAAGCCGAAAAACAAGTCGATTGGTTGATCTGAGCTTTCCCTGAGAAGCTACAGCCAAGCATGTATCAGATTTGAGGAAAGAATTCAATTTAGCCAGGAACTGCATATTTGGATGAAGAGCTCAAATTCGAATGAGAAACACATATTGGATGCTATCTGGAATGCTAAACCCGAAAAACAAGTCGATTGGTTGATCTGAGCTTTCCCTGAGAAGTTACAGCAAAGCGTATCTCAGAATTGACAAAAGAACTCAGTTTAGCCAGGAACTACAAATTTGGATCCAGACCTCAAATTCATACGAGAAACACATATTGGATTCTATCTGGGATGCAGAAGCCAAAAAACAAGTCGATTGGTTGATCTGAGCTTTCCCTGAGAAGTTACAGCCAAGCGTATCTCAGAATTGACAAAAGAACTAGCCAGGAACTGCAAATTTGGATCCAGAGCTCAAATTCCTACGAGAAACACATATTGGATGCTATCTGGAATGCTAAACCCGAAAAAAAAGTCGATTGGTTGATCTGAGCTTTCCCTGAGAAGTTACAGCAAAGCGTATCTCAGAATTGGCAAAAGAACTCAGTTTAGCCAGGTACTACAAATTTGGATCCAGAACCCAAATTCGAACGAGAAACACATATTGGATGCTATCTGGAATGCTAAACCCGAAAAACAAGTAGATTGGTTGGTCTGAGCTTTCCCTGAGAAGTTACAGCAAAGCGTATCTCAGAATTGGCAAAAGAACTCAGTTTAGCCAGGAACTACAAATTTGGATCCAGAGCTCAAATTTGAACGAGAAACTCAAATTGGATGCTATGTGGGATGGAAAAGCCGGAAAAAAAGTCGATTGGTTGATCTGAGCTTTCCCTTAGAAGTTACAGCCAAGCGTATCTCAGAATTGACAAAAGAACTCAGTTTAGCCAGGAACTACAAATTTGGATCCAGACCTCAAATTCAGACAAGAAACACATATTGGATTCTATCTGGGATGCAGAAGCCAAAAAACAAGTCGATTGGTTGATCTGAGCTTTCCCTGAGAAGTTACAGCCAAGCGTATCTCAGAATTGACAAAAGAACTCAGTTTATCCAGGAACTGCAAATTTGGATCCAGAGCTCAAATTCGAACGGGAAACACAAATTGGATTGTATCTGGGATGCAGAAGCCGAAAAACTAGTCGATTGGTTGATCTGAGCTTTCCCTGAGAAGTTACAGCAAAGCGTATCTCAGAATTGGCAAAAGAACTCAGTTTAGCCAGGAACTACAAATTTGGATCCAGAACCCAAATTCGAACGAGAAACACATATTGGATGCTATCTGGAATGCTAAACCCGAAAAACAAGTAGATTGGTTGGTCTGAGCTTTCCCTGAGAAGTTACAGCAAAGCGTATCTCAGAATTGGCAAAAGAACTCAGTTTAGCCAGGAACTACAAATTTGGATCCAGAGCTCAAATTTGAACGAGAAACTCAAATTGGATGCTATGTGGGATGGAAAAGCCGGAAAAAAAGTCGATTGGTTGATCTGAGCTTTCCCTCAGAAGTTACAGCCAAGCGTATCTCAGAATTGACAAAAGAACTCAGTTTAGCCAGGAACTACAAATTTGGATCCAGACCTCAAATTCAGACAAGAAACACATATTGGATTCTATCTGGGATGCAGAAGCCAAAAAACAAGTCGATTGGTTGATCTGAGCTTTCCCTGAGAAGTTACAGCCCAGCGTATCTCAGAATTGACAAAAGAACTCAGTTTATCCAGGAACTGCAAATTTGGATCCAGAGCTCAAATTCGAACGAGAAACACAAATTGGATGGTATCTGGGATGCAGAAGCCGAAAAACAAGTCGATTGGTTGATCTGAGCTTTCCCTGAGAAGCTACAGCCAAGCATGTATCAGATTTGAGGAAAGAATTCAATTTAGCCAGGAACTGCATATTTGGATGAAGAGCTCAAATTCGAATGAGAAACACATATTGGATGCTATCTGGAATGCTAAACCCGAAAAACAAGTCGATTGGTTGATCTGAGCTTTCCCTGAGAAGTTACAGCAAAGCGTATCTCAGAATTGACAAAAGAACTCAGTTTAGCCAGGAACTACAAATTTGGATCCAGACCTCAAATTCATACGAGAAACACATATTGGATTCTATCTGGGATGCAGAAGCCAAAAAACAAGTCGATTGGTTGATCTGAGCTTTCCCTGAGAAGTTACAGCCAAGCGTATCTCAGAATTGACAAAAGAACTAGCCAGGAACTTCAAATTTGGATCCAGAGCTCAAATTCGAACGAGAAACACAAATTGGATGGTATCTGGGATGCAGAAGCCGAAAAACAAGTCGATTGGTTGATCTGAGCTTTCCCTGAGAAGCTACAGCCAAGCATGTATCAGATTTGAGGAAAGAATTCAATTTAGCCAGGAACTGCATATTTGGATGAAGAGCTCAAATTCGAATGAGAAACACATATTGGATGCTATCTGGAATGCTAAACCCGAAAAACAAGTCGATTGGTTGATCTGAGCTTTCCCTGAGAAGTTACAGCAAAGCGTATCTCAGAATTGACAAAAGAACTCAGTTTAGCCAGGAACTACAAATTTGGATCCAGACCTCAAATTCATACGAGAAACACATATTGGATTCTATCTGGGATGCAGAAGCCAAAGAACAAGTCGATTGGTTGATCTGAGCTTTCCCTGAGAAGTTACAGCCAAGCGTATCTCAGAATTGACAAAAGAACTAGCCAGGAACTGCAAATTTGGATCCAGAGCTCAAATTCCTACGAGAAACACATATTGGATGCTATCTGGAATGCTAAACCCGAAAAAAAAGTCGATTGGTTGATCTGAGCTTTCCCTGAGAAGTTACAGCAAAGCGTATCTCAGAATTGGCAAAAGAACTCAGTTTAGCCAGGTACTACAAATTTGGATCCAGAACCCAAATTCGAACGAGAAACACATATTGGATGCTATCTGGAATGCTAAACCCGAAAAACAAGTAGATTGGTTGGTCTGAGCTTTCCCTGAGAAGTTACAGCAAAGCGTATCTCAGAATTGGCAAAAGAACTCAGTTTAGCCAGGAACTACAAATTTGGATCCAGAGCTCAAATTTGAACGAGAAACTCAAATTGGATGCTATGTGGGATGGAAAAGCCGGAAAAAAAGTCGATTGGTTGATCTGAGCTTTCCCTTAGAAGTTACAGCCAAGCGTATCTCAGAATTGACAAAAGAACTCAGTTTAGCCAGGAACTACAAATTTGTATCCAGACCTCAAATTCAGACAAGAAACACATATTGGATTCTATCTGGGATGCAGAAGCCAAAAAACAAGTCGATTGGTTGATCTGAGCTTTCCCTGAGAAGTTACAGCCAAGCGTATCTCAGAATTGACAAAAGAACTCAGTTTATCCAGGAACTGCAAATTTGGATCCAGAGCTCAAATTCGAACGGGAAACACAAATTGGATTGTATCTGGGATGCTAAACCCGAAAAACAAGTAGATTGGTTGGTCTGAGCTTTCCCTGAGAAGTTACAGCAAAGCGTATCTCAGAATTGGCAAAAGAACTCAGTTTAGCCAGGAACTACAAATTTGGATCCAGAGCTCAAATTTGAACGAGAAACTCAAATTGGATGCTATGTGGGATGGAAAAGCCGGAAAAAAAGTCGATTGGTTGATCTGAGCTTTCCCTCAGAAGTTACAGCCAAGCGTATCTCAGAATTGACAAAAGAACTCAGTTTAGCCAGGAACTACAAATTTGGATCCAGACCTCAAATTCAGACAAGAAACACATATTGGATTCTATCTGGGATGCAGAAGCCAAAAAACAAGTCGATTGGTTGATCTGAGCTTTCCCTGAGAAGTTACAGCCCAGCGTATCTCAGAATTGACAAAAGAACTCAGTTTATCCAGGAACTGCAAATTTGGATCCAGAGCTCAAATTCGAACGAGAAACACAAATTGGATGGTATCTGGGATGCAGAAGCCGAAAAACAAGTCGATTGGTTGATCTGAGCTTTCCCTGAGAAGCTACAGCCAAGCATGTATCAGATTTGAGGAAAGAATTCAATTTAGCCAGGAACTGCATATTTGGATGAAGAGCTCAAATTCGAATGAGAAACACATATTGGATGCTATCTGGAATGCTAAACCCGAAAAACAAGTCGATTGGTTGATCTGAGCTTTCCCTGAGAAGTTACAGCAAAGCGTATCTCAGAATTGACAAAAGAACTCAGTTTAGCCAGGAACTACAAATTTGGATCCAGACCTCAAATTCATACGAGAAACACATATTGGATTCTATCTGGGATGCAGAAGCCAAAAAACAAGTCGATTGGTTGATCTGAGCTTTCCCTGAGAAGTTACAGCCAAGCGTATCTCAGAATTGACAAAAGAACTAGCCAGGAACTGCAAATTTGGATCCAGAGCTCAAATTCCTACGAGAAACACATATTGGATGCTATCTGGAATGCTAAACCCGAAAAAAAAGTCGATTGGTTGATCTGAGCTTTCCCTGAGAAGTTACAGCAAAGCGTATCTCAGAATTGGCAAAAGAACTCAGTTTAGCCAGGAACTACAAATTTGGATCCAGAGCTCAAATTTGAACGAGAAACTCAAATTGGATGCTATGTGGGATGGAAAAGCCGGAAAAAAAGTCGATTGGTTGATCTGAGCTTTCCCTTAGAAGTTACAGCCAAGCGTATCTCAGAATTGACAAAAGAACTCAGTTTAGCCAGGAACTACAAATTTGGATCCAGACCTCAAATTCAGACAAGAAACACATATTGGATTCTATCTGGGATGCAGAAGCCAAAAAACAAGTCGATTGGTTGATATGAGCTTTCCCTGAGAAGTTACAGCCAAGCGTATCTCAGAATTGACAAAAGAACTCAGTTTATCCAGGAACTGCAAATTTGGATCCAGAGCTCAAATTCGAACGGGAAACACAAATTGGATTGTATCTGGGATGCAGAAGCCGAAAAACAAGTCGATTGGTTGATCTGAGCTTTCCCTGAGAAGTTACAGCAAAGCGTATCTCAGAATTGGCAAAAGAACTCAGTTTAGCCAGGAACTACAAATTTGGATCCAGAACCCAAATTCGAACGAGAAACACATATTGGATGCTATCTGGAATGCTAAACCCGAAAAACAAGTAGATTGGTTGGTCTGAGCTTTCCCTGAGAAGTTACAGCAAAGCGTATCTCAGAATTGGCAAAAGAACTCAGTTTAGCCAGGAACTACAAATTTGGATCCAGAGCTCAAATTTGAACGAGAAACTCAAATTGGATGCTATGTGGGATGGAAAAGCCGGAAAAAAAGTCGATTGGTTGATCTGAGCTTTCCCTCAGAAGTTACAGCCAAGCGTATCTCAGAATTGACAAAAGAACTCAGTTTAGCCAGGAACTACAAATTTGGATCCAGACCTCAAATTCAGACAAGAAACACATATTGGATTCTATCTGGGATGCAGAAGCCAAAAAACAAGTCGATTGGTTGATCTGAGCTTTCCCTGAGAAGTTACAGCCCAGCGTATCTCAGAATTGACAAAAGAACTCAGTTTATCCAGGAACTGCAAATTTGGATCCAGAGCTCAAATTCGAACGAGAAACACAAATTGGATGGTATCTGGGATGCAGAAGCCGAAAAACAAGTCGATTGGTTGATCTGAGCTTTCCCTGAGAAGCTACAGCCAAGCATGTATCAGATTTGAGGAAAGAATTCAATTTAGCCAGGAACTTCATATTTGGATGAAGAGCACAAATTCGAACGAGAAACACAAATTGGATTGTATCTGGGATGCAGAAGCTGAAAAACAAGTCGATTGGTTGATCTGAGCTTTCCCTGAGAAGTTACAGCCAAGCGTATCTCAGAATTGGCAAAAGAATTAAATTTAGCCAGGTACTACAAATTTGGGTGCAGAGCTCAATTTCGAACGAGAAACACATATTGGATGCTATCTAGAATGCTAAACCCCAAAAACAAGTCGATTGGTTGATCTGAGCTTTCCCTGAGAAGTTACAGCCAAGCGTATCTCAGAATTGGCAAAAGAACTCAATTTAGCCAGGAACTGCAAATTTGGATCCAGAGCTCAAATTCGAACGAGAAACACAAATTGGATGGTATCTGGGATGCAGAAGCCGAAAAACAAGTCGATTGGTTGATCTGAGCTTTCCCTGAGAAGCTACAGCCAAGCATGTATCAGATTTGAGGAAAGAATTCAATTTAGCCAGGAACTGCAAATTTGGATGAAGAGCTCAAATTCGAACGAGAAACATATTGGATGCTATCTGGGATGCAGAAACACGAAAAACAAGTCGATTGGTTGATCTGAGCTTTCCCTGAGAAGTTACAGCAAAGCGTATCTCAGAATTGGCAAAAGAACTCAGTTTAGCCAGGAACTGCAAATTTGGATCCAGAGCTCAAATTCGAACGGGAAACACAAATTGGATTGTATCTGGGATGCAGAAGCCGAAAAACAAGTCGATTGGTTGATCTGAGCTTTCCCTGAGAAGTTACAGCCAAGCGTATCTCAGAATTGGCAAAAGAATTAAATTTAGCCAGGTACTACAAATTTGGGTGCAGAGCTCAATTTCGAACGAGAAACACATATTGGATGCTATCTAGAATGCTAAACCCCAAAAACAAGTCGATTGGTTGATCTGAGCTTTCCCTGAGAAGTTACAGCCAAGCGTATCTCAGAATTGGCAAAAGAACTCAATTTAGCCAGGAACTGCAAATTTGGATCCAGAGCTCAAATTCGAACGAGAAACACAAATTGGATGGTATCTGGGATGCAGAAGCCGAAAAACAAGTCGATTGGTTGATCTGAGCTTTCCCTGAGAAGCTACAGCCAAGCATGTATCAGATTTGAGGAAAGAATTCAATTTAGCCAGGAACTGCAAATTTGGATGAAGAGCTCAAATTCGAACGAGAAACATATTGGATGCTATCTGGGATGCAGAAACACGAAAAACAAGTCGATTGGTTGATCTGAGCTTTCCCTGAGAAGTTACAGCAAAGCGTATCTCAGAATTGGCAAAAGAACTCAGTTTAGCCAGGAACTGCAAATTTGGATCCAGAGCTCAAATTCGAACGAGAAACACATATTCGATGCTATCTGAGATGCAGAAACCAATAAACAAGTCGATTGGTTGATCTGAGCTTTCCCTGAGAAGTTACAGCCAAGCGCATCTCAGAATTGACAAAAGAACTCAGTTAAGCCAGGAACTGCAAATTTGGATGCAGAGCTCAAATTCGAACGAGAAACACATATTGGATGCTATCTGGAATGCTAAACCCGAAAAACAAGTCGATTGGTTGATCTGAGCTTTCCCTGAGAAGTTACAGCAAAGCGCATCACAGAATTGGCAAAAGAACTTAGTTTAGCCAGGAACTGCAAATTTGGACCGAGAGCTCGACATCGAACGAGAAACACATATTGGATGCTATCTGGAATGCTAAACCCGAAAAACAAGTCGATTGGTTGATCTGAGCTTTCCCTGAGAAGTTACAGCCAAGCGTATCTCAGAATTGGCAAAAGAACTAAATTTAGCCAGGTACTGCAAATTTGGATCCAGAGCTCAAATTCGAACGAGAAACACAAATTGGATTGTATCTGGGATGCAGAAGCTGAAAAACAAGTAGATTGGTTGATCTGAGCTTTCCCTGAGAAGTTACAGCCAAGCGTATCTCAGAATTGGCAAAAGAACTCAGTTTAGCCAGGAACTGCAAATTTGTATCCAGAGCTCAAATTCGAAAGAGAAACACATATTGGATTCTATCTGGAATGATAAACCCGAAAAACAAGTCGATTGGTTGATGTGAGCTTTCCCTGAGAAGTTACAGCCAAGCGCATCTCAGAATTGACAAAAGAACTCAGTTTAGCCAGGAACTGCAAATTTGGATGCAGAGCTCAAATTCGAACGAGAAACACAAATTGGATGGTATCTGGGATGCAGAAGCCGAAAAACAAGTCGATTGGTTGATCTGAGCTTTCCCTGAGAAGCTACAGCCAAGCATGTATCAGATTTGAGGAAAAAATTCAATTTAGCCAGGAACTGCAAATTTGGACCGAGAGCTCAACATCGAACGAGAAACACATATTGGATGCTATCTGGGATGCAGAAGCCGGAAAAAAAGTCGATTGGTTGGTCTGAGCTTTCCCTGAGAAGTTACAGCCAAGCGTATCTCAGAATTGGCAAAAGAACTCAATTTAGCCAGGAACTGCAAATTTGGATCCAGAGCTCAAATTCGAACGAGAAACACATATTCGATGCTATCTGGGATGCAGAAACCAATAAACAAGTCGATTGGTTGATCTGAGCTTTCCCTGAGAAGTTACAGCCAAGCGTATCTAAAGAATTGACAAAAGAAGTCAGTTTAGCCAGGAACTGCAAATTTGGATGCAGAGCTCAAATTCGAACGAGAAACACAAATTGGATGGTATCTGGGATGCAGAAGCCGAAAAACAAGTCGATTGGTTGATCTGAGCTTTCCCTGAGAAGTTACAGCAAAGCGTATCTCAGAATTGGCAAAAGAACTCAGTTTAGCCAGGAACTGCAAATTTGGATCCAGAGCTCAAATTCGAACGAGAAACACATATTCGATGCTATCTGGGATGCAGAAACCAATAAACAAGTCGATTGGTTGATATGAGCTTTCCCTGAGAAGTTACAGCCAAGCGAATCTCAGAATTGACAAAAGAACTCAGTTTAGCCAGGAACTGCAAATTTGGATGCAGAGCTCAAATTCGAATGAGAAACACAAATTGGATGCTATCTGGAATGCTAAACCCGAAAAAAAAGTCGATTGGTTGATCTGAGCTTTCCCTGAGAAGTTACAGCCAAGCGTATCTCAGAATTGACAAAAGAACTCAGTTTAGCCAGGAACTGCAAATTTGGACCGAGAGCTCAACATCGAACGAGAAACACATATTGGATGCTATCTGGGATGCAGAAACCAAAAAACAAGTCGATTGGTTGATCTGAGCTTTCCCTGAGGAGTTACAGCAAAGCGTATCTCAGAATTGGCAAAAGAACTTAGTTTAGACAGGTACTACAAATTTGGATCCAGAGCTCAAATTTGAACGAGAAACACAAATTGGATGCTATCTGGGATGCAGAAGCCGAAAAACAAGTCGATTGGTTGATCTGAGCTTTCCCTGAGAAGCTACAGCCAAGCATGTATCAGATTTGAGGAAAGAATTCAATTTAGCCAGAAACTGCAAATTTGGATGAAGAGCTCAAATTCGAACGAGAAACACATATTGGATGCTATCTGGGATGCAGAAACACGAAAAACAAGTCGATTGGTTGATCTGAGCTTTCCCTGAGAAGTTACAGCAAAGCGTATCTCAGAATTGGCAAAAGAACTCAGTTTAGCCAGGAACTGCAAATTTGGATCCAGAGCTCAAATTCGAACGAGAAACACATATTCGATGCTATCTGGGATGCAGAAACCAATAAACAAGTCGATTGGTTGATCTGAGCTTTCCCTGAGAAGTTACAGCCAAGCGCATCTCAGAATTGACAAAAGAACTCAGTTAAGCCAGGAACTGCAAATTTGGATGCAGAGCTCAAATTCGAACGAGAAACACATATTGGATGCTATCTGGAATGCTAAACCCGAAAAACAAGTCGATTGGTTGATCTGAGCTTTCCCTGAGAAGTTACAGCCAAGCGTATCTCAGAATTGGCAAAAGAACTAAATTTAGCCAGGTACTGCAAATTTGGATCCAGAGCTCAAATTCGAACGAGAAACACAAATTGGATTGTATCTGGGATGCAGAAGCTGAAAAACAAGTCGATTGGTTGATCTGAGCTTTCCCTGAGAAGTTACAGCCAAGCGTATCTCAGAATTGGCAAAAGAACTCAGTTTAGCCAGGAACTGCAAATTTGTATCCAGAGCTCAAATTCGAAAGAGAAACACATATTGGATGCTATCTGGAATGATAAACCCGAAAAACAAGTCGATGGGTTGATCTGAGCTTTCCCTGAGAAGTTACAGCCAAGCGAATCTCAGAATTGACAAAAGAACTCAGTTTAGCCATGAACTGCAAATTTGGATGCAGAGCTCAAATTCGAACGAGAAACACAAATTGGATGGTATCTGGGATGCAGAAGCCGAAAAACAAGTCGATTGGTTGATCTGAGCTTTCCCTGAGAAGCTACAGCCAAGCATGTATCAGATTTGAGGAAAGAATTCAATTTAGCCAGGAACTGCAAATTTGGATGAAGAGCTCAAATTCGAACGAGAAACACATATTGGATGCTATCTGGAATGCTAAACCCGAAAAAAAAGTCGATTGGTTGGTCTGAGCTTTCCCTGAGAAGTTACAGCAAAGCGTATCTCAGAATTGGCAAAAGAACTCAGTTTAGCCAGGAACTGCAAATTTGGACCGAGAGCTCAACATCGAACGAGAAACACATATTGGATGCTATCTGGGATGCAGAAGCCGAAAAAAAAGTCGATTGGTTGGTCTGAGCTTTCCCTGAGAAGTTACAGCAAAGCGTATCTCAGAATTGACAAAAGAACTCAGTTTAGCCAGGAACTACAAATTTGGATCCAGACCTCAAATTCATACAGGAAACACAAATTGGATGCTATCTGGAATGCTAAACCCGAAAAAAAAGTCGATTGGTTGATCTGAGCTTTCCCTGAGAAGTTACAGCAAAGCGTATCTCAGAATTGGCAAAAGAACTCAGTTTAGCCAGGAACTGCAAATTTGGATGCAGAGCTCAAATTCGAACGAGAAACACATATTGGATGCTATCTGGAATGCTAAACCCGAAGAACAAGTCGATTGGTTGGTCTGAGCTTTCCCTGAGAAGTTACAGCCAAGCGTATCTCAGAATTGACAAAAGAACTCAGTTTAGCCAGGAACTGCAAATTTGGACCGAGAGCTCAACATCGAACGAGAAACACATATTGGATGCTATCTGGGATGCAGAAACCAAAAAACAAGTCGATTGGTTGATATGAGCTTTCCCTGAGAAGTTACAGCCAAGCGAATCTCAGAATTGACAAAAGAACTCAGTTTAGCCAGGAACTGCACATTTGGATCCAGAGCTCAAATTCGAACGAGAAACACAAATTGGATGGTATCTGGGATGCAGAAGCCGAAAAACAAGTCGATTGGTTGATCTGAGCTTTCCCTGAGAAGTTACAGCAAAGCGTATCTCAGAATTGGCAAAAGAACTCAGTTTAGCCAGGTACTACAAATTTGGATCCAGAACCCAAATTCGAACGAGAAACACATATTGGATGCTATCTGGAATGCTAAACCCGAAAATCAAGTAGATTGGTTGGTCTGAGCTTTCCCTGAGAAGTTACAGCAAAGCGTATCTCAGAATTGGCAAAAGAACTCAGTTTAGCCAGGAACTACAAATTTGGATCCAGAGCTCAAATTTGAACGAGAAACTCAAATTGGATGCTATGTGGGATGGAAAAGCCGGAAAACAAGTCGATTGGTTGATCTGAGCTTTCCCTCAGAAGTTACAGCCAAGCGTATCTCAGAATTGACAAAAGAACTCAGTTTAGCCAGGAACTACAAATTTGGATCCAGACCTCAAATTCATACAAGAAACACATATTGGATTCTATCTGGGATGCAGAAGCCAAAAAAGAAGTCGGTTGGTTGATCTGAGCTTTCCCTGAGAAGTTACAGCCAAGCGTATCTCAGAATTGACAAAAGAACTCAGTTTATCCAGGAACTGCAAATTTGGATCCAGAGCTCAAATTCGAACGGGAAACACAAATTGGATTGTATCTGGGATGCAGAAGCCGAAAAACAAGTCGATTGGTTGATCTGAGCTTTCCCTGAGAAGTTACAGCCAAGCGTATCTCAGAATTGGCAAAAGAACTCAGTTTAGCCAGGAACTGCAAATTTATATCCAGAGCTCAAATTCAAAAGAGAAACACATATTGGATTCTATCTGGGATGCAGAAGCCAAAAAACAAGTCGATTGGTTGATCTGAGCTTTCCCTGAGAAGTTATAGCCAAGCGTATCTCAGAATTGGCAAAAGAACTAAATTTAGCCAGGTACTACAAATTTGGGTGCAGAGCTCAATTTCGAACGAGAAACACATATTGGATGCTATCTAGAATGCTAAAACCGAAAAACAAGTCGATTGGTTGATCTGAGCTTTCCCTGAGAAGTTACAGCCAAGCGTATCTCAGAATTGGCAAAAGAACTCAATTTAGCCAGGAACTGCAAATTTGGATCCAGAGCTCAAATTCGAACGAGAAACACATATTCGATGCTATCTGGGATGCAGAAACCAATAAACAAGTCGATTGGTTGATCTGAGCTTTCCCTGAGAAGTTACAGCCAAGCGTATCTAAAGAATTGACAAAAGAACTCAGTTTAGCCAGGAACTGCAAATTTGGATGCAGAGCTCAAATTCGAACGAGAAACACAAATTGGATGGTATCTGGGATGCAGAAGCCGAAAAACAAGTCGATTGGTTGATCTGAGCTTTCCCTGAGAAGCTACAGCCAAGCATGTATCAGATTTGAGGAAAGAATTCAATTTAGCCAGGAACTGCAAATTTGGATGAAGAGCTCAAATTCGAACGAGAAACACATATTGGATGCTATCTGGAATGCAGAAACACGAAAAACAAGTCGATTGGTTGATCTGAGCTTTCCCTGAGAAGTTACAGCCAAGCGCATCTCAGAATTGACAAAAGAACTCAGTTAAGCCAGGAACTGCAAATTTGGATGCAGAGCTCAAATTCGAACGAGAAACACATATTGGATGCTATCTGGAATGCTAAACCCGAAAAACAAGTCGATTGGTTGGTCTGTGCTTTCCCTGAGAAGTTACAGCCAAGCGTATCTCAGAATTGACAAAAGAACTCAGTTTAGCCAGGAACTGCAAATTTGGACCGAGAGCTCAACATCGAACGAGAAACACATATTGGATGCTATCTGGAATGATAAACCCGAAAAACAAGTTGATTGGTTGATCTGAGCTTTCCCTGAGAAGTTACAGCAAAGTGTATCTCAGAATTGGCAAAAGAACTAAATTTAGCCAGGTACTCCAAATTTGGATCCAGAGCTCAAATTCGAACGAGAAACACAAATTGGATTGTATCTGGGATGCAGAAGCTGAAAAACAAGTCGATTGGTTGATCTGAGCTTTCCCTGAGAAGTTACAGCCAAGCGTATCTCAGAATTGGCAAAAGAACTCAGTTTAGCCAGGAACTGCAAATTTGTATCCAGAGCTCAAATTCGAAAGAGAAACACATATTGGATGCTATCTGGAATGATAAACCCGAAAATCAAGTCGATTGGTTGATCTGAGCTTTCCCTGAGAAGTTACAGCCAAGCGTGTATCCGAATTGAGGAAAGAATTCAATTTAGCCAGGAACTGCAAATTTGGATGAAGAGCTCAAATTCGAACGAGAAACACATCTTGGATTGTATCTGGGATGCAGAAGCTGAAAAACAAGTCGATTGGTTGATCTGAGCTTTCCCTGAGAAGCTACAGCCAAGCATGTATCAGATTTGAGGAAAGAATTCAATTTAGCCAGGAACTGCAAATTTGGATGAAGAGCTCAAATTCGAACGAGAAGCACATATTGGATGCTATCTGGAATGCTAAACACAAAAAACAAGTCGATTGGTTGATCTGAGCTTTCCCTGAGAAGTTACAGCAAAGCGTATCTCAGAATTGACAAAAGAACTCAGTTTAGCCAGGAACTACAAATTTGGATCCAGACCTCAAATTCATACGAGAAACACATATTGGTTTCTATCTGGGATGCAGAAGCCAAAAAACAAGTCGATTGGTTGATCTGAGCTTTCCCTGAGAAGCTACAGCCAAGCATGTATCAGATTTGAGGAAAGAATTCAATTTAGCCAGGAACTGCAAATTTGGATGAAGAGCTCAAATTCGAACGAGAAACACAAATTGGTTGCTATCTGGAATGCTAAACACGAAAAACAAGTCGATTGGTTGGTCTGTGCTTTCCCTGAGAAGTTACAGCCAAGCGTATCTCAGAATTGACAAAAGAACTCAGTTTAGCCAGGAACTGCAAATTTGGACCGAGAGCTCAACATCGAACGAGAAACACATATTGGATGCTATCTGGCATGCAGAAACCAAAAAACAAGTCGATTGGTTGGTCTGAGCTTTCCCTGAGAAGTTACAGCCAAGCGTATCTCAGAATTGACAAAAGAACTCAGTTTAGCCAGGAACTGCAAATTTGGACCGAGAGCTCAACATCGAACGAGAAACACATATTGGATGCTATCTGGAATGATAAACCCGAAAAACAAGTCGATTGGTTGATCTGAGCTTTCCCTGAGAAGTTACAGCAAAGCGTATCTCAGAATTGGCAAAAGAACTAAATTTAGCCAGGTACTCCAAATTTGGATCCAGAGCTCAAATTCGAACGAGAAACACAAATTGGATTGTATCTGGGATGCAGAAGCTGAAAAACAAGTCGATTGGTTGATCTGAGTTTTCCCTGAGAAGTTACAGCCAAGCGTATCTCAGAATTGGCAAAAGAACTCAGTTTAGCCAGGAACTGCAAATTTGTATCCAGAGCTCAAATTCGAAAGAGAAACACATATTGGATGCTATCTGGAATGATAAACCCGAAAATCAAGTCGATTGGTTGATCTGAGCTTTCCCTGAGAAGTTACAGCCAAGCGTGTATCCGAATTGAGGAAAGAATTCAATTTAGCCAGGAACTGCAAATTTGGATGAAGAGCTCAAATTCGAACGAGAAACACATCTTGGATTGTATCTGGGATGCAGAAGCTGAAAAACAAGTCGATTGGTTGATCTGAGCTTTCCCTGAGAAGCTACAGCCAAGCATGTATCAGATTTGAGGAAAGAATTCAATTTAGCCAGGAACTGCAAATTTGGATGAAGAGCTCAAATTCGAACGAGAAGCACATATTGGATGCTATCTGGAATGCTAAACACAAAAAACAAGTCGATTGGTTGATCTGAGCTTTCCCTGAGAAGTTACAGCAAAGCGTATCTCAGAATTGACAAAAGAACTCAGTTTAGCCAGGAACTACAAATTTGGATCCAGACCTCAAATTCATACGAGAAACACATATTGGTTTCTATCTGGGATGCAGAAGCCAAAAAACAAGTCGATTGGTTGATCTGAGCTTTCCCTGAGAAGCTACAGCCAAGCATGTATCAGATTTGAGGAAAGAATTCAATTTAGCCAGGAACTGCAAATTTGGATGAAGAGCTCAAATTCGAACGAGAAACACAAATTGGTTGCTATCTGGAATGCTAAACACGAAAAACAAGTCGATTGGTTGGTCTGTGCTTTCCCTGAGAAGTTACAGCCAAGCGTATCTCAGAATTGACAAAAGAACTCAGTTTAGCCAGGAACTGCAAATTTGGACCGAGAGCTCAACATCGAACGAGAAACACATATTGGATGCTATCTGGCATGCAGAAACCAAAAAACAAGTCGATTGGTTGGTCTGAGCTTTCCCTGAGAAGTTACAGCCAAGCGTATCTCAGAATTGACAAAAGAACTCAGTTTAGCCAGGAACTGCAAATTTGGACCGAGAGCTCAACATCGAACGAGAAACACATATTGGATGCTATCTGGAATGATAAACCCGAAAAACAAGTCGATTGGTTGATCTGAGCTTTCCCTGAGAAGTTACAGCAAAGCGTATCTCAGAATTGGCAAAAGAACTAAATTTAGCCAGGTACTCCAAATTTGGATCCAGAGCTCAAATTCGAACGAGAAACACAAATTGGATTGTATCTGGGATGCAGAAGCTGAAAAACAAGTCGATTGGTTGATCTGAGCTTTCCCTGAGAAGTTACAGCCAAGCGTATCTCAGAATTGGCAAAAGAACTCAGTTTAGCCAGGAACTGCAAATTTGTATCCAGAGCTCAAATTCGAAAGAGAAACACATATTGGATGCTATCTGGAATGATAAACCCGAAAATCAAGTCGATTGGTTGATCTGAGCTTTCCCTGAGAAGTTACAGCCAAGCGTGTATCCGAATTGAGGAAAGAATTCAATTTAGCCAGGAACTGCAAATTTGGATGAAGAGCTCAAATTCGAACGAGAAACACATCTTGGATTGTATCTGGGATGCAGAAGCTGAAAAACAAGTCGATTGGTTGATCTGAGCTTTCCCTGAGAAGCTACAGCCAAGCATGTATCAGATTTGAGGAAAGAATTCAATTTAGCCAGGAACTGCAAATTTGGATGAAGAGCTCAAATTCGAACGAGAAGCACATATTGGATGCTATCTGGAATGCTAAACACAAAAAACAAGTCGATTGGTTGATCTGAGCTTTCCCTGAGAAGTTACAGCAAAGCGTATCTCAGAATTGACAAAAGAACTCAGTTTAGCCAGGAACTACAAATTTGGATCCAGACCTCAAATTCATACGAGAAACACATATTGGTTTCTATCTGGGATGCAGAAGCCAAAAAACAAGTCGATTGGTTGATCTGAGCTTTCCCTGAGAAGCTACAGCCAAGCATGTATCAGATTTGAGGAAAGAATTCAATTTAGCCAGGAACTGCAAATTTGGATGAAGAGCTCAAATTCGAACGAGAAACACAAATTGGTTGCTATCTAGGATGCAGAAACACGAAAAACAAGTCGATTGGTTGATCTGAGCTTTCCCTGAGAAGTTACAGCAAAGCGTATCTCAGAATTGGCAAGAGAACTCAGTTTAGCCAGGAACTGCAAATTTGGATCCAGAGCTCAAATTCGAACGAGAAACACATATTCGATGCTATCTGGGATGCAGAAACCAATAAACAAGTCGATTGGTTGATCTGAGCTTTCCCTGAGAAGTTACAGCCAAGCGCATCTCAGAATTGACATAAGAACTCAGTTTATCCAGGAACTACAAATTTGGATCCAGACCTCAAATTCATACGAGAAACACATATTGGATTCTATCTGGGATGCAGAAGCCAAAAAACAAGTCGATTGGTTGATCTGAGCTTTCCCTGAGAAGTTACAGCAAAGCGTATCTCAGAATTGACAAAAGAACTCAGTTTAGCCAGGAACTACAAATTTGGATCCACACCTCAAATTCATATGAGAAACACATATTGGTTTCTATCTGGGATGCAGAAGCCAAAAAACAAGTCGATTGGTTGATCTGAGCTTTCCCTGAGAAGTTACAGCCAAGCGTATCTCAGAATTGGCAAAAGAACTCAGTTTAGACAGGTACTACAAATTTGGATCCAGAGCTCAAATTTGAACGAGAAACACAAATTGGATGCTATGTGGGATGGAAAAGGTGGGAAAAAATTCGATTGGTTGATCTGAGCTTTCCCTTAGAAGTTACAGCCAAGCGTGTATCCGAATTGAGGAAAGAATTCAATTTAGCCAGGAACTGCAAATTTGGATGCAGAGCTCAAATTTGAACGAGAAACACAAATTGGATGCTATGTGGGATGCAGAAGCCGAAAAACAAGTCGATTGGTTGGTCTGTGCTTTCCCTGAGAAGTTACAGCCAAGCGTATCTCAGAATTGACAAAAGAACTCAGTTTAGCCAGGAACTGCAAATTTGGACTGAGAGCTCAACATCGAACGAGAAACACATATTGGATGCTATCTGGGATGCAGAAACCAAAAAACAAGTCGATTGGTTGGTCTGAGCTTTCCCTGAGAAGTTACAGCCAAGCGTATCTCAGAATTGACAAAAGAACTCAGTTTAGCCAGGAACTGCAAATTTGGACCGAGAGCTCAACATCGAACGAGAAACACATATTGGATGCTATCTGGAATGATAAACCCGAAAAACAAGTCGATTGGTTGATCTGAGCTTTCCCTGAGAAGTTACAGCAAAGCGTATCTCAGAATTGGCAAAAGAACTAAATTTAGCCAGGTACTCCAAATTTGGATCCAGAGCTCAAATTCGAACGAGAAACACAAATTGGATTGTATCTGGGATGCAGAAGCTGAAAAACAAGTCGATTGGTTGATCTGAGCTTTCCCTGAGAAGTTACAGCCAAGCGTATCTCAGAATTGGCAAAAGAACTCAGTTTAGCCAGGAACTGCAAATTTGTATCCAGAGCTCAAATTCGAAAGAGAAACACATATTGGATGCTATCTGGAATGATAAACCCAAAAAACAAGTCGATTGGTTGATCTGAGCTTTCCCTGAGAAGTTACAGCCAAGCGCATCTCAGAATTGACAAAAGAACTCAGTTTATCCAGGAACTACAAATTTGGATCCAGACCTCAAATTCATACGAGAAACACATATTGGATTCTATCTGGGATGCAAAAGCCAAAAAACAAGTCGATTGGTTGATCTGAGCTTTCCCTGAGAAGTTACAGCAAAGCGTATCTCAGAATTGACAAAAGAACTCAGTTTAGCCAGAAACTACAAATTTGGATCCAGACCTCAAATTCATACGAGAAACACATATTGGTTTCTATCTGGGATGCAGAAGCCAAAAAACAAGTCGATTGGTTGATCTGAGCTTTCCCTGAGAAGTTACAGCCAAGCGTATCTCAGAATTGGCAAAAGAACTCAGTTTAGACAGGTACTACAAATTTGGATCCAGAGCTCAAATTTGAACGAGAAACACAAATTGGATGCTATGTGGGATGGAAAAGGCGGGAAAAAATTCGATGGGTTGATCTGAGCTTTCCCTTAGAAGTTACAGCCAAGCGTGTATCCGAATTGAGGAAAGAATTCAATTTAGCCAGGAACTGCAAATTTGGATGAAGAGCTCAAATTCGAACGAGAAACACATCTTGGATTGTATCTGGGATGCAGAAGCTGAAAAACAAGTCGATTGGTTGATCTGAGCTTTCCCTGAGAAGTTACAGCAAAGCGTATCTCAGAATTGGCAAAAGAACTCAGTTTAGCCAGGAACTGCAAATTTGGATGCAGAGCTCAAATTCGAACGAGAAACACAAATTGGATGGTATCTGGGATGCAGAAGCCGAAAAACAAGTCGATTGGTTGATCTGAGCTTTCCCAGAGAAGCTACAGCCAAGCATGTATCAGATTTGAGGAAAGAATTCAATTTAGCTAGGAACTGCAAATTTGGATGAAGAGCTCAAATTCGAACGAGAAACACATATTGGATGCTATCTGGAATGCTAAACACGAAAAACAAGTCGATTGGTTGATCTGAGCTTTCCCTGAGAAGTTACAGCCAAGCGTATCTCAGAATTGACAAAAGAACTCAGTTTAGCCAGGAACTGCAAATTTGGACCGAGAGCTCAACATCGAACGAGAAACACATATTGGATGCTATCTGGGATGCAGAAACCAAAAAACAAGTCGATTAGTTGATCTGAGCTTTCCCTGAGAAGTTACAGCCAAGCATGTATCAGATTTGAGGAAAGAATTCAATTTAGCCAGGAACTGCATATTTGGATGAAGAGCTCAAATTCGAACGAGAAACACATATTGGATGCTATCTGGAATGCTAAACCCGAAAAACAAGTCGATTGGTTGATCTGAGCTTTCCCTGAGAAGTTACAGCAAAGCGTATCTCAGAATTGACAAAAGAACTCAGTTTAGCCAGGAACTACAAATTTGGATCCAGACCTCAAATTCATACGAGAAACACATATTGGATTCTATCTGGGATGCAGAAGCCAAAAAACAAGTCGATTGGTTGATCTGAGCTTTCCCTGAGAAGTTACAGCCAAGCGTATCTCAGAATTGACAAAAGAACTAGCCAGGGACCGCAAATTTGGATCCAGAGCTCAAATTCCTACGAGAAACACATATTGGATGCTATCTGGAATGCTAAACCCGAAAAAAAAGTCGATTGGTTGATCTGAGCTTTCCCTGAGAAGTTACAGCAAAGCGTATCTCAGAATTGGCAAAAGAACTCAGTTTAGCCAGGAACTGCAAATTTGGACCGAGAGCTCAACATCGAACGAGAAACACATATTGGATGCTATCTGGGATGCAGAAACCAAAAAACAAGTCGATTAGTTGGTCTGAGCTTTCCCTGAGAAGTTACAGCCAAGCGAATCTCAGAATTGACAAAAGAACTCAGTTTAGCCAGGAACTGCAAATTTGGATGCAGAGCTCAAATTCGAACGAGAAACACAAATTGGATGCTATGTGGGATGGAAAAGGCGGGAAAAAAGTCGATTGGTTGATCTGAGCTTTCCCTTAGAAGTTACAGCCAAACGTGTATCCGAATTGAGGAAAGAATTCAATTTAGCCAGGAACTGCAAATTTGGATGAAGAGCTCAAATTCGAACGAGAAACACATCTTGGATTGTATCTGGGATGCAGAAGCTGAAAAACAAGTCGATTGGTTGATCTGAGCTTTCCCTGAGAAGTTACAGCAAAGCGTATCTCAGAATTGGCAAAAGAACTCAGTTTAGCCAGGAACTGCAAATTTGGATGCAGAGCTCAAATTCGAACGAGAAACACAAATTGGATGGTATCTGGGATGCAGAAGCCGAAAAACAAGTAGATTGGTTGATCTGAGCTTTCCCTGAGAAGTTACAGCCAACCATATCTCAGAATTGAGGAAAGAACTCAATTTAGCCAGGCACTGCAAATTTGGATCCAGACCTCAAATTCGAACGAGAAACTGTCAGCCTCGCTAATTTCTGCTTAGCTGCCATGGAAACGGGGAGGGTGGGGGGCGTTGGGATGAGTGTGTTCTGCTGGTGGACAATGTTGATGGTTGGTGTTATCTCTTGGTTAACGGTCCCGCATTCCAGGCTGGTGAAAACCTGCCCACCTGATGGTGGAGAAGAAAGTATATTGGACAATGCAAAGGGGGGGTTTGGGGATTGGGATGGGCTTAAGCTTAATACTCTATGTTCCCGCCTAAACTATTCACTCTCAGCTTTACTTGGTCTGTAAGCTATTGTTACTTAGTAAAAGGAGCCTTATTCATTTCAAAAAATGTCTAAGTGTGGTCTTTCCTAAGCCAACGAAGAAGCAGGCCTGACAGAAACACAAATTGGATGCTATCTGGGATGTAGAAGCCGGAAAACAAATCTGTTGGTTGATCTGACCTTTCCCTGAGAAGTTACAGCCAACCGTATCTCAGAATTGAGGAAAGAACTCAATTTAGCCAAGAACTGCAAATTTGGATCCAGAGCTCAAATTCGATCGAGAAACACATATTGGATGCTATCTGGGATGCAGAAGCCGGAAAACAAGTCGATTGGTTGATCTGAGCTTTCCCTGAGAAGTTACAGCCAACCATATCTCAGAATTGAGGAAAGAACTCAATTTAGCCAGGCACTGCAAATTTGGATCCAGACCTCAAATTCGAACGAGAAACACAAATTGGATGGTATCTCGGATGTAGACGCCGAAAAACAAGTTGATTGTTTTATCTGAGCTTTCCCTGAGAAGTTACAGACAAGCGTATCTCAGAATTGAGGAGAGAACTCAATTTAGCCAGGAATTGCACATTTGGATCCAGAGCTCAAATTCGATCGAGAAACACATATTGGATGCTATCTGGGATGTAGAAGCGGGAGAACAAGTTGATTGGTTGATCTGAACTTTCCCTGAGAAATTACAGCCAACCGTATCTCAGAATTGACAAAAGAAATCAATTTAGCCAGGAACTGCAAATTTGGATCCAGAGCTCAAATTCGAACGGGAAACACATATTGGATGCTATCTAGAATGCTAAACCTGAAAAACAAGTTTATTGGTTGATCTGAGCTTTCCCTGAGAAGTTACAGCCAAGCGTATCTCAGAATTGAGGAAAGAACTCAATTTAGCCAGGCACTGCAAATTTGGATCCAGAGCTCAAATTCGATCAAGAAACACATATTGGATGCTATCTAGGATGCAGAAGCCGGCAAACAAGTCGATTGGTTGATCTGAGCTTTCCCTGAGATGTTACAGCCAAGCGTATCTCAGAATTGACAAAAGAACTCACTTTAGCCAGGAACTGCATATTTGGATGCAGAGCTCAAATTCGAACGAGAAACACAAATTGGATGGTATCTCGGATGTAGACGCCGAAAAACAAGTTGATTGGTTGATCTGACCTTTCCCTGAGAAGTTACAGCCAACCGTATCTCAGAATTGAGGAAAGAACTCAATTTAGCCAGGCACTGCAAATTTGGATCCAGACCTCAAATTCGAACGGGAAACACAAATTGGTTGCTATCTGGAATGCTAAACACGAAAAACAAGTCGATTGGTTGGTCTGTGCTTTCCCTGAGAAGTTACAGCCAAGCGTATCTCAGAATTGACAAAAGAACTCAGTTTAGCCAGGAACTGCAAATTTGGACCGAGAGCTCAACATCGAACGAGAAACACATATTGGATGCTATCTGGCATGCAGAAACCAAAAAACAAGTCGATTGGTTGGTCTGAGCTTTCCCTGAGAAGTTACAGCCAAGCGTATCTCAGAATTGACAAAAGAACTCAGTTTAGCCAGGAACTGCAAATTTGGACCGAGAGCTCAACATCGAACGAGAAACACATATTGGATGCTATCTGGAATGATAAACCCGAAAAACAAGTCGATTGGTTGATCTGAGCTTTCCCTGAGAAGTTACAGCAAAGCGTATCTCAGAATTGGCAAAAGAACTAAATTTAGCCAGGTACTCCAAATTTGGATCCAGAGCTCAAATTCGAACGAGAAACACAAATTGGATTGTATCTGGGATGCAGAAGCTGAAAAACAAGTCGATTGGTTGATCTGAGCTTTCCCTGAGAAGTTACAGCCAAGCGTATCTCAGAATTGGCAAAAGAACTCAGTTTAGCCAGGAACTGCAAATTTGTATCCAGAGCTCAAATTCGAAAGAGAAACACATATTGGATGCTATCTGGAATGATAAACCCGAAAATCAAGTCGATTGGTTGATCTGAGCTTTCCCTGAGAAGTTACAGCCAAGCGTGTATCCGAATTGAGGAAAGAATTCAATTTAGCCAGGAACTGCAAATTTGGATGAAGAGCTCAAATTCGAACGAGAAACACATCTTGGATTGTATCTGGGATGCAGAAGCTGAAAAACAAGTCGATTGGTTGATCTGAGCTTTCCCTGAGAAGCTACAGCCAAGCATGTATCAGATTTGAGGAAAGAATTCAATTTAGCCAGGAACTGCAAATTTGGATGAAGAGCTCAAATTCGAACGAGAAGCACATATTGGATGCTATCTGGAATGCTAAACACAAAAAACAAGTCGATTGGTTGATCTGAGCTTTCCCTGAGAAGTTACAGCAAAGCGTATCTCAGAATTGACAAAAGAACTCAGTTTAGCCAGGAACTACAAATTTGGATCCAGACCTCAAATTCATACGAGAAACACATATTGGTTTCTATCTGGGATGCAGAAGCCAAAAAACAAGTCGATTGGTTGATCTGAGCTTTCCCTGAGAAGCTACAGCCAAGCATGTATCAGATTTGAGGAAAGAATTCAATTTAGCCAGGAACTGCAAATTTGGATGAAGAGCTCAAATTCGAACGAGAAACACAAATTGGTTGCTATCTGGAATGCTAAACACGAAAAACAAGTCGATTGGTTGGTCTGTGCTTTCCCTGAGAAGTTACAGCCAAGCGTATCTCAGAATTGACAAAAGAACTCAGTTTAGCCAGGAACTGCAAATTTGGACCGAGAGCTCAACATCGAACGAGAAACACATATTGGATGCTATCTGGCATGCAGAAACCAAAAAACAAGTCGATTGGTTGGTCTGAGCTTTCCCTGAGAAGTTACAGCCAAGCGTATCTCAGAATTGACAAAAGAACTCAGTTTAGCCAGGAACTGCAAATTTGGACCGAGAGCTCAACATCGAACGAGAAACACATATTGGATGCTATCTGGAATGATAAACCCGAAAAACAAGTCGATTGGTTGATCTGAGCTTTCCCTGAGAAGTTACAGCAAAGCGTATCTCAGAATTGGCAAAAGAACTAAATTTAGCCAGGTACTCCAAATTTGGATCCAGAGCTCAAATTCGAACGAGAAACACAAATTGGATTGTATCTGGGATGCAGAAGCTGAAAAACAAGTCGATTGGTTGATCTGAGCTTTCCCTGAGAAGTTACAGCCAAGCGTATCTCAGAATTGGCAAAAGAACTCAGTTTAGCCAGGAACTGCAAATTTGTATCCAGAGCTCAAATTCGAAAGAGAAACACATATTGGATGCTATCTGGAATGATAAACCCGAAAATCAAGTCGATTGGTTGATCTGAGCTTTCCCTGAGAAGTTACAGCCAAGCGTGTATCCGAATTGAGGAAAGAATTCAATTTAGCCAGGAACTGCAAATTTGGATGAAGAGCTCAAATTCGAACGAGAAACACATCTTGGATTGTATCTGGGATGCAGAAGCTGAAAAACAAGTCGATTGGTTGATCTGAGCTTTCCCTGAGAAGCTACAGCCAAGCATGTATCAGATTTGAGGAAAGAATTCAATTTAGCCAGGAACTGCAAATTTGGATGAAGAGCTCAAATTCGAACGAGAAGCACATATTGGATGCTATCTGGAATGCTAAACACAAAAAACAAGTCGATTGGTTGATCTGAGCTTTCCCTGAGAAGTTACAGCAAAGCGTATCTCAGAATTGACAAAAGAACTCAGTTTAGCCAGGAACTACAAATTTGGATCCAGACCTCAAATTCATACGAGAAACACATATTGGTTTCTATCTGGGATGCAGAAGCCAAAAAACAAGTCGATTGGTTGATCTGAGCTTTCCCTGAGAAGCTACAGCCAAGCATGTATCAGATTTGAGGAAAGAATTCAATTTAGCCAGGAACTGCAAATTTGGATGAAGAGCTCAAATTCGAACGAGAAACACAAATTGGTTGCTATCTAGGATGCAGAAACACGAAAAACAAGTCGATTGGTTGATCTGAGCTTTCCCTGAGAAGTTACAGCAAAGCGTATCTCAGAATTGGCAAGAGAACTCAGTTTAGCCAGGAACTGCAAATTTGGATCCAGAGCTCAAATTCGAACGAGAAACACATATTCGATGCTATCTGGGATGCAGAAACCAATAAACAAGTCGATTGGTTGATCTGAGCTTTCCCTGAGAAGTTACAGCCAAGCGCATCTCAGAATTGACATAAGAACTCAGTTTATCCAGGAACTACAAATTTGGATCCAGACCTCAAATTCATACGAGAAACACATATTGGATTCTATCTGGGATGCAGAAGCCAAAAAACAAGTCGATTGGTTGATCTGAGCTTTCCCTGAGAAGTTACAGCAAAGCGTATCTCAGAATTGACAAAAGAACTCAGTTTAGCCAGGAACTACAAATTTGGATCCACACCTCAAATTCATATGAGAAACACATATTGGTTTCTATCTGGGATGCAGAAGCCAAAAAACAAGTCGATTGGTTGATCTGAGCTTTCCCTGAGAAGTTACAGCCAAGCGTATCTCAGAATTGGCAAAAGAACTCAGTTTAGACAGGTACTACAAATTTGGATCCAGAGCTCAAATTTGAACGAGAAACACAAATTGGATGCTATGTGGGATGGAAAAGGTGGGAAAAAATTCGATTGGTTGATCTGAGCTTTCCCTTAGAAGTTACAGCCAAGCGTGTATCCGAATTGAGGAAAGAATTCAATTTAGCCAGGAACTGCAAATTTGGATGCAGAGCTCAAATTTGAACGAGAAACACAAATTGGATGCTATGTGGGATGCAGAAGCCGAAAAACAAGTCGATTGGTTGGTCTGTGCTTTCCCTGAGAAGTTACAGCCAAGCGTATCTCAGAATTGACAAAAGAACTCAGTTTAGCCAGGAACTGCAAATTTGGACTGAGAGCTCAACATCGAACGAGAAACACATATTGGATGCTATCTGGGATGCAGAAACCAAAAAACAAGTCGATTGGTTGGTCTGAGCTTTCCCTGAGAAGTTACAGCCAAGCGTATCTCAGAATTGACAAAAGAACTCAGTTTAGCCAGGAACTGCAAATTTGGACCGAGAGCTCAACATCGAACGAGAAACACATATTGGATGCTATCTGGAATGATAAACCCGAAAAACAAGTCGATTGGTTGATCTGAGCTTTCCCTGAGAAGTTACAGCAAAGCGTATCTCAGAATTGGCAAAAGAACTAAATTTAGCCAGGTACTCCAAATTTGGATCCAGAGCTCAAATTCGAACGAGAAACACAAATTGGATTGTATCTGGGATGCAGAAGCTGAAAAACAAGTCGATTGGTTGATCTGAGCTTTCCCTGAGAAGTTACAGCCAAGCGTATCTCAGAATTGGCAAAAGAACTCAGTTTAGCCAGGAACTGCAAATTTGTATCCAGAGCTCAAATTCGAAAGAGAAACACATATTGGATGCTATCTGGAATGATAAACCCAAAAAACAAGTCGATTGGTTGATCTGAGCTTTCCCTGAGAAGTTACAGCCAAGCGCATCTCAGAATTGACAAAAGAACTCAGTTTATCCAGGAACTACAAATTTGGATCCAGACCTCAAATTCATACGAGAAACACATATTGGATTCTATCTGGGATGCAAAAGCCAAAAAACAAGTCGATTGGTTGATCTGAGCTTTCCCTGAGAAGTTACAGCAAAGCGTATCTCAGAATTGACAAAAGAACTCAGTTTAGCCAGAAACTACAAATTTGGATCCAGACCTCAAATTCATACGAGAAACACATATTGGTTTCTATCTGGGATGCAGAAGCCAAAAAACAAGTCGATTGGTTGATCTGAGCTTTCCCTGAGAAGTTACAGCCAAGCGTATCTCAGAATTGGCAAAAGAACTCAGTTTAGACAGGTACTACAAATTTGGATCCAGAGCTCAAATTTGAACGAGAAACACAAATTGGATGCTATGTGGGATGGAAAAGGCGGGAAAAAATTCGATGGGTTGATCTGAGCTTTCCCTTAGAAGTTACAGCCAAGCGTGTATCCGAATTGAGGAAAGAATTCAATTTAGCCAGGAACTGCAAATTTGGATGAAGAGCTCAAATTCGAACGAGAAACACATCTTGGATTGTATCTGGGATGCAGAAGCTGAAAAACAAGTCGATTGGTTGATCTGAGCTTTCCCTGAGAAGTTACAGCAAAGCGTATCTCAGAATTGGCAAAAGAACTCAGTTTAGCCAGGAACTGCAAATTTGGATGCAGAGCTCAAATTCGAACGAGAAACACAAATTGGATGGTATCTGGGATGCAGAAGCCGAAAAACAAGTCGATTGGTTGATCTGAGCTTTCCCAGAGAAGCTACAGCCAAGCATGTATCAGATTTGAGGAAAGAATTCAATTTAGCTAGGAACTGCAAATTTGGATGAAGAGCTCAAATTCGAACGAGAAACACATATTGGATGCTATCTGGAATGCTAAACACGAAAAACAAGTCGATTGGTTGATCTGAGCTTTCCCTGAGAAGTTACAGCCAAGCGTATCTCAGAATTGACAAAAGAACTCAGTTTAGCCAGGAACTGCAAATTTGGACCGAGAGCTCAACATCGAACGAGAAACACATATTGGATGCTATCTGGGATGCAGAAACCAAAAAACAAGTCGATTAGTTGATCTGAGCTTTCCCTGAGAAGTTACAGCCAAGCATGTATCAGATTTGAGGAAAGAATTCAATTTAGCCAGGAACTGCATATTTGGATGAAGAGCTCAAATTCGAACGAGAAACACATATTGGATGCTATCTGGAATGCTAAACCCGAAAAACAAGTCGATTGGTTGATCTGAGCTTTCCCTGAGAAGTTACAGCAAAGCGTATCTCAGAATTGACAAAAGAACTCAGTTTAGCCAGGAACTACAAATTTGGATCCAGACCTCAAATTCATACGAGAAACACATATTGGATTCTATCTGGGATGCAGAAGCCAAAAAACAAGTCGATTGGTTGATCTGAGCTTTCCCTGAGAAGTTACAGCCAAGCGTATCTCAGAATTGACAAAAGAACTAGCCAGGGACCGCAAATTTGGATCCAGAGCTCAAATTCCTACGAGAAACACATATTGGATGCTATCTGGAATGCTAAACCCGAAAAAAAAGTCGATTGGTTGATCTGAGCTTTCCCTGAGAAGTTACAGCAAAGCGTATCTCAGAATTGGCAAAAGAACTCAGTTTAGCCAGGAACTGCAAATTTGGACCGAGAGCTCAACATCGAACGAGAAACACATATTGGATGCTATCTGGGATGCAGAAACCAAAAAACAAGTCGATTAGTTGGTCTGAGCTTTCCCTGAGAAGTTACAGCCAAGCGAATCTCAGAATTGACAAAAGAACTCAGTTTAGCCAGGAACTGCAAATTTGGATGCAGAGCTCAAATTCGAACGAGAAACACAAATTGGATGCTATGTGGGATGGAAAAGGCGGGAAAAAAGTCGATTGGTTGATCTGAGCTTTCCCTTAGAAGTTACAGCCAAACGTGTATCCGAATTGAGGAAAGAATTCAATTTAGCCAGGAACTGCAAATTTGGATGAAGAGCTCAAATTCGAACGAGAAACACATCTTGGATTGTATCTGGGATGCAGAAGCTGAAAAACAAGTCGATTGGTTGATCTGAGCTTTCCCTGAGAAGTTACAGCAAAGCGTATCTCAGAATTGGCAAAAGAACTCAGTTTAGCCAGGAACTGCAAATTTGGATGCAGAGCTCAAATTCGAACGAGAAACACAAATTGGATGGTATCTGGGATGCAGAAGCCGAAAAACAAGTAGATTGGTTGATCTGAGCTTTCCCTGAGAAGTTACAGCCAACCATATCTCAGAATTGAGGAAAGAACTCAATTTAGCCAGGCACTGCAAATTTGGATCCAGACCTCAAATTCGAACGAGAAACTGTCAGCCTCGCTAATTTCTGCTTAGCTGCCATGGAAACGGGGAGGGTGGGGGGCGTTGGGATGAGTGTGTTCTGCTGGTGGACAATGTTGATGGTTGGTGTTATCTCTTGGTTAACGGTCCCGCATTCCAGGCTGGTGAAAACCTGCCCACCTGATGGTGGAGAAGAAAGTATATTGGACAATGCAAAGGGGGGGTTTGGGGATTGGGATGGGCTTAAGCTTAATACTCTATGTTCCCGCCTAAACTATTCACTCTCAGCTTTACTTGGTCTGTAAGCTATTGTTACTTAGTAAAAGGAGCCTTATTCATTTCAAAAAATGTCTAAGTGTGGTCTTTCCTAAGCCAACGAAGAAGCAGGCCTGACAGAAACACAAATTGGATGCTATCTGGGATGTAGAAGCCGGAAAACAAATCTGTTGGTTGATCTGACCTTTCCCTGAGAAGTTACAGCCAACCGTATCTCAGAATTGAGGAAAGAACTCAATTTAGCCAAGAACTGCAAATTTGGATCCAGAGCTCAAATTCGATCGAGAAACACATATTGGATGCTATCTGGGATGCAGAAGCCGGAAAACAAGTCGATTGGTTGATCTGAGCTTTCCCTGAGAAGTTACAGCCAACCATATCTCAGAATTGAGGAAAGAACTCAATTTAGCCAGGCACTGCAAATTTGGATCCAGACCTCAAATTCGAACGAGAAACACAAATTGGATGGTATCTCGGATGTAGACGCCGAAAAACAAGTTGATTGTTTTATCTGAGCTTTCCCTGAGAAGTTACAGACAAGCGTATCTCAGAATTGAGGAGAGAACTCAATTTAGCCAGGAATTGCACATTTGGATCCAGAGCTCAAATTCGATCGAGAAACACATATTGGATGCTATCTGGGATGTAGAAGCGGGAGAACAAGTTGATTGGTTGATCTGAACTTTCCCTGAGAAATTACAGCCAACCGTATCTCAGAATTGACAAAAGAAATCAATTTAGCCAGGAACTGCAAATTTGGATCCAGAGCTCAAATTCGAACGGGAAACACATATTGGATGCTATCTAGAATGCTAAACCTGAAAAACAAGTTTATTGGTTGATCTGAGCTTTCCCTGAGAAGTTACAGCCAAGCGTATCTCAGAATTGAGGAAAGAACTCAATTTAGCCAGGCACTGCAAATTTGGATCCAGAGCTCAAATTCGATCAAGAAACACATATTGGATGCTATCTAGGATGCAGAAGCCGGCAAACAAGTCGATTGGTTGATCTGAGCTTTCCCTGAGATGTTACAGCCAAGCGTATCTCAGAATTGACAAAAGAACTCACTTTAGCCAGGAACTGCATATTTGGATGCAGAGCTCAAATTCGAACGAGAAACACAAATTGGATGGTATCTCGGATGTAGACGCCGAAAAACAAGTTGATTGGTTGATCTGACCTTTCCCTGAGAAGTTACAGCCAACCGTATCTCAGAATTGAGGAAAGAACTCAATTTAGCCAGGCACTGCAAATTTGGATCCAGACCTCAAATTCGAACGAGAAACACATATGGGATGCTATCTGGGATGCAGAAGCCGGAAAACAAGTCGATTGGTTGATCTGAGCTTTCCCTAAGAAGTTAAAGCCAACCGTATCTCAGAATTGACAAAAGAACTCAGTTTAGCCAGGAACTGCAAATTTGGATGCAGAGGTCAAATTTGAACGAGAAACACAAATTGGATGGTATCTCGGATGCAGAAGCCGAAAAACAAGTCGATTGGTTGATCTGAGCTTTCCCTGAGAAGTTACAGCCAGAATTGACAAAAGAACTCAATTTAGCAAGAAACTGTAAGTTTGGATCCTGAGCTCAAATACGAACGAGAAACACATATTGGATGCTATCTGGGATGCAGAAGCCGGAAAACAAGTCGGTTGGTTAATCTGAGCTTTCCCTGAGATGTTACAGCCAAGCGTATCTCAGAATTGACAAAAGAACTCACTTTAGCCAGGAACTGCATTTTTGGATGCAGAGCTCAAATTCAAACGAGAAACACAAATTGGATGGTATCTCGGATGTAGACGCCGAAAAACAAGTTGATTGGTTGATCTGACCTTTCCCTGAGAAGTTACAGCCAACCGTATCTGAGAATTGAGGAAAGAACTCAATTTAGCCATGCACTGCAAATTTGGATCCAGACCTCAAATTCGAACGGGAAACACATATTTGATGCTATCTGGAATGCTAAACCTGAAAAACAAGTTGATTGGTTGATCTGAGCTTTCCCTGAGAAGTTACAGCCAACCGTATCTTTGATTGAGGAAAGATCTCAATTTAGCCAGGAACTGCAAATTTGGATCCAGAGCTCAAATTCGGTCGAGAAACACATATTGGATGCTATCTGGGATGTAGAAGCCGGAAAACAAGTCGATTGGTTGATCTGACCTTTCCCTGAGAAGTTACAGCCAACTGTATCTCAGAATTGAGGAAAGAACTCAATTTAGCCAGGAACTCCAAATTTGGATCCAGAGCTCAAATTCGAATGAGAAACACATATGTGATGCTATCTGGGATGCAGAAGCCGGAAAACAAGTCGATTGGTTGATCTGAGCTTTCCCTAAGAAGTTAATGCCAACCGTATCTCAGAATTGACAAAAGAACTCAGTTTAGCCAGGAACTGCAAATTTGGATGCAGAGGTCAAATTTGAACGAAAAACACAAATTGGATGGTATCTCGGATGCAGAAGCCGAAAAACAAGTCGATTGGTTGATCTGAGCTTTCCCTGAGAAGTTACAGCCAAGCGTATCTCAGAATTGAGGAAAGAACTCAATTTAGCCAAGAACTTCAAATTTGGATCCAGAGCTCAAATTCGATCGAGAAACACATATTGGATGCTATCTGGGATGCAGAACCCGAAAAACAAGTCGATTGGTTGATCTGAGCTTTCCCTAAAAAGTTAAAGCCAACCGTATCTCAGAATTGACAAAAGAACTCAGTTTAGCCAGGAACTGCAAATTTGGATGCAGAGGTCAAATTTGAACGAGAAACACAAATTGGATGCTATCTGGGATGCAGAAGCCAAAAAACAAGTCGATTGGTTGATCTGAGCTTTCCCTGAGAAGTTACAGCCAAGCGTATCTCAGAATTGACAAAAGAACTAGCCAGGAACCGCAAATTTGGATCCAGAGCTCAAATTCCTACGAGAACCACATATTGGATGCTATCTGGAATGCTAAACCCGAAAAAAAAGTCGATTGGTTGATCTGAGCTTTCCCTGAGAAGTTACAGCAAAGCGTATCTCAGAATGGGCAAAAGAACTCAGTTTAGCCAGGAACTGCAAATTTGGACCGAGAGCTCAACATCGAACGACAAACACATATTGGATGCTATCTGGGATGCAGAAACCAAAAAACAAGTCGATTGGTTGGTCTGAGCTTTCCCTGAGAAGTTACAGCCAAGCGAATCTCAGAATTGACAAAAGAACTCAGTTTAGCCAGGAACTGCAAATTTGGATGCAGAGCTCAAATTCGAACGAGAAACACAAATTGGATGGTATCTGGGATGCAGAAGCCGAAAAACAAGTAGATTGGTTGATCTGAGCTTTCCCTGAGAAGTTACAGCCAACCATATCTCAGAATTGAGGAAAGAACTCAATTTAGCCAGGCACTGCAAATTTGGATCCAGACCTCAAATTCGAACGAGAAACTGTCAGCCTCGCTAGTTTCTGCTTAGCTGCCATGGAAACGGGGAGGGTGGGGGGCGTTGGGATGAGTGTGTTCTGCTGGTGGACAATGTTGATGGTTGGTGTTATCTCTTGGTTAACGGTCCCGCATTCCAGGCTGGTGAAAACCTGCCCACCTGATGGTGGAGAAGAAAGTATATTGGACAATGCAAAGGGGGGGGGTTTGGGGATTGGGATGGGCTTAAGCTTAATACTCTATGTTCCCGCCTAAACTATTCACTCTCAGCTTTACTTGGTCTGTAAGCTATTGTTACTTAGTAAAAGGAGCCTTATTCATTTCAAAAAATGTCTAAGTGTGGTCTTTCCTAAGCCAACGAAGAAGCAGGCCTGACAGAAACACAAATTGGATGCTATCTGGGATGTAGAAGCCGGAAAACAAATCTGTTGGTTGATCTGACCTTTCCCTGAGAAGTTACAGCCAACCGTATCTCAGAATTGAGGAAAGAACTCAATTTAGCCAAGAACTGCAAATTTGGATCCAGAGCTCAAATTCGATCGAGAAACACATATTGGATGCTATCTGGGATGCAGAAGCCGGAAAACAAGTCGATTGGTTGATCTGAGCTTTCCCTGAGAAGTTACAGCCAACCATATCTCAGAATTGAGGAAAGAACTCAATTTAGCCAGGCACTGCAAATTTGGATCCAGACCTCAAATTCGAACGAGAAACACAAATTGGATGGTATCTCGGATGTAGACGCCGAAAAACAAGTTGATTGTTTTATCTGAGCTTTCCCTGAGAAGTTACAGACAAGCGTATCTCAGAATTGAGGAGAGAACTCAATTTAGCCAGGAATTGCACATTTGGATCCAGAGCTCAAATTCGATCGAGAAACACATATTGGATGCTATCTGGGATGTAGAAGCGGGAGAACAAGTTGATTGGTTGATCTGAACTTTCCCTGAGAAATTACAGCCAACCGTATCTCAGAATTGACAAAAGAAATCAATTTAGCCAGGAACTGCAAATTTGGATCCAGAGCTCAAATTCGAACGGGAAACACATATTGGATGCTATCTAGAATGCTAAACCTGAAAAACAAGTTTATTGGTTGATCTGAGCTTTCCCTGAGAAGTTACAGCCAAGCGTATCTCAGAATTGAGGAAAGAACTCAATTTAGCCAGGAACTGCAAATTTGGATCCAGAGCTCAAATTCGATCAAGAAACACATTTTGGATGCTATCTAGGATGCAGAAGCCGGCAAACAAGTCGATTGGTTGATCTGAGCTTTCCCTGAGATGTTACAGCCAAGCGTATCTCAGAATTGACAAAAGAACTCACTTTAGCCAGGAACTGCATATTTGGATGCAGAGCTCAAATTCGAACGAGAAACACAAATTGGATGGTATCTCGGATGTAGACGCCGAAAAACAAGTTGATTGGTTGATCTGACCTTTCCCTGAGAAGTTACAGCCAACCGTATCTCAGAATTGAGGAAAGAACTCAATTTAGCCAGGCACTGCAAATTTGGATCCAGACCTCAAATTCGAACGAGAAACACATATGGGATGCTATCTGGGATGCAGAAACCGGAAAACAAGTTGATTGGTTGATCTGAGCTTTCCCTAAGAAGTTAAAGCCAACCGTATCTCAGAATTGACAAAAGAACTCAGTTTAGCCAGGAACTGCAAATTTGGATGCAGAGGTCAAATTTGAACTAGAAACACAAATTGGATGGTATCTCGGATGCAGAAGCCGAAAAACAAGTCGATTGGTTGATCTGAGCTTTCCCTGAGAAGTTACAGCCAAGCGTATCTCAGAATTGAGGAAAGAACTCAATTTAGCCAAGAACTTCAAATTTGGATCCAGAGCTCAAATTCAATCGAGAAACACATATTGGATGCTATCTGGGATGCAGAAGCCGGAAAACAAGTCGATTGGTTGATCTGAGCTTTCCCTAAAAAGTTAAAGCCAACCGTATCTCAGAATTGACAAAAGAACTCAGTTTAGCCAGGAACTGCAAATTTGGATGCAGAGGTCAAATTTGAACGAGAAACACAAATTGGATGGTATCTCGGATGCAGAAGCCGAAAAACAAGTCGATTGGTTGATCTGAGCTTTCCCTGAGAAGTTACAGCCAGAATTGACAAAAGAACTCAATTTAGCAAGAAACTGTAAGTTTGGATCCTGAGCTCAAATACGAACGAGAAACACATATTGGATGCTATCTGGGATGCAGAAGCCGGAAAACAAGTCGGTTGGTTAATCTGAGCTTTCCCTGAGATGTTACAGCCAAGCGTATCTCAGAATTGACAAAAGAACTCACTTTAGCCAGGAACTGCATTTTTGGATGCAGAGCTCAAATTCGAACGAGAAACACAAATTGGATGGTATCTCGGATGTAGACGCCGAAAAACAAGTTGATTGGTTGATCTGACCTTTCCCTGAGAAGTTACAGCCAACCGTATCTGAGAATTGAGGAAAGAACTCAATTTAGCCAGGCACTGCAAATTTGGATCCAGACCTCAAATTCGAACGAGAAACACATATTTGATGCTATCTGGAATGCTAAACCTGAAAAACAAGTTGATTGGTTGATCTGAGCTTTCCCTGAGAAGTTACAGCCAACCGTATCTTTGATTGAGGAAAGATCTCAATTTAGCCAGGAACTGCAAATTTGGATCCAGAGCTCAAATTCGGTCGAGAAACACATATTGGATGCTATCTGGGATGCAGAAGCCGGAAAACAAGTCGATTGGTTGATCTGAGCTTTCCCTAAGAAGTTAATGCCAACCGTATCTCAGAATTGACAAAAGAACTCAGTTTAGCCAGGAACTGCAAATTTGGATGCAGAGGTCAAATTTGAACGAGAAACACAAATTGGATGGTATCTGGGATGCAGAAGCCGAAAAACAAGTCGATTGGTTGATCTGAGCTTTCCCTGAGAAGTTACAGCCAGAATTGACAAAAGAACTCAATTTAGCAAGAAACTGTAAGTTTGGATCCTGAGCTCAAATACGAACGAGAAACACATATTGGATGCTATCTGGGATGCAGAAGCCGGAAAACAAGTCGGTTGGTTAATCTGAGCTTTCCCTGAGATGTTACAGCCAAGCGTATCTCACAATTGACAAAAGAACTCACTTTAGCCAGGAACTGCATATTTGGATGCAGAGCTCAAATTAGAACGGGAAACACAAATTGGATGGTATCTGGGATGTAGAAGCCGGAAAACAAGTCGATTGGTTGATCTGACCTTTCCCTGAGAAGTTGCAGCCAACCGTATCTCAGAATTGACAAAAGAACTCAGTTTAGCCAGGAACTGCAAATTTGGATGCAAAGGTCAAATTCGAACGAGAAACACAAATTGGATGGTATCTCGGATGCAGAAGCCGAAAAACAAGTCGATTGGTTGATGTGACTTTTCCCTGAGAAGTTACAGCCAACCGTATCTCAGAATTGACAAAAGAACGGCCAGGAAATGCAACTTTGGATCCAGAGCTCAAATTCGAACGAGAAACACATATTGGATGCTAACTGGAATGCTAAACCTGAAAAACAAATTGATTGGTTGATCTGACCTTTCCCTGAGAAGTTACAGCCAACTGTATCTCAGAATTGAGAAAAGAACTCAATTTAGCCAGGAACTGCAAACTTGGATCCAAATTCGATCGAGAAACACATATTGGATGCTATCTGGGATGCAGAAGCCGGAAAACAAGTCGATTGGTTGACCTGACCTTTCCCTGAGAAGTTACAGCCAACCGTATCTCAGAACTGAGGAAAGAACTCACTTTAGCCAGGAACTGCATTTTTGGATGCAGAGCTCAAATTCGAACGAGAAACACAAATTGGATGGTATCTCGGATGTAGACGCCGAAAAACTAGTTGATTGGTTGATCTGACCTTTCCCTGAGAAGTTACAGCCAACCATATCTCAGAATTGAGGAAAGAACTCAATTTAGCCAGGCACTGCAAATTTGGATCCAGACCTCAAATTCGAACGAGAAACACATATTGGATGCTATCTGGAATGCTAAACCTGAAAAACAAGTTGATTGGTTGATCTGAGCTTTCCCTGAGAAGTTACAGCCAACCGTATCTCAGATTGAGGAAAGAACTCAATTTAGCCAGGAACTGCAAATTTGGATCCAGAGCTCAAATTCGGTCGAGAAACACATATTGGATGCTATCTGGGATGTAGAAGTCGGAAAACAAGTCGATTGGTTGATATGACCTTTCCCTGAGAAGTTACAGCCAAGCGTATCTCAGAATTGAGGAAAGAACTCAATTTAGCCAGGAACTCCAAATTTGGATCCAGAGCTCAAATTCGAACGAGAAACACAAATTGGATGGTATCTCGGATGCAGAAGCCGAAAAACAAGTCGATTGGTTGATCTGACCTTTCCCTGAGAAGTTACAGCCAAGCGTATCTCAGAATTGAGGAAAGAACTCAATTTAGCCAGGAACTGCATATTTGGATGCAGAGCTCAAATTAGAACGAGAAACACATATTGGATGCTATCTAGAATGCTAAACCTGAAAAACAAGTTGATTGGTTGATCTGAGCCTTCCCTGAGAAGTTACAGCCAAGCGTATCTCAGAATTGACAAAAGAACTCAGTTTAGCCAGGAACTGCATATTTGGATGCAGAGCTCAAATTTGAACGAGAAACACAAATTGGATGGTATCTCGGATGTAGACGCCGAAAAACAAGTTGATTGGTTGATCTGGCCTTTCCCTGAGAAGTTACAGCCAACCGTATCTCAGAATTGAGGAAAGAACTCAATTTAGCCAGGCACTGCAAATTTGGATCCAGACCTCAAATTCGAACGAGAAACACATATGGGATGCTATCTGGGATGCAGAAACCGGAAAACAAGTTGATTGGTTGATCTGAGCTTTCCCTAAGAAGTTAAAGCCAACCGTATCTCAGAATTGACAAAAGAACTCAGTTTAGCCAGGAACTGCAAATTTGGATGCAGAGGTCAAATTTGAACTAGAAACACAAATTGGATGGTATCTCGGATGCAGAAGCCGAAAAACAAGTCGATTGGTTGATCTGAGCTTTCCCTGAGAAGTTACAGCCAAGCGTATCTCAGAATTGAGGAAAGAACTCAATTTAGCCAAGAACTTCAAATTTGGATCCAGAGCTCAAATTCAATCGAGAAACACATATTGGATGCTATCTGGGATGCAGAAGCCGGAAAACAAGTCGATTGGTTGATCTGAGCTTTCCCTAAAAAGTTAAAGCCAACCGTATCTCAGAATTGACAAAAGAACTCAGTTTAGCCAGGAACTGCAAATTTGGATGCAGAGGTCAAATTTGAACGAGAAACACAAATTGGATGGTATCTCGGATGCAGAAGCCGAAAAACAAGTCGATTGGTTGATCTGAGCTTTCCCTGAGAAGTTACAGCCAGAATTGACAAAAGAACTCAATTTAGCAAGAAACTGTAAGTTTGGATCCTGAGCTCAAATACGAACGAGAAACACATATTGGATGCTATCTGGGATGCAGAAGCCGGAAAACAAGTCGGTTGGTTAATCTGAGCTTTCCCTGAGATGTTACAGCCAAGCGTATCTCAGAATTGACAAAAGAACTCACTTTAGCCAGGAACTGCATTTTTGGATGCAGAGCTCAAATTCGAACGAGAAACACAAATTGGATGGTATCTCGGATGTAGACGCCGAAAAACAAGTTGATTGGTTGATCTGACCTTTCCCTGAGAAGTTACAGCCAACCGTATCTGAGAATTGAGGAAAGAACTCAATTTAGCCAGGCACTGCAAATTTGGATCCAGACCTCAAATTCGAACGAGAAACACATATTTGATGCTATCTGGAATGCTAAACCTGAAAAACAAGTTGATTGGTTGATCTGAGCTTTCCCTGAGAAGTTACAGCCAACCGTATCTTTGATTGAGGAAAGATCTCAATTTAGCCAGGAACTGCAAATTTGGATCCAGAGCTCAAATTCGGTCGAGAAACACATATTGGATGCTATCTGGGATGCAGAAGCCGGAAAACAAGTCGATTGGTTGATCTGAGCTTTCCCTAAGAAGTTAATGCCAACCGTATCTCAGAATTGACAAAAGAACTCAGTTTAGCCAGGAACTGCAAATTTGGATGCAGAGGTCAAATTTGAACGAGAAACACAAATTGGATGGTATCTGGGATGCAGAAGCCGAAAAACAAGTCGATTGGTTGATCTGAGCTTTCCCTGAGAAGTTACAGCCAGAATTGACAAAAGAACTCAATTTAGCAAGAAACTGTAAGTTTGGATCCTGAGCTCAAATACGAACGAGAAACACATATTGGATGCTATCTGGGATGCAGAAGCCGGAAAACAAGTCGGTTGGTTAATCTGAGCTTTCCCTGAGATGTTACAGCCAAGCGTATCTCACAATTGACAAAAGAACTCACTTTAGCCAGGAACTGCATATTTGGATGCAGAGCTCAAATTAGAACGGGAAACACAAATTGGATGGTATCTGGGATGTAGAAGCCGGAAAACAAGTCGATTGGTTGATCTGACCTTTCCCTGAGAAGTTGCAGCCAACCGTATCTCAGAATTGACAAAAGAACTCAGTTTAGCCAGGAACTGCAAATTTGGATGCAAAGGTCAAATTCGAACGAGAAACACAAATTGGATGGTATCTCGGATGCAGAAGCCGAAAAACAAGTCGATTGGTTGATCTGAGCTTTCCCTGAGAAGTTACAGCCAACCGTATCTCAGAATTGACAAAAGAACGGCCAGGAAATGCAACTTTGGATCCAGAGCTCAAATTCGAACGAGAAACACATATTGGATGCTAACTGGAATGCTAAACCTGAAAAACAAATTGATTGGTTGATCTGACCTTTCCCTGAGAAGTTACAGCCAACTGTATCTCAGAATTGAGAAAAGAACTCAATTTAGCCAGGAACTGCAAACTTGGATCCAAATTCGATCGAGAAACACATATTGGATGCTATCTGGGATGCAGAAGCCGGAAAACAAGTCGATTGGTTGACCTGACCTTTCCCTGAGAAGTTACAGCCAACCGTATCTCAGAACTGAGGAAAGAACTCACTTTAGCCAGGAACTGCATTTTTGGATGCAGAGCTCAAATTCGAACGAGAAACACAAATTGGATGGTATCTCGGATGTAGACGCCGAAAAACTAGTTGATTGGTTGATCTGACCTTTCCCTGAGAAGTTACAGCCAACCATATCTCAGAATTGAGGAAAGAACTCAATTTAGCCAGGCACTGCAAATTTGGATCCAGACCTCAAATTCGAACGAGAAACACATATTGGATGCTATCTGGAATGCTAAACCTGAAAAACAAGTTGATTGGTTGATCTGAGCTTTCCCTGAGAAGTTACAGCCAACCGTATCTCAGATTGAGGAAAGAACTCAATTTAGCCAGGAACTGCAAATTTGGATCCAGAGCTCAAATTCGGTCGAGAAACACATATTGGATGCTATCTGGGATGTAGAAGTCGGAAAACAAGTCGATTGGTTGATATGACCTTTCCCTGAGAAGTTACAGCCAAGCGTATCTCAGAATTGAGGAAAGAACTCAATTTAGCCAGGAACTCCAAATTTGGATCCAGAGCTCAAATTCGAACGAGAAACACAAATTGGATGGTATCTCGGATGCAGAAGCCGAAAAACAAGTCGATTGGTTGATCTGACCTTTCCCTGAGAAGTTACAGCCAAGCGTATCTCAGAATTGAGGAAAGAACTCAATTTAGCCAGGAACTGCATATTTGGATGCAGAGCTCAAATTAGAACGAGAAACACATATTGGATGCTATCTAGAATGCTAAACCTGAAAAACAAGTTGATTGGTTGATCTGAGCCTTCCCTGAGAAGTTACAGCCAAGCGTATCTCAGAATTGACAAAAGAACTCAGTTTAGCCAGGAACTGCATATTTGGATGCAGAGCTCAAATTTGAACGAGAAACACAAATTGGATGGTATCTCGGATGTAGACGCCGAAAAACAAGTTGATTGGTTGATCTGACCTTTCCCTGAGAAGTTACAGCCAACCATATCTCAGAATTGAGGAAAGAACTCAATTTAGTCAGGCGCTGCAAATTTGGATCCAGAGGTCAAATTCGAACGGGAAACACAAATTGGATGGTATCTCGGATGCAGAAGCCGAAAAACAAGTCGATTGGTTGATCTGACCTTTCCCTGAGAAGTTACAGCCAAGCGTATCTCAGAATTGAGGAAAGAACTCAATTTAGCCAGGAACTGCATATTTGGATGCAGAGCTCAAATTAGAACGGGAAACACAAATTGGATGGTATCTGGGATGTAGAAGCCGGAAAACAAGTCGATTGGTTGATCTGACCTTTCCCTAAGAAGTTGCAGCCAACCGTATTTCAGAATTGACAAAAGAACTCAGTTTAGCCAGGAACTGCAAATTTGAATGCAGAGGTCAAATTCGAACGAGAAACACAAATTGGATGGTATCTCGGATGCAGAAGCCGAAAAACAAGTCGATTGGTTGATGTGACTTTTCCCTGAGAAGTTACAGCCAACCGTATCTCAGAATTGACAAAAGAACTGCCAGGAAATGCAACTTTGGATCCAGACCTCAAATTCGAACGAGAAACACATATTGGATGCTAACTGGAATGCTAAACCTGAAAAACAAATTGATTGGTTGATCTGACCTTTCCCTGAGAAGTTACAGCCAACTGTATCTCAGAATTGAGGAAAGAACTCAATTTAGCCAGGAACTGCAAATTTGGATCCAGAGCTCAAATTCGAACGAGAAACACATATGGGATGCTATCTGGGATGCAGAAGCCGGAAAACAAGTCGATTGGTTGACCTGACCTTTCCCTGAGAAGTTACAGCCAACCGTATCTCAGAACTGAGGAAAGAACTCAATTTAGCCAGGAACTGCAAATTTGGATCAAGAGCTCACATTCGAACGAGAAACACATATGGGATGCTATCTGGGATGCAGAAGCCCTAAACAAGTCGATTGGTTGATCTGAGCTTTCCCTGAGATGTTACAGCCAAGCGTATCTCAGAATTGAGGAAAGAACTCAATTTAGCCAGGAACTGCAAATTTGGATCCAGAGCTCAAATTCGATCGAGAAACACATATTGGATGCTATCTGGGATGTAGAAGCCGGAAAACAAATCTGTTGGTTGATCTGACCTTTCCCTGAGAAGTTACAGCCAAGCGTATCTCAGAATTGAGGAAAGAACTCAATTTAGCCAAGAACTGCAAATTTGGATCCAGAGCTCAAATTCGATCGAGAAACACATATTGGATGCTATCTAGGATGCAGAAGCCGGCAAACAAGTCGATTAGTTGATCTGAGCTTTCCCTGAGATGTTACAGCCAAGCGTATTTCAGAATTGACAAAAGAACTCACTTTAGCCAGGAACTGCACATTTGGATGCAGAGCTCAAATTCGAACGAGAAACACAAATTGGATGGTATCTCGGATGTAGACGCCGAAAAACAAGTTGATTGGTTGATCTGACCTTTCCCTGAGAAGTTACAGCCAACCGTATCTTAGAATTGAGGAAAGAACTCAATTTAGCCAGGCACTGCAAATTTGGATCCAGACCTCAAATTCGAACGAGAAACACATATTGGATGCTATCTGGAATGCTAAACCTGAAAAACAAGTTGATTGGTTGATCTGAGCTTTCCCTGAGAAGTTACAGCCAACCGTATCTTTGATTGAGGAAAGAACTCAATTTAGCCAAGAACTGCAAATTTGGATCCAGAGCTCAAATTCGATCGAGAAACACATATTGGATGCTATCTAGGATGCAGAAGCCGGCAAACAAGTCGATTAGTTGATCTGAGCTTTCCCTGAGATGTTACAGCCAAGCGTATTTCAGAATTGACAAAAGAACTCACTTTAGCCAGGAACTGCACATTTGGATGCAGAGCTCAAATTCGAACGAGAAACACAAATTGGATGGTATCTCGGATGTAGACGCCGAAAAACAAGTTGATTGGTTGATCTGACCTTTCCCTGAGAAGTTACAGCCAACCGTATCTTAGAATTGAGGAAAGAACTCAATTTAGCCAGGCACTGCAAATTTGGATCCAGACCTCAAATTCGAACGAGAAACACATATTGGATGCTATCTGGAATGCTAAACCTGAAAAACAAGTTGATTGGTTGATCTGAGCTTTCCCTGAGAAGTTACAGCCAACCGTATCTTTGATTGAGGAAAGAACTCAATTTAGCCAGGAACTGCAAATTTGGATCCAGAGCTCAAATTCGGTCGAGAAACACATATTGGATGCTATCTGGGATGCTAAACCCGAAAAACAAGTCGATTGGTTGATCTGAGCTTTCCCTGAGAAGTTACAGCAAAGCGTATCTCAGAATTGAGGATAGAACTCAATTTAGCCAGGGACTGCAAATTTGGATCCAGAGCTCAAATTCGAACGAGAAACACATATTGGATGCTATCTAGAATGCTAAACCTGAAAAACAAGTTGATTGGTTGATCTGAGCTTTCCCTGAGAAGTTACAGCCAAGCGTATCTCAGAATTGAGGAAAGAACTCAATTTAGCCAGGAACTGCAAATTTGGATCCAGAGCTCAAATTCGGTCGAGAAACACATATTGGATGCTATCTGGGATGCTAAACCCGAAAAACAAGTCGATTGGTTGATCTGAGCTTTCCCTGAGAAGTTACAGCAAAGCGTATCTCAGAATTGAGGATAGAACTCAATTTAGCCAGGGACTGCAAATTTGGATCCAGAGCTCAAATTCGAACGAGAAACACATATTGGATGCTATCTAGAATGCTAAACCTGAAAAACAAGTTGATTGGTTGATCTGAGCTTTCCCTGAGAAGTTACAGCCAAGCGTATCTCAGAATTGAGGAAAGAACTCAATTTAGCCAAGAACTGCAAATTTGGATCCAGAGCTCAAATTCGATCGAGAAACACATATTGGATGCTATCTGGGATGCAGAAGCCGAAAAACAAGTCGATTGGTTGATCTGAGCTTTCCCTAAAAAGTTAAAGCCAACCGTATCTCAGAATTGACAAAAGAACACAACTGCTGGAGGCTAATTGTTCCACTGATTCATAGTTCTCACCGTCAGGAAATTTCTCCTTAGTTCCATCTCCTTGATCAGTTTCCCTCCGTGGCTCCGTGTCCTCCCTTCAGGGCCTTTGGAGCAGAGGCTGACCTCCAATCCCCTGCAGGGCCGCTGATGAGCAGAGGTTTTCAAGCCAATTTGTGTTCTGGAGGGTTCCCCAATTCTGAGGCTTTGCTTCGTTTCTCCTCTTTCCAGACTCACAATGAAATCGTTCAACCGAAACATGAAGGCGAAATTGCTGGCCGCTTGTGCGAGGCATCCTGGCTTAGTGCTGACTTCCTACTATCCTCCGGATTTCCCCTGCTTCCCAGGTAGTGATGAGTAAAGGTGGAGTCCACACCTGCTTTCCTGGTGCCCCTCGAGGATCGGAAGCTTGGTGAGATGGGTGGTAGGTGTGAAAACCTTCAAAGGCAGCTCAGCTCAGCTCACCTTTGGCGTTACCTTCCGCCAGCATCTTAAGATGCACCTTTTCCAACAAGCCGGCCTAGCATAACCTCCCGTTCTGACTGTTTTTAGATAGTTTTAATTTGGGGATTTTATACATATTTTAGCACAGGGTATCGATTGATTTAATAGCTTTTATAATTTTGTACTTGTTTATATTTGTTATGACTTTTAAATTTCCTGTGCGCCGCCCTGGGTCCTTTTTTGGAGGGGGTGCGGGGTATAAATTTGAATAAAACTAAAACCTGCTGCCTCCCAATGATACAGCTGGCTCACAGGCCTGGCTAGGAGGTTCTGGTGGCCCTCTGGACTTAAGAGCAAGTGGGACTTGGCCATGTGGAAGGTCTTCTTGCCCAGGGGTCGGCAACTTTAAACACTCAAAGAGCCACAAAGGTCCTAATCAGAAGCTCCCCCCCTCCCCTCCGTTCAATTCTGGAGCCGACCAGAAGCCCAGTTCCCCCACCATAGAGTCTCCTCCTAGCATGGCATCTCTTTTCCTCTACCTCTCCTAACCCAAAGCCCTATCAATCATGGAGCCGACCGGCAACAGGGAGCCGCAGCAGAGGGATGAAAAGAGCCACATGCGGCTCTGGAGCCGCAGATTGCTGACTCCTGTTCTAGCCGATCTTAATTTGGGAGGAGACACTCCCTGCGGTCTTTACGGCAAGAGTCGATTCTTTCCAATGCCTTTCTGCTTCCCAAATTTGACAGGAGACGTTGCTTGGGTGAGTCACGAAACGTCTCCGTTTTAATAAACTTTGGTCCAGTGGTCATGAGTGAGCTATTCTAGTTATTCTCCATAGAGACCTGTTTCTGGATCTCCTGCAGTTGATGGTCTGTTTTGGGCTGGTCTATCTAGTGTAGGGGTGTCAAACTCGATTTCATTGAAGGCCGTGTTGTGTTTGACCTCAGATGGGGGGAGGAGTCTGGGGGCATGGCCAGCTTGACATCACCCATGCCGGGGAGGGGGACTTGTGGTGCTAGGTGCTAAGGGAGGGCTTCCCTCAAACTGTACCTCCCTCTCATTATAATCTCCTTCCTTCCTTCCCCTTCCCTCCTTTTCCTATCCTTCTTCCCTTTTCCTCCTCCTTTCTTCCCCTCTTTCCTTATTTTTCCATGCTCTCTTCCTTGGCATGCTCAAATGCCAAAAGGGAAAGATTTCTCCTTCGGTTTTGTTTTTTGTTTGTTTTGCTAGCCCTCTGCCAGCAAAAATGGAGCTCAGGGGGGGCTCACACATGCCCCCCCTGCCCAGTTTTTAGCCATGATGGCCTCCTGCAGCCCTCTGCCAGTGAAAACGGAGACCTTCTGCAAAGGTCAGGGAAGGTCTGAAGCAAATGTGCACGAAAAAAGACAAATTGAAAATAGCCCCAGTAGTCAGGGTAACACAGTCCAATCATCAGCCAAGAGGCCGTTTTGAGACAATCTCTGGTCCAGGTGCTCCACGCATGCTGTTCCCAGGATGTTTGGCCTTGAAGCTGTGAAACAAGCCAAGTCCAAGGCTCCCCATCGGTTCTCAGCAATTCCACCCTCACACCACCTGCACACTTCCCCTTGCAGATGCCCATTGCTCCCTCCCACCCCACTTCCATGGCAGCTGGCTTGAAGGAAAGCAGTGGTGGCCAGGCTGACAGACTGCTTAGGAGACAGTTAGAGTAGACTTCCCCAAACTTTCCAGCTTTGAGGACTAGTGGAGCAGGGGAGAGGGGATGGTTCCATGCAGGTGGCAGATAGTGTGGCCCACCAGCAGCCAGTGAAGCTGGCAGCAAATTCGGACAGTGAGGAGGTTGGGGAGGAACCTGGGCCAGTCCTGGAGTCTGGGGAAGGCTCGGAGGAGGGCTCTGTGTCAGAGGCAGAGAGGGAGCCAGAGCCGTATGCCAGTTATCAGCTGCCTTCGGAGTCAGACATCAGTGAGGCAGAAGAACAGCTGGAGCCTGTTCCCAGTGTGGGTATGTGCAGAGCTGCCAGATGAAGGGAAGAGCTAAAGAACAGGGGTCGACTTGGGAGTAAGGCCACAGGTGGACAATGAATGGCCCCTCCCAGGGGAAATAAAAGAGGAGCGAGAGGGGAGGGGAGTTTGCAGGAGGCCATTAGTTTGCTTCATTGGTTCGTGACTCTCCGAGACTCCTTGCCAAGTTTTGCAGAGATCGGCCTGGCTGTTCTCCAAGCCAGATAAGGTCGGTGACCGTAAATCCTCCCTTGAAAGACTTTGCTGGAGGTGAAGGAGCAGAATTCACAGTCAATTCATAAAAGGGGTTTTTGTCGGGCAAGGAATCTGCTTCATGCTCTCGGGAAGCCTCGGTCAGATAACAGATAAGTGTGCGCTCGCACAGCTCCATTTGCACAACTGGCGCACAAACCTGCTACACGTAGAAATGGAGCGTGCATACGTGCGCTTGCTTGCTGCTCGTGCAAAGGGTGTGCATACACGTGCTTGCCTGTCGCTTCGGACAGCCTGTGTCACGACTGTTTCCATCATAAATCAAGAAAGAACACACTTAAACTCATTTGGAAAGTTTAAGGTTACTTTTACTGAAAATGATGAGACTTCAGCGAAAGTCAAGCAAGGAATGAAACATTTAGGCATGCAACATAGGTAACAAAGCATAACCCCACCCTTAATCCCAGTGACCCCAGCAGATTGTCCAATGCGAAGCCGGCCACAACATCAGGTGCAGTTCCTTCCCAGGGTCATCATCAGAATGGAATGCAGGCTGGTAGCTGATAAGAACTGTAGCCGTCTCTCTCCCTCCTGCCCCTGTAGTAGCTTAGCAACCCCAGCCCTCCCCCCCCCCATTTCACCATGTCAGACTATGCAGGCAAAAGCAGAGGCTGACAGCCTGGTTGTGAACAGCTCATGGCCCAGTAGTGGGCTGTGGCTTCTGGGATGGGGAGTTAGAGGACAGGGACAAGGGCCTCCAGAAGCTCCAGTGTCAGACGAAGAGATGGAGGCTGCACAAGGGGTGAAATCTGGGCACACCAATTTCGGCATGGACTCACAACATCCCGGGGTCACCTTTTGCAAACTTCCCACAGCCAGATTCCGACAAGCAAAGTCAATGGGGGAAGCCGATTCGCTTAATGTCCACGTGATTCCCTGAACAACCACAATGCTTAACAGCTTAATAGCAAACAAGGTTACAGAATTGGGTGTGATTCCCTTAACAACCACCTTGCTTAGCAACTAAATTCTGGACCCAGCTGTGGTTGTAAGTCGAGGACTACCTAAACCAGCCCAAACCAGCCGTAGAAAAAAAATGACCTCCCTTTTTTTTGAGCAGCTGATGAGTGACCAGTCTATGGTCAAGAGGAGACTGGGCAGCCCTTGGTCCAGAAGGGGATAAGGCCATGATGGTGAACCTATGGCACATGTGGCACATGGAACCCTGTGGAGATGCGTGCTATCGCCAGCTGCTCTTCTGGTTTAAAAAACAGATCATTTGGGGCTGTTTTGGGGGCTTTTCCAGGCTGTTTTCAAGGCTGTTTTTCAGGCTGTTTCCAGGCTGAAAAACTGCCTGAAAATGATCCCCCAAATGCCCCCAAAACAGCCCCAAAACGGCCTGAAACCCCCCCAAAAATGGCCCAAAACCAGGCATGCGTGCACTGACCAGCTGGTTTTCGGGTTTCCGGCACTCTGGCACATGTACATGGATGCACATGGATATATATTTTGGTTTGGGCACTCATTGCCGAAAAGGTTCGCCATCATTGGTATAAGGTCTCCTGCGTGGGCAGGGGGTTGGACTACAGGACCTCTAGGGGCCCTTCCAACTCTGCTATTCGGGCAGGGGGTTGGACTAGAAGACCTCCAAGGTCCCTCATCTTGCAATTCTATGTTCTTTCAGGCAGGGCAGACCCTGGACACAACGCTGCCAAAAACAAAGATTTATTGGTGAAAATGAAACCGCAACGGAGAGATTCCCCCTACTTCACCACCCCCGGTTTGATCCCATTCGCCCCAGCGGATTTCCCGGTTTTCCTGGTTTTGGGAAGCTCCCTGGGCACTTCCTGCTTTTTCTTCCAGAAACAAAGCTTCCCTTTCAGGATGTCCTTGCAGAGATGGAACTTCCCCTGCAGGAGGGTGCGGAAGACGGAGCTCTGCTTGTCCACGGGCGGGGAGGATGGTTGTGGTAGTCTCCCTGCCTGTCGTTGTCGTCCTTCTCCTCCTCCTCCTCCATCACCACCACCTCTTCCTCCTCCTCTTTCTCGTGCTCGTGCTCCTGCTGCTACTACTGCTCCTCCTCCTCCTCCTCTTCCTCTTCCTCCTCCTGCTGTTCGTGCTACTGCTCCTCCTCCTCCTCCACCTCCTCCTCCTCCTCCTCCATCACCACCACCTCTTCCTCGTGCTTGTGCTCCTGCTGCTACTACTGCTGCTGCTCCTCCTCCTTCTCCACCTCTTCCTCCTCCTCCTCCATCACCACCACCTCTTCCTCCTCCTCTTTCTCGTGCTCGTGCTCCTGCTGCTACTACTGCTGCTCCTCCTCCTCCTCTTCCTCCTCCTCCTCCTGCTGTTCGTGCTACTGCTCCTCCTCCTCCTCCACCTCCTCCTCCTCCTCCTCCATCACCACCACCTCTTCCTCGTGCTTGTGCTCCTGCTGCTACTACTGCTGCTGCTGCTCCTCCTCCTCCTCCTCCATCACCACCACCTCTTCCTCCTCCTCTTTCTCGTGCTCGTGCTCCTGCTGCTACTACTGCTGCTCCTCCTCCTCCTCTTCCTCCTCCTCCTCCTCCATCACCACCATCTCTTCCTCGTGCTTGTGCTCCTGCTGCTACTACTGCTGCTGCTGCTCCTCCTCCTCCTCCATCACCACCACCTCCTCCTCCACCTCTTCCTCCTCCTCCTCCTGCTTGTGCTACTGCTGCTGCTGCTGCTACTGCTCCTCCTCCTCCTCCACCTCTTCCTCCTCCTCCTCCTCCTGCTCGTGCTACTGCTGCTGCTGCTACTGCTCCTCCTCCACCTCTTCCTCCTCTTCCTTCTGCTTGTGCTACTGCTGCTGCTGCTGCTGCTGCTCCACCACCATCTCCTCCTCCTCCTGCTGCTACTGCTGCTGCTCCTCCTCCTCCACCTCCTCCTGCTACTGCTGCTACTGCTCCTCCACCACCACCATCTCCTCCTCCTCCTCCTGCTACTGCTGCTGCTCCTCCACCACCACCTCCTCCTTCTCGTGCTGCTGCTGCTACTGCTCCTCCTCCTGCTCCTCCTTCCCTCTTGTCTCTCTTTCGGTCTATTTCCTTCGGCCTTGGGGTCTGCATCCAAATAGCCAGTCCCTGTCGCAGGTTCAATTTCTTCTCCAGGATGCTACCCAAAAGGATCATCTTCTCACTGTCTGCAGACCTCCGTTCCTGGGGCGTCTTGTGGAGCCCCTGTCTAGGAACCTCCAAATCCTTGATGACCTTCGGGTTAACGACCGGTCTCTGGACGTCAGGACGTTCTTGGCCTGTTTCCGTGGGAGGCTGGCTGGCCTTGCCCTTTTTCTTTTTCCCAGCTTCTGGGGGCCTTCCTGGGGGACGGTTGACAGGCCTCTTCCCTCTAGGGAGAGGATGCTGGGCCCCACCGCCCTGCCCCATATCTGCTGCTTGCATGGGGTCTACTGGAGCCTGATTTTTCTGCCGGAGGACCATGTCCTTACGGTCTGGAATCTCACCTGACTTTAGGACGCCACGAACTTTAGGTGATACCACCACTGTGCTGTAGATCTGTTCGCTTGGTTTTTCCGAAGGGGTCACCAAGAAAAGGGTAGGACCCTCAGCCAAATTTGGGGGTTGTCTCATTGCTGAGGAGTTAGCCCATATGCAGCTGCCCATTTCTTCTCTGAGGGACTCTCCTGCCCCTTTGCTGTGGTCTTCCCATTTCACCTCTGACCTTCTCCCCTGGTCCCAATCATCTCCCCTCATGCCTTCTGGGCCACCTTGGGACCTGGTCTCCAGGGACAAGAGGCTCTGCTCCTTAGCGATGGAAATGGTGACTCTCTCCGTCCTCCCCTCTTCATCACTGTCCGTCTTCAGGGTCAAGCTGCAACTTTCATGGTGGACCTGGAGTTCAACATCTGTCCTTGCGGAGTCTTGCTTTCGAAGGGGGCTCTTTCTACTATCCTTGGGAGGTTGAACACGGTGGCCTCTCGTGGAGGACCTGCTTCGTCTGGGGGATGAAGGACGTGGCAGGCAGAGGAATCTCTGGCATTCAGAAGACCACTGTTCCAGCAGTTGGGTTCTACAAAAGGCTTGGCACCTGGTTGCTTCTCCCAGAGAGGGGCCAAGGAACTCCCTCCACATAAGCCTCCTCCCTCTCCTTTGTAGCCTGAAGCTCTGTGTTGCATGATGCTCCCTCTTATCTTGCCCGTAACGTCTGGTTACGACATCCTCGTAGGAGCAATTGGGAAGTTGAACACAGTGTGGGAAGATATAGGAGATTTGTTGAGGGATGGAAGCATGATATGGTTGGACCTCCCAAGACATCTTGGCAGCTTCTGACTCTTGGAGAGAAGAACTGCTCGTGTCTTCTGAGGATCCTCCTGACCCATCCATGTCATCTCCTGAGGACAAAGAAGAACCCTGGGCTTCGTTGTCTTCTGCTATGTTCCATTGGACTTTCTTCTTCTTCTTCTTCTTCCTCTTCTCCTTCTCCTCTGGTGACAGTAATGACACGAGAGAGGGCTTCTTGGGGACTGCTGAACTACAGGGGACACTGATGGGTATCTCAGGAGAACTTTTCAGTTCCCTGGTAGCAGCTGAAGATTTTGGAGGAGTATCCGGCCCTTCTACAGCACCTCTCTGCTTGGTTGTCTCCAGAGAACCATCTTCCACCTGCTGGCTGACCATCTTTGCCTCAACGTCTGGAAGAGGCTTCCTGCTCTTCCCCCTCGGTGTGGTCCCTCTATTTTCAAACTTCACTTTTTGGAAGCTGACTTTCCTTTCAGGCTTACCAACATTGGAAATGTCCTTCCTGGTGGTGTAGGAAGAAGGAGAGGAAAGTGGCAGGATCTGAGGATCTTCCGTCCCCTTAGAAGTCCACGAAGGCTGCACGTTAGTGGCTGTGGGTGGATAGGGTGAGAGCGGCAGGGATCCAGTCATCTCAGAGAGAGGAGGAGGAGGAGGTGGCAGGAAGGCCCTCAGAGATCGCTGGACCCTTTCGGGAAGTCCCCACCGATGCTCCGACGTAAGATGTCTCAGGTGGACCTCCAAGCGTTTCTTCACCTCCACGCTAAGGAAATCAAGGTCTTGACTAATGATTGGCCATTCTTCTCCATCCCATGGGGGAACCTTGGCCATTGCCCCTCTAGTGCACTTCTCAGATTTAAAGAGATGTGGGGCAAAAGATTGCAACGACTGTAGCACCGTTGACGGCAAGCCCCACGCGTGTTGGATTCTCTTCCACTGGATGTGAAATTCCAGAAGGTTCGGGATGCCCTCTGGGAGGAAAGAGAGTCCCGTTTTGGTCCCTGAGCCAGTTTGAGCTTTAGTTTTCCGAGATCTGCCTGTTGCTCTCTGTCTCTTACCACGAACGCTCCGTTTTTCTGACCTCTTCTGTTTGCACTTTGGCTTAAACACCACCGGTTCATAGATGTCTTCCGTTGCCGGTAAGGATTTGGGTGGCAAAGGCAAAAGAGGGTGGGATCCAGTCATCCCAGGACGAGAAGGAGATCTGTATGGCAGGAAGACCCTCAGAGATTGCTGGACTCTTTTCGGAAGGCCCCATCTGTGCTTTGAGGTACGATGTCTCAGGTGGGCCTCCAAGCGTTCCTTCACCTCAGCGCTGAGGAAAACGAGGTCCCGAGAGAGGATCTGCACGTCCCTTGTCTCCCTTCTGGGTTTCATAGATGTGGTCGTCCCATGAATCCTCCTTGCTTGAAGACATGGGGCAAAGGCATGGAGAGATCGAAGCACCATCGACGGTAGGCCCCACGCATGCTGGATTTTCATGCGTTGGATGTGGAATTCCAGAAGGTCCCTCTTCTCATCAGGGAGGAAAGAGGACATTGTTTTGGGACCAAAGAACCTCATTGTTTCAGTAGTCTCCCCTGCCTTAACCTGTAATGCTCTTTGGGGTGTCTCCGTTGCCCCCAAACGGTGCTTTGCCTTTTGCAACGGTGCCGAAATTTGAGGAGCAGTTGTTGTGTCTTGAGGCTGTCTATACTTGTGAGGCCAGAGAGCCTGTGCTGGAACCTGGGCAGGCGGCTGAGGAGGGAGGAATGGATGAAACAGGTGTTGAATCCGTTTTGGAATCTCCCACCTATGCTTTGTGACCATGGTCATCACGCTGGCCTCCAGATGTTGCCGCGTGTTTGTGTCGAGGAACCAAAGCTGCTGGGCCTTCGTTTCCACATCTGTCTTGTCTCCTGGACTCATCTGAGCCCTCCTTCCGGTGTGCTTCTCTAGGTCGAGTGGAAAGGGAGCAAAAATGCCCAGAGATTTCAAGATGGCAGATGGCAGGCCCCAGGCATGCTGGATCTTCTTGTGGATGACATGAAACTCCAGAAGGTCCCAAGACGTATGGACGTAGGAAAGCAGCTTCACCTCAGGGGATGTGACGGCAGCTGCCAGGAAGCTGGAACTAGGTCTTGCCTCTGGTTTCCTCTGGTAGATGTTCTTCACCGGCTGGATGGTGGCTTCTTTCCAGGATGAGGTCCACCAGGGTGGTCCTTCTCTTCTGGGAGGGGAAGCATGAACTCCCTCTTGCAGGCGGAATCCCACACGACGTTGACGGTGGGCTTTTTCGACAGGGACCTGTGATGGAGTGGCCATTGCTTTCAACGGATCTTGGATCAGCCGAGGAAGTCCCCACTTGTGTTCCCGGATCTGACGGCTCACATGATACTCCATGCGGTCCTTTGCTTCTTGACTTAAAAAGTATGGGTGATAGACCACCACTCTTATCATAGGCTGTGGCACATGGGCCACCTTACTTGCTTTTCTTCCCTCTCCCAATCTCTCCAGAGCCAGATCTGTCAAGGAACCTCTCGGAGGCTCAGGTGGGACTGGCGCAAAAGCCTGCAGAGATGTCTGCACAAGAGTTGGCAACCCCCACTCGTGTTGGATCCTCTTGTGCCGAACGTGGAATCCCATAAATTCCAACTCTTCCTGTTTAACAAACGCCAGGGTAGTCTCTTGGCGGTCCATTTCTCCTCGAAGGCCAGCTGAGGGCAGAGCCCCCTTGACTGTGGCTACACGCCGTACGTTTTCTGCTGTGTACTGTTGCTTTGAGGCAGTCGGGAAGAGTCGGTTGTAGGCATTCCGCGGGGTTTCGGCTTCACCCTGGTCGCCTTCAACTGAGGAAGTTCCAGGGTGCAGAAACATTTTCCATGATGCCTGGACACGCTTGGGGAGACCCCATCGATGGGCTGCAGTTCGGTTCTTGATATGAGCCTCCAGTAGCTTCTGTGTCGCAAGGTCCAAGAACAACAAGCTCGTGGGTATTTTAATTGTCACCTTGAATGCACCCCACGAACTGGGGGTGGCCATGCCACGTCCCTCCAAAAGCCGTCCTGGTTCTAAGGAGAAGGAGGCAAAGGCCCGAAGAGATTTTTGAACCGTGGATGGTAAGCCCCATTCGTGATGTAGCTTCTTGCGCTGAATGTGCATCTCCAGAAGGTCCAGGCTCTCCATTTGGACAAAATATGGACCTTTCCTTGAGAATCTCAGTTCTCTGGAATCCATTGTATTGTCTGCTTGACTCTCCCGGCCAATGTCCTTCTCCAGGGTCCGCCTCTTGAGGCTGGCCATCTCTAGTGGCGGTCCTCCTGCAAAAACATTGCCAAACATCTTGTTCAAGGATTTAGTGTAGATATTGGGAACGCCCCAAAGATGCATTAAATGCTTGCGTTTAATGTTCAGGTTGATCTTTTCCACAGCGTCCCGTTCCGCAAAAAACAAGCAAGGTGATCTGCGTTTGATTTCCGAGGTGACGGAAGGACGTTTAGGAAGAAAAACACGCTCAGTGGGCTCAGAAAACGTCTCATATCTTATTAACTGGAATGTACTCTCCAGATATTTTTTCTTGAGATGGGTCCCCAGAGTAGATCTAAGGAGATCATCCAGACATCCGACGTTCTTTGGGCGGAAGGCACTGGTTCCTTGCTGCCTCGTGCTGCTTGTCGGAGTTTCTCCAAGGCCAAACTTGGCTTGAGGTTCCTCCTCCGGAACCAGTGACTGAAAAAGCTTTGCAGACCGGTAGACTTTCTGAGGGACACCCCACCTTTGCTGCAGCTTCATCCGTTGAATGTGGAGCTCTAGGTTTTGTTTGACCGTCTCAGAAAGGAAATGCAACTCCAGGTGAAGCGAGGACGTCTGAGTCACCGCCTTGGGAAGATCAGGGTGCCTTTGGGGTGCTTCTCCAATCATGCTTCTAAGGGACCTCTGGACCAGGGTAGCATAGCCCCACTCATGCTGTAGCCTCTTCTTCCTTACGTGCACTTCTAAGTTTTCTTTGACCGCGTTGTTGAAAAACGGGGACTCTGCTTCCGAGAACTCAAAGGGGACGTTCTTGAACCTGGCTGAAGGTCCTCCAGGACTCATAGCTGCCAAGGTCCCCACGTACTTCAGCCCCAGGCCCCAGAGAGACACCAAGCGACCTCGCTGCAAAGCCACTTCGATGCGTCCCATGGCTGCCAAGTCAAAGGAGAGGCAGAGCCTACGCCTCTGTGGGGTCTTGAAGCCTGGAAGGATCATCTTCGGAAGGGTCTTTCTTGTAGACAACCTCACAGATCGCCAAGAGAAACGGCAGGCAGCAGGAAAGGTTTCCAAGCAGACCTCAAAGTGCTTCTTAGTCAGGTGGACCTCCAGCTTCCTCAAGGCTGGAAGGGTTAATTTGCGAAGTGACTGAGAGAGATGGAATCCAGCGTCTCGTCTCTTCTGAAGGTCCAGTTGAGGTCTTACAAGGACCCCTTCCCGTGTTTTTATCCCCAGATCCCCAGGCTTCTGAGAATAGAGTTTCCCCAACTCCTTGTAGAAAATCTCAGGGAACAGGCGTCTGCAGGATTCAAGGACCCTCTGAGGCAAACCCCACCTCTGCTGGAGCTTCATCCTCTGAAGGTGGAACTCCAGGGAGCTGGTGACTTTCCAAGGAACGGACCTCTGGACCACAGAAGGAAGTCCCCACTGGTGCTGCGCCCTTTTCTTCCTGAGGTGCATCTCCAGGACCTCCCTGGCCGACGGCTGGAGGAAAGGGGTCTTCCCCTCTGCAAATCGGAAACCCGATTCCTTGGTCCCATCAGGTGGATGTGGCCTCTCCACATCCTGCTGGACGATGGTGGTGGCCATCCCAGCAACAGCTTCCACGTACTTGAGACCGAGCCCCCAGAGGGAGGACAGGTGGCCCCTCTGCAATGTCGATTCAATCCGGCCCATGGCTGCCAAACCATAGGAGGAGAAGGAGACGCGGATTTGGGGGGTCTTCAAGCCCGCGAGGATGAGCTTGGGCAGAGGTCTCCTCTGAGACAACCGAAACGGAAGGCCCTGGATTTTTCTAGCCTTCTCCTCTTCCTGCTTGGGCTGTCCTGGCGGTGCTCTTATCTCCTTCACTGCCCCTCTCTTCCCCTTATAAGGAAGTTCTGGAAGCAGCCGTCGGTAGGTCTCAAGGACTCTCCGGGGCAAGCCCCACCTCCGCTGGAGCGTCATCCTCTGGATGTGGAACTCCAGGAGAAGGGAGGTGTCTTTAGGGAGAAAGCCAAGTTTCTGCGGCAGAGTTTCGATGCAGCTGTGGCTCTGCTGGATTACAGCACCCCGTGGGGCCACGCTCGGCATGAAAGCCTTCAGAGATCTCCTGACTGCAGTGGGGAGGCCCCACTCGTGATGCATCCTCTTTCTTCTCACGTGGGCTTCCAAGGTTTCTCGCCCCGCTTGCTGGAGAAACGGGGTCCGTGCCCCCGAGAATTCGGATTCTGCCTTCCTGCCCAGGAGGGGCTTGGCTGAAGCTGGACGAGGGGCCATGAAAGCCAGGGACTCTGCGCAGCGCTTTTCCAGGTCCCAAGAGGAATTCATGTGCCACCTCTGCACTGCCAGCTCCATCTTCTTAGCATCCTGGGGCAGCACGAAGGGGAGGAAGGCCAGGCGAGCTTGTGGGGGTTTGTCCTTGAGAGGTGCCAGTTTGGGCAGAGGCTGCTTGGCCAACCAGACCAAGCGCCTCCAGGAGCAGAGGGCCACTTCTGGAAACACCTGCGCTTGTATTTCGAAGCACTTCCTCATCAGGTGATGCTTCAGCTTCATCTGGATGACATTCAGAGAGCTCCGGACTAACGGTGGACCTCTGACCACCAACCTTTCGGCCTTCTTGTCCGGTTTCTGCCCTAGAGAAGTTTCAATCTTGGGCAGGGGAGGAGGAGCTGGTGGTGGTGGTGGTGGTGGTGGTGATGGTTGCTTCATGTGTCTGAGAGCTTCTTGGACCTTCCCGGGCATCTGCCAATGCTTCAGACGGACTCGCTTCTTCAGATGAAGCTCCAGCTTCTTTTTGGTCTTGGCGTCCACAAAGGCGAGGGCCCGAGGCCTCCTCACCACCACCGTGACCTCCAGGGGCCTCCCCGAGGAGGAAGGTGGAGCAGAGGACATGAAGCTCCTGAGAGAATTGAGAAGAACCCAGGACATGCCCAGGAGATGCTGGAGCCTCTTGGTTATCCAGTGAGACTCTAAGCCCTGAATCGTGGGTTCTTTCACGAAGGGGATGGGCATAGGCCGAAAGCGCATCTCCTCTGCCTTGGCAGGCTCAGGAGAAGCTCGCTTGGACGAGCCTCGGCTGCTCTTCTGCTTCTGGGAGACACTTTTGTGGTATTGACGGGACCGGTGGCTCCTCAACCTGCTGAAGAGGAGGCTGGAGTCTCCAGAAGAGTCCATCCAGGAAGTGACGGAAGAGGTCTGGTACGTGCTGGAGGTCCAGCTTGAGACGTCCTCCGTATAAACATCCATCTCCTCGGAGAAACTGCCCCATGTCGTTTGGTCCTTGAAGGAGGTTTTGGAGGACTTCTGCCCCAGGGGGGCACTCGCCACATACTGGCTGGTAATGGTGGACGTGGTGCCCTCTGGGCCGAAGGGAGGGCTGGGTCCCACGCAGGTGGAAGTCACGCTGGAGGTCCAGGAGCAAGACTCCTCTTCTTCTTCGACCGATGTGATGGTGGAGACTTGGGTTTCCTGGAGGGACCGTGAGGAGAGCAGGGACCCGGGCTCGGCGTAGCGACCGCCGCCTGCGCGCTGCCAATGAACCAGCGGCCAGGCCTCCTGAGCGACTCGCCTGCAGGCCTCACATGCCGCGTCTTGGCAGAGCAGTTGGCGAAGGCGCTGGTAGGGCGCCCAATGGGCAGCGTCTTCTGAAGTCCCTGCAGAGGAGAAGAAGCGTTCGAACGTTAGACCTTGTCCTGGGGGAAAGGAAGGAAAAGGGAGGGAGGGAAAGAAAGAAGGAAGGGAGAAAGGAAGGAAGGAAGGAAGGAAGGAAGGAAAAGAGGGGGAGGGATGGAGGGAAGGAAGAAAGGAAGAAAGGGAAAGGGAGGGAAGGAAGAAAGGAAGAAAGGAAAAGGGAGGGAGGGAAGGAAGAAAGGAAAAGGGAGGGAGGGAAGGAAGGAAGGGAGAAAGGAAAAGGGAGGGAGGGAAGGAAGGAAGAAAGCAAGGAAGGAAAAGGAGATAGGGAGGGAGGGAGGGAGGGAAGGAAGGAAGGAAAATGGAGGGAGGAAAGGAGGAAAGGAAGGGAGAAAGGAAGGAAGAGGGAGGGAGGGAGAGAGGGAGGAAAGGAAGGAAGAAAGGAAGGAAAAGGAAGGAAGGAAGGGCTCCGAGGGGGCTTCACTCAAGGGGGACCCCAGGGCTGAGCAGCCTCATTGTAGGCCACCAGAGAGCGGCCCATGTTCCCCGGCTGGCAAACGAATCAAGAGCCCCCAAGGCCCTGTCCCTCCTCCATAAACTTCACTCTCTTCTAGCACGGATAATGTTCCCTAGCTGGGTCATGAAACGTCTGCCAGAACACCACCAAGCTCAGAGAGCACCAGAGTCTTCCTCCTCGTCCTCCCTTCTATTCTCCTCCTCTATTCTCCCCCTTCCTCCTCCTCCATAAGCTCCCCTCCTTTCTAGCATTGATGATGTTACCTAGATGGGCCATGAAATGCGTGCAAGAAAATAACCGCACCAAAGTATTGGATTAAAATTTGGAAATGGATGCAACCAATTATAGAGGAACAAATAGAATACAAACCAGAATTTTTTTTCTGCTGGGAATAACCAAGGGGAAATATAGAAAGAAAACTTAATATACTTGGTGACTGCAACCAGAATAATGTTTGCCCAGTGTTGGGAGCAGAGTAATATTCCCCCAGATGAATTAGTAGTTCAGAAAATTCTACATTGTGCAGAAATGGATACATTAGCATTAAGATGAAAGGAAAAAGAAGAGTCTGAATACTATGAAATTTGGGATAATTGGTATAAATGGTTGTATAACAGAAATAAAGTTAATTTAACCAAGAAGCAATAGAGAAATGTATAGAACTGTAAATGAATGTATATAAATATAGAAGGGATCGATATATATATATATATATATATATATATGTAGGTTTTGGTTTATTCGGGTCTTTTCCCGTGTAAAATGAAAGGTGTTTTTGCAACGTTTCGATGGGATCACCCCCATCATCATCAGGCTTTGGCTTCTGCCTTTTGCCTTTTTTTTTTTTTTTTTTTTTGCAAAAGGCAGAAGCCAAAGCCTGATGATGATGGGGGTGATCCCATCGAAACGTTGCAAAAACACCTTTCATTTTACACGGGAAAAGACCCGAATAAACCAAAACCTACATACCTATACCCGTGAAAACCTACGAAAACAAATATATATATATATATATATATATATATCGATCCCTTATATATATATATATAAAGGTATGATAATGCAACAATGTTAATGTGATGATTGAAAGTTGTTATAAATGGAAAAAAACAATAAAAATGTATTTTTAAAAAAAGAAAACAACCAAACTCAAAGAGAAGCTGCTGTGGCCTAGAGGTAGAGCTCTCGCCTTTCAATCAGGAGGTTGTGAATTCGATCCTAGGTAGAGGCAGATGTAGGGTGTCCTGCTTGCACAGGGGGTTGGATTAGATGACCTGCCAGGTTCCTTCCAACTCTGTTACTCCTTCCTTCCTTCCTTCCTTCCTTCCTTCCTTCCTTCCTTCCTTCCTTCCTTCCTTCCTTTCTTCCTTCCTAGGTAGAGGCAGATGTAGGGTCTCCTGCTTGGGCAGGGGGTTGGATTAGATGACTTGCCAGGTCCCTTCCAACTCTGTTACTCCTTCCTTCCTTCCTTCCTTCCTTCTTTCCTTCCTTTCTAGGTAGAGGAAGATGTAGGGTTTCCTGCTTGGGCAGGGGGTTGGACTAGATGACCTGCCAGGTCCCTTCCAACTCTGTTGCTCCTTCCTTCCTTCCTTCCTTCCTTCCTTCCTTCCTTCCTTCCTTCCTTCATAGGTAGAGGCAGATGTAGGGTCTCCTGCTTGGGCAGGGGGTTGGACTAGATGACCTGCCAGGTCCCTTCCAACTCTGTTACTCCTTCCTTCCTTCCTTCCTTCCTTCCTTCCTTCCTTCCTTCCTTCCTTCCTTCCTTCCTTCCATGGTCGAGGCAGATGTAGGGTCTCCTGCTTGGGCAGGGGGTTGGATTAGATGACCTGCAAGGTCCCTTCCAACTCTGTTACTCCTTCCTTCCTTCCTTCCTTGGTAGAGGCAGATGTAGGGTCTCCTGCTTGGGCAGGGGGTTGGATTAGATGACCTGCCAGGTCCCTTCCAACTCTGTTACTCCTTCCTTCCTTCCTTCCTTCCTTCCTTCCTTTCTTCCTTCCTAGGTAGAGGCAGATGTAGGGTCTCCTGCTTGGGCAGGGGGTTGGATTAGATGACCTGCCAGGTCCCTTCCAACTCTGTTACTCCTTCCTTCCTTCCTTCCTTCCTTCCTTCCTTCCTTCCTTCCTTCCTTCCTAGGTAGAGGCAGATGTAGGGTCTCCTGCTTGGGCAGGGGGTTGGACTAGATGACCTGCCAGGCCCCTTCCAACTCTGTTACTCCTTCCTTCCTTCCTTCCTTCCTTCCTTCCTTCCTTCCTAGGTAGAGGCAGATGTAGGGTCTCCTGCTTGGGCAGGGGGTTGGACTAGATGACCTGCAAGGTCCCTTCCAACTCTGTTAATCTGTTAAAGGACCAAGAACCCCAATCCTCCTCCTCACCACACAGCCCACGCCCTTCTAGCACTGATGACATTAGCTAGTTGGGTCATGAAATCCCTGCAAGGGAGAAACCAAATCCATACTCAGAGATCACCCAAAATTGTAAGGTGCCCAGAGTCATTGACTGAGATGGGCAGCTATAGAAAATGAATGAATGAATGAATGAATGAATGAATGAATGAATGAATGAATGAATGAATGAATGAATGAATGAATGGAGGGCAGCAAATCTGAACCATGGAAGTCACCATGATCTGCATTAAATTATTAATTAATTTAAATGATTGCCTTTCTTGGTCTGTCCGTCGTTTCATTTCATCCAGCACCGTTTATTTGTCAGTGAAGTGTTCTAAGGTGAAACATCACTCAGGGGTGTGCTCACTTTGGCTGCTGACAGTTTAGACATGAATGGCGTCGTGTTGCCTTATTTTGAGGGGAAAACACCAGCTGTATACCCACTACTTTACACTGTAGCCAAGTGTCATTTCTTCAGTGTTGCCACATGCAAAGATATTCTTATATATTTACAAAATGTGAGGGGGTGTATTCACTTCTGTGATATACTGTAGATAGATGATAAATAGATACCTGAACATAAGAACATAAGAAGAGCCTTGCTGGAATAGGCCACAGCCCATCCAGTCCAGCCTTCTGTCTCCCACACTGGCTCCCCATTTGCTTCAGGGTCTTCCCAAGCAGATGTCTTCCCCTGCTTAGGATTCCCTGCAAATGGCATTGAGACATTCTGCCTATCTCTCCAACCTGGAGGGTGTCCTTAGGCATCCATAATGATAGCCATGGATACCCTTGTTCTCCATGAACTCCTCTCATCCTTTCTTAAAGGTGTCGAGGCTGACAGCTGCCACCACTTCTTCTGGCAGGGAGTTCCATAGACCAGGGATCCTCTGGGTGAAAAAGTCCTTCCTCTTATTTGTTGGAGGTCTAGCTTCCAAAAGTTTCATGGAGGGCCCCCTAGTTCTAGTGTTGTGCGATAGGGAAAACAGTTTTTCCTTTTTGACTTTGTCCACACCGTGCATGATTTGATAGACTTCAATCAGGTCACCTCTCAGGCGCCGTCTGAGTGAAGAGGCCCAGCCGTTGCAGCCTCAGATGGTAAGGAAGGTATTCCAGCCCCCTAATCCTTCTGGTTGCCCTCCTCTACACCTTTTCCATTTCCATAATATCCTTCTGAAGGTCTGGGGACCAGAACTGTACACAATACTCCAGATGGGGCCTCACCATAGATTCATAAAGAGGCAAAATGACACTTGCTGACTTATTTTCTATCCCCTTCCTAATGATCCCTAGCAATCAGTTTCCTTTTTTCACTGCTGTGGCACACTGGGTAGACACCTTCATTGAGCTGCCCACCAGGACACCAAGGTCCCTTTCCTGGTTAGTTGCAAGGAGTTCAGACACCATCAGTTTATAGATGTAGTTGGTTTTTTTTGAGATAGATATAGATATAGAGATAGATAGATATAGAGATAGATAGATAGATATAAGATAGATAGATAGATAGATAGATAGATAGATAGATAGATAGACAGACAGACAGACAGACAGACAGGCGACAGAGAGAGATTGATATAGAGATAGATATAAACCTTTTCTGATGGTTTGAGTTTCCTGTGAGCCGGTCTCGCTTTTCTGCTGGACCTGCAGAGACAGAAAAAGAAAAAGAAAAAGAAAAAGGAATATTTCCTTGTCCAAGAGGTAATGTTGATTTGATTCTCTTCGACGTGACTCTCACAACCGCCACACCCGAAAGGCCCCTCTGCAGTTGTCTTGATTGTGCAGAACGTAACCGAGCTCATACAATACACTGCAAAGCTAACGGAACGATCCGAGTTTCTACAATTTCCTATTCCTCAAGGAAGATTGGCCATGTTTCTGCCCTACATAAATACGGCCCAGCTCTCCAGTCTTAATAATACAATAGCAGAGTTGGAAGGGACCTTGGAGGTCTTCTAGTCCAACCCCCTGCGTGGGTAGGAAGCTTATACCATTTCAGACAAATGGCTATCTAACATCTTCTTAAAGACTTCCAGGGTTGGGGCATTCACAACTTCTGGAGGCAAGCTGTTCCAGAGGTTAATTGTTCTAACTGTCAGGAAATTTCTCCTTAGTTCTAAGCTGCTTCTCTCCTTGATTAGTTTCCACCCATTGCTTCTTCTCCTGCCCCCAGGTGCCTTGGAGAATAGTTTGACTCCCTCTTCTTTGTGGCACCCTCTGAGATATCGGAACACTGCTATCATGTCTCCCCTGGTCCTTCTCTTCATCAAACTAGACATACCCAGCTCCTGCAATCGTTCTTCATGTGTTTTAGTCTCCAGTCCCCTAATCGCCTTGGTTGCTCTTCTCTGCACTCTTTCCAGAGTCTCCACGTCTTTTCTACATCGTGGCGACCAAAACTGTATGCAGTATTCCAAGTGTGGCCTTACCAAGGCACTATACAGAGGCATTAACACTTCACGTGATCTAGATTCTATCCCTCTGTTTATGCAGCCTAGAACTATGTAGGCTTTTTTGGCAGCTGCTGCACACTGCTGGCTCATATTTAAATGGTTGTCCACTAGGATTCCAAGATCCCTCTCACAGTTGCTACTATTGAGCAAGGTACCACCTATACTGTACCTGTGCATTTTGTTTTTTTTGCCTAAATGTAGAACCTTACTTTTTTCACAATTGAATTTCATTTTATTAGATAGTGCCCAATGTTCAGGTTTGTCAAGATCCTTCTGTATCTTAAGCCTATCTTCTGGAGTGTTGGCTATTCCTGCCAGCTTGGTGTCGTCTCCAAATTTGATGAGTTCCCCATTTATCCCCTCATCCAAATCATTGATGAAGATGTTGAAGAGTACTGGGCCTAAAACAGAGCCTTGGGGTCCTCCACTGCATACTTCCTTCCATGTAGATGCAGTTCCATTGAGGACTACACGTTGAGTGCGGTTGGTCAGTTCTTGCTCTGAAAGATATTATATCTTTTATTCTTAATGATTTAAATAGATACCTATGGCCACCCATGTCATTCATGGCCTCCAAACTTCACAATCATTGAACAATTAACCTCTGGAACAGCTTGCCTCCAGAAGTTGTGAATGCCCCAACCCTGGAAGTCTTTAAGAAGATGTTAGATAGACATTTGTCTGAAATGGTATAAGGTTCCTGCCTACGCAGGGGGTTGGACTAGAAGACCTACAAGGTCCCTTCCAACTCTGCTATTGTATTGTATTGTATTGTATTGTATTTTCTAAAATCTTTCTGCTAGGCCTATATGTCAAGTAGAGGCAGTCCTTGACTTCCGGCCACAAATGAGACCAATTTTTTTTTTGCTAAGTGAGACATAAAGAACGCTTGCAGAAACTAGGCATGGCTAGTTGAATGAAAAGAAGGACTAGGGGAGACATGGCCTTCCAATATCTCAGGGGCTGCCACAAAGAAGAGGGAGTCAAGCTATTCTCCTGAGGGCAGGACAAGAGGCAATGGGTGGAAACTAATCCAGGAGAGAAGCGACCAAGAACTACGGAGAAATTTTCCTGACCGTGAGAACAATTCATCAGTGGAACAGAAGTTGCCTCCAGAAGTTGTGAATGCTCCAACACTGGGAGTTTTAAAGAAGATGTTGGATAGCCATTTCCCTGAAGTGGTGTAGGGTTTCCTGCCTAGGCAGGGGGTTGGACTAGAAGACCTCCAAGGCCCCTTCCAACTCTGTTATTCCATTACTCTGCTAATTAACTCGTAGTAGAACGGCTTTCCTTCAGAAGTGGTGGGTGTTCCATCCCTGGAGGCTTTTAAGAAGGGACTGGGCTGCCACTTGTCTTGAAGGATTAGAGCATGCACAGAGCGTAACCTAATTCAACTTTTGTTAAATTGCTGTCGAGAGAAGCTCCATTGTAACCGAACGTGCCAACTTCATAGATAAAACCTCTAGGCGAATTGCCAAGCACAGCCTAGTAACTTTCCTTCCAACTTGAAAGGTGTGTTCAGCATTCCCTAACAAAGCTCTCTGTCTTACATGCCAGAAAATGTATTTCTTTCCCCTTCTAAGGTCTATTGTTTTCAGAGCTATGAAGATCTGTACAAGCTGTGCAAAGACTGTAAGAAGTTTGACAAAAAGTTATTTTTTATGACTGGATGGTGAGGCTGCCCCCCTTCTCTCTCTCTCTCTCTCTCTCTCTCTCCCTCTCCCTCTCCCTCCCCCTCCCCCTCCCCCTCCCCCTCCCCCTCCCCCTCCCCCTCCCCCTCCCTCTTCCCCCCCCTCTCTCTAATAAATAATAATAATAATAATTTTATTTATAGACCGCCTCCTCTCCCCAAAGGGACTCGGAGCGGTACACAGGGAAGTTAAAAAACAAATATAAATACATAAATAGTTAAAATAAGAATTAAACATATTGTTCCTGCGCTAAAACCCACTATACTAAAACTAAACTACACCCCCCTAAAAAATCCAGTTAAAAACGGAAGAATAACCTAGGCCAGCCAAGCAGAAAAAGTATGTTTTCAATTTTTGACGGAAGGAGCGGAGGTCCGTAGTTGTTCTAATTTTGGGGGGAAGGTCGTTCCAGAGGGCTGGGCCCGCCACAGAGAAGGCCCTTCCCCTGGGCGTCGCCCGCTGGCATAGCCTAGTGGACGGCACCCGGAGAAGTCCCTCTCTGTGGGAACGGATCGGCCGCAGGGATGCCTGCTCTATTAAGGTGGGAGACAAAAATGCCGCCAAGTCTTCTTGCTTTCTGCAGAAAATAAAAACTGTTGATCGGTAGCCTAGCGTTCCGAGTTTCATTGGAATCATCAAATTCCGAGCTGAATTCAAAAACCTTACAGTCTGAACTGCTCTAGGGTCCCCTGCTTGAGCAGGGGGCTAGACTAGAAGGCCTCCGAGGCCCCATCCAACTCTGTTCTTCGGTTACACGCCAAGGTTCTTCAGCAGACTGAACGATTGCCCCAAAGCTCAGATCTCGGATTCCCCTTATTAAGAAAAGTCACATTTTTCCTCCCCATGACCTCTTCCCTCTGGGATAGGCGTCTCAAAAACTTACCGGTTCTGCCTTGGAAAACCATCTAAAGGGGTTGAAAAGGTAAATCAGGCTTCTTAGGAAGCATCCGGAAATCACCTGCAACAGTGTGAATGTTGTCAGGATCTTCCAGATAACAAAAAAGACAAAGATCAAAGGCAAATTTTTGCTGAGAAGTATAATAAACTCCTCAAGAGCTAAAAACCCAAGACATAGAGCTGAAAGCTCCATCTTGGGCGAAAACCCAAATAGCTCAGAGCCTGGGCTGGGTTTCAAACACGAACAAGGCCTTAGTATGATGTCTTCAGAGCGCATCATAAAGGTCTGGCAGCACCATGCTCATCCCATCTCACAAAAGTCTCTCATGACCCTCTTCCTGGACATGGCCAAGCCTTTCCTATCCTTTGCACATTGAACATCGCATCAACCCCCGTGCTAGAATTCCTGGTGCTCCATGCGCATGTCTCCAGGTATATCACCTGGAGTTTAGAATCTTAGAATACCAGCCAATCAGAAATGGAGCTGGGAGGGAGTGAAGGACCAGAGGATGGAATATATGCACCGTTGTGGCCCTGGGGGATCAGAGGGAGGGTCACATGTGGAGATAAGACCCAGGTGTGGATGGGATGGACTTGAGAGGGAGGAATGCCTTGGGAAGGCCACATTTGGAATACGGCATCCAGTTTTGGTCACCACAATGTAGAAAAGATGTGGGGACTCTGGAAAGAGTGCAGAGAAGAGCAACAAAGAGGATGAGGGGACTGGAGGCTAAAACGTATGAAGAACGGTTGCAGGAACTGGGAATGTCTAGTTTAATGAAAAGAAGGACCAGGGGAGACAGGATAGCAGTGTTCCAATATCTCAGAGGCTGCCCCAAAGAAGAGGGAGTCAAACTATTCTGCAAGGCACCTGACGGTAGAACAAGAAGCAATGAGTGGAAACTAATCAAGGAGAGAAGCAACTTAGAACTGAGGAGAAATTAGAACAATTAATCAGTGGAACAGATATTAATAATAATAATAATTTATTATATTTATAAACCGCCCCCTCTCCCCAAAGGGACTCGGGGCGGTGTACAGGAAAATTAAAAAAAACCATCTAAAAACATACAATACACAACAAAATTAAAAACGAATTAAACTACCCTGTACTAAAATTTTAAAAACCTTAAAATTACCAGCCATTAAAACCCAATAAACAATTTGAGAAAACAGACTGGGGCGAGAAGCATGAATTAGGCCAATTACGATCCCGCAAATAACTAGGTCCTGTGCCATGGAGAGCTTTAAAGATGATGACCAACACCTTGAAACGCACCCGAAAGGCCACAGGCAGCCAGTGCAGCTCGCGCAGGAGTGGTGTTACATGGGAGTATCTAGTGACTCCCATAACTGCCCGCGTGGCCGCGTTCTGGACCAGCTGTAGCCTTCGAGTGCATCTCAAGGGGAGCCCCATGTAGACAGCATTGCAGTAGTCCAGACGAGACGTCACAAGCGCATGAGTGACCGTGCGAAGGGCGTCCCGGTCCAATAGGGGACGCAACTGGCGCACCAGGCGAACCTGGTAAAATGCCCCCCTGGCCACGGCTGTCACATGGTCTTCTATAGACAGCCGAGAGTCCAGGAGGAAGCCTAAGTTGCGTGCCTGATCCATGGGGGCTAGATGTTCGCCCCCTATGGCCAGTGATGGCGTCAACTGGTTGAACCGGGGCGCCGGTAGCCACAGCCACGGTCTTGGACGGGTTGAGCTTGAGTCTGTTCCTTCCCATCCAGATCCGTACGGCTTCCAGACACCGGGACATCACTTCGACGGCATCGTTGGGGTGGTTTGGGGTAGAGATGTACAGCTGGGTGTCATCAGCGTACAGATGGTAATCTACCCCAAACCCACGTATGATCTCGCCCAGCGGCTTCATATATGTAGCAGAAGTTGCCTCCAGAAGTTGTGAATGCCCCAACACTGCAAGTCTTCAAGAAGATGTTGGATAGCCATTTGTCTGAAATGGTATAGGGCTTCCTGCCTAGGCTAGGTGACCTCCAAGGTCCCTTCCAGCTCTGCTATTGTATTGTTGTAATATGAATTCTAAATAAAACATTTTCTATTGTCTTTCTTTCTTTGCCTTGACAATTAAGAGCTTTGCTCCTTTCTTGTCTCTCACTAAAGAGGATTGTGGGGGGGAAGCTGCCTCAGATATAAGAGTTTGTTCTTTTATTCTGCTCTGCAGTTGGAAGGAGGGGGGGCTGCACATTCACAGCGAGGCAAAAGTTCGCACCTTAAAACCACCCGGCAGGATGTTAGGAACAAGAATCGCTCGCTTATAAGAAAACCCCCAAAACCCACATACAGGTGGCACACTTTGCAAGATACCCATAACTTGGGGTGAAAAACAAGCGATGTGAAATCCAAATAACCAATCAATATTATCTGTTATGCATGCATTATTACAGGAAGGGCAAAGGGTAGAACACAGGAGGAGGAGGCTGGGGGGGGGGGCGACGACAGACACACATAGAGAGACAGAGAGAGGGAGGGAGGGAGAGAAAGATAGACAGAGACACAGAATGAGTGAATGCAAGACAGACAGACAGACACACACACACACACACACACACAGAGTGACAGAGATGGGCGGATGAAGGAGAGAGACAGAGAGAGAGAGAAAGAAAAAGAGAAAGAAAGAAAAAGAAAGTGGGAGAGAGAGAAAGACCGACAGAGAGAAAGAGAAAGAGAGACAGAAAGGAAAGAAAGAGACAGAAAAAGATACAGAAAGAGAGAAAGAGAAAGAAAGAGAAAGAGAGACAAAGAAAAAAAGAGAGAGAAAGAGGGAAAGAAAGAAAAAGAAATAAAGAGAAAGAAATAAAGAGAAAGAAAGAGAGAAAGAGAGAAAGAAAGAAATAGAGAGAGAGAGAGAGAGACTAAGAAAGAGAGACAGAGACAAAGAAAGAGAAAGAGAGAGAGAAAGAAAGAAAGAAAGAGACAGAAAGGAAAGAAAGAGACAGAAAAAGATACAGAAAGAGAGAAAGAGAGAGAAAGAAAAAGAGAAAGAGGGAAAGAGAAAAAGAAAGAAAGAGAAAGAAATAAAGAGAGAAAGGGAAAGAGAGAAAGAGAGAAAGAAAGAAATAGCGAGAGAAAGAAAGACAGAGACAAAGAAAGAGAAAGAAAGAGAGAGAGAGAAAGAAAGAAAGAAAGAAAGAAAGAAAGAAAGAAAGAAAGAAAAAGAGAAAGAAAGAAAGAAAGAAAGAAAGAAAGAAAGAAAGAAAGAACGAACGAACTTATGACCACAGTTGAGGCCAAAAGTTTGGTTGCTAACCAAGATCATTGTTAAGTGAGTTTCACATTTTCCAAGTTGGCCACGCCCACCCAGTCACATGACTGCTGAGCCACTCAGCCGGTCCGCAGAATTTTCTTTAAAATGAAACCAGTCCCTGGTGCAAAAAAGGTTGGGGACCCCTGCTATATCACACCATTGTGTCCGGTGACTATATTGCAGGGGTCCCCAACCTTTGCAACTTTAAGTCTGAAGGACTTCAGCTCCCAGACTTCTCCAGCCGGCTTTGCTATGTGGGTATATACATAATAAGCTTTGCTGGCTGGAGAAGTCTGGCAGCTGAAGTCCTTCAGACTTAAAGTTGCAAAGGTTGGGGACCCCTGACTTATCAGCTTCGACACCAAGCAAGAGCCCAATTTTGGATAACAACAGGAGTTTGGAGGTCTTCTAGTCCAGCCCTCTGCTCAATTAGGAGACCAGTAATGGCAACCCCTTTTTCTTACGGCGTGCCAAAATTGCGCACACGTGTGGCCAATCTCGCCCAACTGACCTCTCACTGTGCATGCGTGCGCACAAAACCCCCCTCCCAGGCTCTGGAGGCTTTCCTGAAGTCTGAGGAGGGGGGAAACAACCTCCCCTGGCCCTCCGGAAATGTGAAAAATCAGCTGGCTGGCGCATGCATGCGTGCCGGAACCAACGGCTGGCATGCCACCCAGTATGGCTCCGCATGCCATCTGTGGCATAGGTTCGCCATCGCAGCCCTATACCATTTCAGACAAGTGGTTGACCCGTTTCTTCTTGACAGCCTCCAGTGATGGAGCCCCCACAACTTCTGGTGACAAGCAGTTCCACTGGTTGATTATTCTCACTGCCTGGAAATTTCTTCTGAGTTCCAGGTTGCTTCTCTCCTTGACTGGTTTCCATCCGTTGCTTCTTGTCCTGCCTTCAGGTGCTTTGAAGGATAATGTGAACCCCTCCTCTTTGTGGCAGCCCCTCAAATACTGAAATACTATCCTGTCACCCTGGGTCCTTCTTTGTTCTAGCTAGCCATACGCAAATCCTGCAACCGTTTTTCATGCTTTTGTCTCCAGGCCTTCGATCATCTCAGTTGCTCTTCTCTGTACTTTTTCCAAAGTCTCAACACATTTTCTGCAACCCAGTGATTAAAAATGGATGCCGTATTCCAGGTGTGGCCTTACTAAGGCCTTATAAAGCGGTTATTAATACTTCATATGATTTTGATTCTATGCCTCTGTTAGAAGGGGGTGAAGTCAAGTGGAATGGAATATGGAATGAAATAAAGAATAGAATGGGCTGAACTAGACTAAACTAACTAGAATATTAGTAGAATAGAATAGAATAAAATAGAATAGAATCTATTCTATTCTATTCTATTCTAAATAGAATAGATGAAATGGAACGGAATGGAATGGAATAGAATAGAACAGCACAGAACAGAATAGAAAGGAATAGGAACAGAAGATATAAAGAGGACTGGACTGGACTGGACTGGACTGGACTGGACTGGACTAGACTATATAAAATGGAATGGAATGGGAATAGAAGATATAAAATAAAATGGAATGGAATGGAATGGAATGGAATAGAATAGAATAGAAATAGCAATAGCAATAGGAACAGGAACAAAAGATATAAAATGGAAAGGAATGGAATGGAATGGAATAGAATAGAAGTGGCGTGGTGTGACATAGCATAGCATAGCATAAAATAGAATAGATGAAATGGAACGGAATAGAATGGAAGGGAATAGAACATAATAGAAAGGAATAGGAATAGAAGATATAAAATGGAATGGAATGGAATGGAATGGAATGGAAAGTAAAGTTCTACATTTAGGCAAAAAAACCAAAATGCACAGGTACAGTATAGGTGGTACCATGCTCAAGAGTAGCAACTGTGAGAGGGATCTTGGAATCCTAGTGGACAACCATTGAAATATGAGCCAGCAGTGTGCAGCAGCTGCCAAAAAAGCCTACATAGTTCTAGGCTGCATAAACAGAGGGATAGAATCTAGATCACGTGAAGTGTTAATGCCTCTGTATAGTGCCTTGGTAAGGCCACACTTGGAATACTGCATACAGTTTTGGTCGCCACGATGTAGAAACGACGTGGAGACTCTGGAAAGAGTGCAGAGAAGAGCAACCAAGACGATGAGGGGACTGGAGACTAAAACACATGAAGAACGGTTGCAGGAGCTGGGTATGTCTAGTTTGATGAAGAGAAGGACCAGGGGAGACATGATAGCAGTGTTCCGATATCTCAGAGGGTGCCCCAAAGAAGAGGGAGTCAAACTATTCTCCAAGGCACCTGAGGGCAGGACAAGAAGCAATGGGTGGAAACTAATCAAGGAGAGAAGCAACTTAGAACTAAGGAGAAATTTCCTGACAGTAAGAACAATTAACCTCTGGAACAGCTTGCCTCCAGAAGTTGTGAATGCCCCAACCCTGGAAGTCTTTAAAAAGATGTTAGATAGCCATTTGTCTGAAATGCAGGGGGTTGGACTAGAAGACCTCCAAGGTCCCTTCCAACTCTGCTATTATATTGTATTGTATTGTATTGTATTGTATTGTATTGTATTGTATTGTATTGTATTGTATTGTATTGTATTGTATTGTATTGTATTGTATTGTATTGTATTGTATTGTATTGTATTGTATTGTATTGTATTGGAATGGAATGGAATGGAATGGAATGGAAATGAAATGAAATACATTTTTTAAACTTCCTGACTCCTTCCCTTGACAGAAATATTTATATTTTTGCAGTTTACCGACATCCTGGGAAACCAAAGGCTTTCCCCATCATCCCGTGTTGCAAGACAGCAGCATCTTTTTACCTTTACAGAAAGTACAATTGCAACAGCCTTTAAACTGCATATATATATAAGCTTCAAATCCCGCTGAACCACGGGATAGAAATTGAGTCCCGTTAAACCACCTTTCGTGGTTAACGAGGAACCAAAGCTTGTTTATTTTTCATAAGCCAGTCTTCTAAAGACCACGTGAAGGAGGGGGGGGGCAAATCCCGCCCACAGCAGCTCTGGCCAATAGGGAAAAAAATAGGCGGCCCTCCCTCTTTGCGCAGGCGCGCGTCTTTCCCGCCCTCGCTGCGTTGTGGCGCATGCGCAGACGTTACGCGCTGAGGTAACCTGAAGGGCGCCATTTTGGTTGCCGCGCGGCGGCCTCGGTGGCGATTGGTGAGTGGGGTTAGGGTTAGGGTTAGGGTTAGGGTTAGGGTTAGGGTTAGGGTTAGGGTTAGGGTTAGGGTTAGGGTTAGGGTTAGGGTTAGGGTTAGGGTTAGGGTTAGGGTTAGGGTTAGGGTTAGGGTTAGGGTTAGGGTTAGGGTTAGGGTTAGGGGTTAGGGTTAGGGTTAGGGTTAGGGTTAGGGTTAGGGTTAGGGTTAGGGTTAGGGTTAGGGTTAGGGTTAGGGTTAGGGTTAGGGTTAGGGTTAGGGTTAGGGTTAGGGTTAGGGTTAGGGTTAGGGTTAGGGGTTAGGGTTAGGGTTAGGGTTAGGGTTAGGGTTAGGGTTAGGGTTAGGGTTAGGGTTAGGGTTAGGGTTAGGGTTAGGGTTAGGGTTAGGGTTAGGGTTAGGGTTAGGGTTAGGGTTAGGGTTAGGGTTAGGGTTAGGGTTAGGGTTAGGGTTAGGGTTAGGGTTAGGGTTAGGGTTAGGGTTAGGGTTAGGGTTAGGGTTAGGGTTAGGGTTAGGGTTAGGGTTAGGGTTAGGGTTAGGGTTAGGGTTAGGGTTAGGGTTAGGGTTAGGGTTAGGGTTAGGGTTAGGGTTAGGGTTAGGTTAGGGTTAGGGTTAGGGTTAGGGTTAGGGTTAGGGTTAGGGTTAGGGTTAGGGTTAGGGTTAGGGTTAGGGTTAGGGTTAGGGTTAGGGTTAGGGTTAGGGTTAGGGTTAGGGTTAGGGTTAGGGTTAGGGTTAGGGTTAGGGTTAGGGTTAGGGTTAGGGTTAGGGTTAGGGTTAGGGTTAGGGTTAGGGTTAGGGTTAGGGTTAGGGTTAGGGTTAGGGTTAGGGTTAGGGTTAGGGTTAGGGGTTAGGGTTAGGGTTAGGGTTAGGGTTAGGGTTAGGGTTAGGGTTAGGGTTAGGGTTAGGGTTAGGGTTAGGGTTAGGGTTAGGGTTAGGGTTAGGGTTAGGGTTAGGGTTAGGGTTAGGGTTAGGGTTAGGGTTAGGGTTAGGGTTAGGGTTAGGGTTAGGGTTAGGGTTAGGGTTAGGGTGGGTTTAGGGTTAGGGTTAGGGTTAGGGTTAGGGTTAGGGTTAGGGTTAGGGTTAGGGTTAGGGTAGGTTAGGGTTAGGGTTAGGGTTAGGGTTAGGGTTAGGGTTAGGGTTAGGGTTAGGGTTAGGGTTAGGGTTAGGGTTAGGGTTAGGGTTAGGGTTAGGGTTAGGGTTAGGGTTAGGGTTAGGGTTAGGGTTAGGGTTAGGGTTAGGGTTAGGGTTAGGGTTAGGGTTGGGGTTAGGGTTAGGGTTAGGGTTAGGGTTAGGGTTAGGGTTAGGGTTAGGGTTAGGGTTAGGGTTAGGGTTAGGGTTAGGGTTAGGTTAGGGTTAGGGTTAGGGTTAGGGTTAGGGTTAGGGTTAGGG